>JALGPY010000006.1:30364949-31565328 GCA_023055425.1 Linanthus parryae
AGCGACGAAGCAATTGGCGAAGCGAAAAAAAGAAGCTGCTTTTGGATTTGTTGTTTCTGTTCGTGCGAACACTCAAAGTGTTCCCACAAACGTGTTCGTGCGAACACTTCGAGTGTTCGTGCGAACAGTTTGGGTTTGGGGCAGGTGACTTTGTTTCCTTGTTCGTTTTTGGTATCTACTTTGTTTCTTTAGGCACAAGTCTGTATCCTATGCCTATATAAGGACCTAGGGTCGAGACATATTGAGTGTGGTTGATTGTAATTGGGTTCTCTCAATAAAATTGGTCTGTTTGGTCTGTGGATGTAGCTAGCCTAAAAACTAGTGAACCACGTTATATCGTTGTGTTGTTTCTTCATCTTCTCCCTCGTTCATCGTCTCTTCTTGATTCCTAACAAGTGGTATCATCGTGCTTCTGCAAAGCGTACTCTAACATGGAGTTTTTGAAAACTCGGGACGCGAGGGGAGAGTGTCACCCCTTCTCCTAGGGTTGCTCCGCCCTGACTGAGCCTATCAGCTATGTGCGACATAGGATGACTCCAGCATCGTGTGTGGTCTGCATGCTGCATAGGAGCTGAGTTTACCCAGTCCGCATCCTGCAATTGCGATTGAAAACGTTTTCCCTATTTTTTATTTAAAAATAAAATAAAAATATTATTAATAAAAAATGAACTACCTCAACTACAGGGTCCAAACTATGGTACTGCTCTATGATGAAAAATGCTAATACAATTCCAGCACCTTCAGGAGCACGGTTCTTTTAGTGACCAGTAAGAAAGGTGTTATTTTAAACAAAGGCTATGTGTGGGGTAAAATTGAAGTGCTTAATGAGGCATCATAACGCCAAACCTTGGAGGATCTAGTGGTGTTAATCCTGATAGATCACCACCATATTAGATATGCCTTAAGATGCAGGTGTTTCAGTTATTAACTTTGGTGTAACATGAGACGGTCAAGTAATTTAATACGAAACCTGTAGGATGCGAGGTGAGAATTGTTATTTCCTGGTTACAAGGGTCCCATATTTTATTTACCGTGCAATTTTAATGTAACTAAGAAAAAAATAAACAATAAAATTGTGAACATGAACCAACATCAATTTGGCCAAAAAAACTAACGGAATTCAGTCCAACCTGTAAAATTGTGAACATGAACCAGCTATATATTTTAGCACACCAAAAGTTTGACCTAGTTCCGAATTTTTCGGAGACAAGAAGTGCGAAACGGCGGACGATTGCAAGGCGACCATGACTAAGAACGCTTAGCAAGGATTCTCCGGTGATCGACAGCAAGCCAGGAACATGGAAAAGATGCGGAGAAGCTTCGGATTCTTGACATTAGAAGAGGAAGTGGACGTTATTGAGATCGATAAGGAGCGGTGCATAGAGGCGGCTAGGGTTCATACCCACTGCCTAGCTGGTTCGTTCCTTCTCCCGGAGAGAATGAATGTTTGGGCGATGAAGTTGACGTTTAAGAAGATTCGGCTTGAAGGAGACAAGATTACAATCAACGAAGTTAGACCAAACTTTTTTATCATTAGAGTACTGGGAGGTGGTCCATGGCTTTTTTACGGCAACATCTTGCTACTCAAGCCGTGGGAGCTGAATGCCAAGATCGAAGGAACAAGGTTTGACACTATCGAACTCTGGGTACAAGTTTTAAACCTCCCATTATATCTTCAAACAAAAGAAGATGCAAGGAGTTTTGTCCATGTAACACCCCATGATTCCCAGACTTCCCGTTTCGGACCGGAGAGCCCGGGTGGGTGCTACTTGTGTACGAGAGAATCTTGCGGAGAGAATTCAATATACACCAAGAGTAGGGGATAGAAAGAACACAGGAAGAGTAGGGTTGTGTGTAGGGAGAGAGTAAGACAATAGTACTGTATGAGAGAGAGACATGATTTTGGCAGAGCTTCCGCGTATCTCAGGTGATTATTCCCCTGTATGGAAGGGTTAACGATCCTATATATAACGGAGAATATGACCGTTGTAGTGGGTTAATGCGCCCATTAATGGCGGCTTAATTAGCTTAACCACAACGGCACGTTCGTCCGCGTATATAGGAACCGTTACGGCACGTTCGTCCGCGTATACCGGAACCGTTATGAGGTTGACCGGGTTTATGGAGCTCGTGCCATAAATCTCTCAAAGCAGTTACTAGGGGTCGCGCGCGACAGGACTTACTCTAGCCTCCAAACCACTAAGTCCCTACAAGTCCCGTGTGGTGGTATGCGAGGGCCCTGTCTCGCAGCCCCCACGTGGATCAGCATGGGTGGTGATCCAGTGTGTGTGGAGCACAGCTAGGTGTGCTGGATGATCGCCACGTGTCTAAGATCTGCCTGTCTAGAAAGCACTATCTACATTAGCCCCCTTTCTGCGCGTGAAGACGCATAGCCGGATAGGCTTCAATGCGCAGGAACCAATGTACGCGTCGCCGCCACACACCAATTCAAATACACGCAAATTCAGCCCCCGTGCGTGCCATTATGACCTAAAATCCCTAGAGTCGTGCCGTCTAGTCTTTTAGGGTTTTAGGCATGACGTCAGCTTGTCCTATGATTGCGCGATTCGACGGTGACGGTTGCGATTCGACTACTGAAAGGACGCGACTCCTCATTGTTTTTGGATAAATACTCTGTGCCCTCCATTGTTGCAAAGCATCACTTCTCTCTATAAAGTGAATGATACCCGGAAGCCTTCAAGAGCAGATTCAAGTGATTAATCATCAGTTCTTCCTTGTCAATCGTCTCCTTCAACTTGCTTCATCAAAACAAGCTTTACCAAATCAAGGTTGGCTTTGCTCAATTCCATTTTAATGTACTCGAATACTCTTTGAACTATCTTGGATCTGTAAACCCATGGCTATTTGAAATATGTCATTCGTTGAGAACTGCAAAAGAGACCTTGTTCTTAAACCCATAACTGACCTAATCACCAGATTGTGACGATTTTGAATGTGGGACTTCTGAAATTCTGAGCAATATACACGAATTCTGAACTTCCAAACCCAGAATTGACCCCAGACTGTTCATCTTCTTTTGATAAAACAGAGTTGCTTCTTGAAATTCAAACTGAAAGCTTCTTGAAATTCAAACTGAAAGTGTGTATATTTCTCCCCCTTTTTTCTTTCTCTTCCGCAGGAATGGCAAAGAAAAAAGGATCCAAACCCATTAAAGAGGCCAAAGAAATACCTGATCTTCCCCAAACCTTGTGGCGGAAAGCCCCCTATTTGGGTGGAAAAAATTTCTATCATGCTAGGGTTAAAGTGAAGAACCTACCGACTCTTGTTTCCTCTGGAAAGTTGCGGACATTAAACCCGCCTGTTAACGCAGCCATGCTAGAGTTGATCGATTCCAAGGATGTGGTTAGGTTAGGGGTTGAAAATGGGTTTTCCCCCATACCGCAATTTCTACCCAAGCGTTTTTCCAAAAACTGGACTTCATGGATGAGTGGATCGACCACGTATTGACCCACCATGCCATCGCATTGAACAATGTTGGCGTTTATTTCGCAGTTCGTGCTATGAAGGGTGCTGTCGTGAAGTTGGATCAGTCCATGCTTCTAAACCTTCTCTTCCGCTATTCGCCTGCGACTCATACCTTCCACTTTGCTGAGTTCGAGGCTGCTCCCACTCTGGAGGATGTGCACATGTTGTATGATCTTTCTCCCGTTGGTGAGGTGGATCCTCTGAGCCCTTTGAGGACTGATCCAGAACTTGCTCTATACAAGCAGATGGAGGAATGCTTGTCCGAGGTAAAGAAGATTTCCACGCGGTGGACATCTGCGAAAGTTCTTCCTGACTGGCAGCTTGTTGATACATCTGCGAAGAACACCTGGGGAAAATGGGTGCAGTACTTCTTTTGCGACTATGCGAGTAGCAGTATCACCAAGAAACTTCTGGACCAGAACCCAAAGGCGAAAAATTATGTAAATGGGAAAGGGTACCATCTCACCTTGTGCGGCTTCCTCTGTGCCTGGTTATCAAGGTACCTGATCGATGGTCACCCTCATGATGGGGTTTTCTATCATGTCCTCCCTCTTGCTGTGAGACTGAACCTCGGCCAGAGAGTCGCACTTGGGCCGCTAGTCTTGGGTACTTTGTATCACAGATTGGACCAATTGGTAGTGGCGACCAAGGAGTCTCGCGGTCGTCTTGATGTGCTGACTTATGTCAACATCGCATTCCTGACCATGTGGGTCTTTGAGCGATGGCCCTCCTATGTTCCTGTTCCTTCTAGGCCCAACAAGTGGTGTGTCCCACGTGCGGAGGATGAACTTTCAAGTGGGAGAGCTGCTCGCTGGTTCAAAACCAATCCTCCCAAGTGCACCTGGAGCCTGATATGTGATAACCGAAGAAAGTTTACAGCTAGGCCTTATGCCACGCGCATTGAGAATGTGCGATGGTTCCCGAAGCTGTATCCCGCCAAATCTCTTGCTTTCTCAGAAGAGCTCCTTTTCGAAGGTCATGAGCGCTTTCATGAGCACTATCGCGAATAATTCTGCTGGTGTCTAAGGTGTTCTCTTCCTGCTCTTGCGGAGCATGTTCTTGAGCTTACTCCCAGGTATGAGAGGATCACAGTGGATGTCGATCCAACTCGCATTTCTCCCCAGTTTGGCTTTGATGCAGTGGCGCCCTTAGTTTGTCCTAGATCCATCGTAAGAGGCTGCTACAAGCGGTTGTTGTCTGGCGAGTGCCAAACAATCTTTAGGATCAACTTTCCCTTTGTTCAACCTTCAGGTGTCCGTTTAGGTCGCTTTTTCAAATATTGGGTTGCTTACTGGACTACTCAGCAGGCCAGATTCGAGACACAGTCGACCCCTCAGCCCAGGAGAGCTCCTATAATCAAGAGAAATTCCTTCCCATTCCGTCCCAACTGCAGTTTGGATGACTCCCAGTATGGCTGCTACTCCTTGCTGGACCATGAGAATCACTTGTGCCCATCCACCCTTCTCAATGAAAAGATGGCCGCAGTTAGGGATGGTGCTTCGCATGTTATCAAGTACAGCGAAGATTTTGCCAAGGTAAACAATTTCCTTTGTGCGTGTTAAGTTTCTTTCCTTTGATGCATTGAAACTTACACTTCATTTTCTGTTTTAGTGCTATCTGAGGAGGTATGCATCTGGGGAGCGCTCCAAGTCGCTGATCAACACTATTGCTGCTGCGAGAAGGCAGGGCGAGAAAATTCTGCTAACAATGGGAATGGCTCCCGCAGTCGAGGCTCAGATTCACGAAGTAATGGATGCATTTGCTGACTCGCTGATAGACAACACTCCAGCTTTGTCTCCTCCTAGGAACGCTCCATCTCCTCCAGCAGACGTTGCCCCAAGGGCGAAGAGACAAAAGCAGAAGGGCATTACAATATCTTCTCCTAGGAGTGCTCCAGCTTCCTCTCCTGCGAAGTCCCTTACTTCTAAGGACAAGGGCAAAGGTCGCATGCCAAGAAAAGTGCGGAAGGAGCTCGCAGTTGAGACTTTTGTCCCTTTTGGTCAGGAGGAAGAGGGGAGCGAAGTGAGAGGAAGAGATGATGATGAAGAAGAAAGAGTCGAAAGTGAAAGAGAAGAAGAAATAGGTGAGATACAAGAGGAAGATTCGGAAGGTATCTCAAACGAACTTGTCTTCTCAGTACTTTATCTCTCGCAATATTTATTGAACAATTCGTTCTTTTGCAGATGATGACATAGAAACCATAAGCGGCCTCCTGGACAAGAAGCAGAAGAAAAACAAGGGTTCTCACTCTGGCGCTCCCAGCGAAGCCATATACGAGGATATCTTGGCTGAATCTGCAAGGACGGCTGCGGAAGCCGCAGAGAGAAGAAGGAAGCGAGAAGAAGATGAGATCGAGCTCATAAAGAGGAGAAGTTTGGAAGAGCAACATGTGGATGACTTGGTGGAGCAAGCTGACGATTTGGATGCGGCTGCTCTGGAACAAGCTCAAGCAGACTTTGAGGAAATCGCAGGTGGTAAACAAGGTGAGATTTTTAATCTTGCTGTGACTTACCAAGAAGTGATTACTGGTGCATTAAAGCATGGCTTATCAAAAGCTGATATTCGCCGATGGCTAGTAAGCAAGTGTGGTGAACCCTCAGGTAATCATTCAAGCAATGTATGTAAACTAGGCTTAGTAACCCAATCATCATCATAACAAGTTTCTTCACACCCCAGGCCACGCTCACCTCAAGGATGTGCTTAATGAAGATAACCTAGTAGGATATGGTGTCGCGTCTTTAGCGTATGATGAATTGCTGCAATCCCACCTACGTGTGGAGGTGCTCGCTCTTGATCTATCAAAATAACATAACACTTTATGATACAAGTTACCTCAACATTTTCCTATATTGCATCGCAGGCGATGCTGATGAGGACATGCCAGAACAAAGAAATCAGCCCCCTGCATCTTATGCTCCAGAGCGAAGCTCTCATGTTGAGAAGCCTGTCGCAGCTGCTGAGTATGCAGGAGAGCCTTTGGAGGATATCATCGAGGTCTCTGATGATATCGAAGGTGATATCGTGCTGATGGAGGAAGATGCTGATGCTGCAGTTGAGGAAATGGAGACAGATGTTGTCGGGGCTGAGGTTCATGAAAATGAGCAGGTCGTGGAAGACGTAGCATCACATGAAAATGTTGATGTTCAAATGAATGCTCCCGAGCCACACGATCCCCTCGCAACCGAAGGAGTTCCCGGTCGAGCAGCAACTACTACTGTTGTCGTTCCTTCAACAGAGGTAGAGCTTCCAGAGGTTCCCCAAGCATGGAGTTTTTGGAGCTCGCAAGTTGGAGCTGCTGTCGCACCAGTTGCGGCCTATAATCTTCCTGCCAACTATGAGGAACTCGAGCTCGAGGCTGACAGACGAGCAATGGAGCGAGGACAGACTTCAGCTTTCCCAGCAATGCACATTCCTTCTTTGCGCGAAATCCTTGAAGGAACTGGTATGTTACCATTTTCGCATTCTACACCCTCATTTAAAAGTTTCATGTTCTAGACTTGAATCAACTTTGTCAGGATTGAAGCAGGCTGATGTGGACTGGCTAGTCCAGATGCGCCTCTCATATCCCTGGTCAATTGCGAGGTCTCTAGAGATAGAGCTGTATAACAGAAGGCTTTTCTTGACCGAAGCCATCTGGATTTTGGAGCAGCTTTATGTGGCCACTCCTGCGACCATTTCCTCATAGTGCGCAGCTGCTTTTCAGCACATGCCAAGGGCTTCAAGCTAAAGTTCAAGGCAAGCTGGGCTTCGGATATCTTCTCAACAGGATCACCCAAATTCACGCAGCTGTGAATTTGAAACGTGGTTTCCATAACCTCGCAGCTGAGAGGCGGAAGGTAGAGGAGCAAAGGCAGAAGGCTGAAGAAGCGGTCAAACTTTTCCATGAGATGAACGCCAAGTACGAGCAGCTGAAGCGAGAAGTGGACCAAGTGAGAGATGCATCACTCTCGTTCTCTCCAGAAGACCCTTTGACCAAGGATTTATTTTGAGAAATAAAAAGTATTTGTTTGAAACAAAAATATTATTGTAATGCTGCTAGGTTTTCTCCCCCCCTTTTTTCATCTGGAACTTGCATGTCCCATTTTGCCCTTTCGGGGATTTTCTCAAATATTGTTGTGCGTATCAATTATGACGTCACATGGCGACGTATTTGCCTTGATTTTCGCGCTAACGATTTATTAGATAAGCACGATTTCCTTGGGAAGCCCATCCTTATTATGACCTTCCGTCATTAATTGGGGCACGCCACCGAATCGTCATAGCCTTTAGTAGGGTAATTGAATTTTACCTCTTTTGAGACGCAAGTAATTGATTCTTACCCCTTTTCCAAGCTTTGCTGACTCAGCTAGGGAACCGAAGAGTCCCCGTAGAGTCTATATAAACCCTTCTTCTTGCTGCTTGGGTTCTTCATCCCAAAATGTGGCTTGCCATGAGTCCTTACGACTGCTGGCTTCAACGCTTGTCTTTTGTTGATTCATAACATTTCAAGTTGTGAAACCTGAGTTTGTGCCTTGTGCCATAGAAATAGCTCCCAAGGTCTTCTTTATGAAGCTTATTGATCTTCATGACCATTGTAAAGAAGATGTACATAATACCTCAGGTTTGTTCGAAGATTTTTCTTCGTCTATTATGTTTGCAGGTCGTATCTCCTGCTGCCTTCCGGCGAGGTGCAGTGCTGTACTGACCTTTTTTACCAACTCGTAATGAATGGAGTGTTTCTCCTCTAGCTTTCCTGGAGGAGAACTAGTTGCCTCCACGTTCTTGAACTAGGGGTGACGAGCCATTGCGCTCGTCTCCGTGGACAAAAAGCTTTCTGCCTCAGGAGTTGTTCTCCGCTTGTTCTTCACCGCCGCATCCGCCTGGACAGATGGTTCATCTGGCACATCTCTTGGACAGAAGACCAGTCAGGAGCCTTGTTCAGATCTAGGATCCCGACAAGAGCGTCGCATAGCTTTGTTAGTGTTTGTAGGCCGTTCATTTTACAGCAAGACTTTTCTTGCTATAATCTTTTGCTTGTAAGCTGCCATGTCGCATAGCTTGTGTTAGGACCAGTAGGCCGATCCTATTATAGTAAGAATTTTCTTACTATGAGTTTTTGCTTGTAAGCTGCTATCTAGACAGATAAATTGTAAGTCATTTTGACTCTTAATGAAGCATTCTGTAGCATTTGCTGTCCTTTTTTGATACAACACGTAATATCGCGTGCGTTTTGGCTATAAAACAAGTTATGTTTCTTTCGCCCTTTGCATTCGGATACTTGCCTGAATAGTCCTTTTCTTTCAAGCTTGATAAATTTTTCCTTCACACAGGGTGTTGCTAACATAGCTTGCTATCTAAACAGATAGGCTCGCAGACCAGTTAAGATCATACATCATGGCTGCTATCTAGGAAGATAGGCTTTCATATCACTTAAGATCATATTTGAACATTTTCGCTATCTCGGCAGATAGACTTTTAGATCACTTAAGATCGTATCCGAATATTGCAGCTATCTCGGCATATAGGCTTCAAGATCACTTATGATCACGTTCGAATAGTGCTGCTTTCTCGGCAGATAGGCTTCAAGATCACTTAAGATCACATTCGAATATTGCTGCTATCTCGGCAGATAGGCTTTGGGATCAGTCAAGATCGCATTTGATTAGTGCTGCTATCTCAGCAGATAGGCTTCGGATCGCATGAGATCGCATTTGAATAGTGCTGCTACCTCGGCAGATAGGCTTTTGTTGCTAATAAACAGAGAAGTAAATAAAACGATGAAAGACAACTAAAGTATTGAAATTCTTCTCATTTGGGAGAATTCTTTTATTATAAGAACCCTCATATGGGAGAGGCAAGATTACAAGTCCCTCATATGGGAGCGGCAAGATTACAAGTCCCTCATATGGGAGAGGCAAGATTACAAATCCCTCATATGGGATAGGCAGGATTACAAATCCCTCATATGGGAGAGGCAAGATTACAAATCCCTCATATGCGAGGAACGACGCATGAGTGATAACTCTCTCTTAGGAGTTATTATTATACTTTCGTATTATTTTTATTAGGCTTATTTCACATGATTTATATGTTATATTGCACAAATATGTGAATTTGACGATTTATAAGCCTAGGAGTGAAAAGTTGTGTTTCTAGCCTATTTGTGCATGTTTTATCTCATATTTGCTATGATAATTGCACGGGTTGTTTAGTGTTGTGTATCTCAGGTAAAAGATGTGCATTGGAGCTTATGAGATGCTTGGATATGCTTGGAATGGAGCCAGATGAAAAGGAGAAAAGGAGTCGCAAAAACGAAGCAAGGTTGGAAAAGTCACACAGGACTGGGATGCACTCTTTTCGATGCTCAGAAATCTCTAAAAAGAATTTTGGATCAAGGCCTGCGGCATTGGAAAACAGACATCCGTAGATTTCCAACGATATATGGTAGGCCCAAAGACGAGTCCGTATGAGGGAGATACAGCCCGCGCAAGATCAGCAAATAATTCTGTCAGGGAATTACAAAGTAGAGGGGCTGAAGTGCAATTTCGGCCAGATTTCATTAAAAAGCGCGCCCAGGCAATAAAGGACGGATTCTCTGACCTAAGAACATACGGTAGGCTGCTAGGGAAGAGGGAGGAAGGCTAGGAGAGACGAGTATCATGGAGAACAACGCTGGAGTCGCCGGAACGCGATTTTCGTCACGAGTTTGACTATCCCTTCTATCTCTTCTATCTTTTCTCAATACTATGAACTTGTTAGCTTCTATTTTCAGATTTTTTGAGTAGTTTTATTTGCTAGGATCTATGGAGAGCCTAGGGATTTGTTAGACAAGTTTTCCGGATATGTGGATTGATTCGTGCTTATGGATTCATGTGATGAACTGATTCTATCTCGTTTGATGGATTGTTGAACTTGCACTATTGATACGTGCTTGGTAGGATATGAATGATCATATGAGATGTTTCAATACATATCGTGTTATCTTAGCTTAAAGTAATAATGAGTTTGCTTCTTCTAGTAATCTTGTTCTTAATTTTATGCTACCTTAGCGTCATGAACTAGGGTATCTACTTGGTGAAAGATCGATGGACTGACAAGTGAAGATTAATTAGCTTGTGAATCTAGGATTGCTAGCAACCCCGTATCATGATGGACCGAAAGGCGAAATGTTAGGGTTTGGATCAAAACGTAGGATTAATCTTAATCCTTGTTAGGTGATATAGTTTATGGATCGATATATGATGACTATTGAACTTAGCATAGACTTACATGAGATCGGCAGAAGATTGTAAGTAGTTAAACGTGATCAAGAGCATATTCAATATTACATATTTCAAAGCAATATCCGGAATTGTCTACTGCCCTAGGTGATCCATAGATCGCCTAGTTACTCTCCATATTTGATAAACCGTTTTTTAATTTAGAAAATACAAAAAAAATAGTATTTTAGTTAGTTTAATACAGTCACTTGATTGGGGGTGACAACTTCTCAAATCAACAACTTTCTTCCTGTTATTTCAATTACACTCTTTAGATTTAATCTCTAATTGACAATAAACCTACTATCTCTCCCTGTGGGTTCGACAACCTGAGTTTCAATACTCACTCTTTATTACTTCGACCGTGCACTTGCGTATACACGTAAGAAATCGTGTCAATGAGTCTATCAAAATACTAGACGTAAATAAACATTGTAATCTGATGCATGTAAAGAGAGAATTTCAGGATAATACTTCTTAATCCAGCGCATGTTGACCGAGATTGGGGTTGTGGCTGTCCCATGTAGCCTCTGTATTTTGCAATAACCACTGTCAAAGACTTCTTTAACTTCGAATGGTCCTTCCCAGTTAGCTGCGAACTTTGGATGGGCTGCCTCCCACATGCAATGATCTGAAGCGCGCAAAACCAGGTCCCCAACTGCGAAGTCTCGATGTTGGACTGTTTTGTTGTATGCGCGAGCGATCCTCTCCTTGTACCGTTTGTTAGCCCGCTTGGCTTGCTCTCGCTTTTCCTCCAATAAAATCAAGTCATGGTCGCGCTGATTGTCATATAATGCATGAAAGGCCAATCTCGCATAGTTGATTTTCACCTCCGCCGGTACAACAGCTTCAGCTCCATAACATAGAAGGAACGGGGAGACTCCTGTGGGAGTCCTCGGCGAAGTTCGATATGCCCATAATGCTATGTTCAAAGAATCGGCCCACTTCTTGTGATCGTCTGCGACCATCTTGCTTAGGATTCCTAGCAGTGTTTTGTTGGTTGCTTCTTCTTGACCATTCCCTTTTGGATAATAAGGAGTGGAACAGACCTGCCTAATATTGTACTCCGATAGCTTTGCGGCCACCTGGCGATTTACGAAAGGGGTACCATTATCCGAGAGAATTGTGTTGGGAATTCCGAACCTGTATATGATGTTCTCTTGGACGAAATGGACCACAACAAGCGCATTTTCTGTCTTCAGCGGTATTGCCTCCACCCACTTAGTAAATAGCTCGGTCGCGGTGAGGATGAACTGGTTCCCATGTGAGGCTGGTCGAATGGGGCCAACAAAATCCAGAGCCCAAGTGTGAAATGGCCATGGTGTCCCCAACGCATGTAGATCTACGGCAGGGGCGTGTACGAGGTTGCCCTTGAATTGACATTCCTGGCATCTCCTTACTTTAGTGAGGCAATCTGCCTCCATGGTGGGCCAGAAATAGCCAACTGTGAGGAGCTGTCTGCATAGTTTCGCACCTCCCTGATGCTCTATTTGGTGAGAGAGATCCATCACCTCTTGCGCTTCCTTGCTGTCTAAGCATCGAAGTAGATTACCCTCGTGACCCCTTCGCCAGAGTATGTTTTCTTGTACTACGTACCGGGCTGCCTTTCTTTTCATTTTCTCGGCTTCCTTTCTCGACTCAGGCTCGATTCCTTCTGTGAGAAAATCGAAGAGTGGCTTCCTCCAGTCCATGTCATCATCGACAAAGGAAATTGTTAAAGAATCCTTGATCAATGCGCAACTCTCGCATTTCCCTTGAATTATCGCAGCAGCCGTTGACATGTCTGGCCAGTGGATCCCATACCTTTGGGCTTTCCGATAGATTGACACCTCACTTTCTCCGCAAGTGTGCTGATGAATCTTTTCCAATAGCGCTTGCCCCTCCTGTTACGAGACGCACCGCATGAGTATTCCACCTGAACCTTTGTAGTAGAGAGTGTTATCATGTATGCAGTACCCCTTAGTGGATACCCAATTTTCTTTGCTCGTTCCTTCGGCGATGGCATGTAATATCAGTTTTCTCCAGTCTGCATCATCTGTGAACTCATCCTCGCATGCATCCTCTGTCAATACCGACGACATTCGCACTTCAATTGAGATCCTCGCAGGACACTTATCCGCACAAACTTTAGATCCTAGAGTGGCCAAAGCATCAGCATGCCGATTATCTGCTCTAGGTGTGTGCTCGTACCTGACATCGCAGAATTGTTGCACCAGCTTCTGCACCAAAGTCCGGTAGGGCAATAGATTTACCTCTCTTAATCCGTACTCGCCTGAAGCTTGTTTGACGATTAACTTGGAATCCCCCATAACCGTCAAATTGCCGACTTCCAGTGCCCTAGCTGCTCGGAGACTTGCGATGAGAGCCTCGTACTCCGCTTCATTTTTGGTGACTGCGAAATTGAGTTTTGTGGACATTTGGATGGCCTCCCCATCTGGTTTAGTCAAAACGATTCCAATTCGTCCACCTTTCCTTGTTGACGATCCATCAAAATGAAGCGTCCAGTAAGGTAACTCGACTGCATAGATCTCGGGTCCCTCTAGTTCCTCCTCGATCATGGGCTCGTAGCTGTTATCTGGGAACTGTGCCAGCATATCCGCCACTTATTGTGATTTTATAGCCCGCGGTCGAACGCACGTGATGTCGTATTGGGAAATGGTCATATACCATTTTGCCAATCTTCCGCCAGGAGAGGTATGAGTCAAGAGGTACCGTATGGGGTCGCTCTTTGTAACCACCACCACTTTATGCGAGGCGAAGTAGTGCTTCAACTTCTCTATTACAAAGAAAAGAGCAAGGCAATGACGTTCGATATCTGTGTACCTTGATTCGGCTGGTTGCACTATGCGAGAAATATAGTAAATCGGCTTTTCTTGCCCTTCATATTCCTGAGCCAAAAGTGCCCCTATGGACCTCTTTGTCGACGTTAGATACAGCAAAGCGGCGATCCAAGCTGCAGTGCGATCATCACCCTTTGTGATTTCAGGAAGTCCTTTAGCCGCCCGAATGCGGCCTCATGTTCCGCGGTCCAATTGTACACAGCATTCTTCTTGAGGAGATCGCTGAAGCAGAAGGTTATTTCTGCGATCGCTGTGATGAACCTTCGCAGGTAAGATAACTTCCCCAAGAATGTTTTCAGAGTGCTTTGATTGTGTGGTGTTGTCATGCTAGTGATGGCTGATACCTTTGCGGGATCGGGCTCGATGCCCTGGCGATGTATCACACATCCCAAGAACTTCCCTGAGGTCACTCCGAACGCACACTTCATGGGGTTCATCTTTAGCTGGAAAATTCTGCATCTTTCAAATACTTTCCGCAGGTCCCCCAAATGGTCCGCTTCCTCTTTAGACTTGACAACCAAGTCATCAACATAAAACTCCACTTCTTTGTGCATCATGTCGTGAAATAGAGCCATCATCGCTCGCTGGTAAGTCGCGCCCGCGTTCTTGAGCCCAAACGGCATAACCGTGTAATTAAAGACTCCCACTGGTGTGATGAACGCGGTTTTGCGTGCTCTTCAGGGTCTATTTTGATCTGATTGTACCCGCTGAAACCATCCATGAAGCTGAACATACGATGACCCGCAGTCGAATCAATGAGCAGATCGATGTTGGGCAGTGGAAAATCGTCCTTGGGGCAGAAGCAGTTAAGATCTCGGAAGTCTACACAAATGCGAAGCTGCCCATTCTTCTTTACCACAGGCACAATGTTAGCCAACCATGTGGGATGATGATTTGGTTCGATAAATGCGGCAGTCAGCAAACTGACAATTTCTTGCTTGATTTTCACGTTTATCTCCGGCCTGAAGCTCCTTGTGCTGTGTTTTACCGACTTAGATCCCGGGATTACATCTAACCTGTGCATGGTGATGCTCGTGTCCAGGCCGGGAATTTCATCGTATTCCCATGCAAACACATCTTTGTACTCAGTGAGGAGCTGCAGCAACCTTGCTTCTTCCTCGCTTGTGAGGTCTGCACTTAGAAAGACGGGCCTCTTCTTTTCTTCGCCTGGGCTCAGGAATACTTCCTTCAGCTCCTGTTTCTGAGGCTTCGGCTTGTCCTCCATGCATTCAGGCGCTTCTTTTAGCTTATCTTCCAAAACTTCTGGTGTCGGCTTGTCTACTTCCATGACACGCTTGATTTGAATGATTTGCTCAGGGATATCCCCATGCTTGTGTGGGGGTATCCCCTCGTACCTTCATATGCGGTAGCATTTCCTCCCATTAGAGTAGAAGCTTTCTATCTCTTTGCCCGCGGGATCATGTTTTACTATTCTTTTCAGGGTGTACACATTCTTCCTTTGATAGGCGACATGCGGTGCCTCTTCTCGCGCGGACGGCTTTTCCTTGGCATCCTCCCTAGTCACCATGACTCCCGCTGGTGATTGATCCTTGATGTCTTCCCATCGAGGTAAAGGGGTTGGATTAAACGGCCCTGGCGTTTGCTCGTCCGCCATTTCAGTAAACCATACTGCTTTAGTGAGGTGCGCCTCGTCTAAATTAAAAGGGTTTACCGAAGCTGGTATCTCCACTATTCTGTCGTTCCATATAGCCTTCATCACCTTGTGAGCTGTCGAGGGGACTGCGTCGAAGCGATGAATCCAAGCTCGCCCTATGATAATGTGATACGTAGTGTTCGCATCAATGACGTAGAATTTGGCTGAACATTTTATTTTTCATATCTGAACGCCCAGACGAATCCATCCTATCGTCATTCTAGAATCGCTTCCAAATCCCATCAGCGGGGATGGACGTCTGACAACCTTCTGCTCCGAGATTCCTGCCAACTTTAAGGTGTTGAGCGAGACCACATTGACTGCCGCTCCTCCGTCAACGAATGCCCTCTTGAATTCGACACCATTGATCACCGCCGTTACATACAAAGGCTTCTGGTGGCTCGAGTCTGTCTTCTTGTCACTTGCGGAGAAGGTCATAACCTTTTTCTGTAGAGCGAACCGCCCTAACAATTTTCCCATTAGAAACCACGATGTCTTCCTAGAAGTCTTCTGCTACCCTTAAAGTCGCCTTCGTCATTTCTTTCCGGCACTTCTGCGAAAATTTCATTTCATCGAAGAACTTGCTGAACCCATGCGATCCCTTCATTCGATCAGCACGTTCGTCCTCCGTGTCTATACTGTAGTCCTCATCATTGTAAACTTCGGCAATGATAGGCAAACCATCTTCCGCAATCTCTTCGAGATCCATGATCGCGATCATGGCTACTTCTTTGCCTTTCGGATCTTGCTCCACATGAGCCGGCAGTGGATTACTTCGCACATCCTGCCTCTGATCGCTGACAATCAACTCACCGTCTTTCATTTTCCGGCTTACCATGTTCCTGAGCTTCTTGCAATCAACTGTGGGGTGCATAATTTTCCTATGGCATTCGCACCACTTCGGGTCCCTCATCATCTCCTTGGAGGGTGTGCACAAGAGATTCCGGCAGGGAGACCTCCGTGTACACCGTACGTAGTGGATCAGGGATCGCACAGGAAGAATAGGGGTGTGTGTAGGGAGAGAGTAAGTCAGTAGCAATGTCTGAGAGAGAGACAGCGGTTTGGCAGAGCTTCCGCGTATGGCAGTGTGTTCCTTCTTTGTATGGAAAGAGTAACGATATATATATACTGGAGAACGTGACCGTTGTAGTGTGGTTAATGCGCCCATTAATGGCGGCTTAATTAGCTTAACCATAACGGCACGTTCGTCCGAGTATATAGGAACCATTAGGGCACGTGGTGCGCGAGTACCGGAACCGTTACGAGGTTGACCGGGTTTGACCGGATTGACCGGGTCTAGGGAGCTCGTGCCATAGATCTCTCAAAACAGTTACTAAAGGTCGCGCGCGGGCTTGGCTCGCACGCGACAAGGCTTACTCTAGCCTCCAAACCACAAAGTCCCTACAAGTCCCGTGCAGTGGTATGCGAGGGCTCTGTCTCGCAGCCCCCACATGGATCAGCTCGGCTGGTGATCCTGTGTGTGTGGAGCACAATATGGTGTGCTGGATGGTTGCCACGTGGCCAAGATCTGCCATGTCAGAAAGCAGTATCTACATTAGCCCCCTTTCTGCGCGTGAAGGCTCATAGCTGTATAGGCTTCCATGCGCGGAAACCAACATGTGCGTCGTCGCCACGCACCAATTCAAATACGGGTAAGTTCAGCCCCCGTGCGTGTCATTATGACCTAAAACCCCTAGAGTCGTGCCGTCTGACCTTTAGGGTTTTAGGCGTGACGTCAGCACGTCCTGTGATTGCGCGATTCGACGGTGACGGTTGCGATTCGACTACTGAAGGGACGCAACCCTTCATTCTTTTGGATAAATACCTTGTATCCCATTATTGCAAAGCATCACTTCTTTCTCTCAAAGTGAATGGTACCCGGAGATCTTCGAGAGCAGATCCAGATAATCAATCACCAGTTCAAGACTGCAAATCGTATTCTCCAACTGTGTATATCCAAGCAAGCTTCAAGGAAACAAGGTTGGCAGTGTTTACTTTTGATTTGAAATACCGGTGTTTGCCTTGAACTGCGTTGGATCTGTAAACCCATAAAATTTGTGAAGAGGCTTTGATCTTTGAACCCGCTTCGTCTTTAATCTTTCAACAATATTGGGTCTTGCAACCCCCAATTTCTGAAATCGGTACCAGAACTGTTTGCTTTCCTTTGCGTAGATCTTGAATTCCAAAATTCAAACTGAAGTGTGGTATTTCTCCCCCCCTTTTTTTTTGCCCTTTCGCAGGAATGGCCAAGACAAGAGTAACCAGACCCGTCAAGGAAGATGAAGAGATACCGGAGCTTCCGCAGACTCTGTGGCGAAAAGCCCCCTTTCTGGGTGGGAAGGATTTTTATCACGCGAGGGTGAAGGCGAAGAGGATGCCTGATCCTGTTCCAGTTGAGCGGTTGTTGACACTGACTCGCCCAGTTAACTCAGCCTTGCTCGAGTTGGTTGGTTCCGAGGATGTGTTTCGATTGGGAATCGAGAATGGGCACTTCCCATATGCTGCGATTTCTACTCAAGCGTTTGTCCAGAAATTGGACTATATGGACGAGTGGATCGACCACGTGTTGGATAATTACGCCGAGACTCTCGATGAAGCCGGCATTTTCTTTGCTGTCCGTGCTATGAAGGGTGCTGCCGTGAAGTTGGATCAGTCCATGCTTCTAGACCTTCTGTCTCGTTACTCGCCTGCGACTCACACGTTTCATTTTGCTGAGTTCGAGGCTGCCCCCACGCTTGAGGACGTTCAAATGCTGTATGAGCTTTCCCCCATGGGCGAGGTGGACCCTTTGAGTCACTTGAGGACATCTGCGGAAATGGCCTTGTACGCGCAGATGGAGGAATGCCTAGCGGAGGTAAAGAAAATCTCCACTCGGTGGACCACTACAAAGCCTCTTCCAAACTGGCAACTGGTTGATACGTCTGCGAAGAATACCTGGAACAAGTGGTTGCAGTACTTCTTCCGAGACTATGCGAGCAGCAGCATTACTAAGAAGCTTTTGAGTGAAAACCCGAAGGCCGAGAATTACGTAGAGGGCAAGGGTTATCATCTGACCCTTTGTGCCTTTCTCTGTGCTTGGTTGTCGAGGTATCTGATTGATGGTCACCCCCATGACGGGGTCTTCTACCATGTGCTGCCACTTGCCGTGAGGCTCGCTCTTGGCCAGAGAGTCGCACTCGGACCCTTGGTCTTGGGTACGTTATATTACAGGCTGGATCAGCTAGTTCTGGCGATGAGGGAATCGCGTGGTCGCCTCGATGTCCTGACATTTGTCAATATCAGCTTTTTGACAATGTGGGTTTTCGAGCGTTGGCCGTCTTATGCTCCAACTCCCCTCCCACTTGATAAGTGGTGTCCCCCAGGCGAGACGGAAGCGCGCAACAGTGGAAGAGCTGCGAGATGGTTTGGAGCAAGCAACACCAAGTGTACTTGGAGTTTGATATGCGACAAGCGAAAGGAGTTTACTGCCAGGCCCTATGCCACACGTGTCGAGAATGTGCGGTGGTTTCCAAAGCTATACCCTTCCAAAGGTATGGTCTTGTCAGAAGACCTTCTCTTTGAAAAGGGGCCGCATTTCCACGAACGTTATCGTGAATTCTTTTGTTGGTGTCTGCGAGGTTCTCTTCCTGCCCTTGCAGAGCATATTCGTGAGCTCGCGCCACGGTATGAAAGACTTACAGTGGATGTTGACCCTACTCGGGTCTCTCCTCAGTTTGGTTTTGATGCGGTGGCCCCATCGATCTGGCCCCAGTCTATCATCAGAGGGTGCTACAAGCGTTTGCTGACTAAGGAGTGCAAGACGGTCCTCATGAGCAATCTTCCCTTAGAGCAGCCTGCGGGAACTCGCAAGGGTGGTTGTTCCCAGAACTGGATCGCGTACTGGATTGCCCAGCAAACGAGGATGGAGACGGAGGCGGCGGCACAGCCAGGAAGGGCCCCCCTGATCAAGAGAAACTCTTTCCCGTTTCGCCCCAATTGCAGTTTGAGCGAGTCTGAGTATGGTTGCTACTCGTTGTTGGACCGCGAGAACCATTTGTGCCCCGATTTCATTTTGAAGGAGCAAGTCGATGCAATCAAGAAGGGTGACACGCAGGTCATCAAATATAGCAAGGCGTTTGCTGAGGTAAGCAATTTCCTCGTGTGCCTTAAGCTTTTTGATTTCCTTGCACTGATGCTTTTCGTTTCGTATTGTTCAGTGTCATGTGCGGAGGTTCGCAGCTGGTGATCGCTCCAAATCGCTGGTTGACACCATTGTCGCCACCAGAAGGAAGGGGGAGTCGTACCGGCTAGCATGGAGGATGGATGCCGAGGTCGAAACAAAGGTTCGCGCAGTCATGAATACTTTCGCTGACTCGCTGATAGACAACCCTCCGGTTCCGTCTCCTCCTAGAGATGACCCGTCCCCTCCAGCGACTGCGGCGCCGAGAGTGAAAAGACCCAGGCAAAAGGGAATTACGATTTCTTCCCCTAGGAGCGCTCCAGCTTCTCCCCCAGTGAGGTCCCTTTCCGTCAAGGACAAAGGCAAGGGTCGTATGCCCAGCAAAGTGCGAAAAGATCTCGCAGTTGAGACTTTCGTTCCATTCAACCAAGAGGAAGAGGAAGAGAGGCAGGAGCCCCAGGCAAGTAATGTAGAAGAAGGAGCAGTTATGATGCGCGAGGAAGAGTCAGGAGGTACTTTCGTCGCATCTCCTTGTCCTTTATCATGACTCTTATGCAGTTCTTTTCTTTGAGCCAATTATGTATTCGCAGATGATGATGAAGCCGTTGGAGGCCTCGTGACCAAGAGGCAAAAGAGAGATGCCCATTCTGGCATTTCGGATGATCCTATAAGCGAGGATGTTCTTGCTGAGTCCCGGAGGACAGCCGCGGAGGCTGCTGAAAGAAGAAAGCAGCAAGAGGAAGAGGAGCTCGAGCGTGTGAAGCAGCGGAGCCTTGAAGAGCAGCATGTCGACGACTTAGTGCGTCCAATTGGCGAGGAAGACGAGCTTCCTGAAGAAGCGGCTCCTTATGTGGAGGAGGAAGATGAGGTTCCCGTAGAGGACGCAGCAGAGCTAGAGCAGGTCCAAGCGGACTTCGAAGAGATCGCGGGCGGCAATGAAGGTGAGATCTTCAATCTCGCAGTTACTTATAGAGATGTAATTGTGGGTGCGTTAAAGCACGGTGTGTCAAAGCCTGACATTCGCCGTTGGTTGGTAAGCAAATGCGGAGAACCCTCAGGTAACTGTTTTGAGTGATATGCGCATACCAGGCTGTAGCTACTTGAGGCAAAATCATGACTGGTTTACTCGCATCCCAGGTCACGCTTCCCTTAAAGATTTGCTTAGTGAGGATACATTGATAGGGCACGGTTCCACGTCCCTAGTGTACGACGAGGATACCTCAATCCCACCTTCGCGTGGAGGTGCTTATTCTTAGCTTTAGTAAAGATAGCGAAATAACTTATAACACAAGTTACCTCACATCATCGCATTTGGTATCGCAGGTCATGCTGAGGAACCTGAGCTGGAGCAGAGAAGTCAGCCTTCTGCATCCCATGTTCCAATTTCGAGCTCCCATACCGAGAAGCCCGTCGCAGCTGCTGGACACGCAAGTGAGCATCTCGAGGATGTCATTGAACTCTCCGATGATGTCGAAGCTGATGCTGCGCCGATGGACGAAGGTGTCCGTACCGGTGGTGAGGAAGAAAGAACAAGTAATGCCAATGTTTTCGCATCTGGTAGTGTCCTCCGCCCAGCAACTTCGACTGTCCCTTCGCCTCCGGCGATGACTGAGCCAGAAGCACCTATTCCTGCGTGGAGCATTTGGGGCTCGCAGGTTGGGAACGTAGTCGCAGCTGGTGCGGCCTACACTCTTCCTCCTGACTATGAGAGGTTGGAGCTCGCAGCTGATAGGAAAGCCATGGAGCGAGGGCAGTCTTCGAACAACCCAGTGGCCCGCATCCCTTCTCTTCATGAAATTCTGGAAGGCACTGGTAAGCAAAGATTTACCGTTCGCACGTCGCATTATCTGCTTGCGAGTTCTGACCTTATAACTCATTTTTGATGTCTCAGGTTTGAAGCAAACCGATGTAGACTGGGTGGTTCGAATGCGTCTCAGATACCCTCGATCGTTTGTGAGGTCTCTGGAGATCGGACCTTTTGACAGGAGGCTATTCCTTACTGAAGCCATCTGGATATTGGAGCAGCTGTGTGCGGCTACACCTGCGACCATTTCGGCCCAGAGTGCTGAATTGCTGTGTGGCATGTGCCAAAATCTCCTGTTCAAAGTCCAAGGCAGACTTGGTTTCAAATTCCTCAAGGACAGAGTTACACTGACTCGCGCAGCTGTAACTTTGAATCTCGGGCACCAGAATCTCGCAGCTGAGATGCAGAAGGTGGAGCAGCAAAAGCAAAAGGTTGATGAAGCTCTGAAGCTGTATCACGAAATGAATGCCAAGTGCGAGCAACTGAAGCAAGAAGTGAAACAAGTGGAGAAGCTGAGCGAGCAGTTCGGGCCCCAAGACTCCTTAATCAAGAATTTGTTTTGACTTTTCGAATTTTGAAAAGAAAACAGGAAAATGGCTGAGACATTAATGTAATGTTTTGAAACATTAATGTAATGTTGCTAGGGTTTCTCCCCCCTTTTTTTTTAACAACAAACAATGAGTTTGCCTGTTTTGCCCCTTCTCGGGATTTGATTGGACATTTCTGTGCATATCCAATTATGACATCAGCAATTGATTCTTTGCTTGATTTTCGCGCTAATTTCTCGGCAGATAAGCACGCTTCCGTTGGGAAGTCCATCCGAATCATGACTATCCGTCATTTATTAGGATACGCAACTGAATCGTCGTAGCCTTTAGTAGGGTAATTGATTGTTACCGCTTTTCAAGGCGTAAGTGATTGAACTTACCCTCTTTTTGAATCTGCTGACTCATCTCAAGCAACCGAAGAGTCTCCACAGGGTCTATATAAACCCTGTCTTTGCTATTTGGGTTCTTCATCTCCAAACATGTGCTCTGCCGTGAGTCCTTACGACTGCTGGCTTCAACGCTTGTTTTTCGTTGATTCATGGCAACTTCAAGTTTTGAATCCTGAGTTTGCGCTTTGTGCTATAGAAATAGTTTCCAAGATCCACTTTATGAGGCTTATTGCTGTTTATAACCATCATAAAGAGGATGCAGATAATACCTCATGTGTGTTCGAAGAAATTTCTTCGTGTATTATGTGTGCAGGTCATGTTTCCGGCCGCCTCGTGGCGAGGTGCAGCGCCGAAGTGACCGTGCTACCGTCTCGTAATGAACGGCGTGATTCTCCTCCAGCATCCCTGGAGGAGAACTCATTGCCCCCACGTTCGTGAGCCCAGGGTGGCGAACCACTGTGTTCATCCCCGTCTACAAGGAGCCCTTGCCCTTTGGAGCTTCTGCTTGCAGTTTGATCGCTGGAACCGGTGGTTCCTTGGGCAAATGTTATGGGGAGCATATCTGACAACGGTCTTGTCGGATAGCGGAATGTCGAGCGTATGGCTTCATGTGGCTCTTTTTAGAGCGAGATCCCCCTTGCTACAGATGTTCACCCACAGATCTGGGCGTTGTGTAGCCGGCGTTTGAAGCCATGGCGGTTCATTCTTTGCAGTCCGGGTTTCCGTACCGTGTCTCTGCTGACTTATCAGCCATTTTTCGAATGTATCGTAAGCCATGTTGGCTGTATAGTTAGATGCGAGCTTTTCGCTTGTAAGCTGCTATCTAGATAGATAAATTGTAAGTCATTTGACTCTTAATGATAAATAGCTTTTGTATTATCTGTTCTTTGCAACAAAATACAATTTCGTATGCGTTTCGGCTTGTTTTGCCTTGCATAATGCAATGTAATGATTCCACATATGCGATGTCAATTCGCAGATATTTCGTTAGATCATTCGAGATCGTAATTTCGCAGCTGTGCCATCTTGACGGACGGGCTTGTAGTTGGTCGTTGTAAATCGTATGAGATCACGTTCACAACTTTGCTATCGTTTCAGATAATTTTCCACAGATCAATTGAGATCATTGAGCGGTGCGAATTGCTATCATAGAAGATAGGCTTTATTAGAGAATTGTTTGAGATCGTTTCTCGCATAAACTGCTATCACAGCAGATAGATCTTTGGAAGATCTAATAGGATGATTCTGCACTTACGTTGCCATCATAACAGACGGGCTTGGGTGATTAAACAAAATTACTTTGCGTATAAATTGCTATCGTAACAGATAGGCTTGAGAAGATCATTATAAGATCGCATCTGTATAACCCGCTATCTCGAGAGATAGGCTTTAGATGATCGATTGAGATCATTTTTGTACTTCGCTGCTATCGTAAAAGATAGGCTTTGGACGATTATTTAAGATCGCATTTGCGTTTGGCTGCTATCGTAAGGGATAGGCTTCAGATGATCACTTAAGATCGTATTCATGTGGACTGCTATCGCGAGAGATAGGCTTTGACAATCACTTAAGATCGCACTTGCGTTTGGCTGCTATCGTAAAAGATAGGCTTTAGATGGTCGATCAAGATCGCATTTTTGTTGACTGCTATCGCGAGGGATAGGCTTTAGATGATCACTTAAGATCGCATTTGCATTTAGCTGCTATCGTAAGAGATAGGCTTTAGATGATCGATTAAGATCGCATTTGTATTGGCTGCCATCGTAGGAGATGGGCTCTGATGATCAATTAAGATCGCGGTTGTGTTTGCTGCTATCGTAAGAGATAGGCTTTGATGATCAATTAAGATCGCGTTTGCTTTTGCTGCTATCGTAAGAGATAGGCTTTGATGATCAATTAAGATCGCGTTTGCGTTTGTTGCTATCGTAAGAGATAGGCTTTGATGATCAGTTAAGATCGCGTTTGCATTTGCTGCTATCGTAAGAGATAGGCTTTGATGATCAATTAAGATCGCGGTTGTGTTTGCTGCTATCGTAAGAGATAGGCTTTGATGATCAGTTAAGATCGCGTTTGCATTTGCTGCTATCGTAAGAGATAGGCTTTGATGATCAATTAAGATCGCGGTTGTGTTTGCTGCTATCGTAAGAGATAGGCTTTGATGATCAGTTAAGATCGCGTTTGCATTTGCTGCTATCGTAAGAGATAGGCTTTGATGATCAATTAAGATCGCGGTTGTGTTTGCTGCTATCGTAAGAGATAGGCTTTGATGATCAATTAAGATCGCGTTTGCTTTTGCTGCTATCGTAAGAGATAGGCTTTGATGATCAATTAAGATCGCGTTTGCGTTTGTTGCTATCGTAAGAGATAGGCTTTGATGATCAGTTAAGATCGCGTTTGCATTTGCTGCTATCGTAAGAGATAGGCTTTGATGATCAATTAAGATCGCGGTTGTATAAATTGCTATTGCAGCGAATAAATCATTGTTAACAGTGATACCAAATAAAATAGAGCAATATAAGCGGCTAGAAATATGAACTTCTCATTTGGGAGAATTCTTTTATTATAACGCTCTCATATGGGAGAGATAGGATTACAATCCTCTCATATGGGAGAGGAGATTGCGAAAATCGTAGCCACATGAGACATTAAGCAACGTTATCATAAAACGTATGAAATAAGAGAAGTCAAGGATAGTACTTCTTGATCCAGCGCATGTTGACTGAGCTTGGAGTTGAGGTCGTGCCGTGCAACCTTCGTATGCTGCAGTAGCCACTATCGAAGACTTCTGTGACTTCGAAGGGTCCTTCCCAATTAGCTGCGAACTTTGGGTGAGTTGCTTCTCGCATGCAGTGGTCGGATGCGCGCAAGACCAGATCGCCAACTGCGAAATCCCGCCGTTGGACTGTCTTGTTATAGGCGCGAGCGATTCTTTCTTGGTACCGCTTGTTGGTCTTTCTGGCTTGTTCTCGCTTTTCCTCCAGCAAGACTAAATCATGATCGCGTTGGTTTTCATAGAGTGCGTGGAAGGCCAGCCTCGCCGAATTGATTCTCACCTCCGCGGGTACCACGGCCTCGGCCCCATAGCATAGTAGGAATGGTGAGGCCCCTGTGGGTGTTCTTGGAGAAGTCCTGTAGGCCCACAGAGCTATGTTAAGAGAGTCGGCCCACTTCTTGTGGTCATCTGCGACCATCTTGCTCAGAATTCTCAACAGCGTTTTGTTAGTCGCTTCGGCTTGTCCGTTTCCCTTTGGATAATAGGGGGTAGAGCATATCTGCCTGATATTGTACTCCGCAAGTTTCGTAGCTACCTGGCGATTAACAAAAGGAGTACCATTATCTGAAAGAATGGTGTTTGGGATTCCGAACCTGCATACGATGTTTTCCTGGATGAAGTTAACCACAGCCAACGCGTTTGCTGTCTTCAGTGGTATTGCTTCCACCCATTTGGTGAATAGCTCAGTTGCGGTGAGGATGAAATGGTTCCCATGTGACGTTGGTCGGATGGGGCCAATGAAGTCCAAAGCCCACGTGTGAAATGGCCATGGCGTTCCTAATGCGTGTAGGTCCACAGCGGGAGCGTGCACTAGGTTCCCTTTGAATTGGCATTCTTGGCAGCGACGCACCTTGGTGCGGCAATCAACTTCCATCGTGGGCCAGAAGTATCCAATTGAGAGGAGCTGTCTGCATAATTTCGCACCTCCTTGATGCTCCACCTGATGAGAAAGGTCCATGACTTCTTGCGCTTCCCTGTCGTCTAGGCATCGCAGCAAGTTGCCCTCGTGACCTTTTCGCCAAAGCAGGTTTTCCTGAACCACGTATCGAGAAGCTTTTCTCTTCAATTTGTCGGCTTCTTTTCTTGATTCGGGCACGGTGCCCTGGGTGAGGAATTCGAACAATGGCTTCCTCCAGTCTGTGTCGTCATCGGTTAGAGCGACAAGTAGAGAATCTTTGATCAGTGCGCAACTTTCGCACTTCCCTTGTATTAGGGCTGCGGCTGTAGACATGTCTGTCCAATGAATGCCATATCTCTGAGCTTTCCTGTAGATTGACACCTCGCCTTCTCCGCAAGCGTGTTGGTGAATCTTTTCTAACAGCTGTTGTCCCTCTTGCTCGGAGACACACCGCATGAGTATTCCTCCAGGACCCTTGTAATAAAGGGTGTTGTCGTGGATGCAGTATCCTTTCGTGAGTGCCCAGCTTTCGCTGCTGGTGCCTTTCGCAATAGCTTGCAGGATTGCTTTTCGCCAGTCTGCGTCATCCATGCGTTCGCCGTCGCACGCATCTTCTGTTAATGCCGACGATGTTCGCACTTCGATGGAAATCCTTGCGGGGCATTTGTCTATGCTGACCTTAGATCCTAGAGTTGCTAAGGCGTCTGCATGCCTGTTGTCCGCTCGGGGCTTGTGCTCGTATTTCACGTCGCAGAATTGCTGCATCAGCTTTTGCACTAGGGTGCGGTATGACAGGAGGTTGATTTCCTTCAAACCATATTCGCCCGAGGCTTGCTTAACAATCAGTTTGGAATCTCCCATGACCGTTAAGTTGCTCACTTCCAAAGCTTTCGCCGCACGGAGCCCCGCGATAAGAGCCTCGTATTCCGCCTCGTTATTCGTGACTGCGAAGTTGAGTTTTGCGGACATCTGTATGACTTCCCCGTCGGGCTTTGTCAAGACTATCCCAATGCCTCCGCCTTTTCTGGTTGACGAACCATCGAAGTGGAGGGTCCAATAGGGCACGTCGATCGCGTAGATTTCAGGGCCTTCGAGCTCTTCCTCGATCACGGGTTCGTGGCTGTTGTCGGGAAACTGTGCCAACAGATCTGCTACCGCCTGCGACTTGATCGCTCTCGGTTTCACGCATGTGATATCGTATTGAGAGATGGTCATGTACCATTTCGCCAATCTCCCGCCCGGAGTAGTGTGAGTTAGCAAGTATCTTATGGGGTCGCTTTTGGTAACCACCACTACTTTGTGCGATGCAAAATAGTGTCTCAACTTCTCTATCACAAAGAATAAGGCAAGGCAATGACGTTCGATGTCTGTGTACCTTGATTCAGCAGGCTGCACAATGCGAGAGATGTAATAGATAGGCCTCTCTTGGCCTTCATACACCTGAGCCAAGAGTGCTCCTATAGATCTCCTTGTTGATGTAAGATATAGCAGAAGCGGTGATCCCAGTTGAGGCGCGATCATAATCTTTGGGGATGTGAGTAGCTCCTTTAGCTTTTCAAATGCGGCTTCGTGGTCAGGAGCCCAGTTGTACGCGGCGTCCTTCTTGAGAAGAGTGCTGAAACAGCATGTAATTTCCGCGATTGCTGGGATGAATCTCCCCAGATATGACAATTTTCCCAAGAATGTTTTCAAGGTACTTTGGTTGTGAGGTGGCGTCATGCTGGTGATGGCTGACACTTTCGCAGGGTCAGGCTCAATCCCTTGGCGATGGACCACGCATCCCAAAAAACTTCCCCGAGGTTACGCCGAATGCGCATTTCATGGGGTTCATTTTCAGTTGAAAGCTCCTGCATCTGTTGAACACCTTTCGTAGGTCTGCAAGATGGTCTGCTTCATGCTTGGATTTGACTACCAGGTCATCCACATAGAATTCCACCTCTTTGTGCATCATGTCGTGGAATAGAGCCATCATGGCTCGCTGATAAGTTGCGCCTGCGTTCTTAAGACCGAACGGCATTACCGTGTAGTTGAATACCCCCACGGGAGTGATGAATGCAGTTTTCTGTGCATCTTCGGGATCCATCTTGATTTGATTGTACCCGCTGAAACCGTCCATGAAACTGAACATGCGATGGCCTGCCGTCGAATCGATGAGTAAATCGATGTTAGGCAGTGGGAAATCATCCTTAGGGCAGAAGCGGTTGAGATCGCGGAAGTCCACGCAGATGCGGAGCTGTCCGTTCTTCTTCACCACCGGCACGATGTTGGCCAACCATGTGGGATGGTGATTTGGTTCTATGAACTTGGCGTCTAGGAGTTTAACGATCTCCTGCTTGATCTTCACGTTGCGCTCTGGCCTGAAACTTCTGGTGCTTTGTTTGACCGGTTTAGACCCTGGGATGATGTCTAAACGGTGCATGGTGATGCTCGTGTCCAGACCTGGCATCTCATCGTATTCCCATGCGAATACGTCCTTGTATTCAGTTAGGAGCTGCAGCAGCCCTTGTTCCTCTTCGTTTGTGAGGTCCGCACTCAGGAAGACTGGCCTTTTCTTTTCCTCGTTCGGGCTGAGGAACACCTCCTTTAGTTCTTGCTTTTGTGGTCGTGGGCTGTCTTCCATGCATTCGGGCGCTTCTTTGAGTTTCTCGTCTGAAATGATTTGTGTTGGCTCTTCTGTCAGCGCAACTTGCTCGATTTGATTGATTTGCCCAGGGACACCCCCATGCCCGTGTGAGGACGTCCCCGCGCACCTTCATATGCGATAGCATTTCTTCCCGTTGGCGTAGAAGCTCTCTATCTCCTTACCCTCGGGGTCATGCTTTGCAATCCTCTTCAGAGTGTACACATTTTTCCGATGATATGCGATACGCGGCGCCTCTTCGTACGTAGGCGGCTTCTCCTTGGCATCTCCCCTTGTTACCATCACGCCTGCAGGTGACTGGTCCTTGATGTCCTCCCAGAGAGGTAAAGGAGTAGGGTTGAATGGTCCGGGTGTTTGCTCGTCCGCCATCTCGGTGAACCACACCGCCTCGCTGAGATGTGCTTCGTCCAAGTTGAACAGGTTGGTCGAGGCCGGTATTTCGACAATCCTGTCGTTCCAGATAGCTTTCATCACCTGGTGAGCCGTCGAAGGGATTGCGTCGAAGCGATGAATCCAGGCTCGACCGATGATCATGTGATATGTGGTGTTCGCATCTATGACATAGAACTTCGCCGAACACTTGATCTTACCAATCTGAACGCCTAGGCGGATCCATCCGATCGTCATTCTAGAGTCGCTTCCGAATCCCACCAGCGGGGATGGACGCTTGACCACCTTGTGCTCGGGGATCCCTGCTAGCTTCAGTGTGTGGAGTGGGACAACATTGACCGCTGCTCCTCCGTCGACAAATGCTCGCTTGAATTCGACGCCGTTGATGATGGCGGTCACGTACAGGGGCCTTTGGCGGCTCGCATCTGTCTTCTTGTCGCTGGCAGAAAAGGTCATAATCTTTTCTGTGGAACGGGACGCCCTGATGACTTTCCCGTTGGAGACCACGAGCTCCTCTTCGTAGTCCTCCGCTATCCTTCAAATTGCTTTTGTCATATCCGATCGGCATTTTTCGGAGAAGTTCATCTCGTCGAAGAATTTGTTGAAGCCGTGCGACCCCTTCATGCGGTCGGTACGCTCATCCTCCGTGTCCATGCTGTAGTCTTCCTCTTCATGGACTTCAGCAATGATGGGTAGACCATCCTCTGCGACTTCTTCCAAGTCCACTATCGAGATCATGGCGACCTCCTTGCCCTTTGAGCCCGAATCTGTATGGGCAGGCAGCGGGTTGTTGCGCACATCCTTCCGGTGGTCGCTGACGATGAGTTCGCCGTTCTTCATCTTCTGGTCGAACGCGAACCTGAGCTTTTTTCACTCGGCCGTGGGGTGCATGACCTTGCCGTGGTATTCGCACCATTTAGGGTCCCTCGTCATCTCCTTGGAGGGTGCTTTCTCAAGTGGTGGCAGGACGCCGTCCTTACGCCACTGCCTACAGAGATCGCTCGCTTCCTCCACCGAGCATGGCAGAGGTGGTGCATCGAAGTTTGCGACTTTTGCTTGCTTCTGGGGCGAAACTGCATTGACCTCAGCTTCGCGTCCTCGCTTGTAGCCGAATCTGCCGATCTTGTAGGTGGTGCCGCTCGCAGGTCGTTCTGGAGCGCTCTTCTTTCTCTGTCTCTCAACGATGGGCTCGATGTTCATCGTGCACTCGATGAGCTTTGAAAACGTGGGTGTTTGCAAATTGATTAGCATGCTCTTGTATTCATCTCGCATGCACTGCAGGCATATCTCTACGAGTCGGCTTTCGAGCATGGGATCCTTGCACTCCAAGGATTTCGCTCTGAATTTCTTGATGAAAGTGATCCCATCTTCCTCGCGTTTCTGATACATCCGCGAGAGATGGATCATCGTCACCTTTTCTTCCATCTGGAAGAACTTGGTATAGAACTTCTGGACCATGTCGTCCCAAGTCTTCACGGATCCGGCCTCCAATGTTCGGTACCATTTGTATGCTACATTCCCAAGAGTCTTTGGGAATTCCCGCATCAGCAGTTTGGGATCAGCTCCGTATGGACCCATGACATCAATGAAACGCATGACATGCTCATGAGCGTTTCCATTGACGTCTTCGAACTTATCCCATTTGGGAGCCTTGTACCCCGCCGGGTTAGGCATGAGATAGATCTCTCGTGGAATGGGTGGATCGTTGTCTAGTTTCGGGATGATGGTATCCGCGAGCGACTGATGAGCCAGGATGGAGTCTACGCGCTTCTGCAAAGACGTCATGCATTCTGGAATGCTTCCCTCGGTAGCTGGCGGAGGGGTCGCCGTAGGCGGTGGCGACACATATGCCGCCGGAGGATTGGGAGTGTATTGACTGCCCGCGTTTCCCCAGATCGTCGCTGGTGGAGGCAGAGTGTACTGCAGAGTTGGGTTAGACGCCAAAGCCGTGGGCTGAGAGGCGTGAGCAGCAGGGGGTAGCATTTGCGCCGTTGACCCTTGGACCGAAGGCAGCTGCGCGGCTGACGGTGGGGTTTGCAGATGAGGGTTGGGAGGCGTGGCCGACACTCCCAATCCTGGAGCGGTAGGGGTACCTCCTCCCTGAGGGATAGCGGTAACTGGTGGAGGATTTGGCGCAAGGGTGCCCAGGACGGCCAAGATCCGTTCCAACTGCGCAGATTGAGACTTGAGAGCTTTTGCCTGACTTTGGACAGTGGCGTCCAAAGACTCTAAAGTTGGTGCCTCACCGGGAGTCGTCGGAGTACGGCGGACTTCGTCTCCCAAGGGAGTTTCGGTGGAAGGCGATCGATTGCTGACATCATCCTCCTGAGACATGGTTGCTTTTGCTGGTAAGATTCACGTCGGGTTCACCAAAATGTGCACAAGAGATTCCGGCAGGGAGACCTCCGTGTACACCGTACGTAGTGGATCAGGGATCGCACAGGAAGAATAGGGGTGTGTGTAGGGAGAGAGTAAGTCAGTAGCAATGTCTGAGAGAGAGACAGCGGTTTGGCAGAGCTTCCGCGTATGGCAGTGTGTTCCTTCTTTGTATGGAAAGAGTAACGATATATATATACTGGAGAACGTGACCGTTGTAGTGTGGTTAATGCGCCCATTAATGGCGGCTTAATTAGCTTAACCATAACGGCACGTTCGTCCGAGTATATAGGAACCGTTAGGGCACGTGGTGCGCGAGTACCGGAACCGTTACGAGGTTGACCGGGTTTGACCGGATTGACCGGGTCTAGGGAGCTCGTGCCATAGATCTCTCAAAACAGTTACTAAAGGTCGCGCGCGGGCTTGGCTCGCACGCGACAAGGCTTACTCTAGCCTCCAAACCACAAAGTCCCTACAAGTCCCGTGCAGTGGTATGCGAGGGCTCTGTCTCGCAGCCCCCACATGGATCAGCTCGGCTGGTGATCCTGTGTGTGTGGAGCACAATATGGTGTGCTGGATGGTTGCCACGTGGCCAAGATCTGCCATGTCAGAAAGCAGTATCTACAGAGGGTATCCTTTCGAGCGGAGGCAAGATACCATCTTTATGCCACTGCTTACACAAGTCAGTCGCTTCCTCTATCGAGCATGGTAGAGGTGGCGCGTCCGAGTTTGTAACCCTAGGATGCTTTTGCGGCGAAACTGTATTAACCTCAGCTTCACGCCCCCTCTTGTAACCGAACCTTCCAATCTTGAAAGTGGTTCCGCTCGAGGGCCGTTTAGGGGCGTGCTTCTTCTTCTGCCTCTCCACTATAGGCACTATGTTTTTCGTGCACTCCATCAATTTTGAAAAGGTAGGAGTCTGCAGGTTGATCAGCATACCTTTGTACTCATCTCGCATGCCTTGTAAACATATTTCTACGAGCCTGCCCTCAAGCACCTCGTCTCTGCATTCCAAGGATTTGGCCCTGAATTTCTTGATGAAAGTGACTCCATCTTCCTCGCGCTTCCGATACATGCGGGAGAGATGAATCATGGTAACCTTCTCTTCCACTTGGAAGAATTTCGTGTAGAACTTTTGGACCATGTCGTCCCAAGTTTTGATAGATCCGGCTTCCAGCGTCCTATACTATTTGTAGGCCACGTTTCCCAAAGATTTCGGGAACTCGGGCATTAGCAGCTTGGGATCAGCCCCATATGGTCCCATCACATCGATGAAACGCATAACATGCTCGTGGGCGTTCCCGTTGACATCCTCGAACTTGTCCCACTTAGGAGTCTTGTACCCGGCGGGGTTAGGCATGAGGTAGATCTCGCGTGGGATAGGCGGATCATTGTCAACCTTCGGGATAATGGTGTCTGCAAACGGTTGATTGGCCAGGAATGTCTCAATGCGCCGCCGCAGTGACGTCATACATTCTGGTTCACTTTCCCCAGCAGCAGGAGGAAGAGTTGTAGCCGGCGGTGACACATATGTTGTGGTCGGACTAGGGGTGTAGGTCATGTTGCCCAGCAATGTCGGCGGAGGAGGCAAGGGGTATTGCGAAGAGAGGTTGGGTGCCACGGTTGGTTGTTGAGGAATATGTGTGGTAAGGGGCGGTATGTGAGCCGTTTGCCCCTGAACAGAGGGTAATTGCACCATTGCTGGTGGAGTTTGCGGATTAGGGTTAGGTGGTGTCGGTATCACCCCATTCCCTTGGGTGGTAGAGGCTCCCCCTCCCTGAGAGACGGCAGTGCCCGATGTAGGATTCGGGGCAAGGGCTCCCAGGATGGCCATTATCCGTTCCATCTGTGCGGATTGAGCCTGAAGGGCCTTTGCGTGGTTCTGAATGGTGGCGTTTAGAGCCTCCAACGTCGGAGTCTCACTGGCGGCCGCAGAAGTGTGACGGGTCTCCTCTCCCGAGGTGGTCTCCGTGGAGGGCGATCTGTTACTGACATCATCTTCATGAGACATGGTTGCTTGCAATGGTAAGATTCACGCCGGGTTCACCAAATGTGTACGAGAGAATCCTGCGGAGAGAATTCAATATACACCAAGATTAGGGGATAGAAAGAACAGAGGAAGAGTAGGGTTGTGTGTAGGGAGAGAGTCAGAAAATAGTACTGTATGAGAGAGAGACAAGATTTTGGCAGAGCTTACGCGTATCTCAGGTGATTCTGCCCCTGTATGGAAGGGTTAACGATCCTATATATAATGGAGACTGTGACCGTTGTAGTGGGTTAATGCGCCCATTAATGGCGGCTTAATTAGCTTAACCACAACGGCACGTTCGTCCGCGTATATAGGAATCGTTACGGCACGTTCGTCCGCGTATACCGGAACCGTTATGAGGTTGACCGGGTTTATGGAGCTCGTGCCATAAATCTCTCAAAGCAGTTACTAGGGGTCGCGCGCGATCTTGGTTGTCGCTCGCGCACGAAAGGACTTACTCTAGCCTCCAAACCACTAACTCCCTACAAGTCCGTGTGGTGGTATGCGAGGGCCCTGTCTCGCAGCCCCCACGTGGATCAGCACTGGTGGTGATCCAATGTGTGTGGAGCACAGCTAGGTGTGCTGGATGATCGCCACGTGGCTAAGATCTGCCTGTCTAGAAAGCACTATCTACACTACTAAATATGAAATGGCGGAAATCGAAAACAAACACTGCCTTAGCTATATATTTCATGAGCCAACAATCTTACACATTGTCTAAAAATATTGTTACACAAAAGATCCAAACCGTCTAGTAGTTCGAGTTACTAAGCATACTGATAATACTAGGTGAGTCTGCGTCCCCCGATCTAAGCCAAGCCTTCGTCGTCTAGACCTGCGGTGGGAATAAAATAGGAACCGCAGTTTTTCTAAAGTCAGCAATGAAATACTGAGTAAGTAAACACCCAAGCTTGTAAACAGATTACGAGGCATTTCTTTTCAATATCAATCATAAATGAGAATGAACAATACCAAGTAAATAAAGTATGAGTACTGGAACACATATGAAATTCTCTCTCTTTTTATTTTTTACTTTGCATCTCAATCCTTCTCTTGTATCTCAAACGGGGAATATTATTCCCAATCTATCTCTTCTTTCTTTTCATAAAATCTCTTTCTCAAAGAACTTCATATTATTAACTTGTTGATACGGGGAAGATCTACTTTCACTAAGCTACCAAGACCTTAAGTGTCGGAACCTCCTAAGACTCCACGCGGCCAGAGAGGTGAGTACATGGAGCGACCCGGCAGGTTGCGACCGGGTTAAAATAATACGGGTCGAGTGAACGTAGTCAACACGACCAATCTAGAAATAATATAACGATCCCCGCACAACTCTTTCCACTTTACATTATTAACGAATTAGTATTTTCGTGTGACATTCTCAAAACATTTATCTCAGAACATACTAAATCTCAAGTAAAGCACGTAAGTCACAAAACACAATTTTGAGACATATTATAAAACCATATTGCGACGCGAAAGAAGCTAGGCAGGCTAGACTTGGCATATTTACTTACCTCAATAATACGACAAATAGCACATAAACTCTTACAGGTAGACGTAGCCCTCGTCTACAAATTCGTCACCTACAAATTTATAGTTTCTAATTAATCGAGAGTCTTACAATCACGTAATATGCAAGTGACGACGTGAGAAAGTCCAATACTACGTCTAATTATTTCTTTGTGACTATAATTGTCAAGAGTGTGCTAGTTTACAATAATCATATCTTTCAATCATAATTATCTATTATTAGTACTTGATTTTACAAATAATACACTTGTATTTTAAATAATGACTAAATAATATATTTACTTTTAGAACTTCCTAAGTATAAACTCTTTTGATAGGAAATAAAGAGACACAAATTTTATTCTTAATATTCTAACAATTATATTTGACTTTTCTAAAGTAAGTTTCTCCATAGAAAGTAAGTCATTAGATTAGAAAAATTAATTGTTGGGGATAGATATACACATATATACTTCTTTTAATAGTGGAATAAAATAATTAGATACTAAGTTATTTTAAAAATTATTTATTAGGAAAACAAGTGTTATTATCTATATATAATTACTAATTTTGCTAGTGCTAACGAAAAGTGTTTATATGCATGTACATTATTATTATTATTATTATTATTATTATTATTATTATTATTATTATTATTATTATTATTATTATTATTATTATTATTATTATTATTATTATTGTTGTTGTTGTTGTTGTTGTTGTTGTTGTTGTTGTTGTTGTTGTTGTTGTTGTTGTTGTTGTTGTTGTTGTTGTTATTTTCTTCAAGTAACGAGTCTTGTAATATTATCAAATAAGGGAAAAAATTATTATTCTTATTGAAAAAGAATTCACTTTCAACTTAAAGAAATTCTTACTTAATATTTCACAATTATTTCTAACATATATATATATATATACTAGTAGAAACAATATTTAATTAGCAACTTTTGTTAGTAGAATAAATATTCATATTATAAGCGTACCAACTCTAACTAGTTAGAAACCACAATCTATTCTCATCGTGTCAATTTTAAACATGTAACTAGCTCTTTTATTCATAGCAGCTATTCTCCTTCAAAATACAACACCCAAACCACTTCGTTTTGTTAAAGCTTAAAATAACTACAATTTATTATCATGAATAATTGCAGGTTGTATAATCAACATCAAGACCCCCAAAACATGTCTTTTAATTTTTAGAAAGTACAAGACAGCCCCCCTACCATAACTATGGACAGTTTAAGAAAAAGACAATCTATACCTCAAGTTTTATGAAAAGACACTTTCACCCCTTTTACACAAACTATGAAATTGATCAAACTAAACCCAAATTCGTGCATCAAGACATGATTTTGATTATCTAATATGAACTAGGGATTTTAGAGCTTACCCAAGCAAAAAACCGAGGAAATCGGTCGAGAAACGAGGTGGTTCGAGTTTGCCGTCGGGTGGGCCGGCGATGGTTTTCGTCGGCGACTTTTCCGGCGCTCTTGTCCCCGGCTGGGTTCGTCTATCGTCTCCTCGAGTCCCTGGGAGTCTCCTAGAACATATTTGAAGTGGTGGGTGGCTTCGGTTTGCTTGGGCTTCGAGCTCTTCGCCGGCGTCAATGGAGTTGGCCGCCGGCGGTGATGGTTCTGGGTCGATTCAGCAACTAGCTGCTGCTGTTTTTGCCTCCACTTGAGTCAAAACAGAGAGGGAGAGGGAGGCTACTGGTAGAGGGAGACATGAGAGAGAGGTAGGGGTGGTGACGGTGGTTCCGTCGGTCGTCTCCGGTGGCGGTGGCGTGGCTTATAGCCACTGTTGCTGCTGCTGCTTCTTTCTGGACGAGAGGGAGGGGGAACAGAGGGATGGAGAGAAACAGAGCAGTGGTGGTGATGGCGTCGTCGACTGGGGAGGCAGCGACTTTGCCGCTGCTGCTTCCTCTGTTTTCGTCGGGCAGAACAGGGAAGAGGGAGAGAGAGACAGAGGGAGGCAGAGAGGGAGTGCAAGAAGGAGAGAGGGATGGAGGAGAGTGGTGTCGGGGATGGTGCTGGCGTTGGGGGTGGTGTCGGGTGGTTGTGAAGGAGAAGAAGAAACAGTATATAAGAAGGAAGGGGAGATGTATTGTGGAGACTCACCCCGTATAGGGGTCTGTTCCTCTTTTTTTTATCATTATTTAATTACCTTATATCAAATTGCTCACTAGGGTTTATAGCTTCTTCAAACTACAATATCTACCCCCAATCTTGACTAGCAAATACTATTTGAAATGACAACTACTTCCCCTTTTGCTATGTAATTAACATATAAACTATACGAAAAGTCACTTATTACCCCTGTAAAACGGGGTATTACAGTCCAATCTCTCGGTGAGATCATTGACTCTGACAAGAGGGTAATGTCTGGTAAAGGAGGCGACTACATGAGGGTTAGAGTGCGTATTGATGTCAGAAAAACCATGAGAAGAGGAAGATATATCAAGATCTTGGATGACAAAGAATAGATCAACTTCAAATACGAGTGAATCACATATGTGTGCGGTTGGTGCGGCAGGATTGATCATTATATGGATGGCTGCAATCACAAAACAAGTGAGGAGAAGATGGAACAAAACCCAGTTTACGGACCATGGATGACATTCAAACCGCCGCCACGAAAGAGACTTTTCAATAAGCCAAAGCCCTCAGGGGAAGGCTTGTTGGACGATACTAACAGTGTTGAGGGGTCTTTTCTATCCTCTGACTATAGCAGCTCGGATAAGAGCCATGCAGACCATGAGATGGAGATCGAAGATGATACCGGAGAAAGCGAAAAGAGCAAGCATGGGATTGTGTTTCATGATAATCCCCTCGGTAACAGTGCACTCAGTCAAGATTCCCGAATGGATGCCACGAAGGGGAAGGAAAAAACATTACCAAGGGGAAATACCGAGAACAAGAAAAAAAAGAAGGGCAAATAGACCACCCCACAGGCTACTCCTAGAAAGCCACCGGAAAAGAGAAAGGAGAGAGAAAGTATTGCTAGCCCAAGTGAAAGAAGAAAAGCAACAAACACGGAGAAAAGCCAAGGAAGTGGGAATGGACCGAAATAACAAAGTGGTACCCAGGTTTCTCGTAATGGGATTCCGAACCCGGAGAGGGGCGCCACAGTAGACCCCAAAGCGAGATTGGCAGTGGCTTCTCAGCAGCACTGCCAGGCACAATGAATTCCCTAAGTTGGAACGTGCGGGGGCTTGGGAACCCCGTAACGTTTTCTCTCTTCGCGATCTAGTGAGCAGACAGAAGCCCAATCTGGTCTTTTTGATGGAGACTAGATTATTTTCTCGTGAGATGTAAGTAGTTAAAAACAGGTGTGGGTATGCAAACGGTATTTACATTGATTGCGAAGGAAGAAGGGGTGGCTTGACTCTTCTTTGGGATAGAGATGGCAGGTTTTCTCTTGTACAGCGTAATAGACACTTTATCAAAGGAAAGGTTACCTTTGAGGGTTGTGATCAACCTTGGTGTTTCATAGGATTCTATGAACCGGAGAGAAGCGAAAGAGAGCATTCTTGGTCCCTTCTTACTAGACTACGACCTCATGATATGCCATGGCTAGTAATCGGGGATTTTAATGCGATTTCTTCACAAGTCAACAAGGAGGGTGGGTGAGAAGTCACCCTTAGACAAGTTGAAGATTTTAACAATGTTCTCAGTCAGCTACAGCTCCGAGATGTGGGATTCCCGGGTAACAAATTTACTTGGTCAAATAATCAGCCGGATGATAGGTCAATTCGGGAACGTATTGATCCTTGTGTTGCTACGGACTGTTGGATAGAAAATTTTGGAAGACCCAGGGTCAACCATCTGGTTGCAGAAACATCGGATCACGCCCCCTTGGAGGTAATAACAGGGTCTGGAAGCTCTTTTGCTCGTCCGACGAAGCGGCAAATTCAGCTAGAGGCCATGTGGCTAGACCGAGAGGACTGTAAACAACTAGTCAAGGACACTTGGTTCAGTTTTTTGGGAGCAGTGAGTGCAAAACTCAAATATGTCTCGGAAAATCTTCGGGAATGGGATGGTGAAGTCTTCTGTATTGTTCGTCGTCAACACAGGACACTCCGAATTCGGTTGGAAGTATTAGGGGGGCTGCCCCAAACGTCTTTGCAACTTAAAGAAGTGAAGGAAGTGAAACAGAAAATTTTGGATCTTTTGTGGCATGAAGAAGTTATGTGGCGGCAAAGGTCAAGGGAGTTATGGCTTAAATGTGGGGATCAAAACACGAAGTACTTCCACCGTAAAGCCTCTATTAGTCGCGCTCGTAACACGATAGCGGGTATTGAAAATACAAATGGCGATTGGAGTGAAGACCCTAACGAGGTGATAGGTACTATAGAGAATTATTTTAAAAGTATTTTCTCTTCGATTAATCCACCACGTTCAGATATGGATCCTCTTTTGTCCCCTGTTGAGGGGTTGCTTACATCAAATAATTCTCAATTGTTGGAGCATCCATAAACGGCAGAGGAGGTGCATGACGCCCTTCGTTCAATGCCGGCGCAGAAAGCTCCGGGACCGGACGGTTCCCGGTTTTGTTTTATCAACATTTATGGCCGGTTATAGGTGATGAAGTGACTGCTATATGTCTGAAGGTTTTGAATGAAGGTGAAGAAATTTCAGAATATAATCACACATTGATTGCACATATTCCTAAAGTCAAAAAGGTACGAAAGGTTTCTGAGTTCAGACCTATATCTTTATGTACCACAGTTTATAAAATTATCTGAAAGACTCTTGCTAATCGTTTAAAAAGAGTGCTTGGAGATTTAATTTCAGAAAACTAGAGTGCTTTTGTTCCGGGACAGCTCATCTCGGACAACATTTTAGCGGCTCACGAAATCATTCATTCGATGAAAACAAGGAAGAACAAGCAGGGCTCAGTGGCTTTGAAACTCGACATGAGCAAGGCATATGATAGAGTGGAGTGAGATTTTTTGCGGGCAACAATGGAGAGCATGGGATTTGGCGAAAGGTGGATCAAAGCTGTTATGCAATGTATTACATCGGTCTCATATAGTTTGTTGATTAATGGGGTTGTCCAAGGCAATATCGTACCAGAGCGTGGGCTGCGGCAAGGATGTCCTTTATCGCCATATCTGTTTTTGTTAAACAGTGAAGTGTTGTCCAGAAATCTTTCTAGATATGTTACGGTTGGACAGTTGTCGGGGGCTCGGGCGTCTCGTGGTGGTCCTATAGTCTCTCATTTGTTTTTCGCGGACGATAGCTTGATTTTCACGAAGGCTAACGTAGTTGAATTAACAAATTTGATGAACTTGTTACAGGTATACGAAAAGGCGTCGGGTCAGTGCATTAATATACAAAAATCAGCAATGGTTTTCACAGACAGCATTGATGTGGAATTACAACAACAGCTTAGTGAAATATGCAGCATTCCGATTGAGAATAATCACGAGTCTTATTTGGGGCTGCCCACAGTCTTTGGAAGAAAGAAAAAGATAATGTTTCAGAAGATTTTGGAAATATTAGAAGCAAAGTTAAAAGGTTGGAAGGAGAAGACACTTTCTATTGGAGGAAAGGAGATTTTGATCAAATATGTGGCTGAGGCGATTCCAAGCTATGCGATGAGTTGTTTTCTACTTCCGGTGGGTACGTGTCATGATATTGAACGCTTAATCAGACAATTTTGGTGGGGGGACATGGCGGATCGCAGAAGAGTTCATTGGACAAGTTGGCACAAGTTGAAGCAAAGCAAGGAGATAGGAGGGTTGGGATCCAAAGATTTTCAAGATTTTAATGTAGCGCTGTTAGTAAAACAGGCTTGGCGTGTCATTATACACCCCCAAAATTTGTTGAGCAGAATCGTCCGTGACAAGTACTTCAGGCATGGCGACTTTATTCATTCTCACCCGAAAGGTCAAGTTTCTTATGGGTATCGCAGCATTATCGCCGGACGTAAGTTACTGAAGCAAGGAATGGAGTGGAAATCGGGCTCAGGTGATCAAATCAACTTGTTCAAATATAGATGGATTCCTCGTGGACATGTCTCTAAGGTAATTACTAGCAGCCCGAATTATGCTAATCTTAAAGTTAAGCATTGTACTTCAGAAGAAGGGTGGTATGAGAATAGGCTTCGTACGTATCTTTGGGATGGGGATGTGAGGGACATTCTTACTGGTCCCTTACCCTCGGCTAATACTCCAGATTCGGTCTCTTGGAGTTACTCCCGGAATGGTAGCTACTCATGTGCTACGGGTTATAAATTGAAGCAGATATTAACTGAGGAGGAAGTTGCGGGTTCAAGGGGGAAGTAAAACGGGGTGGCTTAATATCTTGCGGAAGACAAAGATTCCAAGGAAATCATCTTTCACACGGGGAGAATTTGGAATAACTCAATCCCCACTGCCGCAAAGTTGGAGACAGAGGAGTCCACGTACCCCTTAATTGTGGTGGATGTAGCAATGGTATTGATTCGAGTGACCATCTCTATTTGCAGTGCACCACTACAAAGAAAGTTTGGAGAGAGTTCTTGGGGAAGGAGTTGGTAACGGATCGCTGAGCTACTGTGTGCGATTGGGTAGAATGGATTTACAGCAGTCAAGACCAGAGCGTTCGAGAGCGGTGGGCAGTGGTGTCTTGGTGTGTCTGGCAAACCAGAAATGCTGCGAGATTTAACGACGAAGAGTATAGCTACGTTACTATAAAACAGAGGGTGGAATTCCACCTGGCTAACTTGCAGATCGCCAGGAAAAATGGCGAGTTTCCGATCAGCAAACAGGAAGAATAGGTCAGATGGAAAACTCCTATTGAAGGTTGGCAAAAAGGGAATACAAATATCGCCTGCAGAGCCCCATCTGCGTTAGCCAGTAGTGGTCAAGTTCTCCGTGACTCAACCGGAGCTTTTGTGGCAGGCAGGTTCCAGAGGATTGATTATCATCTTTCGGTACAGCTAATGGAATTGATCGGGATCAAGAAAGGTTTGGAGATGGCGAGAGATGTGAGATGCAGGAAAATTGTGCTGGAATCGGACTCTAAACTCAACATCGACATGATAAACGAAAGAAGACGTGGATCTCAAGCAAATGAAGAACTGGGAAGTGTTATATCACAAGTACTAGCAGACTGCTTGCAAATGCCAATCGTAGCGCGAATAGATTAACGGATTTGTTTGCTCATAGGTCTATTTTGTTCTCCCAGTTTAGCTTATATACCCGTCCACCTGATTAGGCGATGACTGTATTGGAGAACGACTTTGATGGCCTTTTGGCCTAATTGATATACTTTTTCCTTCAAAAGAAAATTTTGGTCAGCTATTCTGTTCTGTCCTAGAACTAATACAGGAAATTAAGGCCTAGTTGAGGCAACTTCTATTTCAGAGACTAATTAAACAAGTCTACTTAAAACAAGGCCTAGTGGTACGTACCTTTGTTTACTGGGTGATCTGCTTAGAATGGGCCGTCTCGTTCTTCTTCCTAGCAGCATGACCAATGCCTTCGACCAACCTCATCAACTTTACGTTGTCAATCCCTTCATCGACAAAGTAGAAGTAAATGGTTACATTTATTAATTCTTTCACATATCCAGAAACTCAATCCGTTCAGTGTAACTTACACAACATACAGTGATGCCGTTAGTCTGGATTTGTGGTCGGTGTTTTTTGGGATAAATTAATTTGTTCTTATATTATGTAAAATGTTATGGTAACTCAAGGAAATAACATACTTTGAAAAAAAAAAAGGAAATAACAGACTTTTTGGGTGACATGGATGACTAATTTGCCCTCCGAACATTTTTAATGATTGACCCAATCTCATACTAACGGCGTCACAGTCAAGGGTGTACTTTTCCAAACTGGAAGGGGTGAAAGTATCTTTCATTCAAGCTAGTGGGGGTGAAAGTGTCATTTTCTTCCTTCCAGCAATTTACCCGGCAATCAGCCAATTTTTCCCGGAGGCAGGAGAAACCCTAACCCTCACCAGAGTAGAGAGCAACAAGAAGAAGAAGATAAGCTATGGCGTTCTTTCCCGCTGATTCCGTCTCCGAAATCCTCTTGCGGCTGCCGGTGAAGTCTCTTCTACCATTAACATTAAGGATTTCCCTTACGACATCTTTTCTGGGGTATCGGATGGTGTGTTGGTTCTTTACATTTTGTCGTGGTTGTAAATTCTGAGGAAGAACATCACGTTGGTTCTATTGCTGCATTTGATCTTGCTACGGAGGAAACTAGATTGCTGCCCTTGCCAGAGTTTTGACGTCGTCTTTGAATCTTATACTATGAATTTGGTGGTGTTGGAAGGGTGTCTCTGCATTGTTGCTTACGAGCACATAGATAGTTCCGACCGGAAGTTTCTAGGCGTGTGGGTTATGAATGATTACGGTATGGCAGAGTCATGGATTAAACTGTCATCAGCTGGACAACTAGGTGTTATGGGGTTAGTTCCCTTTCTTCTGCTGCAAGATGATAGAGAATTTATTTGGTTTGATCTTCAAAACAATGCAGCTAGGAAAGTCCAAGTCTGCAGCTTGTCAAGCTGTTTTAAGGCTCAGGTTTTTGTTCAGAGCCTTGTACCGCTAGGTTATGGACGGAAAACTAACCCGGAGAAGCAGGGCATACGAGATACGAACGAAAAACAGCAAAAGAAGATTAGAATGAAGAGGTAACTTTGAGGCTGTTTGTCTTTTTCAAATTGCTTTAATTGCATTATCTTTTAGAGGCAGTTACTAATAATAATGAGTATTTTGCATGATCAGATCTGAGTATACTACTAACCTAATACAATCTAATCTATGATCAACTTGATCTGTATTATTGCCTTATTGGGATGTAGGTTGTAGATGAGCTAAGTATGCAAGTCTCAACGTGTTGATCTACATTCAGAAATATGTGATTTGCTCCATTGGTCTGTACGATTGTCAATATAAGCTCAGGGCCTCATTGAATGCTTTTCTTTTCAGATGTCGTAGGTAATATGTAAACTGGCCATATTTTAAAAACATGATATAATAGTAGCAATTTGTAACAAAATAGTAGTTGAAGACTTGAAGGGTTCGAATTGGCGGTTCGGGCGGATTGAGTGGGCCGTGTTCTAGGCCGGTTCCTGTCCTATCCTGGTGATTTCTAGATTTGGGGCGGACCATGACTGAGGCAGCCTAGGGCTGGTTCAAGACCATTATGGATCCGGGCCAGTTCGGTTCGGCGATGATCTGAACCCACTTGACAGCTCAACTAATAAGTACCCGTATGACCACACCCTTCCTCCCCCATCCCAACAGACACGGACCACATGATCAATGCTAAGTTAACCAAATCAATCTGGTAAGTAACAAATCTAAAAGCCATAACTTTATAAACAACTGTCTCCTCTAAGCCTAACGGTATCCATCACAGAGTGCTCAAATTTTGACGACTTCAAAGATGCAGATTAGAGTACGAGGAGGACCAGTATGAAAAGCCAATATACTGTAAACAGACCCACAGGGAGTACAACTGGGACGTGGGAGGCAATGTTATCTTTTCCTCTTTGTATTGATTGCATTGAGCTGTAGCATTCATAGTTCAGAGGGACAAAATTGAAAACATCCATGCTTTATACAGTCGCAGTGATAAAATGTGTCTCCAGTTCGTAGTTGTATCCTTCATGGGACTGTACTCTACCATTAAGGAGTTTTTAGTGCATGTTTGGAAACCCTTCTAAACAGGTTTGCTATCAGTGTTCATGTCTAAAATTACCCATCATGTTTGACTTTTGAAGTCACTTTAGCTACGTCACTTGAGTAGCAAAACAATACAAAATTTGTCAAACTTTTGATCATGTTGTAGATTTAAGATAACTCAAAATATTATGACAATGTTGAGTAGTTTGTGTATCATTTATCTATACAAATCATCAAGTCAAAGTAACATAATAAATTGGCCCAGACACCATGGTTATCTCAAAAAAAATATCCAACAGAACTGAGAATATGCAACAGTGGGAGTAACATGTTAGGTTAATGGTTTCTTTTCCTTGGTGACTTTATGTTGTTTCCAAAACATTGCAGGTTTTTCCTTGCTTTTAAAACTTCAGAGATATGCGGTGAGCTGCCCCAAATTGCAAATTGCCACACCCTCTTGTTTGAGCAAAGTTGAGATCATGGTCTTTATGAACAAGGACTATGGCCTGAGTTTGTGAGAGGGCTCAAGATGTCGTATAGCCCAATTATCTTACATGGGTCATAACTAGCTACTACAGTTATGTATTATACCCACGATCATGTCCGTTCATTTTTGGTCAATAATTTGTCGTCCACAAACGTTTTTCATCCTCTTTGTTAATGAGCCAACAACGCAATTCAGCATTTCAGGCAGTATAAATAGTGTAATTACCAAATGATTTTTCTGGAACTAAACAGATGTGTAACGAAAAATAAAATGTCCAAACGAGTCGTTAACCAAGTACACAAAATCAGATACAGAAAGCAAGCAGCATAGGAGTGTGAAATATGGTTTCGGCCAATATTTCCACCTAAAGCGCCAACACATGAAAAACCTTAAAACACTCAAACATACACTGTTTTATTCATAATTCATACCTTTCTGAATTTCAACTCCTTCACCGTCTGCGCTTCAGCAATCAGCCACAGGGGCGGAGCTAGAGTGCGGTACAGTGGAGCACGTGCGACACCTTAATTTCTAGAAACAACACCAACAGATACTGTTAACGGTGCCTTTGGTAAAACTTTGAAAATGTCCCACTTTTATTTAAAACGTAAAATTATGCCCCAGTACTTTGTAGTTCCTGCCTCCGCCCCTGATCAGCCATACACATTTTTGGGCAGGCGTGGCTTGAGAAGGACATCAAGGGGGGTCGCCTTGGGGATGGTCAAGCCTGGGCTCTCACTCATATCCACAGGCAGGCCCAGAGGAACAGTTAAATCAAACCCATGGAGTAGCCTTGCCAGGGTCAAGTGTAGCACCTGGAGGGCAAACGACACGCCCGGGCACGACCTCCTCCCCGACCCAAACGGAATGAGCTCAAAGTTCTGGCCTCTCAGATCAGTCTTAACATGGTCAGTTAGAAACCTCTCTGGCTGAAATGCGTCCGGATTAGTCCAGGCTTTGGGGTCCCTCTGGAGTTTCCATATGTTGACTATCAATCGGGTCCCGGCTGGGACGTTGTACCCGGCTACTTTGCAGTTGTCTTGGGCCTCTCTGGGTCCTAGGAGGGGGCCGGCAGGGTACAGCCTCAGGGTTTCCTTGATGATGGCTTGGAGGTATACGAGGTTTTTTATGTCTGAATCGTTGACTTGTCTGTCTTTTCCTATGTGGAGGTCCAACTCTTCCTGTGCTTTCCTTAGCATTTCTGGATTGTTGAGAAGTAGGGAGACTGCCCAGGTTAGTGTACCTGCACTTGTGTCACTGCCGCCTAAGATGATCGCCTACAAAATATAATTGGAAAGAACATCCAGTTAGGCCCTTAAAATTAAAAGTATTAGACAAGGTTCTAATAACTGCAAATTGTTAGAAATTAGGCCCTTAAAATAAAAGTATTAGACAAGTTTCTAATAAATGCAAATACATTCCCCTTTTAACTGCTATTATAAAGCGTGCCCCTAAAAGCCGAAATATATGTAGTGCAAATACCTTCCTCTTTTTAACTGCTATTATAAATTGTGCCCCTAAATATATGAGGTAACTGCAACTACCTTCCCATACTATTTGAAAATTTGCCTCTAAGAGTATTAGACAAGTTTTTCATTACTATAAATATTTCCCGCTGCAGTATTTGGTGGAGTATCTTGTTTTCTTTTGATGACTATGAAAATCAATTAGTTTAATAAGAAGATTTAATCAATTTTTTTACTAACTACATTTATACAACGACCTCCTAAACTAGATAAAATTTCAAAAGTTCCCTTCAATAATTTGCATTTGTGCACCCCCAAAAACTTTTCTCTTGTGCTCCTAGTAGTTTTGTAAAATTATGTCACCCATTAATCAAATCCTAGCTCCGCCACTGCTTTTGGTCAACTTTTGACTCCTCCTCTATATGCAGGTTTATGCTGCGCTACGTTTGCTTAAGTTATCAGAATTTAGAAAAGAGAGGTAAGAGAGTAGAATATAGTACCAAGCAGGTAGACTTGATGGCAGTATCAGAATCATACTGAAAATTAGAGAGACCTCCTTGTTCCTCAAGAGACAACATCACATCAATGAAGTCCTCATCACTCCTCTTCCCCTCACTCCTCCTCCTTTGCCTGTGCTCTTCCATCCACCCTCCCAAAATAGAATCCAACTCTTTTGCAGTCTTCTTCATTGCCTTCTCATGACCATGCAAGTCCAACCACCACAAAAAGGGTATTGCATCAGACACCACAAATATCCCAATCAGGTGAAAAAACTGCCCAATTGCTTTCTGACACCTCCGCGCCTCGTCGCCGTCGTCCTCGGCTCCGGCGCCGAAGTACCGCTTCCCGGCCACCATCCGAACCACCACATTCAAAGTCAAGTCCTCGAACCACTGCTTGAGTTCGACCAGTACAGGAGTACCGGAAGAACTGTTTTGGGCCCACAGACGACGGAGTTCCTTAATCCCCACGTCAACCTCGGACGTCCTCACATGTTTCAGCATCTCGAGGCGGCGGTTGGAGAGGAGCTCGAGGGTGGCGATCTTGCGCATCTCGCGCCAGAATGGGGAGTACGGCGCGAAGCCGAAGACGGCGTAGTTGTAGCCCATGAGTTTCGCGGCGGCTGTCAAGGGACGAGAAGCGAGGGCCTTGTCGTTGGCGGTGAAGCACTCTTTGGCTACTTCCCAGCTGCTGACTACGAAGGCGCGGCGGCTGCCAAGGCGGAGGTTGAATGCAGGGCCGTATTTGTCGGCCATGGCGCCGAGTGTTCGGTAGAGGAGGTGATCGCCTCCGCCAAGGAGGTGGAGGTGGCCTATAATAGGCCATGCATTGGGTGGCTGAGGGGCTTCTCTTGAGGAGGACTTGCTGGTTTTGAGAGTTTTGAGTTTTGCAAGTAATGTGTATAAGAGAAATGCTAAAGTAAGTGAAACTCCAATGGAAGGTAGATATGAAGAAGGATCCATTTGTTTGTTTTGGGAATGAAGGAGATTGATTGATATATTTGGATATGGTGAGGCAATCTATATATAAGCCTTCTGGTTGAAAGAAATTAGACCAACTGCATAGGCTATTCTCAGCATGGGTCATGGTGGTGTTTTATAGCCCCATTACCTTTTTAATAATACTAGTTAGCTTTCCTAAAAAAGGTATTAGTTAGCTTAAAAAATCTCTCTAAACAGGGGTAAGTTTTTGATGAGGTCACACTCCGCAGCGCCGCAGCCTCTACCTTTCGAGTGCGCACTGGGTAAATTTATCTGAAGAGGGATAATTCAGTCAGATTAACGCAAATAACCTCTTAGTATCATCCATAGCACTCTGAAATATCCACAGTTCAACACACACTTGCAACAAAAAAATATAGTTTACCCAGACCTAACAAGTTATCCTCTGAGGATGTTTATAGAATTAGCTGATGTGTATCCTGGTGGCTGGTGGCATGGAGTCCAGTGATAGAGTTAGGAATTATGAACAGTCGGGAGAAATATTCAAATTTGAAGGTATACGTGGAGTTTTTGAAAACTCAGGACAAGTGTCACCCCTTATCCTGAGCATAGCTACGGGCTACCTAGGATGACTCTAGTATCATGTGTAGCATCCTAGAGTAGGGATTGAAAACTTTTCCCTCCTTTAATAAAAAGATAATAAAAATAGTAACGCACGAATGAACTGCCTCAACTACAGGATTCAAATTAAGGTAATGGTCTATAATGAAAAATGCTAATATAATCCCCACCTTCAGGTGTTTCTTTGATAAACCAGTAAGGTGTTGTAGTTCTGTGACTTCGCGGTCGATAATAAACCATAAGGTGTTGTAGGGTTCGAGGTGAGAATTTTTAAGTACCGGTTACAAGGGTCCTAAATTTCATTTACCGTGCATTTTCAATGCAACTTTGATCCCCCAAAAAAAATGATAATAATAATAATAATAATAATAATAATAATAATAATAATAATAATAATAATAATAATAATAATAATAATAATAATAATAATAATAAATTTGTGTACATGACTCTGCATCAATTTGGCCAAAAAGAAAATAACTGGTGGAATTAGATCCAGGCATCAATATGGTCAGCTATTTTGTTCAGTCATAGAACTAATACAGGAAAGGGCCTAGTTGAGGCAAATTCTATTTCAGAGAATAATTAAACAAGTCAACTTAAAGAGCCTGACCAATGCCTTCAGCCTCGTCTACTTTTACTGGATGATCTGCCTAGAATGGGATGTCTTATTCTTCTTCCTAGCAGCATGACCAATGCCTTCAACCTCATCAACAACTTTACAGCGATGTCAATCTCTGCATCGCCGAAGCAGAAGTAGATCGATACACTTTTTTGATTATTTCAAATATCCAGAAACTCAATCCAGAAGTAACCAGGGTACGGATGCACTCTCATATGTTTTAAGTGAAGATGTGGCATTTCGTAACTCTGTTACTAACAGCCCTATTGAAAATTTCTGCTAAAATAGGGGCATGAGTGTTGTTACTGAAAACTAGGGTGAGACACGTGCCTCACACTTGGCTCCGCCCCAGATCTGAGTTATGACTTCTTGGATTGGCATGAGGATGCGAAAAGTCATTTCATTTAACTGTTATTACAATCAAAATCTCAAAATCTTGGATGTTGAGGACTCACCATTCTTAACTAAATAGTTCACCAAAACATTTGTCTTAAGCAAGTAACCTTTGAGGGTAAACACCATCTTTAACTACATCGTCATGATTCGTCCTCCATCCATATCGAGTTAAGCAATAAACGATTGGAAAAAATGAAGAAGAAATCAAATTGATGAAGAAAAATAGGGCTCCTTATCGTTCCGTTACAATGGAAAACAAAGCTACCCAACCTATGGAGGCCACTTATCCTATCACAAGAAAAAAAAAGATGAAAGAGAAACCAATACATATTGGTTGAGGCTAACGATACGAAACCATTACGAAACCATTCCACTTAGCAATCGTCCTTATTGAGCAGTTATATAAAAAATAAATAATAAGAGAAGTCCTTAATCTTTTGATATTCTAATACCTCCCCTTAAGTTGGAGAGTGGTATCTACCACACCCAACTTCAATATCCATTTGTTGAACAATGGAGTAGCAAGAGGCTTTGTCAGAAAATCTGTCGGCTGATCTTCACTCCTACATACTGAATCTGAATTTCCCTGGATTGATAAAGATCTCCACTCCTTCTTTGTACGAAATCATAAACTGCTCTTGTTTTCCTCGCTTTGTTGTTCCCCCGACTCGCTAGACGCTTTGAGTTATTCCAACACCATGGAAGATAAAAGCTTGAGAAGAACCTGTGTATTATACTATTATATGCTCCAAAATGAGAACAACTCAATGCTCCAGTGCCGTCATGGATCGAGAGTAGGGATGGCAATATGGTCCGATCCGATCTGTGATCCGAGCGATCCGGGCCGAATGGATCGGATCCGAATCCGATCCAATTTAAAATGGATCGGATTTGGATCTAGAAAGCTAGATCCGATCGGATTTGGATCTGGATTTGGATCTAAGGGCAGATTTACCGGGTTCCGACCCGATCCGATCCGACGTATATGTGTGCTTACAAATATATTCGTATTACCTCTCCACTTTCACTTCCAAGAAGAATACAATAATAATTCCAACCTGCAAAGCTATTTCTGTTGTGTTTTAGGCTTCATAACTTGCGAACATGCCTAAGCGCATGAAATAATGTTTATTTCTTATGTTATTACTTGTATTTTATTGCAAACTAAAGTCGGATCCTAACCGAATCCGTCCGACCACGTATTATATGGATCTACGGATCGGATTTGGATCAGCTGGATGAAACCCGATCCGATCTGATCCGAATCCGGTGATGATCCGAACGGATCTGGATCGGATCTGGATCCCATTTCTCCTAGTCGGATCTGGATCGGATCTAGCCTGATCCGGTCCGGATCCGACCCGTTGCCATCCCTAGTTGTAATTCGTGTTACGGGTATGCCATGGGAGTTTAATAACTGTGGCCATAGAGGATTTGGCCGCGATTCTCTGTCGTGGCCATTGAGCTTCATTTCCAGAATTGTCCGTCTTTTCCATCATATTTCCTAAACACACAGTCTAAATTCCCAATTCATCAGTTGCACAGTCGACCATCTTCCATCGATCTGTCGTCACTTGAGTTATACAACCTACCATCTCCTCCCTCGACTCCATGTCATGATTCTGGAGGTGTGGGCTTGTCCCACATCGGCTAGTTATGAGATTAGTATGTGGTATATAGACACATGAGCACCCTCCTCTTATCAACCGGTTTTTAGGGATGCAGTTGGGCGAGTATGAGATCGGACGGTTGCGGCTTCGCGGCTGGTATTCTCAGAAAGGGCTACCTAGGAGAGGGCTACATGGGGCAAGAGACCGCCATGGTGAAAGCTACCTAGAGTGAATGCCGTGGAGGACGCCGGTAGCGGCGCGTGGTGGATTGTAATGATTCTAGAGGTGTGGGCTTGTCCCACATCGGCTAGTTATGGGATTAGCATTCTACTCTTGGGTTCATCACACTCCATCGTATCTCCGTCAATTCTCTCAACTTTTCGAATCCCTCCAACTCCCAGGCAGAGCCGGCCCAATGATAAGGCGGCTGATGCAATGGCTTTAGGCCCACACCTTCAAAGGGCCCACGATAACTTTTACGCTCAAGCTATGTAAGTCACTTGGTCTCATACTATATTCTTACTTTAATGGCCCAAGATATTATAAAATAGTCCAAGACTCTCCCTTAATGGTTCTTTCAGTTAAATCTGACACTGGTTGTATTCTTCGGCCTTGTTTGGGAGGTTTTCTTTAGATTTGGAATTGTGGCACCAATTTAAACATAGTTCAAAATTAATCTAGAAAACACTTCCCAAACAAAGTCTTTGTGCCGAGATTTCCACATCCTCTATGTTTCATATTTTTGTTTGAAGTCAGTAATTGTATTTCTTTTTTTTTCTCTATCTTTTTTGTGCAAAGGTTGTATAAATTTGAGATGGATAAATTGAAATACTGAAATTTAATCTCATTTTAATGTAAACAACTAATTTTTACCGAGTACAATATCATCCATTGATTATGTAAGCCCTCTAGAAATATTTAGCTTTAGGCCCGCGAAATGCTAGGGCCGGCCCTGCTCCCAGGAAGCTTTCTTCATACTCCTTCAACACCCAAAGCCCGAAAATTTTACTATATTGAATTCACATTTGTTTGAATTAAGTTCAATACCGATCAATTTTGTAATGGGTTACTGGTTTTAGCTGGTTGTAAATACGGATGGCAATATGGTCCGATCCGATCTGTGATCCGAGCGATCCGGGCCGAATGGATCGGATCCGAATCCGATCCAATTTAAAATGGATCGGATTTGGATCTAGAAAGCTAGATCCGATCGGATTTGGATCTGGATTTGGATCTAAGGGCAGATTTACCGGGTTCCGACCCGATCCGATCCGACGTATATGTGTGCTTACAAATATATTCGTATTACCTCCCCACTTTCACTTCCAAGAAGAATACAATAATAATTCCAACCTACAAAGCTATTTATGTTGTGTTTTAGGCTTCATAACTTGCGAACATGCCTAAGCGCATGAAATAATGTTTAGTTCTTATGTTATTACTTGTATTTTATTGCACACTAAAGTCGGATCCTAACCGAATCCGATCCCACCACGTATTATATGGATCTACGGATCGGATTTGGATCAGCTGGATGAAACCCGATCCGATCTGATCCGAATCCGGTGATGATCCGAACGGATCTGGATCGGATCTGGATCCCATTTCTCCTAGTCGGATCTGGATCGGATCTAGCCTGATCCGGTCCGGATCCGACCCGTTGCCATCCCTAGTTGTAATTCGTGTTACGGGTATGCCATGGGAGTTTAATAACTGTGGCCATAAAGGATTTGGCCGCGATTCTATGTCGTGGCCATTGAGCTTCATTTCCAGAATTGTCCGTCTTTTCCATCATATTTCCTAAACACACAGTCTAAATCCCCAATTCATCAGTTGCACAGTCGACCATCTTCCATCGATCTGTCGTCACTTGAGTTATACAACCTACCATCTCCTCCCTCGACTCCATGTCATGATTCTGGAGGTGTGGGCTTGTCCCACATCGGCTAGTTATGAGATTAGTATGTGGTATATAGACACATGAGCACCCTCCTCTTATCAACCGGTTTTTGGGGATGCAGTTGGGCGAGTATGAGATCGGACGGCTGCGGCTTCGTGGCTGGTATTCTCAGAAAGGGCTACCTAGGAGAGGGCTACATGGGGAAAGAGACCGCCATAGTGAAAGCTACCTAGACTGAATGACGTGGAGGACGCCGGTAGCGGCGCGTGGTGGATTGTCATGATTCTAGAGGTGTGGGCTTGTCCCACATCGGCTAGTTATGGGATTAGCATTCTACTCTTGGTTTCATCACACTCCATCGTATCTCCGTCAATTCTCTCAACTTTTCGAATCCCTCCAACTCCCAGGCAGAGCCGGCCCAATGATAAGGCGGCTGGTGCAATGGCTTTAGGCCCACACCTTCAAAGGGCCCACGATAACTTTTACACTCAAGCTATGTAAGTCACTTGGTCTCATACTATATTCTTACTTTAATGGCCCAAGATATTATAAAATAGTCCAAGACTCTCCCTTAATGGTTCTTTCAGTTAAATCTGACACTGGTTGTATTCTTCGGCCTTGTTTGGGAGGTTTTCTTTAGATTTGGAATTGTGGCACTAATTTAAACATAGTTCAAAATTAATCTAGAAAACACTTCCCAAACAAAGTCTTTGTGCAGAGATTTCCACATCCTCTATGTTTCATATTTTTGTTTGAAGTCAGTAATTGTATTTCCATTTTTTTTCTCTATCGTTTTTGTGCAAAGACTGTATAAATATGAGATGGATAAATTGAAATACTGAAATTTAATCTCATTTTAATGTAAACAACTAATTTTTACCGAGTACAATATCATCCATTGATTATGTAAGCCCTCTAGAAATTTTTAGCTTTAGGCCCGCGAAATGCTAGGGCCGGCCCTGCTCCCAGGAAGCTTTCTTCATACTCCTTCAACACCCAAAGCCCGAAAGTTTTACTATATTGAATTCACATTTGTTTGAATTAAGTTAAATACCGATCAATTTTGTAATGGGTTACTGGTTTTAGCTGGTTGTAAATAGGGATGGCAATATGGTCCGATCCGATCTGTGATCCGAGCGATCCGGGCCGAATGGATCGGATCCGAATCCGATCCAATTTAAAATGGATCGGATTTGGATCTGGATTTGGATCTAAGGGCAGATCCACCGGGTTCCGACCCGATCCGATCCGACGTATATGTGTGCTTACAAATATATTCGTATTACCTCCCCACTTTCACTTCCAAGAAGAATACAATAATAATTCCAACCTACAAAGCTATTTTTGTTGTGTTTTAGGCTTCATAACTTGCGAACATGCCTAAGCGCATGAAATAATGTTTATTTTTTATGTTATTACTTGTATTTTATTGCAAACTCAAGTCGGATCCTAACCGAATCCGATCCGACCACGTATTATATGGATCTACGGATCGGATTTGGGTCAGCTGGATGAAACCCGATCCGATCCGAATCCGATGATGATCCGAACGGATTTGGATCGGATCTGGATCCCATTTCTCCTAGTCGGATCTGGATCGGATCTAGCCTGATCCGATTCGGATCCGACCCGTTGCCATCCCTAATCGAGAGGCTCCCAATGTTTCTCCTCGTCAATGATAAACTCATGTCTCTGAAGCAACAATGTAGTACTAGATTATACTCAATAGGAAGACCATTAAGAGCAAATAACAATGTCTCATTATCAATAGCAACATAAGAGAAAACTAGTTTATCACGAAGTGTTTTGATCTTTTGCATGTAAAGATAGACTGAATTAACGTTTTTCGATGGTTTGAATAATTGTTTTTAACTAAAGACTATGAAGGTGGGAGAGAGAAACATACCGAGACTCTAAGGTTACGCACACATATCTGGAACCTGGTCAAACCATTAACATGAGTGAGTGCTTCAGGCGACGAATTGGATTGATTAGAGTCAAAATAGTATAATCTTGGATTTGCTATGCAGAGTAGGCATGATTGACCAACGCTCAAACAGTGCCATCGACTTTGGCGAGGAACTGCGGTGCACTTGCAATTGAGATAGCCAAATAAGATTTGATTTTTGAGGGTGGAGGTTATCTGGTGTTTCCACAAAACGCATGTATAACTTGTTAGGAGTGATTCAATGAAGCAACAAATTGGCGAAGCATTGAAGATTTGTAGCAACGAGCAAACATGGAAAAAAAATGGCAGAACAATTTGACAGGTCTGGAGAACAATTCGATGAAGTCGGCTGAATATTGTTTCCTTGTTCGTTTTGGTATCTTTCTTGTTTCTTGGGCACTAAGTCGGTATCATAGGCCTATATAAGGACCTAGGTTAGTGACTTGCTGGTGTGTGGTGTATCGGGGTGGCCGCTATGGCCAAAACGTGCATTGTAATCGGGTTTTCTCTCAATAAATTATCGGGTTTTCAGGCATTGGATGTAGCTAGTTTTACAACTAGCGAACCACGTTAAATTTGTTTCTCGTTCTTGATTTCGTTTCATCGCTCTTGATCAAATACCCCCACGTGATAACAGAAATGTTAATTTTGTAAGGCATTGATTGTTAATATTTGAAAGGAGAGCAAGAGGGTTGTTGTTGCGGTGTTAGAAAGCAGCTGTGTGAAAACACTATGAAAAAGCTGCTGTGAATTCTTGATAAAACTAGTAGGAAACACGTGCGTTGCACGTGAGAGATCTTTATTTGTATGTTTGGATACGATAAACAAATTTATTTAGGAATTACGAAACCCAGAAAGTGTTTAGTTTTTTTTTCTAATGTTGTAGTGTAATTTATGTAACGTTAAGCAACTTCGTGCGTTGTTTTATAAATTAATCTTACATGTTCCTATCTGAACTAAAAACACAAAAACGACGAAAAGAAACTAACGGAAAAAGGCTCAAGTTGATCAATGAGTCTTGTGATTAATAACACACAAGCAGCAAATCGACACCAACTTATTATAAAAAATGCAATAGAAGAATGTATGTTACACTGTTCCTGATCCTAGAGATAACCGGCTCGTCCTCTTTAGCGGGCTTCGCAGTCCTGCAATTGTAAAACATGGGAGACAAACGGTGCATAATGTAACTATGATGTTAAGTAAAAACAAATGAAGGCGTATAGTAGAAAAAAAGGTGCCTCCTTTGCAACGGATGCTGCCAAGCATCTTTTATTGAATGCATAGTGAAGCCATCAACATCTATTTTGATAACAATATTCAATCCGTCATTAAGAGAGTGACTCTTTGATAACAACATCTATTTTGATAACAATGCTCTAAACTTTGTCTGCTGAATATGTTATAACACGTGCTTGCTCGTTTGGGCTGGTAGGAGAAAAAAATGAAAGCTGGTGGTCTAGCTTCGTGTAGGCGTCAATGAACTGAAGTTCCTCCATGCCCATGCTTTTTAACGAAGGACTTTCCTCCGAACCAATATTCATTTGAGAACATAAAGTTGTCCATCATTTTCTATATGTTGCTGATAATTATAGTACACTAACTTGTAGTTATAGAACATTCTTATTTCATGATGATATTTATACCCTCTTCATTGTAAGAGTCCTAATTTTCAATGACAACCGGTTTCACGCTTCTTATCTCTTTCTCTCTGCATCTGAATTTCACCAGCCAAGAGTGAGTGACTAAACTGCCTGTTATACGTCAGCTATCTTTCTTGAGATTTTCCAATTGAGAAAAAGTGGGTCAATCTCAGTCTCTCAATCAAATTTTCACCCTCATCACTGTCTATTGACGGCCACGGTAATCAATTCTCCAGAAACCACAAAATGTTCCTTTTGAATTTTCTCCAGCCAGTTGTTCTCGTTGTTCTGGGATGTTTGAGCCTCAACATTCTCTTCTCGAATGATGATGAGCTCTTTCTCTCCCTTTTCAAGAATAAATTGGGGACAGACTACACGAAAATTGAAAAGCCATCAGTCTAACAACTAAACATTAACAAGCTCCAACAAACATATCACCCGGGCATGTGAAAGCTAAACCCGAGGTACTTTTACTATATAAAAGTTTACAGAGGTCTTTATGGTTCCTAATACTTTTAAAATATATATACTTACCCCGTGTGTTAATTGAATCACTAAAAGATTGGCGAAATTCCTAATAAAAAGTTCGTAATCGTCTTGTCAGTGTAAGTTGGTTCCTTTTTTAAGCTACATATTTTACTTAGATTTAACAGGAATTCAGCCTACAGATTTATTCTTTAAATCAATGGAACTTTTTTGTGGCAACCTTTTTATCATTTTGTTTTTCTATCGAGTACAAGCCACGAACACAACTATGTTGTTATTTCATCAGTCTATTTATGATTTTCTACATAAATCGAGTAATGCATAGCCCTACGAGTCTCACCAATCCTAGTCGAGGGTATTCCAAAAAAATTGACCTATGCAACCATGTTTTGAGGTCCTGCCAAACAAGCCCATACAACCACAAAAGATTCAGGAAGAAAGTCATATTCATACAGCAAGAGCCTCTAGAATTACGTGCGGGCAAGTTTTATATCGGGCATGTAACTGAAATTAGTGATTATATAACACATGCAAACGTTTTTTTTTTGTTGGAAAGACAATTGTCTACAATTATCTTTTTCTGTCTTTCACCGGACAGACAACGCACCATAGCAAGCTTGTTCTTATCCCATCGTGGTATTTAAAAAAAAAAGAAAATTTATAACAGTATCGGGATTTGGAAAATTATGCATTATTATTACCATTCGAACACAGTGAACCATAAATAACGGAAAAAATATAATTTTATAAACTTCTTCTTTGAAATGGCATAAGAACAAACCGTATCCTACCATCAAGAGGTATATTTACTTGTATATCTACGGCGAAAATTGTTGTAAAAAAATTATTAATGACCGTTGATTTGTTGAATTCAACTTCGAGGTTAACTCGTGTTAAATTTGCGTTTGTTTAATTTACAATAGTACTGTAATGTTTCATGCAGGTCTAATTATTGCCATCCCTATCAATTATCTACAACACAATGTCAAATTATACTAATCTAAATAATAGCAGCATCCACAGTAGTATTATCTACAAATTAGCTAAACTTTAGTGCAAATTCAACTTATTCATAATAGTATGGTAGATTTGCTCCAGTAGTGTTGTACCGATACTATCTAAAACTAAAACAAAAAATTAAAAATAAAAGTAGCTTGGATGTGTTGACCCGCCACATCTAGCTAGCATGAAATTAAGAGACTAAAATAGTACATGGTTTAGCTAGTCTGCTGCAGACTGCACTTATTCAAATTGACTTGCTATTTTAGTAATAACTTCCATTTGAATAGTCTATTGTGGATGCTCTTATACCGGTATCTTTGAGTAATAAGAGAAGTAATGGTTATGTACCTGAATTTCAATGGAAACACTACTGATATAATCGAATTTGACTGATTCACCAATTCTAAAAATGAGTAGCTTCAATGGATGGAGGAACAAATCATGGAATCAGTCAAGGCCGGGAAGATGTATAACCGGCCATATAATCGGGATAAGCGGATTAAGAGGCTTCTGTCTGCAACTAATTTATTCATCTTGATCTCCTACATAAAATCACCGCCAAGAAATTTAAAAGCCTGTTTATAACGTACCTGAAATTATCCAATAACAGTCTACAAATATAGTGGAATATCAGGTGTATTAATATTGTTGGTCTGCTCAAGCGAATTACAGTACTTCCTTGTTTTAAGCGAATCGGATTATATATTCAATAGATACGTTTGGTAATCAAAATAATGTTCATCGTTTCACCTTTAAGAATGGACAGATTCAAGCCAGACTTAATTTTTCCGCAAGCCATAAACCAAAGAACACATGCCTGAAGTTTCGAATTGCTTGTCCTCGCTGCCTAGATGCGAAAGGAAGAGGAACTTCGATGGAGATGAAGAATAATGCAATCTAAAAACCAAATCATCAATAGATGAAAAATATCACAATCGAAGAACAAACCCAGAGAAGAAGCAGTCATAACCAAAACCCACAATAATAATAGGCGAAAGAAATGAATGGGCACTACTGGAGAGACAACCATCAAGAATAACAAAGAGTAGAAAATTGACCTTGTGCTTGTAGTAGCTGTCACAAGCTATATCCCTTGATGTGGCTCCATGAGTGTTTCGTGTTAATAGAAATCTAAATCAATAAGTAACAAAGACAGGGGTATAGAGATAAGATCTTTGTTGTCACATATCCGTTGTTTATTGAACATATATAGATTCATGTATGGTTGTGTGCATATTAGATTAGGCATTGTAAGTGATATCTATCACCATTTACCAAACCCCTAATGTATTTGCATTCTTCTAGGCATTTTTGGGCATTATAAACTCCACTCTTCACTTCAGTTAAACACTTTTCCGAGACAGTTTTCTCTTGTTTAGAATGTGATTTGACATTAAATTCACACTGAGAGTAAAATTAGGCAATCAACGTCGAAACTACAACTTGAAGTACTTGAGAGTTAATTAAATGAATGAAGAAATAAAATATACAGAGGGATGAGTAAATATAATGTGGACATAACCTTGGGCATGCCAGAATGTTTACTTCGTATTTCAAAATCTGGAGTACCATTGATTATCTGAAATCCCCATAAATAATGGAGCATAAATTTACAGAGAAGTACGTATAGGGTTTCATATACCTTTGCCAGATTGAAGAAGCTAGAGATTGTTGGAATTGATTAAAGTCGTCCTCTGCTTAAAACGGCACCAGATTTCCATGGAACTGTAAAAGCAAATTGTTAAAGATACTTATTCTGAATCGTTTCGTGTGTTCATAGAGTAGAGGTGTCCCTTACCTTGAAATTCAAGTTCCGAACGGGTCTGTGGTACTAAAAATGTCGTTACTGACTCCATGACATAGAGAAAAAACTAAGAAAAGTGATAGTAGCAGAAACTGCTGAAATCTTGACCAAAACCTAACCCTAGAGAATCATGCAATCCATAACCCTAATCATCAATTGATGAAACCAATATCACAATTGAAGAAGAAAGCCTCAATTGATGAAAACATATGTGTCGGAGAAGAGATGTGACTGCTTCTTGTCTGGATTTCTTGTTCGATTATGATATTGTTTTCATCTCGTTAGAGTTTACCCAATGATCCATTCTTGAGATAGAGATCGAGACCAAACCTCTAAACTGAGGGAGAGATTCAGAATACGTGTGAGAGAAGAGAGTCTTATTGTGTAGGAGGAAGACTATTCCGAACTTTTTATTAGCGCTATATATAAAAATTAATGGGTTATAACTCAATGGTACTTTAAGTATTTAAAGTTAGGAACTTATGCATCACTACAATCCCTGCGAACTTTTAAATAGTAGTAAAGATTTGTAGAAAAGTGAAAAATTATGTTTGTGATCATAAAATAAATCCAACATTTACTATTACTACTAAAGCAATGGGGTCTGCACTTTGACATGTTGTTCAAAAGTTATCTGGATTGAAATCCTGAAAGGGGAACATAATCTCCATATGAAAAGTTTCTTGGAACAGAAAGAAGAATATAACTTCCAGATGAAAAATTAGTTCGATTATGTTGAAATAGAGCCGCTTTGCACGCACATTACATTAAGGCTTAAGCAGTAACGTTTTCATGTAGCACCATCAGTTTCTGAGAATGAAACATAATTGATCTCAACAAAACTATGAAACTGGGAATTGCTGTGTGCTACTGGTATACTCAGGAAGCATAATTGGTTCGACTGCCTTTCCATTAAGAGAATGGTTCGTTTTTGTCCGCGATGGGCAAGTGCCACATGATTATGTAGTTAGTGATAAGGTAATCTTCCTGGTTTGTAGAACTGATCTTAATCAGTTGAGACAATGGTGTGGTCTCCAGATACAAGTTGAGGGTGAGACAAAGATGTGGTGTCAGCTCCCTGGCGAGATGGTAGTTCAAAGATAGGCACAACAAGAACACGTCAATCATGGAATTGGATCACTTTTGGTACCCATTGCTGCAAGTCAATCGTCTCCTCAATCAGTCACATGATTCTTCTGGTTTTGATCTATGCTGATGTTTTATGTTCGCATAGCTAATGTGTCATTAGTTTGTGTCGCTGGTACTACATTCTTATCATTTGCACGGATTGCAATATGTTCTGGAGCCCCTAAAAAAGATTTTTCATTGCAATTCCAATTCTTTATGCTGAAGAAAAAAATGATATTTAGTTTGGCTGTTAGATTTTTCATATTTCAAAATCTTCATGGTTCTCTTTGGTCGTGTTTGTCTAAAGTTTCTGAAAGCAGTTAGGTGTACTACAGGGGATGACCTCTTGCTCGACTTCCCTAGTGTGTGTTGTCCTCAAAAGTTTCGAATCAATAAATTTCCACCCTAGATTTTTGTTTCTTCGTGCAATATGACATGGTCGTTGTTACTCACCAGATTATGCTAGATTAAATTATTATTGTTATTGTTCTTCTTCTTATTATCCCATGTTTTTTTACAATCAATTCGACAATTTTTATCACAAATTGCAGAACATAACTAATACCAGGTTACAAAATCAGATAAACAAATCGTACCTATAATTTTGTCAATAATCCAGCGACTTGAAACACGATGGTTCCTGACGCTTTCAGTTAACAATCCATCGACTTCAAGGTCGTATGTACCTAACATCTTCGTTTGCTAGCATCTGTTGCTGTTTTTGCCGCGGCCTCTGGTCGTCGGGATGGAGTACTACGTTGAGAGAGGGAGTCCTGTTTTTGCCGCTGCCTCTGGTCATAGGGAGGGGGTGCGACGTTGAGAGAGGGACTCGTGGGTGGTCAGTGGCGGCGGACAGCAGGAGGTGACTTCTTCGGGTGGGTTTTTTTTACTGATTCACTGAGAGTTTGTGAGGAGACGTAGCTGGTGAGAGCTAGTACTCTTCTTTAATCAATTACGCGTTTATTGGGGTTTTAGTAAATAAATTAACTCGTGAGGGTATTCTAAGTAGTGTAAAAGTATTAGTGTAAAAAAACACCTCTGTAAATTTTAAATAGTAAAGATGTTATTTGGTTAATATTACGTAATAGCTGTTGTGAAATATTGTCAACTGTGAACTTGCTGTGAGACGGTAAAATGACAAAAATATATGACACGTGTCATTTTCATAAAGATAACTATTGATATTTTTAAAAATAGTAGACATTGTATTTCTGCTTGGACTAAATTGCAATCATGTCCAAAGTAATGACATGAAACTTCGGAGCTACAGATACCCTTGGATCAAGACAGAAGATCTAATCCTAGCCGTTGTTTCATCATTAGTAGTACGGTAGCGTTTTGTTTTTGTGTTAGTTACTAATCTACTTTCTGATTGGTTGTTGATTGCCAGCTATTGCTGAGTTGGCAAAGTGTTATAAGAGGATTTACTCCTCTCATTTCCGTTGTAACAAACTATCAAAATCTTTCCCTCTTCTCTCTTGTCTGTGCTCTGAACTTTCTTCTTCTTCTTCATGAGTTCCATTTCTAGGGTTTGTTGATTTGCAGGTTAGCAATTCTAATATGGTATCACAGCCAGGTTCCGAAGGCTGCTGATTGTCTGGAGAGTCGTCGTTTGGTCCAATTTTGTGTGGATTCGAAGATTTCAAGTTTCATATCCGATTTTTGGAGAAATGGTGAATACCTCAGAATCGCAGACTTCTGGTTCAGGATTGGTGACGATGGATCCACAGTCGCCTTTCTATCTGCATCACGGAGATAGTCCTGGTAATGTTTTAGTTTCTGTTCCTCTTTCTGGAGACAATTTCTATTCATGGCATATGTCGATGATAGTTGCTTTGGAAGCTAATAACAAGCTTGAATTTGTTGATGGAACAATAGTTGCTCCTGAAATTGGTACTGATTTGTATGTTGTGTGGAGGAGGTGTGATAGGATGATCATGTCTTGGTTGTTTAATTCCATCTCTAAGGAGATAGCCTGCAGTGTTGTAGGCAGATCTAGTGCTAGAGAGGTGTGGCTTGACCTTATAGAGAGGTTTTCTCAAGCAAATTTACCTAGATTGTTTCAGATCTCTATGGCTATTTCTAGTTTGAAGCAATCTGACATGACAGTGACTGCATATTTTACAAAGCTGAAAACATTATGGAATGAATTGAGCATTACAAACCTTTGCCTAGTTGTGTGTGCAATGGTTGTGTATGTAACACAAATGTTAAGTTGAAGCAATCTCAAGAAGAAGAGAGAGTAATGCAGTTTCTAATGGGACTCAATGAGCAGTACATGAATGTTAGAGATCAAATTTTGCTTACAGAACCACTGCCTTCTCTCAATGTTTTTTTTCCAAAATAATACAACAAGAGAGACAAATGCAGTTGAAGAATACTTCTTCTCACACTCCCAGTATGGCAATGTATGTTCAAGGTTCACATACTCATCATAAGTCAAGTGATACTGTCAGTTCAGGAAGATCAGGTCATAATTTTGGAGGAAGAGGTCCTAATGGGAATTTATACGTCATCACTGTGGGAATGAATGTCATGTCAAGGCAAAATGTTATAGACTACATGGATTTCCACCTAATTTTAAAAGTAACAAGCCAAGAGTACACAATGTTGTTATGAGTGGATCCTCAGCTCCAGTGATCACAGGTTCTACTTCAAATCCTGCTTCTACTCATTATAATATGGGGAAAACAGTTACACTCACAGAGAATCAATGCCAGCAGTTGGTGACACTCTTAAACACTCACTTGGGATCAAAGAGTGGTCCAGTTCAGAGTGCTTTTAGTGATGCATTATCAGTCTCTCCATACACTTCAGTTTCAGTAGATTCACCACTTCATCATTCTGGGACTCATTTTGATTCAGCTCACTTTATGGGAGGAGTTATTAGTTCTTGTTCTCTGCAAACTTCTTCAATTGAAAAAGAAGGTTTTGTGTTAAATTCATGGATTTTGGACATTGGTGCTACTGATCATATGTGCAACAATGTTGATATGTTTAGTGATCTCACAGATGTTGGTGACACAGTTGTTCATTTTCCAGATGGGAAAACAGTTCAGGTTACACATGTGGGCACTGTAAAATTATCTGACAATTTGATTTTGGCAGGAGTGTTTTGCATTCCCAGCTTCCAATTTAACCTAATTTCTGTCACTCAGCTCACAAGAGTCTCAGGTTGCACATGTATATGTCAGGCAGATGAATGTGTTCTCAAAAAGGAAGAGGTAATTTTGGGAATTGGCAAGAGAATTGGAGGTCTGTATAATCTGCAAATGCCAAAGATGAACTCAAAAATGAGTTTTGCAGTTTCTGCAATTTGACAAGGCTTTTATCTGGCACCAAAGATTGGGGAATCCATCTTTTGAGAAGGATTCTTTGATGTCTAAACACCTTGAAGGTATGACTTCTTCACATCAAGGTTTACAATGTGATATTTGTCCTTTGGCAAAACAGAAGAAACTCTCTTATGTTTCTCATGGACACATGTCTCAATATGCTTTTGATTTAATTCATAGTGACACATGGGGTCCTTACAAGGTGCCTACATATTCAGGACATAAGTTTTTCCTAACAATTGTTGATGATGCCACTAGGATGACATGGGTCTATCTCATGAAACATAAATCAGAAGTAGATACTATTATCCCTGGGTTTTACAAGATTATAGAAACTCAATTTCATGCCAAAATTAAGAAGTTTAGAACAGATAATGCTCCATAATTGCACCTATCTGCTTTCTATTTGCAACATGGTATCATTCATGAATTGAGTTGTGTTGAGACACCTGAGCAGAACTCAGTGGTGGAAAGAAAGCATCAGCATTTACTCAATGTGGCAAGAGCACTTAAATTTCAGTCAAATGTTCCAGTAAGATTCTGGGGAGATTGTGTGTTGACTGCAGCCTATCTGATTAATAGATTGCCTTCTCCTAAAACTAAGAATAAATCACCATATGAGCTGTTATTTGGAACAACTCCAGATTATTCTCAGTGTAAGGTTTTTGGATGTTTGTGATTTGCCTCCACTTTGCTTCAGTCAAGAACAAAGTTTGATCCTAGAGCAATCAGAGGAGTTTTTGTGGGATATGTCTTTGGAATCAAAGGGTTTAAGGTGTATGATTTGGCTACTCACAGTTTTGTGGTCTCCAGAAATTTGGTGTTTTATGAAAATGTGTTTCCATTTGCTGATAAAAGCTCACCTAGCCCTGGTCTTTTTGATGCATTGAGCTTGCCAAAGAGTGTGTCTAACACTGGTGATGGCAAAGAGCAACCATCTTATTCAGTTTCACATGAGCCACTCAGCTCTACTGTTCCTGCATCATCTCCAGCAAGGAGTTTTAGAGAAGTTTTGTTACATCCAGTGCCTGTGAGGCAAAGTGCCAGAATCTCAAAGCCTCCCTCTCATTTGCAAGACTATGTTCTTTACAAGAAAAGCTCCAGGGCAATGACAGTTAGTGGTTCAAATCTCACTAGTAATGTGTGTGCACTCACTGAACCAACCACTTATAGACAGGCTTCAGAAGATCCAGATTGGGTTCAAGCTATGCAGCTAGAGATACAAGCTTTGGAATCTAACAACACCTGGTTTATTACTCATTTACCTCCGAATCACTCTGCAGTAGGGTGAAAATGGGTATATAAAATTAAATACAAAGCAGATGGATCTATAGAAAGGTATAAAGCTAGATCGGTGGCCAAATGTTACACACAAACTGAAGGGCTAGATTATTTTGAACTTTCTCACCAGTTGCTAAATTGTTCACTTTTATAATTCTTCTTGCTCTTGCTATTCAGCAAGGATGGACTATTCTTCAAATGGATGTTAATAATGCCTTTCTGCATGGTGATCTTCATGAAGAGGTGTATATGAAGCTTCCAGATGGGTATGAGCCAACATTACCAGCTTCTTTCACTTCAAATTCTTCTCAGCCTTTGGTTTGCAGATTAAAGAAATCATTGTATGGTTTGAAGCAGGCCTCCAGACAATGGTTTGTCAAATTTTCTTCAACTCTTCTACAAGTTGGTTTCACTCAATGCAAATCAGATTACACCTTATTTGTGAAAAGTTTAGGTTCTGTCCTTATGATGCTCTTAGTGTATGTAGATGACATACTTCTGGCAGGAAATGATATTACTACTCTTACCGGCTTTAAACAGTGCTTGAATGCACAGTTTAAGCTCAAAGATCTAGGAGAGATTGCTTATTTCATTGGCTTTGAAGTTAACAGAATGGATCAGGGGTATTTTCTAAGCCAACACAAGTTTCTTTTGGAGATACTTACTCAAACTGGGTATGATCAGTGTAAGATAGCACACTCTCCTATGGTTCCATCTTGTAAGCTTAGTCAATCTATTGGAGATTTATTGAAGGAAGAAGATGCCTGTGCATATAGAAAGCTGATTGGTAAACTCTTGTATCTCTGCAACTCCAGACCTGATATTTCTTATTAAGTGAACAAGCTCTCTCAGTTTGTGGCTCATCTTACAAGAGATCATCTTACTGCAGCTCATCATGTTCTTAGATACCTGAGAGGTACTTCTGAATATGGACTTGTTTTCTCTTCTGCATCTTGTTCTCCAGCTTCTCTTGTAGCTTATGCAGATGCAGACTGGGGTGGATGTCTTGATACTAGAAGATCCACTTCTGGATATTTGGTTTTTCTGGGATCTTCTTTAGTTTCTTGGAGATCAAAGAAGCAGAGTGTGGTTGCCAGAAGTTCAGCTGAAGCTGAGTACAGAAGTCTGGCTTATTTGGTTTGTGAAGTCAAATGGATTATGTCTCTTTTACATGAACTGCATTCACCACTTCTCAGCACTCCTCTTCTGCTTTCTGACAGTTCTTCTGCCATTCAGATGGCTCATAACCCTATTTTTCATGATAAGACTAAACATATAGAGCTGGACTGTCACACCATCAGAGACTTGGTCCAGGCAAGCACCATCACTTTGCAGCATTTGCCAAGTTCTGAGCAACTTGCAGATGTTCTCACCAAACCTTTGGCTCATCCCCTTTTTCAAAAACTTCTGTGCAAGTTGAAGGTGTTATGTGTCTCTCCCCCTTCAACTTGAGGGGGCGTATTGAGCTACAGCTTCCCAAAATACCAATGTGGTAACAATTAATCCATCAAATTGGAAGACATTGTATTTCTGCTTGGACTAAATTGCAATCATGTCCAAAGTAATGACATGAAACTTCGGAGCTACAGATACCGTTGGATCAAGACAGAAGATCTAATCCTAGCCGTTGTTTCATCATTAGTAGTACGGTAGCGTTTTGTTTTTGTGTTAGTTACTAATCTTCTTTCTGATTGGTTGTTGATTGCCAGCTATTGCTGAGTTCGCAAAGTGTTATAAGAGGATTTACTCCTCTCATTTCCGTTGTAACAAACTATCAAAATCTTTCCCTCTTCTCTCTTGTCTGTGCTCTGAACTTTCTTCTTCTTCTTCATGAGTTCCATTTCTAGGGTTTGTTGATTTGCAGGTTAGCAATTCTAATAATAACTATTGATATTTTTAAAAATAGTATGGTTAAAATCGGTTGTAGATAAATCAATCAAAAACACTTTCTGGGAAAGCATCTCCACCCATGCTTCCTGAAAACTGTTGTGGGAAAGCAGAAACTGTCCGAAAAAGCAGAAATATTATTTTTACCAAACACACTAAAGCTGCTTCTGCTTTCACAAAGCAGTTGTGCTGCCAGCAGAAGCATTTCCAAACTAGCCCTAAGACGGTCTTATTTTTAGATGAAGTGGGAACTTACAGCCGCTAAAATAACCTGAGAAAATGTGAGCTATAAGAAATCCCTTGAGTTCGAACTCAAACCTCCAAGTATGTACCATTGCACCTATTAACTAAAGAATACATACCTACATCAACTACGGACTGAAATGTTTACTTACTCTAGTGATTGATAGTCTCTACAGTGAGAAGCCAAACACATCCTCATAATGATTTCAAGGGACAACCCACAAAAACATGCAAGGCTAAATACTGGAGTACCAGTTCATACTTCATAGTCTTTCAAACATCTGATTCTTAAGGGACAATGAAAATTTCAGAATACCCACATGAGATCATGACCACCCCCACATGCCTACTGATCAGTAACCCATTATTTAACTGTCATGTACATCAGTACATGCTTCGTTATTTTCAGTTTCTCATCATGGAATATCCGTACACGAGCCTTCGCACAGATATGGATGCAAACAACTCAAGCACAGTATGTTCCATTTCCAATTAAAAGGAGGGTCTCGTTTATTTATCATACTAGCTACAAAATTATGCACCCAATGAGCCCAGTGATCATCAATATATCCTGCTTGTAAAACGGACGTAGACTATCCATTTGATCTATGCGACAGAACTGCGGTAAACTAATTTTTTATTCGAAATTCCTCGCTTCTTTTCATATTCATTACAATTTTGCCGTTCGTTCTCATTACAGTACCTGGAGAATCAGTTCTTGGCATCGATTAATTAGCGCAGTCCATTTGCCAACTTGCCCTACCAAGAGTAATCTCTAAATTCAAAGAACAACTATTTAACCACTCAGTCTTGGTGTCACGCACGCGAAACGCTTCTTCTCTGCCGTTCACCTAGAAATAATTACCATAGAAAATCAAACAATTTTAGCATACAATCAACTCATCGGTTACCACTGAATATAAAAGCTTGAGAGAGAAAAAAACCTGTGTATTATATGCTCCTAAATGAGAACAACTGAATGCTCCAGGGCCGTCGTGGATCGATAGGCTCCCAATGTTTCCCTTCATCAATGATAAACTCGTGTCTCTGAAGAAACAATGTAGTACTAGATTAGCTAATATAAAGTCCTAAGCCGGGTACTGTCTTAAAAAATGAATGAGAGAGTTGAACTCGTGATCTTGATAAACTGACTCGAAGTGGCCTACAAGTATGCTAGCAAAAGAAAATTTTTAGAAAATAAAAACATGTTGTACAATGATAGATGTTCAGTAGATGCTTTCATGGTACTATTTACACAACCAGTGTTCCTATTCAAGTACTAATGATGGAAAATGAGGGAGAGATTCTTTTTGTCAAAAAGAAGCAAGAAAAACAACAAAAATATGGAGTAAGAATTAGGACTTTGGAGGAGGCCAGTGTACTCTTGTCTCTCTCTATCTCTCATACCTGTGGTCATTTTGCAGTGTTGGTGTTGATGGGTGAAGAGAATAACTGGGCTTGGACTCAGCTTTCTCCCAAGACAACCCAGCCTCATCATCTTTAGCTTCCTCTGTCCTATGCTCTTCCAAGCACTTATCTGCTATTTTTGTATCTCGAATTATTAGTCATGTTTGAATTTCAATACAACTTTGATAAGCTGACAAGTTGTTACGTCATTTTGCTAATCAAATAATTCAGTTAAAGTGATATTAAGAATAAAAACATGCATAATTCCAGAGAAAATGAGTACTACTATCAGGGGCGGATCCAGAAATTTCTTAAAGTGGGGGCTAAAACTCAAAATTAGGCAAATATAGATAAATGAGTGGGGGCTAAACTAAAAATTCTAAAATGTTTGTGGGGGCTAAATAATAATATGTGTGAAAATTAGGGGTCAATTTGAAAATTTCAAAAATTGAGTGGGGGCTAAAGTCCCCACCAGTCCCTATACAAGTCCGCCCCTGACTACTATTACGTTTATAATCTGTCTATGTTTCTACCTGACAAGTCATTATGTGAGCGAACCATATATTACATAAATCATTAACTTAATTGATTGGGTTGTTAATTTGTTTGAATAACCATAGTAGAAAATAGTTATACAACTAATTACAGCAACCATCGCAGGATCGAGAATGACATAGTAAAAGGTTTATAAAAAAATGTTTTCGAAAAAAAATTCTCAAAAATAATGTCTCAAAAAAAAAGAGAATGAAATAGTAATAGGAAGTTTATTCATTCAAAAACCATACCTGTCGATCTACAAATGCCAGTGCTTTTCACAGTTCTGTACATCTGCATGAAGAAACCATGAAAAACATCATAACAGAAACTAATCACCCTTTTAGCAAATTCTATCAGAAATGTCCACAAATATAATTTGCTATAAATTCACCCTATGATGCTCTTTTGTCCATATCTTGTACTCTCCAACCCCACTACTACTACTACACACGAATCACAGGAATATAAACTAAAAGACAACATAGAAAAATACAAAAAGACATGAACCATTATTCCTTCTCTTCATCATCATCATCAACATCTCAGAAAAAAAGAAAAATCTCAAGTTTCAAAACGTTGTTCATTACATAGTAGCATAGCACCCACCTGTAAGTGACTCTTCACATGAGCTAGGGTTAGATCCTTCACATTCATCAACTCCAGAACCGATTTGGGTGTTGCTCCTTTACATAATCATGAAACCAATCGGCAAAATAAGTTTTCTGAACCGGCTCATTTTTATTAATAATAAAACTGGATTAATCTGAGTGGAGAAGCTAGCTGAACTGATAACAGAATGAACGCGAGAAAGGAGAAAAGACTTACTTCCTTGACCGCCGAGGAGTTGCACCACATGAACAAAGTGAGCATGGAGAGTTGAAGTCCACCTCATTCTTGGAGCTCTAGCATTTTTCCTCACTCCATCACTACTATTACTCATCACTCTTGACCTATTTCTCTTGAACCGGCCTTCGCGACCATGGATTTGAGGATGGAAGCTTTGATGTCTTCTTGGTAGGAGCTGGATTGGTGGATGAGGGTTGAAATTTCCCATTTTCTCAATCCCCAAGCTCAGAGTAGGCTCATGATGAGTGGCAAGAAACTTGGAGAAGGGTCCATTTTCATGGCTTAAGTACTCATGATCACTGTTAGTGGTGGTGGTAAGAGAGTGATCTGTGGTGGTTGAGCTTGGTGGGCTGATCTGCAGAGAGAGATCAGGCATGGTGGTTGATGAAGAAGCCATGGCAAGAGAGTGATCTGTGGTGGTTTGAGCTTCAAAAGTTTGAAATCTTGGAGGAAACAAGAAGAGAAGTGAAAGGAGAGAATAATATAAAGTGCTAGAGAATGAGTGAGATTAGGTCATGAGTGTCTTATGATTTTGCATGAATGTGTAGAGAGAGTAGGCTTTTTAGTAGGATGATGTTACTAGTAGGGTTAATGAAGGAGAAGAGGTAATAAGAAGAGAAAGAGGGAGAGCTTTTACTAGGGATGAAAGCTTTTGAAGGAAAAGTTAGAAGAAAAAGTTGGAAGCTTTTGGAGTATATTTTTTTTATTATTATATACATTTTTTTTAGAAAGGGATAATTAATTATTGGCACAAAGGAATTGTTCAATTTCGAGGAAAACAATATGGGGTTTGTTTAATTGTGTGGAAACTGAGTCTATAGAGAGACATTGATGGATTGTGACATATCTAAAATTCCTTGCACTTTTTGTTTTTACCTGTTTCTTTTTTCTCATTTTGTACTACCTTTTCAACCAGTGGGAATATTCCCAATTGCTTCATAGAATGCCATAAAAATGAAATATCGTTTTCAAGAGTAAGTTACTGTGTGAGAATTTATAGGTAGTTGATCCCGCAAAAGAAAATTATCGGTTGTTGTAGTTGAGATTGCAGTGGTTCTTTTTTTTACAATTTTATCCACTATAAAGACAACATTTGAAAACATCGACCACTAGATGATTGAAATTTGGGATTTCCTTATTTCCTATACATTAAAGTCTAATTTCAATTATGTGTTTTTTAGGGTATTTCAATTATGTTTCTTTTATTAGTTTCAAAAATTTACAGATTATTTAATACCCAAATTTTTAAATTTTATATATCAAACATTCTTTTAGACTTTCAGCTACACTTTACCCACTTCATTTTTTCTAGACTCTTTTTTCCAGATTTTCGGCTAGTGCTGAACAAAATGTTTACCAAACACAAAATTGCTATATAATTCTTACATAACAACTTATGTAATATATATATATATATATATATATCAAACAAAAAATTGTTGATTATTCATAATCGCTTATGTCAGTATTTTCTACACAACAACTATTCATTTCCTCATATTGATCATCCCTATTTCACCATTGATTTAACCAACTATGTTTTCATCGCGCATTGAAAATGTAACAGCTATTAAATCAGATCCAACATTGAAAATCCGGCCCTATATTATGCTAATTGAAGCATTTGTTTATGAGCAACATTGTCAATAATTAGTATCTTTTATCTCTTCCTCTCAAAATCAGACAAAATATACATCTCCAAACGCTAAAAACGAATTCCCTCGAGACCCAACCGAGAGAAGAGAGAGACCGTAATAACCGGCGTCAATTTGGTGTTTTTTTTCTTGAAACCACGTGAACGTATGGACGTGACCTTGTCGATCGAGAACCACATATAATTAAGCAAACACTATATTAAATAAACATTGTTCTCTTATCGTTGGTACTTTGTTTATGTTTTTCTTTTCCTCTGTGTGTGTTGAAGGAGAGGACAAGTGAAAGTGAACACGATTAGCGATTTGTTAATGATGTTTTTTCAAGCCAGAGTCAGCGCTTTATGCGCTTTCAGATTCTCTGAGAATTAAAAGTTTTCAACGTCTATGAGTACTTTATTATTTTGTAATTATTCTTTCTCTATGTCTCTAGTTATTGAGAATTACTAGTAAGTAGTAATTAAGTGAAAAATATCCGGTCAACATGTCGCTCTATGAGACAGTTTCTAAGCGTTGTTATGTGGTTAATTTGGGGGGTGTTTTATTCCTTACATTCCATGTGTTTGTCTCTTTCTGGTTCTCCCATCTTGAATTTCCCATTTTAATTTTGTGAAAAACTTTAGTTGTGTGTGTATCAATTTGTTGCATTAGAATCACTGAGATTAAGTTGTACTAAATTAACCGTTTTCACTTGAATGAGAAACCATATATTTATGTGCCTCACATTCCAAATGCCTCTATTTATAAACAGACTAGAAAATGACCCGTGCCCGTAGGGCACTCACAATATATATTATTAGACTTATTACATTTATTGAAATAAATTGAGATGATAAATGAATTCAATCTATTTATTTTCGTGTCAATATTTGTTTTCGTGCAATATTTTTTTGAGATTTTTTTTTGAGAAATTGTTTTTTGTAGTCAACTGGGTTTGAACCCGGGATCTCATGCAGGGACTTCCAACGCTCTACCACTTGAGCTACAACCTTAGCTGCTTTTTGGGAGAATTTTCGTGTCAATAGATAATTAAGGATTACGTCAAAAAATTAATGATATTTTCTCAAAAAGAGGCGATTTTCTCAGGCGATTAGGGCTCGTTCCAGAGCATTCTCTTAATGGGTTCTTCTCCGGGAAATGAATCAACGATGGAACAAGACCCAGTAGCAGCAGTAAGGGGTTTTGGGAAACTCTCGGTCGTGGAAGAAAAGGTAGTGAAGTTTGATGATGATTACGTTGACAGAGCCATTCAGCAAAGAGGACCGTGCCTCATCGGTAAGTTCCTCAAACCGAATCGATTGAATTCTTGGGCCATGCAAACAGTGCTTAATGGAGGGCCTTGGCTGTTTGATGAGAACATTTTACTCCTAAAGGCTTGGACTATTACTGCAAGGGTAAACAACGTTCAGTTTGAGAACATCGAAGTGTGGATTCAAGTCAAGAATATACTGATGTTTCTGCAAACAGAGGAAGGTCTCAAAAGGATAATGTGGGAAGTAGGGACAATTGTGCAAACGGATTTGAGAATACTCAGCAGGCCGAAGGGTGGATTATATGCGGATTCGTCTCGGTCTAAACATTGATGAACCCTTGAGTCGAGGGATCTATATTGAGGTGAGAGGAGAAGTGATTTGGCTAGACTTCATGTATGAGAGAGTCCCTGGGCTATGCACATGGTGTGGGTGCTTATGCCATGACGAAACTGAATGCAAGGAAAAAGGAGCAAATACAGAAATCTCAAGAATTCCCCGGGTTCGGTGATTGGCTTCTCTACCGCCCACCAACAAGAAGAAGAATCTTTAATGAAGACCCAAAAACCACAAGTGAAGTCCCTGTTGAGACCACTGAAAATGGACAAGAAGAACCTACGACAAATGACACTGATTGGGGCTTTACTGATATTGAGAATGAGGAAGAGGTGGACAAGGATGGGGAAGAAAATCAAGAAGACACGATGGAAGACGATAATGCTCAACCAGTGAAAGCATATGTCAATCCGCTAGCATATATGAACAACAAGGAAAATAACCGGTTAGTGGATCTCACAAACTCTCGTCAACACAAAAGGGTAAAGGGCTGGGCAATGTGTAATACACCGTATTTAAGTTATGGGTTAATTGGTCATTTCGAAAAAAATATTTGAAAATTTTGAGAAATTTATATTTCAAACTTATTAATGAAGACTTTTATTTTAAAGTATAAGGATGTCATTTGACATCTATGAGGATATATATTTTTAATTTGGGATTATTTTGTAGTTGTTGAAACTTAGATGATACTATATGAAACTCATTTTGTATATCTAGGACATACTTGTAGTATTCCAAAAAAAAATTGGTTTGACATTTATATACAAGTGGTTTATTTGAAATTATTTGGAAATTCCCTAATTTATGAAATTAACTTCTATGTGTTAGCTATTTATTATAAATTACATTTCAACCCCTCAATTAAAGGCATTTTTCATTTCTACCCCTCTTGTATATGAAATGTTAAAGTACCCTCAATTTTTAGTATTTGCATGTCAACCTTCCTTTTCTTGTTATTCCAATTTCTACCCCAACTATGTTGTTTGGAGACTTTTTAATTGCACTTCACTCATCCATTCACTATCTTTGGTCAACTTCAATAAAATAAGAGATATTTTTTTTTCTTCCAAGTATCTCCCAATTTTCCACAAGACCACCCAAACACACTCATCCCATCCATCCTCCATCAACCCCATCTCTTTCACTCAATTCTTCATTTGTCTTTTCTCTTCAAGAGCATTCATACAAGCTCTCTTCTCTCTCTCCAAATAGCATTCCCGTTTTTGGGAGTTGACCTCACAAAAACACTATGAAAACTTCATTTCCTACCATCCAAAGCATGAAAAACTTGATTCCAAGTTTGGTACAACTATGGAGGGGAGTCATTTCACCATTCTACTCATGAATTGAAAACCCATTTCACTCTTTTTCTCACCATCATCTTGAATCTTGATGTAACATTTCTTCTAGTCTTCAAATCATTCATGCATGTCCATATTTTGCTTTGATTGATGAAATTTCAGCTTATTTTTCTTCATCTCCATGCTTGATTCTTCATTTCCATGATAAGATCATGTGTTTGACTTCAAAAGTTACACAATTTTTCCCCTCAAAAAAAAAAAGTTACACAATTTCATGAAACTCACACTAGAAACCCACATGCACATTGTGTATTTTGTTTTAGTTGCACTTGAATCTCAAGAACATTCTAATAAATTTTTTCAAGAGCATGTGAAAATATCATTTCATTCTTAAAATGATGTTTTTTGGTGAAAATCAAGTCTTCTTAACTTGCATGTACTAGTAGAACAATTCTTGTTGATTTTTGAAAAAACAAATGTCTGTTTATACAATCTGACCAATTTGTCAAAAATGTGGATTATCTCTAAATTTTGTCTCCATAAAATTTTAAACTCTTGAATATTTTAAAACTAGACTCAGAGATGGTCATTTTGAAAGAAAATTCAACTCCGTAGCCTTTTTTGTTAGGGAGATATGCTCATTCTAAGTTGCATGTTTTCTGAAACTCTGTTTTTGGACAAGTTTTGCCATTTTTGTTAAAAATCTCATTTCCAGAAACTTATTGCACCCAATATTTTTCGTGATGAAACTATACACGTAAGGGATTCATTTTGGAGAAGATGGACATTTTTTTTTATTCTCCAAGTAGTAGTAATTGTTTTTCAAAGTTGAAACTTTCTGCCAAACTTGTCTCTGCATAGCAGTATTTGTTATTTTTGTAACTTGAGTTTTGCAATGGCTATGCATGATTTTCTTGATGTTTCTGAAAGTAGACACATGTAGGTTCATCATAAATTTATTCATGATTTTAAGAGATGTTTTGATATGGTAAAAATGCCTCTAAAGTCAGAGCTACAATTATGTCCAGAATTATAGTTTCACCGTTTTTAGAAAACTTGAATTTTTGAAAATCAAAGTGTTTTGTTGGATTCCTTTTGATAAGTTAACATCATTATATGTGCATTAGTGACATTTAGGACTAGGTGGCATGTAGGTTTGCATCTGTATTATGCATCTAAAAATTGTTCGTAACGAGTACGTTATACGTGTGATTGTAGACATCGACCTCGTAGGAGAGAGCGGTTTTCGTTTGAGTGCTAGGATTAGTTTCTTGCTTTTGGTTGTGCTTCATCTCAATGTTAAGTACATATTTGCGGCCTTTTATGATCAAAATGCTCCTATGCGTGTGATGTTTCAAATGCTTTGTTATATGAGAAAGTATGAGAATGCATGATCTATACTCGAAAATTGGTTGGATATTCATGAATCCTTTGTGAGAACTCTTGAAAATCACTTGTGAAATCTGATTTAGTTATGCTAAAGAGAAGAATTAAAACACTTTTAATAGACTTAGGACAATGTACAGAGTTGTGTTATTAATGGGAGGCGCCAAGCGATCCTCCATTTTATTATGGCTAAGACCATTGAAGCTATGCTTCTTATTATTGGATAGAACTTAATTGTTCACAAATCTGCCCCCGATGAGCCAAAATGTACCAAGGTATTGCGGTCAAGGGTTTGTTAGAGCTATAGAGTGCTACTTATACTGGTAAGGGTCACTACGGTACAGGGGTGTCGACACTTAAGGTCTTTTAGCTATTTTTGTGAGCGGGGATTGACGTATGGGCTCCCTTAACGCTCGGGTGAAATAGGGTTTGACAGACCCTAGAAGGAACCCTTTGTGATTATTTTGTGATCCCTCTGTTTACATCGATCATGCTGGTGGCTATGGACATGCCTTAGCTAAACTTAACAATTAAATTGGACGTGAACGAAAGTTTGACCACTCTATTGATGTTGTTTGTGGCTCCGGATATGCCCAAATCGATTAAAATAATTTGAAAAGCTTTGGCTACTCATGAACTAATATCGTTGTCAGTTCAAATGGACATGTTTACTCTGGATATATTACCGAATACTCGTGGTTACTCAATATTCTTAAATTAAGAGGTTTTTGTTACTCGGTTACAATCTGTTGTTCCAAATTCCCAAACATGTTAGTTTTATTGTTTTAAATCTTCTGATTTGTTTCAACTCATGCTATTGTGCCACTCGTTGCTTCACATGTCGTAGTGTGTATTACTCAGCTTTTACTGATCATTTTCTTCAAAACTGCGTCGGCTTTTGCCATTTTAAAACCGCATGTCATCAATTAAGGTGGGGGGAATGGGAACCCGGATCATGACGGGAATGCCGAGTGTAGTTTAGATACTTTAGCAGATCACAAACATGTTTTGTTTTCAAATTGTATGTATTGTCAAAATTTTGTTATATATTAAATGAAATGTAATCTTAATAGTATATTTCTACTTTTGGTTATCGGTTGTCTCGTTAACCCTGAACCGAGATCGCGGGTTATTTCACAATGTTTCATCAGTTTCGAACAGTTGGAAAAGAAAGAGTGCTAACACGAATCTATCACCAAATCCAGTGACCAAGACAAGGGACAGACTACAAAATCCTATAGGGTCTCGAGGGGGATATGGTTATCGGGGAAGAGGGCGAGGAAGAGGTGCTTGAAGGGGCTCGGAGACACAACAGGGGGCTCGGCATCAAACAGGAAAGATTACAAGTCAGGGAATACAGTTGAATGAAGGAGCTAACAAGAAAAGTCCCTCGCTAGTCAAACCAGGACATAAATCTCATGTCAACAGCTCAGCTGCAAATATCCCATCGATTGCAGTCTTGGGGCAGGGGAAACTGATGAACAGTGAGAAGAATGATGTTGCTGTGAAGATCCCTAACTTCCCATTGGAGGAGGGTGCAGCGCACCCCCGCCAAGCATAATGCGTCTCTTTTGTTGGAACATGCGGGGTCTCGGAAACCCAAGCACGTTCCTATCGCTTCGCGATCTCGTGAAGCGATTCAATCCCGGCTTGATTTTTCAGATAGAAACAAAATCAAGCAGTAGAGAGATGGAAGTTATACGGTACAAATTCGGATATGCAAATTGTTTTGATGTTCCTAGTAGTGGCAGAAGTGGTGGTTTAGCCTTACTTTGGAATGATAGTATGCAAGTTTGTGTTAATCGAAGTAATCTACGCAACATAGATGCGTCGATTACTGAGGAGAATAAAGATTTTACGTGGAGATTCACGGGATTCTACGGTGATCCGAAAAAAGAGGATAGATACCACTCCTGGGAGTTGCTTAGAAGAATTGCCCCACAACCAGCTTGTCCATGGTGTGTAGCCGGAGATTTCAACGCGGTTACAACTTTCTCGGAGAAGGAAGGAGGTTTGGGTGTTAATTATAGTCAACTTTCTCAGTTTCGCTATGTTCTTAATGATTTGGATCTTTCCGATTTAGGATTTTCAGGAAATCCGTACACATGGACAAATAACCATGAGAATGACAAAATATTAGAGAAAGACTTGATCGGGTAGTTGCTAATACTTTGTGGATGGATAGATTTCAGGGAGCTACAGTCCAGCATCTCTGTGATCCTAACTCGGATCATTCTCATATTTTACTTGAATAGGATTAGTTAAATGTCCGAGGGACGAAACGTTTTCAGTCCGAAAAGATGTGGAGCTCCCACGCAGATTTTCAAGAATTCCTCAAGCAAAATCGGGGGTCAAATCAGAGCAGGAGTATGTCCCACATGATGGAATCGCTGGCAGATCATTGTGTGAGTTGGGAAAAAAATGTTTTTGGCAATGTTAGAAATAAACTGGGGAAACTTAGGAAACGTATGGAGCTATTACAAGGGAGACAGCAGAATTCGGAAGTTAGAGAGGAGTTTGAGAATGTCAAAGGTGATTTAAATGAATTTTTGAGATGTGAAGAAATCACGTGGTCTCAACACGCTCGATCGGAATGGTTGAAATATGGAGATTAGAATACGAATTTCTTCCATCAAAAAGCTACGATGAGAAGAGCAAGAAATAAATTTCAGGGAATCGAAGATATTAACGCAGAGTGGGTTATATATGCATATCAGATCGCAAAGGTACTTGAGAACCACTTTTCTTCATTATTCACATCTTCTAAACCTAGTCAACAGGACATGGACGCCATTCTGAGTACTATGCATAGTAGAATTCGAGAAGAGGACAAGGCCATTCTCAGTACTAGCATTCTGAGTGTACGGCGGAGGAAATTAAAACAGATCTCTTTCATATGGCTCCGGATAAAGCACCGGGTCTGGATGGATTTAATGCAGGCTTTTACCAGCGATATTGGAATATAGTGGGAGAGAAAGTCACAAGAACAGTTCTAGATATTCTCAACAATGGGGATGATTTTGGACAATCCAATGCTACCTTGATCGCTCTGATTCCAAAGAAGAAGCAACCCGGAAAGGCAAGTGATTATCGTCCAATTAGTCTATGTTCAGTTATCTATAAAATTGTAGCGAAGTCTATTGCAAACACATTGAAAACACTTTTACCGGAGCTGATAGATGAGAATCAAATTGATTTTTTGCCGGGGAGATTAATAACTGATAATGTTCTGACGGCTTTTGAAGTTATTCTGATAGCTTGAAAATGGAATTAGTTTGGGACATCTTTTTACCATTGGTTCTAACCCTGTGGGAGTTGATTTTGCCCATTTTTAGTCTGTTTTCCGCTTGATACGAGGCAAAGACATTGAGAGCATAATTGGTAGATTTGAGTAATTTCATGCATAATTGTGTTTATTGGATATGATCGCGGGTACATGTCATTATGTGTAGGTAACAGGTACCAAGAAATGCATGGAATTGGCTTGGATCTAAAGGCAGCGTATCAGGTATTTGGAGCAGAAAAAGACGCAGAAAAGCTAAGTGGTGCGTTCAGACGCAGGAGCCCTGCGTTCAGACGTACAACACGGCAGCAGAGGAAGCAGAGGAAAAAGGCAGAAAAATGACAACTCTGTGCGTTCAGACGAACAAACTTGCGTTTGAACGCAGGACTTCAATTTCCAGAAATGTCATTTTGGGCGAGAACAACCACGAAGACCAAGGGGTGCGTTCAGACGCACGAGTCCGAGAAGCCAGAGAAAAGAGAGAAAATGAACAAGTACTGCGTTTAGACGCAGGAGTGGTGCGTTCAGACGCACTGCGTTTAGACCCAGGGAAGCTGCGTTCGAACGCACAACAGGTTTCCAGAAGCTTCTAGGACGGGTTTTTGACAGGGGTAGAACAGGAATTTCGGGCATCAGTTTTAGAGGCTGTGGCAGTATAAAAGAAGGTGTCCCAGCACAAAATTAGGTTACACAATCATCATCACAGCAACCAGTACCAGAGCCGTCAGGATTGGAGCAGAGCAGGATTGGAGCAGTTTTCAGTATTCCGCCATAAACCGGTTTGATTTTTCTTCTTTATTTTATGAAACATTGTTTTTCAATAATGTACGCTAGCTAAACCTTCTTACCTAGGTTCTCGGTGAACCTAGGGTTTATGAAATCAGCAGCTTGGTTTGTTTGATTTTCAGATGCATGACTAGTTGGAAGTCTTAATTCATAATTGGATTGTTTATTATCTTTTCTTTGATTTTATATGCACGCATGAATGACCTGATCACCCAGGAGTGTTACAGACAGGATCTGGTGCGCGAGAGTGGCCAGTGAAAGTTAGGAAGAAAAGACAAGATTTAATACCCTGTCTTGATGGACCGAGAGGTGAAAAGAATTAGGGGATTAGCCCAAGAGCATTAGACCAACTGCTAGACGTTTAGGGGGAGACCGAGAGGAGAGCCTGTAACCCTAGCAGACTTATAATGAACCTGCAGATTTTGGGGAGACCGAGAGGACCCGAGAATCTGCAGGGGAATGACAGGTGCATGAGACCGAGAGGAGATTGTAACATTGGTATGCTGGCATAAACAAGACTGCTGTGTGTTTCTGAAATCAATTGAACTAAACAAGCTGAATAGTAACCCTAGGGGATCCTGGGACCTAGATCTTTAATTCGTCAACTTTCACAACTACAAAAATTCCCAGAAAATTACTTCGAATAAAATAAGATTTTCTAACTACTGCTTTATTTACTGCAAACTAGTTTATTTAAACCACACCCCAACTTTCCTCCTTTTCATAACTTTGCATCTATTTCTAATTCTTACAAGTAAAACTCAAACTGTTCTCGTGGGTTCGACAATCAGAGACATAAATACATACTCTATATTACTTGATCGTACACTTGCGAAAAAGCAGATAGATTTACGCTGTCAAGTTTTTGGCGCCGTTGCGGGGAACGGTTACAGTTTTTCTTAAAAGACTTAGAATACGTTTCAAAGTTTTTTCTTTTACTTTTACGTTTATTTCCCTTATCTTATTGCTCTTGAACTCTGATTTTCAGGCCATTCTAGTATATGCCCAGATTGCCTCGCGAACTGGTGCCACCACTTGAAAACCAAAAAAACTTTTCAGAGAGTAAAACCGCAGACACCGAGTCACGATGTCTGAGCACGAAGAAAACACGCCAACGGAAGCAGGAACACCCACAGGACAGGAGCAACGCACTCCAGCACAGATGGCTCTTTACATTGAGGAGCTGATAGCAGCAGGCTTTGCTGCCAGGAACAATCAGAGGACTTACAACAGGTCTGGGAGGGCGATAGTAGAAAACTTGGAAGTTCCTACCGGAGGACATCAACCAGCCATCGTAGTGCCACCAATCACAGCAGAGCACTTCGATCTGAAATCATCTACTATCCAAACAGCCCAGACTCATTGTCCATTTAATGGGAAAGCAGATGAAGACCCAAAAGACTTCCTAGGGAAGTTCGAAGACTACTGCAACAAGACTAAGTATAGAGGAGTTGAAGCGGACACGCTGAAATTAATCCTATTCCCATACTGCTTGTTCGGGATAGCAAAATACTGGCTAGAAGCCAGACCACCAAGATTCATCACAACCTGGGAAGGGTGTGTTACTGATTTTTTGGCAAAATTCTACCCCGCCTCTCGTGTTATCAAGCTTCAGAGTGAGATCTTATCCTTCAAACAGAAGATGGGCGAGACGGTGGTAGACGCATGGGACAGGCTGATGAGACTCGTTAAAAGATGCCACAATCACGGCTTCGGGGACGCGAAAATTCTGCAAGTATTCTACCACGCTCTTGACAGGGAGAATGCTGACAGAATTGACAAGGAAGTTGGGGGTAATTTTCTGTACCATGTAGATAAAGATGGAGCTTAGGAACTGATGAAACAATTATCCAAACAGGACACTCGTCTCTTTGATGACCGCAGGCTCACAGCACTAGCAGAACCAGTGGCTGATGACAGGATTGATAATCTCACAAAAGTAGTACAAGACTTAGTCAAAAAGGTATATACAGAAAAGAAAATCGTAGCAGCAGTGGACGAACCAGACCTCGATGCAGCAATTCAGGAGCTTCAGGCTGAAGATGCCAATTATGTTCAACCGTAGTGGGATCCAAGCCGCTACAGACCAGGCACACGTGACCATCCAGGGTTCCGTTACGAAAACCCCAATGCAGCAGTTTATGCACCACGGTTCCAGCACAGGCCACAGACATAAGAGACAGCACCGGCACAGCAAGCACCAGCAGCACAACCACAGCTAAATTTATCAAAACAACATTTCGAGACCTATATGGAGAAATTTAATAAGCAGTGGGAAGCTGGATTTTCGCAGATGGATTCATTGACTGCCGATGTAAGACAAATGAAAATTGCTATCCGCAACCTGGAAGTACAGAATGGTCAGCTTGCACAGAATCAGGCAGAACGAGCCCCAGGGAATTTACCATCAAACACAGTGAACAATCCACGCGCTCAAATCAATGCTATCACAACTCGGAGTGGAACCGCACTGCAGGATCCGTCCTATCCCAGTCATGCACGTGCAGAAAAGTCAAAGAACATTGAACACGAAGTATTTGACAGGTGTAGATACTGCTTTCTGACATGACAGATCTTGGCCACGTGGCAGCCATCCAGCACACCATATTGTGCTCCATACACACTGGATCACCAGCCGAGCTGATCCATGTGGGGGCTGCGAGACAGAGCCCTCGCATACCACTGCACGGGACTTGTAGGGACTTAGTGGTTTGGAGGCTAGAGTAAGCCCTGTCGCGTGCGAGCCAAGCCCGCGCGCGACCTTTAGTAACTGTTTTGAGAGATCTATGGCACGAGCTCCCTAGACCCGGTCAATCCGGTCAAACCCGGTCAACCTCGTAACGGTTCCGGTATTCGCGCACCACGTGCTATAACGGTTCCTATATACTCGGACGAACGTGCCGTTATGGTTAAGCTAATTAAGCCGCCATTAATGGGCGCATTAACCACACTACAACGGTCACGTTCTCCAGTATATATAGACCGTCAACCTTTCCATACAAAGGAGAACACACTGCCATACGCGGAAGCTCTGCCAAACCTCTGTCTCTCTCTCAGACATTGCTACTGACTTACTCTCTCCCTACACACACCCCTATTCTTCCTGTGCGATCCTTGATCCACTACACACGGTGCACACTGAGGTCTCCCTGCCGGAATCTCTTGTGCACATTTTGGTGAACCCGACGTGAACTTACCAGCAAAAGCAACCATGTCTCAGGAGGATGATGTCAGCAACCGATCGCCTTCCACCGAAACTCCCTCGGGAGACGAGACCCGCCGTACTCCGACGACTCCCGGCGAAGCACCGACGTTAGAGTCTTTGGACGCCACCGTCCAAAGTCAGGCGAAAGCTCTCAAATCCCAATCTACGCAATTAGAACAAATCTTGGCTGTTCTAGGCACCCTCGCGCCAAATCCTCCGCCAGCTACCGCTATCCCTCAAGGAGGAGGAACCCCTACTGCTCCAGGATTGGGAGTGCCAGCCACACCTCCCAACCCTCATCTGCAGACTCCACCGTCGGCTGCGCAACTGCCTTCGGTTCAAGGATCAACGGCACAAATGCTGCCTCCTGCTGCTCACGCTCCTCAGCCCTCGGCTTTGGCGTCCAACCCAACTCTGCAGTACCCTTTGCCTCCCCCAACGATGATCTGGGGAAACGCGGGTGCTCAGTATGCTCCCAATCCTCCGGCGGCATATGTGTCGCCACCGCCTACGGCAACCCCTCCGGCGACTACCGAGGGAAGCATTCCAGAATGCATGACGTCTTTGCAAAAGCGCGTGGACACCATCCTGGCTCATCAGTCATTCGCGGATACCATTATCCCGAAGTTAGACAATGATCCACCTATTCCACGAGAGATCTATCTCATGCCTAACCCAGCGGGGTACAAGGCTCCCAAATGGGATAAGTTCGAAGACGTCAATGGAAACGCTCATGAGCATGTCATGCGTTTCATCGATGTCATGGGTCCGTTCGGAGCCGATCCCAAACTCTTGATGCGAGAGTTCCCAAAATCTCTTGGGAACGTAGCATACAAATGGTACCGGAAATTGGAGGCTGGATCCGTGAAGACTTGGGACGACATGGTCCAAAAGTTCTATACCAAGTTCTTTCAAATGGAGGAAAAGGTGACAATGATCCATCTCTCGCGGATGTACCAGAAGCGCGAGGAGGATGGGATCACCTTCATCAAGAAATTCCGGGCGAAATCCTTGGAGTGCAAAGATCCAATGCCCGAAAGCCGGCTCGTGGAGATATGCCTACAGTGCATGCGAGACGAATACAAAGGTATGCTCATCAATCTGCAAACACCTACGTTTTCAAAACTAATCGAATGCACGAAGAACATCGAGCCCATAGTCGAGAGACAGAAAAAGAAGAACGCTCCAGAGCGACCTGCGAGCGGCACCACTTACAAGATCGGAAGGTTCAGCTACAAGCGGGGACGCGAAGCTGAGGTCAATACAGTTTCCCCCCAGAAACAAGCGAAGGTTGTGAACTTCGATGTACCGCCTCTGCCATGCTCGGTAGAGGAAGCGAGTGACCTCTGCAAGCAGTGGCGCAAGGACGGCGTCCTGCCACCGCTCGAGAAAACACCCTCCAAGGAGATGGTGAGGGACCCTAAGTGGTGCGAGTACCACGGCAAGATCATGCATCCCACCGCCGAGTGCAAGAAACTCAGGTTCGCGTTCGATCAGAAGATGAAGAACGGCGAGCTAATCGTCAGCGACAACAGGAAGGACGTGTGCAACAACCCACTTCCTGCCCATATAGAGTCAGGCTCGAAAGGCAAAGAGGTCGCCATGATCTCGATCGTAGACTTGGAGGAAGTTGCAGAGGATGGTCTACCCATCATTGCTGAGGTCCATCAAGACGAAGATTATAGCATGGACACGGAGGATGAACGTGCCGACCGCATGAAAGGGTCGCACGGCTTCAACAAATTCTTCGACGAGATGAATTTCTCCGAGAGGTGCCGGACTGATATGACAAAAGCAATCTTAAGGATAGCGGAGGACTACGAGGAGGACCTCGTGGTCTCCAACGGGAAAGTCATCAGGGCGTCTCGTTCCACAGAAAAGATCATGACCTTTTCTGCCAGCGACAAGAAGACGGATGCGAGTCACCAGAGGCCTCTGTACGTGACCGCCATCATCAATGGCGTCGAATTCAAGCGAGCATTCGTCGATGGCGGAGCAGCGGTCAACGTTGTTCCACTCCACACACTGAAGTTAGCAGGGATCCCCGAGCACAAGGTAGTCAAACGTCCATCTCCACTGGTGGGATTCGGGAGCGACTCTAGAATGACGATCGGATGGATCCGCCTGGGCGTCCAGATTGGCAAGATCAAGTGCTCGGCGAAGTTCTATGTCATAGACGCGAACACCACATACCACATGATCATAGGTCGAGCCTGGATTCATCGCTTCGACGCAGTCCCTTCGACGGCTCACCAGGTTATGAAAGCTATCTGGAACGACAGAATTGTCGAGATACCGGCTTCGACTAACCCGTTCAACTTGGACGAAGCACATCTCAGCGAGGCGGTGTGGTTCACTGAGATGGCGGACGAGCAAACACCAGGGTCTTTCAACCCTACTCCTTTACCTCTCTGGGAGGACATTAAGGACCAGTCACCTGCGGGCGTGATGGTGACAAGGGAAGATGCCAAGGAAAAGCCGCCTACACGCGAAGAGGCGCCACGTATCGCATATCATCGAAAGAATGTGTACACTTTGAAGAGGATCGCAAAGCATGACCCCGACGGCAAGGAGATAGAGAGCTTCTACGCCAATGGGAAGAAATGCTATCGCATATGAAGGTGCGCGGGGATGTCCTCACACGGGCATGGGGATGTCCCTGGGCAAATCAATCAAATCGAGCAGGTTACGCTGACGGAAGAGCCAACACAAGGCACTCCAGGCGAGAAACTCAAAGAAGCGCCTGAATGCATGGAAGACAGGCCAAGACCACAAAAGCAAGAACTAAAGGAAGTGTTCCTCAGCCCGAACGAGGAAAAGAAAAGGCCAGTCTTCCTGAGCGCGGACCTCACAAGCGAAGAGGAACAAGGACTGCTGCAGCTCCTTACTGAGTACAAGGACGTGTTCGCATGGGAATATGATGAGATGCCAGGTCTGGATACAAGCATCACCATGCACCGTTTGGACATCATCCCAGGGTCTAAACCGGTCAAGCAGAGCACCAGAAGCTTTAGGCCAGAGCTTAACGTGAAGATCAAGCAGGAGATAGTCAAACTCCTAGATGCCAAGTTCATAGAGCCAAATCATCATCCCACATGGCTGGCCAACATCGTGCCGGTGGTGAAGAAGAACGGACAGCTCCGCGTCTGCGTGGACTTCCGAGATCTCAATCGCTTCTGCCCTAAGGACGATTTCCCACTGCCCAACATCGATCTGCTCATCGATTCAACAGCAGGCCATCGCATGTTCAGTTTCATGGACGGTTTCAGCGGGTACAATCAAATCAAGATGGATCCTGAAGATGCGCGGAAAACCGCATTCATCACTCCTGTGGGGGTATTCAACTACACGGTAATGCCGTTCGGTCTTAAGAACGCGGGCGCAACCTATCAACGGGCCATGATGGCTCTATTCCACGACATGATGCACAAAGAGGTGGAATTCTACGTGGATGACCTGGTGGTTAAATCCAAGCACGAAGCGGATCACCTTGAAGACCTGCGAAGGGTGTTCAACAGATGCAGGAACTTTCAACTGAAGATGAACCCCATGAAATGCGCATTCGGCGTGACCTCGGGGAAGTTCTTGGGATGCGTGGTCCATCGCCAAGGGATCGAGCCTGACCCTGCGAAAGTGTCAGCCATCACCAGCATGACGCCACCCCATAACCAAAGTACCTTGAAAACATTCTTGGGAAAACTGTCGTACCTGCGGAGATTCATCCCAGCAATTGCAGAAATCACATGCTGTTTCAGCACTCTTCTCAAGAAGGATGCCGCGTACAACTGGGCTCCGGACCACGAAGCCGCATTCGAAAAGCTGAAAGAGCTGCTCACGTCCTCGAAGATAATGATCGCGCCTCAGCTGGGATCACCGCTTCTGCTATATCTTACATCAACAAGGAGATCTGTAGGAGCACTCTTGGCTCAGGAGTATGAAGGCCAAGAGAGGCCCATCTACTATATCTCTCGCATTGTGCAGCCTGCTGAATCAAGGTACACAGACATCGAACGTCATTGCCTTGCTTTATTCTTTGTGATAGAAAAGTTGAGACACTATTTTGCATCACACAAAGTAGTGGTGGTCACCAAGAGCGACCCCATAAGATACTTGCTAACTCACACTACTCCTGGTGGGAGACTGGCGAAATGGTACATGACCATCTCTCAATACGATATCACATGCGTGAAACCAAGAGCGATCAAGTCGCAGGCGGTAGCGGATCTGTTGGCACAGTTTCCCGACAACAGCCACGAACCTGTGATCGAAGAAGAGCTCGAAGGCCCTGAAATCTACGCAATCGACGTGCCCTATTGGACCCTCCACTTCGACGGTTCGTCAACCAGGAAAGGCGGAGGCATTGGGATAGTCTTGACAAGGCCAGACGGGGAAGTCATACAGATGTCCGCAAAGCTCAACTTCGCTGTCACAAATAACGAAGCAGAATACGAGGCTCTCATTGTGGGGCTCCGTGCGGCAAAAGCCTTGGAAGTGAGCAACTTAACAGTCATGGGAGATTCCAAGCTGATTGTTAAGCAAGCCTCGGGCGAATATGGTTTGAAGGAGATCAACCTCCTGTCTTATCGCACCCTAGTACAGAAACTGATGCAACAATTTTGCGATGTGAAGTACGAGCATAAGCCCCGAGCAGACAACAGGCACGCAGACGCCTTAGCAACCTTGGGATCTAAGGTCAGTATAGACAAGTGCCCCGCAAGGATTTCCATTGAAGTGCGAACCTCGTCGGCATTAACAGAAGATGCGTGCGACGACGAACACATGGATGATGCAGACTGGCGGAAAGCAATCCTGCAAGCCATTACGAAAGGCACCAGCAGCGAAAGCTGGGCACTCACAAAAGGATACTGCATCCACGACAACACCCTTTACTACAAGGGTCCTGGAGGAATACTCATGCGGTGTGTCTCCGAGCAAGAGGGACAACAGCTGTTAGAAAAGATTCACCAACACGCTTGCGGAGAAAGCGAGGTGTCAATCTACAGAAAGGCTCAGAGATATGGCATTCATTGGCCAGGCATGTCAACAGCTGCAGCCTGATACAAGGGAAGTGCGAAAGTTGCGCGCTAATCAAAGACTCTCTACTCGTCGCCCTAACCGATGACGACACGGACTGGAGGAAGCCACTGTTTGATTTCCTCACCCAGGGCACCGTGCCCGAATCGAGAAAAGAGGCCGAAAAATTGAAAAGGAAAGCGTCTCGATACGTGGTACAGGAAAACCTGCTTTGGCGAAGAGGTCACGAGGGCAACTTGCTGCGATGTCTAGACGGCAGAGAAGCACAAGAAGTCATGGACCTTTCTCATCAGGTGGAGCATCAAGGAGGTGCGAAATTATGCAGACAGCTCCTCTCAATCGGATACTTCTGGCCCACAATGGAAGTCGATTGCCGCACCAAAGTGCGACGCTGCCAAGAATGCCAATTCAAAGGGAACCTAGTGCACGCCCCCGCCGTGGACTTACATGCATTAGGGACGCCATGGCCATTTCACACATGGGCTCTGGACTTCATCGGTCCCATCCGACCGACGTCGCATGGGAACCATTTCATTCTCACCGCAACCGAGCTGTTCACCAAGTGGGTGGAAGCAATACCACTAAAGACGGCAAATGCGCTGGCTGTGGTCAATTTCATCCAGGAAGGCATCGTATGCAGGTTCGGAATCCCAAACACCATTCTTTCAGATAACGGTACTCCTTTTGTTAATCGCCAGGTAGCTGCGAAACTAGCGGAGTACAACATCAGGCAGATATGTTCTACCCCTTACTACCTGTGCACAAGAGATTCCGGCAGGGAGACCTCCGTGTACACCGTACGTAGTGGATCAGGGATCGCACAGGAAGAATAGGGGTGTGTGTAGGGAGAGAGTAAGTCAGTAGCAATGTCTGAGAGAGAGACAGAGGTTTGGCAGAGCTTCCGCGTATGGCAGTGTTGTTTTTTTCTGTATGGAAAGGTTGACGATATATATATACTGGAGAACGTGACCGTTGTAGTGTGGTTAATGCGCCCATTAATGGCGACTTAATTAGCTTAACCATAACGGCACGTTCGTCCGAGTATATAGGAACCGTTAGAGCACGTGGTGCGCGAGTACCGGAACCGTTACGAGGTTGACCGGGTTTGACCGGATTGACCGGGTCTAGGGAGCTCGTGCCATAAATCTCTCAAAACAGTTACTAAAGGTCGCGCGCGGGCTTGGCTCGCACGCGACAGGGCTTACTCTAGCCTCCAAACCACAAATCCCTACAAGTCCCGTGCAGTGGTATGCGAGGGCTCTGTCTCGCAGCCCCCACATGGATCAGCTCGGCTGGTGATCCTGTGTGTGTGGAGCACAATATGGTGTGCTGGATGGTTGCCACGTGGCCTAGATCTGCCATGTCATAAAGCAGTATCTACATTAGCCCCCTTTCTGCGCGTGAAGGCTTGTAGCTGTATAGGCTTCCATGCGCGGAAACCAACATGCGCGTCGTCGTCACGTACCAATTCAAATACGGGTAGATTCAGCCCCCGTGCGTGTAATTATGACCTAAAACCCCTAGAGTCGTGCCATCTGACCTTTAGGGTTTTAGGCGTGACGTCAGCCCGTCCTGTGATTGCGCGACACGACGGTGACGGTTGCGATTCGACTACTGAAGGGACGCAACCCTTCATTCTTCTGGATAAATACCTTGTATCCCATCATTGCAAGGCATTGCTTCTTTCTCTTAAAGTGAATGGTACCCGGAGATCTTCGAGAGCAGATCCAAATAATCAATCACCAGTTCAAGACCGCAAATCGTATTCTTCAATTGTGCATCTCCAAGCAGGTTTCAAGGAAACAAGGTTGGCCTCGTTTACTTTTTGATTTAAAATTCCGGCGTTTGTCTTGAACTGCGTTGAATCCGTAAACTCATGAAATCTGTGAAGAGGCTTTGATCTTTAAACCCGCTTCGCTTTACTCTTTCGACGATATTGGATCTTGCAATTACCCAATTTCTGAAATCGGCACCGGAACTGTTTGCATTCCTTTGCATAAGTCTCGAATTCAAAATTCAAACTGACTGGTGTGGTATTTCTCCCCCCTTTTTTTTTTTTTTGCCCTTTCGCAGGAATGGCCAAAACAAGGGTAACCAGACCCGTCAAGGAAGATGAAGAGATGCCGGAGCTTCCGCAGTCTCTGTGGCGAAAAGCCCCCTTTCTGGGTGGGAAAGATTTTTACCACGCGAGGGTGAAGGCGAAGAGGATGCCTGATCCTGTTCCCGTTGAGCGGTTGTTGACACTGACTCGCCCAGTTAACTCAGCCTTGCTCGAGTTAGTTGGCTCCGAGGATGTGGTTCGATTGGGAATCGAAAACGGGCACTTCCCATACACTGCGATTTCTACTCAGGCGTTTGTCCAGAAGTTGGACTATATGGATGAGTGGACTGACCACGTGTTGGGTAATTACGCCGAAACTCTTGATGAAGCCGGCATTTTCTTTGCTGTTCGTGCTATGAAGGGTGCTGCCGTGAAGTTGGATCAGTCCATGCTTCTAGACCTTCTGTCCCGCTATTCGCCTGCGACTCACACGTTTCACTTTGCTGAGTTCGAGGCTGCCCCCACTCTCGAGGACGTTCAAATGCTGTATGAGCTTTCCCCCATGGGCGAGGTGGACCCCTTGAGTCACTTAAGGACATCTGCGGAATTAGCCTTGTACGCGCAGATGGAGGAGTGCCTAGCAGAGGTGAAGAAAATCTCCACTCGGTGGACCAGTACAAAACCTCTTCCGAACTGGCAGCTGGTTGATACGTCCGCGAAGAATACCTGGAACAAGTGGTTGCAGTACTTCTTCCGAGACTATGCGAGCAGCAGCATTACTAAGAAGCTTTTGAACGAGGACCCGGAGGCCGAGAATTACGTAGAGGGCAAGGGTTATCATTTGACCCTTTGCGCCTTTCTCTGCGCTTGGCTGTCGAGGTATCTGATTGATGGTCACCCCCACGATGGGGTTTTCTACCATGTGCTGCCACTTGCCGTGAGGCTCGCTCTTGGCCAGAGAGTCGCACTTGGACCCTTGGTCTTGGGCACGCTATATTACAGGCTGGATCAGCTGGTTCTGGCGATGAGGGAATCGCGTGGCCGCCTCGACGTTCTGACCTTTGTCAATATCAGCTTTTTGACAATGTGGGTTTTCGAGCGTTGGCCGTCTTATGCTCCAACTCCCCTCCCACTTGAGAAGTGGTGTCCCCCAGGCGAGACGAAAGCGCTCAACAGCGGAAGGGCTGCGAGATGGTTCGGGGCAAGCAACACCAAGTGTACTTGGAGCTTGATATGCGACAAGCGAAGGGAGTTCACTGCCAGGCCTTACGCGCATGTTGGTTTCCGAAGCTATACCCCTCCGAAGGTATGGTCTTGTCAGAAGACCTTCTCTTTGAAAAGGGACCGCATTTCCACGAGCGCTATCGTGAGTTCTTTTGCTGGTGTCTGCGGGGTTCTCTTCCTGCACTTGCAGAGCATATTCGTGAGCTCGCGCCACGATATGAAAGGCTTACAGTGGATGTTGACCCCACTCGGGTCTCTCCTCAGTTTGGTTTCGATGCGGTGGCCCCATCAATCTGGCCCCAGTCTATCGTTAGAGGGTGCTACAAGCGCTTGCTGACAAAGGAATGCAAGACGGTCCTTATGAGCAATCTTCCCTTTGAGCAGCCTGCGGGGACTCGCAGGGGTGGTTGCTCCCAGAATTGGATCGCATACTGGATTGCCCAGCATACGAGGATGGAGACGGAGGCGGCAGCGCAGCCAGGAAGGGCCCCCTTGATCAAGAGAAACTCTTTTCCGTTTCGCCCCAATTGCAGTTTGAGCGAGTCTGAGTACGGTTGCTACTCGTTGTTGGACCGCGAGAATCATTTGTGCCCCGATTTCATTCTGAAGGAGCAGGTCGATGCAATCAAGAAGGGTGACACGCAGGTCATCAAATATAGCAAGGCGTTTGCTGAGGTAAGCAGTTTCCTTGTGTGCTTTGAGGTCTTTGATTTGCTTGCACTGATGCTTTTTGTTCTGTATTGTCTAGTGTCATGTGCGGAGGTTCGCAGCTGGTGACCGTTCCAAATCGCTGGTGGATACCATTGTTGCGACCAGAAGAAGGGGGGAGTCGTATCGGCTAGCATGGAGGATGGATGCCGAGGTCGAAACAAAAGTTCGCGGGGTCATGAACACTTTTGCTGACTCGCTGATAGACAACCCTCCGGCTCCGTCTCCTCCTAGAGATGACCCGTCCCCTCCAGCGACTGCGGCGCCGAGAGCGAAGAGGCCTAGGCAAAAGGGGATTACGATTTCTTCCCCTAGGAGCGTTCCAGCTTCGCCCCCAGCGAGGTCCCTTTCTGTCAAGGACAAAGGTAAGGGTCGTATGCCCGGCAAGGTGCGAAAAGATCTCGCAGTTGAGACCTTCGTTCCATTCAATCAAGAGGAAGAGGAAGAGAGGCAGGAGCCCCAAGCAAGTAATGAAGAAGAAGAAGAAGGAACAGTTGTGATGCGCGAGGAAGAGTCAGGAGGTACTTCCGCCGCATTTTCTTGTCCTTTATCATAACTTCTATGCAGTTCTTTTCTTTGAACCAATTTTGTATATTCGCAGGTGATGATGATGAAGCCGTTGGTGGCCTCGTGGCCAAGAGGCAAAAGAGAAATGCCCATGCTGGCGTTTCAGATGATCCCATAAGCGAGGATGTTCTTGCTGAATCCCGGAGGACAGCCGCGGAGGCTGCTGCGAGAAGAAGGCAGCGAGAGGAAGAGGAACTTGAGCTTGTGAAACAGCGGAGCCTCGAGGAGCGGCATGTTGACGACTTAGCGCGTCCAACTGGCGAGGAAGACGAGCTTCCCGAAGAAGTGGCTCCTCATGTGGAGGAGGAAGATGAGGTTCCTGGAGAGGACGCAGCAGAGCTAGAGCAAGTCCAAGCGGACTTCGCAGAGATCGCGGGTGGCGATAAAGGTGAGATCTTCAATCTCGCAGTTACTTATAGAGATGTAATTGTGGGTGCGTTAAAGCACGGTGTGTCAAAGCCTGACATTCGCCGTTGGTTGGTAAGCAAATGCGGAGAACCCTCAGGTAATTATTTTGAGTGATATGCGCATACTAGGCTTTAGTCACTTGAAGCAAAATCATGACTGGTTTACTCGCGTCCCAGGTCACGCTTCTCTTAAAGATTTGCTTAGTGAAGATACACTGATAGGGCACGGTTCCACGTCCCTAGTGTACGATGAGGATACCTTAATCCCACCTTCGCGTGGAGGTGCTTATTCTTAGCTTTAGCAAAGATAGTGAAATAACTTATAACACAAGTTACCTCATATTGTCGCATTTGGTATCGCAGGTCATGCTGAGGAACCTGAGCTGGAGCAGAGAAGTCAGCCTTCTGCATCCCATGTTCCAATCTCGAGCTCTCATACTGAGAAGCCCGTCGCGGACGCTGGACATGTAAGTGAGCGTCTCGAGGATGTCATCGAGCTCTCCGATGATGTCGAAGCTGATGCTGTGCGGATGGACGAAAGTGTCCGTACTGGTGGTGAGGAGGAAAGGGCAAGCGATGCTGCCATTTCCGCATCCGGGAATGTCCGTCCAGCGACCTCGGTTGTGCCTCCGGCGATGACTGAACCAGGAGCACCCATTCCTGCGTGGAGCATTTGGGGCTCGCAGGTTGGGAATGTAATCGCAGCTGGTGCAGCTTACACTCTTCCTCCTAACTATGAGAGTTTGGAGCTCGCAGCTGATAGGAGAGCCATGGAGCGAGGGCAGTCTTCGAACAACCCGGTGGCTCGCATTCCTTCTATTCATGAAATTCTGGAAGGGACCGGTAAGCAGAGATTTTACCATTCGTACGTCGCATTATTTGCTTGCTAGTTTTGACATCATGACTTGTTTTTGACGTCTCAGGTTTGAAGCAAACCGATGTAGACTGGGTGGTTCGAATGCGCCTCAGATACCCCCGATCGTTTGTGCGGTGTCTGGAGATCAGTCCTTTTGACAGGAGGCTATTCCTTACTGAAGCCATCTGGATACTAGAGCAGCTGTGTGCGGCTACACCTGCGACCATTTCGGCCCAGAGTGCTGAATTGCTGTGTGGCATGTGCCAAAATCTCGTGCTCAAAGTCCAAGGCAGACTTGGCTTTAAATTCCTCAAGGACAGAGTTACACTGATTCGCGCAGCTGTGACTTTGAATCTTGGTCACCAGAATCTCGCAGCTGAGATGCAGAGGGTGGAGCAGCAAAAGCAAAAGGCTGATGAAGCTGTAAAGCTGTATCAGGAAATGAGTGCCAAGTGCGAGCAACTGAAGCAAGAAGTGAAACAAGTGGAGAAGCTGAGCGAGCAGTTCGCACCCCAGGACTCCTTAGTCAAAAATTTGTTTTGACTTTTCGAATTTTTGAAAAGAAAACAGGAAAATGGCTGAGACATTAATGTAATGTTTTGAACATTAATGTGATATTGCTAGGGTTTCTCCCCTTTTTTTTTTAACAACAAACAATGAGTTTGCCCGTTTTGCCCCTTCCGGGATTTGATTGGACATTTCTGTGCATATCCAATTATGACATCAGCAATTGATTCTTTGCTTGATTTTCGCGCTAATTTCTCGGCAGATAAGCACGCTTCCGTTGGGAAGTCCATCCGAATCATGACTATCCGTCATTTATTAGGATACGCAACTGAATCGTCGTAGCCTTTAGTAGGGTAATTGATTGTTACCGCTTTTCAAGGCGTAAGTGATTGAACTTACCCTCTTTTTGAATTTGCTGACTCATCTTAAGCAACCGAAGAGTCTCTACAGGGCCTATATAAACCTTGTCTTTGCCATTTGGGTTCTTCATCCCAAACATGTGCTTTGCCGTGAGTCCTTACGACTGCTGGCTTCAACGCTTGTTTTTCGTTGATTCATGGCAACTTCAGGCTTTGAATCCTGAGTTTGCGCTTTGTGCCATAGAAATAGTTTCCAAGATCCACTTTATGAGGCCCATTGCCGTTTATAACCATCATAAAGAGGATGCAGATAATACCTCATGTGTGTTCGAAGAAATTTCTTCGTGTATTATGTGTGCAGGTCATGTTTCCGGCCGCCTCGTGGCGAGGTGCAGCGCCGTAGTGACCGTGCTACCGTCTCGTAATGAACGGCGTGATTCTTCTTCAGCAGTAATGAAGAAGAATCCGTTGTCCTCACATTTGTGAGGTCGGGGTGCTCGTCAATGCCCTTGTCCAACATGACAAGGAATCCATCACCAAAGGAATGACTGCTTCGCCTGTTGCGCGGAGTATCCTTTGTCGGCACAGGAAGCTCCTCCGGCGCCTATCTTGGTCAGACAGAGGCTTTTGTCATTCCTTGGGGTCTTGGGCGTATCGTATTCCTGACCTTGCTGCTAGGGATGTGGCGAATGACAAGTTGATCTCTTCGCGGCAGCATCCCTTTTGCTATAGATCTTTGGCCTCAGATCTGCGTACTGTGCTGCCAGTGTCAAGACCGGTGGATTCTCTCTTTTCTTAGTCGAGAGTTCCCTTGGCGCATCTCTGGCTTATCAGCCATTTTTCGAATGTATTGTAAGCCATGTTGGCTGTGTAGTTAGATGCGAGCTTTTCGCTTGTAAGCTGCTATCTAGATAGACAAATTGTAAGTCATTTGACTCATAATGATAAGTAGTATTTGTATCATCTGCTCTTTGCAACAAGATACAATTTCGCATGCGTTTCGGCTTGTTTTGCCTTGCATAATGACATGTAATGATTTCACATATGCGATGTCAATTTACAGATATTTCGCTAGATCATTCGAAAAAGCTGATATTCGCAACTGTGCCATCTTGACGGATGGGCTTGTAGTTGGTCGTTGTAAATCGTATGAGATCACGTTCACAACGTTGTTATCGTTCCAGATAATTTTCCAGAGATCAATCAAGATCGTTGTGCAAATTGCTATCATAGAAGATAGGCTTTGTCTGAGATCGTTTCTCGCATAAACTGCTATCATAGCAGACAGATCTTTAGAAGATCTAATAAGATAACTCTGCACTCATGTTGCCATCATATCAGACGGGTTTGGATAATTAACCAAAATTGCTATCGTAACAGATAAGCTTGAGGAGATCATTATAAGATCGCATCTGTATGGCCCGCTATCTCAAGAGATAGGCGTTAGATGATCGATTGAGATCGTCTTTGTATTTCGCTGCTATCGCAAAAGATAGACTTTGGATGATCATGTAAGATCGTGTTTTCGTTTGGGTGCTATCGCAAGAGATAGGCTTTAATGATCACTTAAGATCGTATTTGTATTTGATTGCTACCGTGAGAGATAGGCTTTAGATGATCACTTAAGATCGCACTTGCGTTTGGCTGCTATCGTAAGAGATAGGCTTTAATGATCACTTAAGATCGCATTTGCATTTGGCTGCTATCGCAAGAGATAGGCTTTAATGATCACTTAAGATCGCATTTGCATTTGATTGCTACCATGGGAGATAGGCTTTATATGATCACTTAAGATCGCATTTGCATTTGATTGCTACCGTAAGAGATAGGCTTTAATGATCACTTAAGATCACATTTGTAGTGGCTGCCATCGTAGGAGATGGGCTTTAGATGATCACTTAAGATCGCATTTGTATTTAATTGCTATCGTAAGAGATAGGCTTTAAATGATCGATTAAGATCGCATTTGTAGTGGCTGCCATCGTAGGAGATGGGCTTTGGATGATCGATTGAGATCGCGTTTGCTATCATATGAGATAGGCTTTGATGATCAATTAAGATCGCGTTCGCTATCGTAAGAGATAGGCTTTGATGATCAGTTAAGATCGCGTTCGCTATCGTAAGAGATAGGCTTTGATGATCAGTTAAGATCGCGTTCGCTATCGTAAGGGATAGGCTTTGATGATCATTTAAGATCGTGTTTACATTTGTTACTATTGAAGCGCATAAATCATTGTTAACAGTTGTAACAAATTAGATAATCAATATAAATAGCTGATAAATGTGAACTTCTCATTTGGGAGAATTCTTTTATTATGACATTCTCATATGGGAGAGATAGGATTACAATCCTCTCATATGGGAGAGGAGATTGCGAATATCGTAGCCACATGAGACATTAAGCAACGTTATCATAAAACGTATGAAACAAGAGAAGTCAGGGATAGTACTTCTTGATCCAGCGCATGTTGACTGAGCTTGGAGTTGAGGTTGTGCCGTGCAACCTTCGTATGCTGCAGTAGCCGCTATCGAAGACTTCTGTGACTTCGAAGGGTCCCTCCCAATTAGCTGCGAACTTTGGGTGGGTTGCCTCTCGCATGCAGTGATCAGATGCGCGCAAGACCAGGTCGCCAACTGCGAAATCCCGTCGCTGGACTGTCTTGTTGTAGGCGCGAGCGATTCTTTCTTGGTACCGCTTGTTAGTCCTTTTGGCTTGTTCTCGCTTTTCTTCCAGCAAGACTAAATCATGATCGCGTTGGTTTTCGTAGAGCGCGTGGAAGGCCAGCCTTGCCGAATTGACTCTGACCTCCGCAGGTACCACAGCTTCAGCCCCATAACATAGTAGGAATGGCGAGGCCCCTGTGGGTGTCCTTGGAGAAGTTCTGTAGGCCCACAGAGCTATGTTAAGAGAGTCGGCCCACTTCTTGTGGTCATCTGCGACCATCTTGCTCAGAATTCTCAGCAGCGTTTTGTTAGTCGCCTCGGCTTGCCCGTTTCCCTTTGGATAATAGGGGGTAGAGCATATCTGCCTGATATTGTACTCCGCAAGTTTTGTAGCTACCTGACGATTAACAAAAGGAGTACCGTTATCTGAAAGAATAGTATTCGGGATTCCGAACCTGCATACGATGTTTTCCTGGATGAAGTTGACCACAGCCAGCGCGTTTGCCGTCTTCAGTGGTATTGCTTCCACCCATTTGGTGAACAGCTCAGTTGCGGTGAGAATGAAATGGTTCCCATGTGACGTTGGTCGGATGGGGCCAATGAAGTCCAAAGCCCATGTGTGAAATGGCCATGGCGTTCCTAGTGCATGTAGGTCCACGGCGGGAGCGTGCACTAGGTTCCCTTTGAATTGACATTCTTGGCAGCGTCGCACCTTGGTGCGGCAATCGACTTCCATCGTGGGCCAGAAGTATCCAATTGAGAGAAGCTGTCTGCATAATTTCGCACCTCCCTGGTGTTCCGCCTGGTGGGAGAGGTCCATGACTTCTTGTGCTTCCCTATCGTCTAGGCATCGCAGCAAGTTGCCTTCATGACCTTTTCGCCAAAGCAGATTTTCCTGAACCACATATCGGGAAGCTTTCCTCTTCAATTTGTCTGCCTCTTTTCTTGATTCGGGTATAGTGCCTTTGGTGAGGAATTCAAACAATGGCTTTCTCCAGTCTGTGTCGTCGTCGATTAGAGCGACAAGAAGAGAATCTTTGATTAGTGCGCAGCTTTCGCACTTCCCTTGTATCAGGGCTGCGGCTGTAGACATGCTTGGCCAATGGATGCCGTATCTCTGAGCTTTCCTGTAGATTGACACCTCGCTTTCTCCGCAAGCGTGCTGGTGAATCTTTTCTAACAGCTGTTGTCCCTCTTGTTCGGAGACACATCGCATGAGTATTCCTCCGGGACCCTTGTAGTAAAGGGTGTTGTCGTGAATACAGTATCCTTTCGCGAGTGCCCAGCCCTCGCTGCTGGTGCCTTTCGCAATAGCTTGCAGGATTGCTTTTCGCCAGTCTGCGTCATCCATGTGTTCGTCGTCGCCCGCATCTTCTGTTAATGCCGACGATGTTCGCACTTCGATGGAAATCCTTGCGGGGCATTTGTCTATGCTGACCTTAGATCCCAGAGTTGCTAAGGCGTCTGCATGCCTGTTGTCCGCTCGGGGTTTGTGCTCGTATTTCACGTCGCAGAATTGCTGCATCAGCTTTTGCACTAGGGTGCGGTATGGTAGGAGGTTGATCTCCTTTAAACCATATTCGCCCGAGGCCTGTTTAACAATCAGTTTGGAATCTCCCATGACTGTTAAGTTGCTCACTTCCAAAGCTTTCGCCGCACGGAGTCCCGCGATCAGAGCCTCGTATTCCGCCTCATTGTTCGTGACTGCGAAGTTGAGTTTCGCGGACATCTGTATGACTTCCCCGTCCGGCTTTGTCAAGACTATCCCAATGCCTCCGCCTTTTCTGGTTGACGAACCATCGAAGTGGAGGGTCCAATAGGGCACGTCGATCGCGTAGATTTCAGGGCCTTCGAGTTCTTCCTCGATCACAGGTTCGTGACTGTTGTCAGGAAACTGTGCCAGCAGATCTGCTACCGCCTGCGACTTGATCGCTCTTGGTTTTACGCATGTGATATCGTACTGAGAGATGGTCATGTACCATTTCGCCAATCTCCCGCCCGGAGTAGTGTGAGTTAGCAGGTATCTTATGGGGTCGCTTTTGGTGACCACCACTACTTTGTGCGATGCAAAGTAGTGTCTCAACTTCTCTATTACGAAGAATAAGGCAAGGCAATGACGTTCGATGTCCGTGTACCTTGATTCAGCAGGCTGCACAATGCGAGAGATGTAATAGATAGGCCTCTCTTGTCCCTCATATACCTGGGCCAAGAGTGCTCCTATAGATCTCCTTGTTGATGTAAGATATAGCAGCAGCGGCGATCCCAGTTGAGGCGCGATCATAATCTTCGGGGATGTAAGTATCTCCTTTAGCTTTTCGAATGCCGCTTCATGGTCAGGAGCCCAGTTGTACGCGGCGTCCTTCCTGAGAAGAGTGCTGAAGCAGCATGTGATTTCGGCGATTGCCGGGATGAATCTCCGCAGATATGACAATTTTCCCAAGAATGTTTTCAAGGTACTTTGGTCTTGAGGTGGTGTCATGCTGGTGATGGCTGACACTTTCGCAGGGTCAGGCTCAATTCCTTGGCGATGGACTACGCATCCCAGAAACTTCCCCGAAGTCACGCCGAACGCGCATTTCATGGGGTTCATTTTCAGTTGAAAGCTCCTGCATCTGTTGAATACCTTTCGCAGGTCTGCAAGGTGATCTGCTTCATGCCTGGATTTGACTACCAGGTCATCCACATAGAATTCCACTTCTTTGTGCATCATGTCGTGGAATAGGGCCATCATGGCCCGCTGATAGGTTGCGCCTGCATTCTTAAGACCGAATGGCATTACAGTATAGTTGAATACCCCCACGGGAGTGATGAATGCAGTTTTCCTTGCATCTTCGGGATCCATCTTGATTTGATTGTACCCGCTGAAGCCGTCCATGAAACTGAACATGCGATGGCCTGCTGTTGAATCAATGAGTAAATCGATGTTAGGCAGCGGGAAATCGTCCTTAGGACAGAAGCGATTAAGATCTCGGAAGTCCACGCAGATGCGGAGCTGTCCGTTCTTCTTCACCACTGGCACGATGTTGGCCAACCATGTGGGATGGTGATTGGGCTCTATGAACTTGGCGTCTAGGAGTTTGACAATCTCCTGTTTGATCTTCACGTTGAGCTCTGGCCTAAAGCTTCTGGCGCTTTGTTTGACCGGTTTAGACCCTGGGATGATGTCTAAACGGTGCATGGTGATGCTCGTGTCCAGACCCGGCATCTCGTCGTATTCCCATGCGAACACGTCCTTGTATTCAGTTAGGAGCTGCAGCAGTCCTTGTTCCTCTTCGCTTGTGAGGTCCGCACTCAGGAAGACTGGTCTTTTCTTTTCCTCGTTCGGGCTGAGGAACACTTCCTTAAGCTCTTGCTTTTGTGGTCTTGGCCTGTCTTCCATGCATTCGGGGGCTTCTTTAAGTTTCTCCTCTGGAGTGCCCTGTGTTGGCTCTTCTGTGAGCGCAACTTGCTCGATTTGATTGATTTGCCCAGGGACATCCCCATGCCCGTGTGAGGACGTCCCCGCGCACCTTCATATGCGATAGCATTTCTTCCCGTTGGCGTAGAAGCTCTCTATCTCCTTGCCTTCGGGGTCGTGCTTTGCGATCCTCTTCAGAGTGTAGACACTCTTGCGATGATATGCGATGCGCGGCGCCTCTTCGTGGGTAGGCGGCTTTTCTTCGGTGTCTCCCCTTGTCACCATCACGCCTGCAGGTGACTGGTCCTTGATGTCCTCCCAGAGAGGTAAAGGAGTAGGGTTGAATGGTCCGGGTGTTTGCTCGTCCGCCATCTCGGTGAACCACACCGCCTCGCTGAGATGCGCTTCGTCCAAGTTGAACGGGTTAGTTGAGGCCGGTATCTCGACAATCCTGTCGTTCCAGATAGCTTTCATCACTTGGTGAGCTGTTGAAGGGATTGCGTCAAAGCGATGAATCCAGGCCCGACCTATGATCATGTGGTATGTGGTGTTCGCGTCTATGACATAGAACTTCGCCGAGCACTTGATTCTGCCGATCTGAACGCCCAGGCGGATCCACCCGATCGTCATTCTGGAATCGCTTCCGAATCCCACCAGCGGGGATGGACGCTTGACTACCTTGTGCTCGGGGATCCCTGCTAGCTTCAGTGTGTGGAGTGGAACAACATTGACCGCTGCTCCTCCATCGACGAATGCTCGCTTGAATTCGACGCCGTTGATGATGGCGGTCACGTACAGGGGCCTCTGGTGGCTCGCATCTGTCTTTTTGTCGCTGGCAGAAAAGGTCATAATCTTTTCTGTGGAACGGGACGCCCTGACGACTTTCCCGTTGGAGACCACGAGGTCCTCCTCGTAGTCCTCTGCTACCCTTAAGATTGCTTTTGTCATGTCCGCTCGACACTTTTCGGAGAAGTTCATCTCGTTGAAGAATTTGTCGAAGCCGTGCGACCCTTTCATGCGGTCGGCACGCTCATCTTCCGTGTCCATGCTGTAGTCTTCATCTTCATGGACTTCAGCAACGATGGGCAGACCATCCTCTGCGACTTCTTCCAAGTCGACTATCGAGATCATGGCGACCTCTTTGCCTTTTGAGCCCGAATCTGTATGGGCAGGCAGCGGGTTGTTGCGCACATCCTTCCGATGGTCGCTGACGATGAGTTCGCCGCTCTTCATCTTCTGATCGAGCGCGAATCTGAGCTTCTTGCACTCGGCTGTGGGGTGCATGACCTTGCCGTGGTATTCGCACCACTTAGGGTCCCTCGTCATCTCCTTGGAGGGTGCTTTCTCGAGCGGTGGGAGGACGCCGTCCTTACGCCACTGTCTGCAGAGATCGCTTGCCTCCTCCACCGAGCAGGGCAGGGGCGGTGCGTCGAAGTTTGTAACTTTTGCTTGCTTCTGGGGCGAAACTGCATTGACCTCAGCTTCGCGTCCTCGCTTGTAGCCGAATCTGCCGATCTTGTAGGTGGTGCCGCTCGCAGGTCGTTCTGGAGCGCTCTTCTTTCTCTGTCTCTCGACGATGGGCTCAATGTTCATCGTGCACTCGATGAGCTTTGAAAATGTGGGTGTTTGCAAATTGATTAGCATGCTCTTGTACTCATCTCGCATGCACTGCAGGCATATCTCTACGAGCCGACTCTCGAGCATTGGGTCCTTGCATTCTAAGGATTTCGCTCTGAATTTCTTGATGAAAGTGATTCCATCTTCCTCGCGTTTCTGATACATCCGCGAGAGGTGGATCATCGTCACCTTTTCTTCCATCTGGAAGAACTTGGTGTAGAACTTCTGGACCATGTCGTCCCAAGTCTTCACAGATCCGGGCTCCAACGTCCGGTACCATTTGTATGCTACATTCCCAAGAGTCTTTGGGAACTCTCGCATCAGCAGTTTGGGATCAGCTCCGTATGGACCCATGACATCGATGAAACGCATGACATGCTCATGAGCGTTTCCATTGACGTCTTCGAACTTGTCCCATTTGGGAGCCTTGTACCCTGCCGGGTTAGGCATGAGATAAATTTCTCGTGGGATGGGTGGATCGTTGTCTAGCTTCGGGATGATGGTATCCGCGAGCGATTGATGAGCTAGGATGGAGTCCACGCGCTTCTGCAAGGATGTCATGCATTCTGGGAGGCTTCCCTCGGTAGCTGCCGGAGGGGCTGCCGTGGGCGGTGGCGATACATATGTCGCCGGAGGATTGAGAGTGTATTGGCTACCCGCGTTTCCCCATATGGTCGCCGGTGGAGGCATAGTGTACTGCAAAGTTGGGTTAGACGCCAAAGCCGTGGGCTGAGAGGCGTGAGCGGCAGGGGGTAGCATTTGCGCTGTTGATCCTTGGATCGAAGGCAGCTGCGCGGCTGACGGTGGAGTTTGCAGATGAGGGTTGGGAGGCGTGGCCGATACTCCCAATCCTGGAGCAGTAGGGGTTCCTCCTCCCTGAGGGGTGGCGGTACCTGGTGGAGGATTTGGCGCAAGGGTGCCCAGAACGGCCAGGATCCGCTCCAACTGCGCAGATTGAGACTTGAGAGCTTTTGCCTGACTTTGGACAGTGGCGTCCAAAGACTCCAAAGTTGGTGCCTCGCCGGGAGTCGTCGGAGTACGGCGGACTTCGTCTCCCGAGGGAGTTTCGGTGGAAGGCGACCGGTTGCTGACATCATCCTCCTGAGACATGGTTGCTTTTGCTGGTAAGTTTCACGTCGGGTTCACCAAAATGTGCACAAGAGATTCCGGCAGGGAGACCTCCGTGTACACCGTACGTAGTGGATCAGGGATCGCACAGGAAGAATAGGGGTGTGTGTAGGGAGAGAGTAAGTCAGTAGCAATGTCTGAGAGAGAGACAGAGGTTTGGCAGAGCTTCCGCGTATGGCAGTGTTGTTTTTTTCTGTATGGAAAGGTTGACGATATATATATACTGGAGAACGTGACCGTTGTAGTGTGGTTAATGCGCCCATTAATGGCGACTTAATTAGCTTAACCATAACGGCACGTTCGTCCGAGTATATAGGAACCGTTAGAGCACGTGGTGCGCGAGTACCGGAACCGTTACGAGGTTGACCGGGTTTGACCGGATTGACCGGGTCTAGGGAGCTCGTGCCATAAATCTCTCAAAACAGTTACTAAAGGTCGCGCGCGGGCTTGGCTCGCACGCGACAGGGCTTACTCTAGCCTCCAAACCACAAATCCCTACAAGTCCCGTGCAGTGGTATGCGAGGGCTCTGTCTCGCAGCCCCCACATGGATCAGCTCGGCTGGTGATCCTGTGTGTGTGGAGCACAATATGGTGTGCTGGATGGTTGCCACGTGGCCTAGATCTGCCATGTCATAAAGCAGTATCTACACTACCCAAAGGGAAACGGACAAGCCGAAGCGACTAACAAGACGCTGTTGAGAATATTGAGCAAAATGGTCGCAGACGACCACAAGAAGTGGGCCGACTCTCTAAGCATAGCTCTGTGGGCCTACAGAACTTCACCTAGGATACCCACAGGGGTCTCGCCATTTCTAATGTGTTATGGGGCCGAAGCTGTGGTACCTGCGGAGGTTAGAGTCAATTCGGCAAGGCTGGCCTTCCATGCACTCTATGAAAATCAACGCGATCATGACTTAATCTTGCTGGAAGAAAAGCGAGAACAAGCCAAAAGGACTAACAAGCGGTACCAGGAAAGAATCGCTCGCGCATACAACAAGACAGTCCAACGAAGGGATTTCGCAGTCGGAGACCTGGTCTTGCGCGCATCTGACCACTGCATGCGAGAAGCAACTCACCCAAAGTTCGCAGCTAATTGGGAAGGACCCTTCGAAGTCACAGAAGTCTTCGATAGTGGCTACTGCAGCATACGAAGGTTGCACGGTACAACCTCAACTCCCAGTTCAATCAACATGCGCTGGATCAAGAAGTACTATCCCTGACTTCTCTCATTTCATACGTTTTATGATAACGTGCTTAATGTCTCATGTGGCTATGATTTACGCAATCTCCTCTCCCATATGAGAGGATTGTAATCCCATTTCTCCCATATGAGAGCGTTATAATAAAAGAATTCTCCCAAATGAGAAGTTCATATTTCTAGCTGTTTATGTTGCTCTATTTAATTTGTTATTACTGTTAACAATGGTTTATTCGCTGCAATAGCAATTCATACAAACTGCGATCTTAATTGATCATATAAGCCTATCTCTTTACGATAGCAGCCAATGCAATGCGATCTTAAGTGATCATCTAAAGCCTATCTCTCACGATAGCAACCAATGCAATACGATCTTAAGTGATCATCTAAGCCTATCTCTAACGATAGCAGCTAATGCAATGCGATCTTAAGTGATCATCTAAAGCCTATCTCTCACGATAGCAACCAATGCAATACGATCTTAAGTGATCATCTAAGCCTATCTTTAACGATAGCAGCTAATGCAAATACGATCTTAAGTGATCATCTAAGCCTATCTCTAACGATAGCAGCTAATGCAAATACGATCTTAAGTGATCATCTAAGCCTATCTCTAACGATAGCAGCTAATGCAAATGCGATCTTAAGTGATCATCTAAGCCTATCTCTCACGATAGCAGCCAACGCAAATGCGATCTTAAGTGATCATCTAAGCCTATCTCTCACGATAGCAGCCAACACAAATGCGATCTTAATTGATCAACTAAAGCCTATCTCTCACGATAGCAGCCAACGCAAATGCGATCTTAAGTGATCATCTAAGCCTATCTCTCACGATAGCAGCCAACAAAAATGCGATCTTAATTGATCAACTAAAGCCTATCTCTCACGATAGCAGCCAACTCAAATGCGATCTTAATTGATCATGTAAAGCCTATCTCTTACGATAGCAGCCAAGCACAAATGCGATCTTAATTGATCATGTAAAGCCTATCTCTTACGATAGCAGCCAAACGCAAATGCGATCTTAATTGATCATCTAAAGCCTATCTCTCACGATAGCAGCCAACTCAAATGCGATCTTAATTGATCATGTAAAGCCTATCTCTTACGATAGCAGCCAAGCGCAAATGCGATCTTAATTGATCTTGTAAAGCCTATCTCTTACGATAGCAGCCAAACGCAAATGCGATCTCAATTGATCATCTAAGCCTATCTCTCAAGATAGCGGTCTATACAAGTGCGATCTCAAGCCTATCTGTTACGATAGTGACTTGTACACAAAACGATTTTACCTGATCTTCTCAAGCCTATCTGTTACGATAGCAGCTTATATGCAAAGTGATTTTAGTTGATCACCCAAGCCTCTGTTACGATGGCAACGCATGCGCAAGATGATCTTACTGGATCTTCTAAAAGTCTATCTGTTGCGATAGCAATTTATGCGAGAAACAATCTCAAGCAGTTCGCTAATAAAGCCTATCTTTTGTGATAGCAGTTTGCACCACTTAATGATCTTAATTGATCTGCTAAAGACTATCTATTACGATAGCAATGTTGTGAACATGATCTTAAATGATTTGCAACGGCCAACTGCAAGCCCATCCGCCGAGATGGCACAGCTGCGAAGATACGATCTCGAACGATCTAGCGAAACACCCGCGAATCAATATATCGCAGATGCGAAACAATTACATAGCATTATGCAAGGCGAAATATGCCGAAACGCATGCGAAATTGTATTCTGTTGTAAAGAGACAGCAGATAATACAGAAAGCTATTTATCATTACGAGTCAAATGACTTACAATTTATCTGTCTAGATAGCAGCTTACAAGCGAAAAGCTCGAATCTAACTACGCAGCCAACATGGCTTACAATACATTCGAAAAGTGGCTGGTAAGCCAGCAGAGACACAGTACGGAAACCCGGACTGCAAAGGATGAACCCACCGGTTTCAAAAACCGGCTATGCAACGCCCAGATCTGCGGGTGAACATCTGTAGCAGAGGGGATCTTGCTCTAAAAGAGCCACGTGAAGCCATACGCTCGAGATCCCGCTATCCGACAAGACCGTTGTCAGATATGCACCCCATAACATTTGCCCAAGGAACCACCGGTTCCGGCGATCCACAGGCAAGCAGAAGCTCCAAAGGGCAAGGGCTCCTTGTAGACGGGGATGAACGCGACGGTTCGTCATCCCGAGCTCACAAACGTGAAAGTGACGGATTCTTCTCCGGAGATGCTGAAGAAGAATTCCGCCGTTCATTACGAGACGGTAGCACGGTCACTTCGGCGCTGCACCTCGCCACAAGGCGGCCGGAAACATGACCTGCACACATAATACACGAAGAAATTTCTTCGAATACGCATGAGATATTATCTGCATCTTCTTTATGATGGTTATAAAGAGCAATAAGCCTCATAAAGTGGATCTTGGAAACTATTTCTATAGCACAAAGCGCAAACTCAGGATTCAAAGCTTGAAGTTGCCATGAATCAACGAAAAACAAGCGTTGAAGCCAGCAGTCGTAAGGACTCACGGCAAAGCACATGTTTGGGATGAAGAACCCAAATAGCAAAGACAGGGTTTATATAGACCCTGTACAGACTCTTCGGTTGCCTAAGATGAGTCAGCAAAATTCAAAAAGAGGGTAAGTTCAATCACTTACGCCTTGAAAAGCGGTAACAATCAATTACCCTACTAAAGGCTATGACGATTCAGTTGCGTATCCTAATAAATGACGGATAGTCATGATTCGGATGGACTTCCCAACGGAAGCGTGCTTATCTGCCGAGAAATTAGCGCGAAAATCAAGCAGAGAATCAATTGTTGATGTCATAATTGGATATGCACAGAAATGTCCAATCAAATCCCGGAAAAGGGCAAAACGGGAAGTTCATTGTTCTTGTTAAAAAAAAAGGGGGAGAAACCCTAGCAACATTACATTAATGTTCAAGATATTACATTAATGTTTCAGCTATTTTTCGAACTATTTTTGCAAGATTCGAAAAAATCAAAGCAAATTCTTGATTAAGGAGTCTTGGGGCGCGAACTGCTCGCTCAGCTTCTCCACCTGTTCCACTTCTTGCTTCAGTAGCTCGCATCTAGCATTCATCTCATGATACAGCTTCAGAGCTTCATCAACCTTTTGCTTCTGCTGCTCCACCTTCTGAATCTCGACTGCGAGATTCTGGTGACCGAGTTTCAAAGTTACGGCTGCGCGAATCAGCGTGACTCTGTCCTTAAGAAACTTAAAGCCCATTCTACCTTGGACTTTGGTCACGAGGTTTTGGCACATGCCACATAGCAGTTCAGCACTCTGGACCGAAATGGTCGCAGGCGTAGCCGCAGACAGCTGCTCCAGTATCCAGATGGCTTCAGTAAGGAACAGCCTCCTGTCAAAAGGCCCGATCTCCAGAGATCTCACAAACGAGCGAGGGTACCTGAGACGCATTCGAACCACCCAGTCTACATCGGTTTGCTTCAAACCTGAGGAGACGTCAAAGATAAGTTATAATGTCAAAGCTCGCAGGCGAATAATGCGACGTGCGAACAGTAAAGCTCTACTTACCAGTTCCTTCCAGAATCTCATGAAGAGAAGGAATGCGCGCTGCCGGGGCGGTTGAAGACTGTCCTCGCTCCATAGCTCTCCTATCAGCTGCGAACTCTAATCTCTCGTAGTCGGGAGGAAGAATGTAGGCCGCACCAGCTGCGACTACATTCCCAACCTGCGAGCCCCAAAAGCTCCACGCAGGAATGGGTGCCTCTGACTCAGTCATCGTCGGAGGTGAAGGGACAGCCGTGGTCGCTTGTCGAAGGACACTCTCAGATGCGGAAGCATTAGCAGTAGTTGTCCTTACCTCGTCAGCACTAGCATGGACATCTTCATCCATCAACACAGTGTCAGCTCCAGCATCGTCGGAAAGCTCGATGATGTCCTCACGAGGCACACCCGCGTGGTCAGCAGCTGCGACGGGCTTCTCGGCATGGGAGCTCGGAATTGGAACATGGGGCGCAGAAGGCTGACTTCTCTGCTCCAGCTCAGGTTCTTCAGCGTGACCTGCGACATTAGATGCGATGATATGAGGTAAATTGCGCTATAAGTTATTCTGCTATCTTTACTAAAGCTAAGAATAAGCACCTCCACGCGAAGGTGGGATTGAGGTATCTTCGTCATACACTAAGGACGTGGAACCATGCCCTATCAGTGTATCCTCACTAAGCAAGTCTGTAAGAGGAGCGTGACCTGGGATGCGAATAAACCAGTCATGATTTTGCCTCAAGTTGCTAAAGCCTAGTACGTGCGTATCACTCGAATAATGACCTGAAGGTTCTCCGCATTTGTCTACTAACCAACGGCGAATGTCAGCCTTTGACACACCATGCTTTAATGCACCCACAATAACATCTCTATAAGTTACTGCGAGATTGAAGATCTCACCTTTATCGCCGCCTGCGATTTCCTAAAAATCCGCTTGGACTTGCTCCAAGGCTGCTGCATCCTCTCCGAGAACCTCATCTTCCTCCTCCACATGAGGAGCCACTTCTTCGGGAAGCTCGTCTTCCTCGACAATTGGACGCGCTAAGTCGTCAACATGCCGCTCTTCGAGGCTCCGCTGCTTCACACGCTCAAGCTCCTCTTCTTCCCGACGCCTTCTTCTCTCAGCAGCCTCCGCGGCTGTCTTCCGGGACTCAGCCAGAATGTCCTCGCTTATGGGATCATCTGGGATGCCAGAATGGGCATCTCTCTTTTGCCTCTTGGCCGCGAGGCCACCAGCGGTCTCATCATCATCTGCGAATACACGAATGGCTTAAAGAAAAGAAGTGCGAAGAAGTTACGAGGACGGGAAAGGAAATGCGACGGAGGTACCTCCTGATTCTTCCTCATGCATCACAACTGTTGCTTCTTCTTCTTCATCACTTGCTTGGGGCTCCTGCCTCTCTTCCTCTCCCTCTTGATCGAAGGGAACGAAAGACTCAACTGCGAGCTCTTTCCGCACTTTGCTGGGCATGCGACCTTTGCCTTTGTCCTTGATAGAAAGGGACCTCACTGGAGGAGAAGCTGGAGCGCTTCTAGGGGAAGAAATGGTAATCCCCTTTTGCCTAGGTCTCTTCACTCTTGGCGCCGCAGTCGCTGGAGGAGACGGGTCATCTCTGGGAGGAGACGGAGCCGGAGGATTGTCTATCAGCGAGTCTGCAAAAACATTCATGACTGCGCGAACCTTTGTTTCAACCTCAGCGTCCATCCTCCATGAAAGCCGGAACGGCTGCTGTTGTCTTCTGGTGGCAACAATGGTGTTGACCAGTGACTTGGAGCGATCACCAGCTGCGAATCTCCGCACATGACACTACAACAGTACAGAGTAAAAGTGTCAGCACAAGGAAATCGAGAAAACTTAACACATGCGAAGAAAAGTGCTTACCTCAGCGAAAGCCTTGCTGTATCTGACGACTTGCGTGTCGCCCTTCTTGATTGCGGCGACCTGCTCCTTCAGAATGAAATCAGGGCACAAATGGTTCTCACGGTCCCACAGTGAGTAGCAACCATACTCAGACTCGCTCAAACTGCAATTGGGACGAAACGGAAAAGAGTTTCTTTTGAGCAAGGGGGCCCTACCTGGCTGCGCCGCCGACTCCGTCTCAATCCTCGTTTGCTGGGCAACCCAGTATGCGAGCTAGTTCTGGGAACAACCACCCTCGCGGGTACCCGCAGGCTGCTCGAAAGGAAGGTTGTTCATAAAAACCGTCTTGCACTCCTTTGTGAGCAAGCGCTTGTAGCATCCTCTGACAATGGACTGGGGCCAGATTGATGGGGCCACGGCGTCAAAACCAAACTGAGGAGAGACTCGAGTAGGTTCAACATCCACTGTAAGCTTTTCATACCTTGGCGCGAGCTCACGAATATGCTCCGCGAGGGCAGGAAGGGAACCTCGCAGACACCAGCAAAAGAACTCGCGATAGCGCTCGTGGAAATGCGGTCCCTTCTCAAAGAGAAGTTCTTCTGAGAAGACCATACCTTTGGAGGGGTATAGCTTTGGAAACCATCGTACATTCTCGATACGCGTGGCATAGGGCCTGGCAGTAAACTCCTTCCGTTTGTCGCATATCAAACTCCAAGCGCACTTGGTGTTGCTTGCTCCAAACCATCTCGCAGCTCTCCCGCTGTTGCGTGCTTCTGTCTCGCCTGTGGGACACCACTTATCAAGTTGAAGAGCGGTTGGAGCATAAGATGGCCAGCGCTCGAAAACCCACATTGTCAAAAAGGAAATATTGACAAAGGTCAGGACATCGAGGCGGCCGCGCGACTCCCTCATAGCCAGAACCAGCTGATCGAGCCTATAATACAGCGTGCCCAAAACCAAGGGTCCGAGTGCGACTCTCTGGCCAAGAGCGAGCCTCACAGCAAGTGGCAGCACATGGTAGAAGACCCCGTCATGGGGGTGACCATCAATCAGGTACCTCGACAGCCAGGCACAGAGAAAAGCACAAAGGGTCAAATGATAGCCCTTGCCCTCTACGTAATTGTCGGCCTCTGGGTCCTCACTCAGAAGTTTCTTAGTGATGCTGCTGTTCGCATAGTCTCGGAAGAAGTACTGCAACCATTTGTTCCAGGTATTCTTCGCAGACGTATCGACCAACTGCCAGTTCGGAAGGGGCTTTGTAGTGGTCCACCGAGTGGAGATTTTCTTCACCTCTGCTAAGCATTCCTCCATCTGCGTATACAAGGTGATCTCCGCAGATGTCCTCAAGGGACTCTGAGGGTCCACTTCACCCATGGGGGAAAGCTCGTACAACATTTGCACGTCCTCGAGCGTGGGGGCAGCCTCGAACTCAGCAAAATGGAACGTGTGAGTCGCAGGCGAGTAGCGGGACAGAAGGTCTAGAAGCATGGATTGATCCAGCTTCACGGCAGCACCCTTCATAGCACGGATAGCAAAATACACGCCGGCTTCGTTAAGAGTCTCGGCGTGATGATCCAACACGTGGTCAATCCACTCATCCATATAGTCCAATTTCTGGACGAACGCCTGAGTAGAAATCGCAGTATACGGGAAGTGCCCGTTCTCGATCCCCAATCGAACTACATCCTCGGAACCAACCCACTCGAGCAGGGCTGAGTTAACTGGGCGAGTCAACGTCAGCAATCGCTCAGCGGGAACAGGATCAGGCATCCTCTTCGCTTTTATCCTCGCATGGTAGAAATCTTTGCCGCCTAAAAAGGGGGCTTTTCGCCACAAGGCCTGTGGAAGGTCGGGTATCTCTTCATCTTCCTTGACGGGTCTGGTTACTCTTGTCTTGGCCATTCCTGCGAAAGAGCAAGAAAAAGGGGGGAGAAATACCACACTTCAGTTTGAATTTTGGAATTCAAGATCTATGCGAAGGAAAACGAACATGTTCCGGTATCGATTTCAGAAATTGGGGAATTGCATGATCCAATATTGTTGAAAGATTAAAACGAAGCGGGTTCAAAGATCAAAACCTCTTCACAAATCCCATGGGTTTACAGATTCAACGCAGTTCAAGGCAAACACTGGTATCTTAAATCAAAAGTAAACGAGGCCAACCTTGTTTTCTTGAAGCTTGCTTGGATATGCACAATTGAAGAACACGGATTGCAGTTCTGAACTGGTGATTGATTATCTGGATCTGCTCTCGAAGATCTCCGGGTACCATTCACTTTAAGAGGAAAAAGTAACGCTTTGCAATAATGGGGGATACAAGGTACTTATCCAAAACAATGAAGGGTTGCGTCCTTTCGATAGTCGAATCGCAACCGTCACCGTCGAATCGCGCAATCACAGGACAAGCTGACGTCACGCCTAAAACCCTAAAGGTCAGACGGCACGACTCTAGGGGTTTTAGGTCATAATGACACGCACGGGGGCTGAACTTACCCGTATTTGAATTGGTGCGTGGCGGCGACGCGTATGTTGGTTTCCGCGCATGGAAGTTTATACGGCTATGAGTCTTCACGCGCAGAAAGGGGGCTAATGTAGATACTGCTTTCTGACATGACAGATCTTGGCCACGTGGCAGCCATCCAGCACACCATATTGTGCTCCATACACACTGGATCACCAGCCGAGCTGATCCATGTGGGGGCTGCGAGACAGAGCCCTCGCATACCACTGCACGGGACTTGTAGGGACTTAGTGGTTTGGAGGCTAGAGTAAGCCCTGTCGCGTGCGAGCCAAGCCCGCGCGCGACCTTTAGTAACTGTTTTGAGAGATCTATGGCACGAGCTCCCTAGACCCGGTCAATCCGGTCAAACCCGGTCAACCTCGTAACGGTTCCGGTATTCGCGCACCACGTGCTATAACGGTTCCTATATACTCGGACGAACGTGCCGTTATGGTTAAGCTAATTAAGCCGCCATTAATGGGCGCATTAACCACACTACAACGGTCACGTTCTCCAGTATATATAGACCGTCAACCTTTCCATACAAAGGAGAACACACTACCATACGCGGAAGCTCTGCCAAACCTCTGTCTCTCTCTCAGACATTGCTACTGACTTACTCTCTCCCTACACACACCCCTATTCTTCCTGTGCGATCCTTGATCCACTACACACGGTGCACACTGAGGTCTCCCTGCCGGAATCTCTTGTGCACAACAGGGAAGACAGTTCAACCGCTAACCCTCAGCAAAGGGGTTCGGTCGAACAGGAAGCAAGGCAGACTAATGAGGGTAACCCAGGAACAGTGCCAATCTCTAAAGAGGTGCCTTACCCTCTGAAGACACGTAAGAGAAACGACAGCAAAGACTACGCCAGATTTATGGAGGTATTCAAGCAATTACAGATAAACATACCTTTCGCCGAAGCACTAGCCAAAATGCCTACTTATGCAAAATTTCTCAAAGACATTTTGTATGGAAGAAGGCGAATGAGCGACTTCGAAATAGTAAATCTGACGGCAGAAGCGAGCAGCTGTGTGAAAAACGGTCTACCACTGAAGAAAAAAGACCCTGGCAGTTTTGTTATTCCAGTAACTCTAGGCAGTGCCTACACAGGAAAAGTCCTGTGCGACTTGGGAGCCAGCATTAACCTAATGCCACCGACCATCTTCAAAATTCTGGGAGTCAGAGTACCGAGGCCAACCAGAATTATGCTTCAAATGGCTGACAGATCCGTAAAACCTGCCTATGGAGTCATTGAAGACATCCTGGTGAAAGTTGGGGAGCTTAATTTTCCAGCAGATTTTGTGATACTGGATATGGAGGCAGGAGAGGTCCCACTAATTTTAGGCAGACCTTTCCTAGCAACTGGTGAAGCCATTATCAACTGAAAAAGTGGAGAGCTGTCCATGCAAATCAACGAAGAAAAAGTGAAATTCAACGTCTTTAAATCTCTCCAACTCCCAGATTATTATGGACATGAAAACTGTTTTGCAGTGGAGGTAATTGATGATCTGGGAAGTGAGGAGATGGAAAACTTATGGGGCGAATTTGAGGACATGTACCCAAAGGAAACAGAGGAGCACCAAGCTGAGCAGATCATGAGAACAGAAAGCTGGATCACCCTATATAAGGATGAAGAAGGCGAACATAAAATGACATTGGTGCCATCACTTCAGGAACCACCAGTCCTGGAATTGAAACAGCTACCAGACCACCTCAGGTATGCATATATTGGTGAAAATAATACTCTGCCAGTAATTGTTTCATCTCTTCTATCTCAGGAACAGGAACAAAAGCTGCTGGATGTACTTAGAGAGCATAAAGAAGCTATTGGGTGGACAATTGCTGACCTAAAGGGAATCAGTCCTGATTACTGCATGCACAAAATAAGAATCGAAGAGGGAAAGAAGCCAATCATCCAACCTCAAAGGAGATTGAATCTAAGAAAAAGAAATCATCAATCAAATCAACGCACCAAAATGTCTTAAGACATTTTTAGAGAATAAATGGCTAGGATCTTCTCATTGACAACTTTTTAGAGGGAAACACCTAGCTGATTTATTATATAGATTTGTTTTTTGTTTTTTTAGAAATGGTGAACAGATTTGTTAATGAAACACAGTTATAATAAAATTTGTAAACAGATTTGTTAATGAACTGAGTTATAATAAAATTTGTAAAGGCGTTTTTGCCAAGCTCTTTTCTTTGTGCTTGTTGGGAGTGATTCAATGAAGCACAAAATTGGCGAAGCATTGACGATTTGTAGCAACGAACAAATATGGAGAAATTTTGCATAACATTTTTGACGGGTCTGGAAAAGTTCGACTGGTCCGAACAGTGCGATAGTGACATGTCCAAATAGTTCGATACGGCGGATTAATATTGCTTCATTGTTCGTTTTGGTATCTTATTCTATTTTGGGCACTAAGTTGGTATAAGCCTATATAAGGACCTAGGGTGGTGGCTTACTGGAGTGTGGTGGTGTATCAGGATGGCCACTATGGCCTTTTGGTCATAGTGTGCATGTAATCGAGTTCTCTCTCAGTAAAATATCGGGTTTTCAGACCATAGATGTAGCTAATTTCACAACTAATGAACCACGTTAAGTATATGTCTCGTTCTTGATTTCGTTTCATCGTTCTTGTTCGAATACCTCCAAATTATAACATGGCTTTTGAGCTGCTTTCTTTTTCTTTTCTTTTTTGGCATGAAATATGTTCAGATTGGTTATAAATGCTTTTGTGATTATTTTTTTTCCCGTGAAGTTAAATCGTCCATCCCTACAAATTATCACATCTAAGATTTGAATTCACGGTTATCCAAGGGTGGTGAGTGCTCTTATCATCATAATGTACAATTCCAAGCAAGCAAACGAGGAAGGGGGGCTTGTTTTTTACTAATTGTCAGCATAAGATTTTGTCACTAAATATGAGAACATAGATCGAAAAATCTATTCTATTAAGCAGCATGTTTTGACTTTGAAATGTTTTTTAGGCCATCAGGTCAAATTGACCACAACCCCTTGGATCACATCCACTCTCTTTGGACATCCCTAACTAATAGGAAAGGGGTTTTTCTCACCAAAACTACATCCCTAACTAATAAAAGAGAGGTTGTGAGTGATTCGATCCCACATAAATTGTTTTTTTTTAACATAATTGTAAATATTATTTTTGGATAACTCTCAAAATTATATCTAATTTTTGGGATAGTGCCCTCGAGCACGGGAAACTCCCTAAAGAAAGTGGCAAGGAGTGCTCTTTATTTCCTTTATTTTCTTCCTTTCATATTCTTTTTCTACTTCAGAAATTTCAAAAAGAACTGGAACTCAACATTGGTTCTTGACCACCCGTGGTGACCGGCATTCTTGTTGTATTCTTTATCGTTAGCTGATGGCTTCTTTGGTAGAGTTGATCTAGACATTCAAACTTTGTTACTTGGACATACATAACAGTCTTTTGCAATATCTACAAAAAAATATTTAGCATGGTCAAATTATTCACAAGCATTAACATAAAAAGGAACCTACAATAAAAAAAAATCACGGAAAGGCATATTGAAAAACCTTCTCATAGTGCAAATTGGTGTTAGTTTAGTGGTAGAACATTGAAAACCTACATGAGCTTCTGGGTTCGAACCCGATGAAAAAATTATTATTCTAAAAAAAAACCTTCTCATGGTAGAATTAGCCCCCACTACCGTTGTTAGTTTTCACATATGTGAATGTGAATGGTAGTAAACTCTTCTGGTTTAGTTATTATTAGGACAAATCTCGTCGTGTTGGACTATTACATTTTTTTGCGGCAACAGTAGAACTTCATATTAATAATATAAAACGGGATCGTACATCATCTCGATCATAGTCTAAAACCACATAACTACATAAATATGAGAGGACCTAGACCATCATCAAACAAAGCATTCGAAATAAAATACCAAAACAAACCACCAAAACTCCAAAACAAGGTCGAGGCAAAACCAGAGCCAACAACCAACAGCAAAACAACGCAGAGTTACTAGGAAAACACCAAAGGACAGACGCATAATAGAGCTAATATCAACATGAGAAAACATATCAATCTCCAATGAAGGGAATGACAGCAGACATAAGTTCATCATATGGTATGGGAGGGAGCTCAACTGCAGCAGCATCTGAAACATCCATTCCATGAGTGGAGAAAGCATGACCACTTAATGAGGCATCAATAGAAGAAACTGAACGAGGAATATCCACAGCAGAAGAAGAAGCCAGCACTGCAAGATCCATCTGAGAGATCTTTGCACAATGGCAACTCTCAGGGGGCAAAACTGCAAGAGGCTTGGCTTCTGAGACCTCCACCACAGATTGAGGTACAAACTGAACTTGACCTGGAACCCATGAGGATCTTCCTTGCTTGACCTCCACTTCAACCCAACCTTCATTCACTGAATTAAACACATCTACATATAATTAGGAAATCAAAATGTTATGAGCCAGGGCTTCTGCTTGATGATACATTTGAGCTGCAGTACTTGTGTGATTATCAAATAAATGTTTGTTTCTAGTAAGCCAAAGAATCCAGAAGAGAGCAGGGATCCAATGCCAGATACTAATCTGTCTAAGTTGATTTTTATTTCAAATCCAATTCATGATCCATCTTTGCAAGTTTCTACAATTTTGCCTAGGTTTTTGAGATTGGTGAATTGGAGCTCTATCCCAAAGCTCTTGATCCAAAGAACAAGATATAAAAATATGTGAAGGAGTTTCAATTTTCTCAGGGCACAGCTGAAAAAATTGATTAATAGAACTAATTTTAGAATGGATACTATTAAGACAGGATCAGGAATTAGAACAAATTCTCTAGAAAAGATGAATGATGTTTATGGGAAAACCTGAGGACCATAATCTTTTCCAGTTATAAGGATAAGAGATTTTATTGAAATGTATGTGAGTTGAAGAATTAAGAGGAGAGGAATTGTTAAAGTTTTGCAAGCAGTAAGCAGAATTAACAGAAAAGATTCCATTGGAGGAGGGTTCCCAGATTGGGGTATCCTGGCTGTCATCATCCACAATAGGTGTCTGCATGATTCTATCACACAACCAAGGGGGAAAACTGCCTAAGGAGACTTAGGTTCCAATTATTGCCTCTGTCTTTAATAAGTTGATCTACCCTTTTATGTATGTGATTTGCATCAGTGATATTCAGGCATTCGGCAATAGAAGCTCCAGGAACATCTTTGATCCAACCATCAAATCTAATCCAAATTGATTTCCCTGTTGCCACCTTCCAATGAATCCCAAGGTTGAGATTTTGTCTCCATTTGCATATATTATTCCAAGCACGAGAGGAAGTGGTTGGAGGCTTGAGGCAAAGAAAGCTTTTCATTTTACAATACTTAGATGTGAAATAAGTGCTAAAAGAGAATTGGGATTATGAATGATTTTCCAACTATTTTTGGCTAGAATAGCTTTATTAAAACAAGTTAAGTTTGTAAATGCCAATCCCCCCCTTGTTAGATTTGTTGCACAGAAAATCCCAAGAGAGACAATGAATGCTTCTTTTCTTGCAATTTCCATTCCAGAAGAAATATGAAAGAGCAGTTTTGATAATGTCACAATCCTTCTTTGGAAAGAGATATATGGACATAGGATAAACAAGATAGCTACTAAGAATCGCTTTAATCAACGTGGCTCTCTCCAAAGGAGTTAAGAAGAAGTCCTTGCCAACCAGCACACTTATAATTAATTTTAAATTGTATTTTTAACAAGATCTTTTTTAGATCCATTCTTATTAAGATAAATCCCCAAATATTTCCAATGGACTCATGAGGGGTGATACCTAAATCCATAGAAAATAACATTTTATCAACAGAAGAGCAGTTTGGACTGAACAATAGAGAAGATTTATCTAGGTTGATAGATTGACCAGATTGTCTAGCAAAATCATCTAAAATCCTTTTAATGTTAGAACTAGTATGTGGATGAACTTGAAAAAATAGAAGAGTATCATCAGCAAATTGAAGGTGGAAAATATTTTGATTTCTAGAAAAGGGAATACAAGAAAGTTGATTATCATTTTCAGCCATCTGAGAGAGCTAGATAAAACTTCTGCAGAAAGAGCAAAAAGGATGGAGATAAGGGGTCTCCCTGCCTCAGCCCTCTATTGGGCTTGAAGAAACTTGACTGAGATCCGTTAAGAGAATGGAGTAAGATACATGATGCACTGCATAATGAGCCTAATAAAATGGGTGGGAAAGTGCATTTGGATCATAACTTGTTCTAGCAAATCACATCTAATTCTATCACAAGCTTTGTAAATATCTAGCTTAAGGGCTCCTAGTTTTGGTTTACTGCTAGAGTTTGCTTTAAAAATCGTGTGGACTAAGTCCTGGCCAATTAGGATGTTATCTTGTATAACTCTCTGAGGAAAGAAACCATTTTGATTAACATAGATAAGCGAGGGAAGAACTAGCTTGAGCCTATTAGCTAGAAATTTTGCAATGATTCAATATAAAACATTACATAAGCTAACAGGTCTAAAATCCCCTACCGATTGTGGATTGTGGATTGTTGATTTTAGGTATTAGGGATATATGTGTTTTGTTAATTTCTCTCAAAAGAAAACCAGAGTTAAGAAAAGATAAAACAGCAGTGATTATGATTGTAGAAATAGTAGTCCAATTTTTCTGGAAAAAAAAGTTGGTTGAAAGCCATCAGGCCCTGGAGCCTTAAGAGGGGACATTTTAAAAACATCTTTGGAAATTTATTGGGCTGAAAAAGGTTTTGAGAGCACCTATTGTTGATCAACTGAGAGAAATTTGGTAATATTAAATAAGAGTGAAAAGGAGAAGATATTATTGTTTTCTTCTGAAAGAGCTTCCTTGCTAGGAGAGGGTTCGCAGTAGATTTGCTGGAAGTGGAGAAGGAAATTCTGCATAATGTCCTCCAGATCAGTTACATTACTTCCATCAGGAAGTTGGACAGTCCAAATTGTATTTGAACTTTTTCTGATTTTGGTGTATGTATGAAAAAACTTTGTATTCTTGTTTCCCTCCTTTAGCCAGTTACATCTGGCTCTATGAGCCCAGAAAATCTCCTCTTGATTAAGAAGATCTTGCAACTGTCTATGATAGGAGGTGAATTCAGAGGCAGCATTAAGATCAGGCAGAAGATTCTGATAGAAAGCAATATGTTGCTTGGTGAATTTAATTTGATTAGCGGATGGTCTAGCTATGGCCCAAGTTTTAAAAGATTTTAAGGTGATAGAAAGCAGTTTATAAACTCTATAGCAAGGGGATCCCCTAATAGGAAGTCTCCAAATAAAGTCAATTAGTTCCTTAGATGCAGGACACTCGTCTGTTTGATGACCGCAGGCTCACAGCACTAGCAGAACCAGTGGCTGATGACAGGATTGATAATCTAACAATAGTGGTACAAGACTTAGTCAAAAAGGTCTATACAGAAAAGAAAACCGTAGCAGCAGTAGACGAACCAGACCTTGATGCAGCAATCCAGGAGCTTCAGACTGAAGATGCCAACTATGTTCAACAGCAGTGGGATCCAAGCCGCTACAGACCAGGCACACGTGACCATCCAGGGTTCCGTTACGGAAACCCCAATGCAGCAGTTTGTGCACCAGGGTTCCAACAGAGGCCACAGACACAACAGGCAGCACCGGCACAGCAAGCATCAGCAGCACAACCACAACTAAATCTATCAATACAACATTTCGAGACCTATATGGAGAAATTTAAGAAGCAGTGGGAAGCTAAATTCTCGCAGATGTATTCACTTACTGCCGACGTAAGTCAACTGCAAATTGCAATCCGCAACCTGGAAGTACAAAATGGTCAACTTGCAGAAAGAGCCCCAGGGAATCTACCATCAAACACAGTGAACAATCCACGCGCTCAAATCAATTCCATCACAACTCGGAGTGGAATTGCACTGCAGGATCCGCCTATCCTAGTCATGCACGTGCAGAAAAGTCAAAGAACATTGAACACGAAGTATTTGATAGGGAAAACAGTTCAACCGCTAACCCTCAGCAAAAGGGTCCGGTCGAACAGGAAGCAGGGCAGACTGATGAGGGTAACCCAGGAATAGTACCAATCTCTAAAGAGGTACCTTACCCTCTGAGGACACGTAAGAGAGACGACAGCAAAGACTAGGCCAGATTTCTCGAGGTATTCAAGCAATTACAAATCAATATACCTTTCGCCGAGGCGCTAGCTAAAATGCCTACTTATGCTAAATTTCTCAAGGTTATACTGTATGGAAGAAGGCGAATGAGTGACTTCGAAACAGTAAATCTGACGGCAGAAGCGAGCAGCTGTGTAAAAAACGATCTACCACTGAAGAAAAAAGACCCTGGCAGTTTTGTTATCCCAGTAACTCTAGGCAGTGCCTACACAGGAAAGGCCCTGTGTGACTTGGGAGCCAGCATTAATCTGATGCCACTGACCATCTTCAAAATTCTGGGGGTCGGAGAACCCAGGCCAACCAGAATTGTGCTTCAAATGGCTGACAGATCCGTAAAACCTGCTTATGGAGTCACTGAAGATATCCTGGTAAAAGTTGGGGAGCTTATTTTTCCAGCAGATTTTGTGATACTGGATATGGAGGCAGGAGAGGTCCCACTAATTCTAGGCAGACCATTCCTAGCAACTGGTGAAGTCATTATCAACTGCAAAAGTGGAGAGCTGTCCATGCAAATCAACGAAGAAAAAGTAAAATTCAACGTTTTTAAATCTCTCCAGCTCCCGGATTATTATGGTCACGAAAACTGTTTTGCTGTGGAGGTAATTGACAATCTGGAAAGTGAAGAGATGGAGAACTTATGGGAAGAACTTGAGGACATGTACTTCGAGGAAACAGAAGAGCACCAAGCTGAGCAGATCATGAGAACGGAAAGCTGGATAACCCTATATAAGGATGAAGAAGGCGAACAGAAAATGACCTTGGTGCCATCACTCCAGGAACCACCAGTCCTGGAGTTGAAACAGCTGCCAGACCACCTCAAGTACGCATATATTGGTGAAAATAATACTCTGTCAGTAATTGTTTCATCTCTTCCATCTCAGGAACAGGAACAAAAGCTGCTGGAAGTACTTAGAGAGCATAAAGAAGCTATTGGGTGGACAATTGCTGATCTTAAGGGGATCAGTCTCGATTACTGCACGCACAAAATAATGATCGAAGAGGGGAAGAAGCCAGTCATTCAACCTCAACGGAGATTGAATCCAATCATGAAGGATGTGGTACGTAAGGAGGTCATGAAGTGGCTAGAAGCAGAGATTATATACCCCATATCAGACAGCACCTGGGTTAGTCCTGTCCAGTGTGTACCAAAGAAAGGGGGCACTACAGTAGTACAGAACGCTGATCAGGAACAGATCGCCCAGCGCACTGTCACTGGATCGCCCAGCGCACTGTCACTGGCTGGCGAATCTGTATGGATTATCGGAAGCTGAACAACGCAACACTAAAAGACCACTTTTCGCTGCCATTCATGGACTAGATGCTGGAAAGATTGGCTCACCATGCTTATTATTGCTTTCTTGACGGGTACTCCGGATACAACCAGATCTACATTAATCCGGAATATCAAGAAAAGACGACGCTCACCTATCCATATGGAACGTTTGCCTTCAGACGTATGCCATTCGGATTATGTCACGCCTCAGCGACATTCCAAAGATGTATGATGGCCATATTTTCTGATATGATTGAGAAAAATTTGGAAGTCTTCATGGATGATTTTTCGTTATTTGGGGACAGTTTCGATGACTGTTTACACCATCTGGCCAGAGTTCTTATTCGATGCAGAAAAACTAACCTGGTACTTAACTGGGAGAAATGCCACTTCATGGTTACTGAAGGAATAGTGCTGGGACACATGATTTCCAGCAAAGGCCTAGAAGTAGACAGAGCAAAAATAGAGGTGATTAAGCAGCTACCATATCTGACCACAGTTAAGGCAATCAAGAGTTTTTTGGGCCATGTAGGATTTTACAGAAGATTTATCAAAGATTTCTCCCAAATTACAAAGCCATTATGTAATTTGCTGGGAAAAGATGTGCCATTCATATTCGACGAAGCCTGCAAAGAAGCTTTTGACATACTCAAAGATAGGCTGACAACTGCACCCATTATCACAACCCCAGATTGGAATCTCCCATTCGAGCTTATGTGCGACGCCAGTGACTACGCAGTGGGCGCAGTGTTGGGGCAGCGAAAGGATGAAGTGTGCAGTGTAATTTATTATGCCAGCAGGGTCCTGAATGAAGCACAAATTAATTATGGGACTACAGAAAAGGAGTTGTTCGCATTAGTTTTTGCTCTGGATAAATTCAGATCCTACCTGGTAGGGTCAAAAGTCATTCTCTTCACCGATCACAGTGCAATGAAGTATTTACTGGAGAAAAAGGATGCAAAACAGCGGTTGCTGCGTTGGATTCTGCTGATGCAGGGATTCGATGTCGAAATCAGGGATAAAAAGGGAGTGGAAAATGTGGTAGCTGATCATCTTTCTCGCCTGGAAAACCCAACAGAAGAATTAGTGCCAATTCAAGAAAATTTCCCGGATGAGCATATCATGAAGGTCAAGACCAACAGACAACCCTGGTATTACGCCATAGCCAATTATTTGGTCAATTGAGCACTTCCTGAAGACATCACCCCTTGGCAGAAAAAGAAGTTTATTTCAGAATGCAGACACTATTTCTGGGACGATCCTTACCTGTTTAAACAAGGGGAAGATAACATTCTTCGACGTTGCATCCCATGTCACGAGATTTTAGAAGTAATTCAACACTGTCACTCAGCACATTGTGGCGGACACTTCAGCGGCCCGAGAACAACTCACAAAGTACTGCAGTTAGGGTTTTTCTGGCCAACTGTTTTCAAGGACTGCCATGATTATGCACAAAGTTGTGATCGCTGCCAGCGCACAGGAAATATTTCCCAGCGAAATGAGATGCCCATGACACTTTGGCAAGAGGTCGAGCCTTTCGATGTTTGGGGTATTGACTTTATGGGTCCGTTTCCTTCTTCTCTAGGAAATCTCTATATCTTACTGGTAGTAAATTACGTGTCAAAATGGGTAGAAGCGATGGCCTGTCAGAAGAATGATGCAGCAGTTGTGGAACGATTTCTCAAACGCAATATTTTTACCAGATTCGGAACACCAAGAGCCATGGTCAGTGATGAAGGCTCTCATTTTATCAACAAAGTATTTGCCAAAGTTTTAAAGCAATATGGGGTGTCTATCCATAAGGTATCACTGCCTTACCACCCTCAGGAAAATGGGCAGGCAGAGGTGTTGTACAGGAAAATAAAAAGCATATTGGAAAAGACTGTGAATCCTGGACGGAAAGATTGGTCATTAAAGCTTGATGATGCACTCTGGGCGTACAGAACTGCTTACAAAACCCCGCTGGGAATGTCCCGATACCAGCTAGTTTTTGGTAAAGCATGTAACTTACCAGTAGAATTGGAGCATAGAGCATATTGGGCAATCAAGCAGCTCTATATGGATCACAGTTTATCTGGAAACAAAAGGAAGATGGCACTCCTCGAATTGGAGGAATTTCGTAAAACAGCTTATGAGAGTGCCAACATTTATAAAGAGAAAACGAAAAAGTGGCATGACAATCGCATTCTACCAAAGAAGATAGAAATTGGGCAGAAGGTTCACCTTTATAACTCAAGGATGAAATTCTATCCAGGGAAGCTGCGCTCAAGATGGTCTGGACCATTCATTGTGAAAGACATTACATCATGGAGAGTAGTGGAGCTGGAAAACCCGAGGAACAATACAGTTTTTAAAGTGAATGGGAACAGAATCAAGCCATGCAGAGATCCTCAGGAGATAATAGAGGTAGAAGCGATGTACCTCGATGTACCCTGACCACAATTGAGGTAACAAAGTCGGGCTGTCGACTGTAAATCACAAGCGCTGGTTGGGAGGCAACCCAACGTAGAATAGTCGTTTTTATATTTAGTCATTTATTATTTAAATAAAAATGTTCATAATATGAGAGAACAGTGAGAAGGAGGGGTTTAATGCTGAATTTAGTATTTCAGGGAACAGTCAGCAATTAGAGGTCTGCGTTCAAACGCAGAAGACCTGCGTTCAAACGCATATGTGCGTTCAAACGCAGAAGGATTGCGCTCAAACGCAGGAACTCCGGAAGATATGGCAAACACATGTGCGTTCAAACGCAGATACGGTGCGTTCAAACGCACACCAAAATCAGCAGAATTCAGGCTAACACATCGGCGTCCAAACGCAAGCACAGTGCGGTCAAACGCAGAAAACTTGGAATGAAATTTTGAGGAGGTGAAATCTGCGTTCAAACGCAACATGTGCGTCCAAACGCAGCTGACAATCCCAAGAATTTTCTAGAGAGAAGGCATGCGTTCAAACGCAACATCTGAGTTCAGACGCAACTCACCAGAACTTTGCAGAACATCAAAAATTACAAGTACTGCGTTCAAACGCATGCCATATGCGTTCAAACGCATATCATCGACAGCCCAGAAATTCCAAAAATGTAAGTCATGCGTCCAAACGCAACATCTGAGTTCAGACGCAACTCACCAGAACTTTGCAGAACATCAAAAATTACAAGTACTGCGTTCAAACGCATGCCATATGCGTTCAAACGCATATCATCGACAGCCCAGAAATTCCAAAAATGTAAGTCCTGCGTTCAAACGCAGGAGGTGCGTTCAAACGCAGTTCATGAAGATTCAAACGTTTTTCAGAAAAACTAAGCACTGCGTTCAAACGCAGAGGGTGCGTTCAAATGCACATCGAGCGGGATCATAAAATTTTGAAAATTTTTGAATTTTTTTGAATTTCAGGGGCCATTTTCCAATTTCTGAGAGTTTGCCTATATATACTGTACGGCTGAAAGTGACCCATTTTCACTTCAGTCAACCAGTTTTCAACTCTCTCTCTCTAGAAATTCTCTCTGCCCTAGCAGCCGCCAGCAGCAGTCATCCGCCAGTCAACTCCGACCACCACCGCAAAGACACCAGACTGCCAGAAACAGTGTGGGGGGTGATCACACTCAATAGATCAACACATTTCCAGATTTGCTTCAGAGAGCAGTTTTCGGATCTATACCCGTAAGATTTACTCCGGATAGCCAGGTTCTATTTTTTCTCTCTCTTTGCAGTTTTCTACTTTTCTGTTTTTTTGGTTTTTGAGATGGATGAGGACAGACCCTACATGAGGCCAGACAGGGCCATTGCACCTTTGAACATCATAGACTGCCGACTTCTTAGGGTCGACCATTTATGTGACCATAGGTTTGTCAATATGGAAGCCCACTGTTTCTTTCTGCAAGACAAAAAGATTAGGTATGACATACCCGCTGAGAGAACTTTTCCTCGTGATACTGTGTCTATGGGGGAAAACATGTTCAACTTTACTGGGCATGATCATTTTGGGGACTTGTTTACCGGCTTTACCAATCTTCAGGTCAGTTCTGTGCTGGCTAATGAGATCTTCAGTAATCTCCAGCAGTGCATGAACAGTGAGGCCCAGTCTATAGACTGGATTTACTGCATAAAGACTTGGATTAAGTTCACCCCAGAGAGTATTCGAGAGAGTTTGGGTCTGGAGTTGGTGTTGGATGATTGTCAGTTTCAGGAACTCCGGCGTCATCCCTCTGAACAGCTTAGTGACCAGATCCTTCAAACCCTGTGTGCGGGTGTCCCAGGCGCTGCTTGGTATTACCCCGAGCGGATTCATTCCTATCGGAAACTCCCTGCTACATATTTGATTTGAGAGGTGAGATGGTGGACTGAGTGAGTCAACAACCGGATTGTGGGCATTAAGCACATGACCCGGATGGACTATAATGTTGCACTTTTAGTGTACTGTTTGATGACCCGTGAGCCAGTGAGCCTTCCTGAGATTATTTGCGAGTTTTTTCAGGAAAGGAGAGAGTCCAACAGCAAAAAGGGTTTGGGTTTTTTGGGGATGTTGACTAAAATGGCACAGGACTATAAGGTGCCGATTCCTGGCGAGCTGAGAGATATCCGACCAGTTCAGGTACGAAATTAACGAAAGATGAGATGTGCTTTGGAGGAGGCTATGCATGGGCCTCCAGATTATGTCCAAGTGGACGATGATGATCATGATGGTGCTCCACCTCATGGTGAGGGTGATAGCATGCCACCACCGCCTCCGCCAGGTGATGGTGGTTTGTCAGCCTTACCCGGTCCCCTTCCACTGATAACTCCTTAATAAGAGTGATCTTATATACACTTTATATTGTTATTTGTGTGCGTTTCGGTGCAAAGTGCCGAGATTTGAGCCAAAATAAGAAGAAAATGCACATTTGGATGTTTTTGAGCTTTAAAGTACAATCCGGGCGTTTCTTAATGGTTTTGAGTATGATTTTGATAATTTATCACATTTGATCTTCGCGGTAGTGTTAGATAGGAATTACGCATGCGGGAATCAAGTGGAGAGAAGAAACGAGCTTCGGAATAGAAGAAAAAGGCGAATTTGGCGCATTTTGGATGTTTTCGCCAAATTTGGGCAATAATTGAGAAAAACGAGAAAATGGTCCGGAAACGGAGATTTTTCTACATGGGAATATTCTACGTCGCAAAAAGAATCCATAGGTGCAAAAATCTCATTCATCGGAGTTCGGGATCAAAATCCGGGTTCTTATTTGCTTTTCAAAAAGCTTAGTTGCCTTTCCAGGATGTTTTAGAGCAAATTAAGGATGTTTTGAGGATTTTTTTGCATTCTACCATAAATATGGAGGTGAGACCGGTGGAAATTGAAAGTAGACTCGAAGATATTTCTAACGGCGGGTCACGGAGCTAAAACGAAAGTCGAACGAGAAAGTCATGGCACGGAGAAAGTCGGAGAAGAAAAGCTGAAGATTTTGGCTAAGGAAACAAGTCACACGACTTGTTGAAACAAGTCGCACGACTTGTTGGACAAGATCAGGTTTCTGGAAGTTAGCCAACAAGTCGCACGACTTGTTGGCAGAGGTCGCAGGACTTGTTGAAGGTCGGGCAGATTGCTGAAATTTTTACAACAAGTCGCACGACTTGTTGAAACAAGTCACACGACTTGTTCGTAGGCAGCAGCTTTTTGAAAACACTTTGGGGTTATTTTGTAATTACTTGTAACTTGTTCTAAAATCTAGGTGAACTTATTAGAGAGAGTTAGGGCTGGTTTTATCGGTATTCGAAGGTTGGGGAACGTGCTTGGAGCTAGGAGAATTTGCTTGGAGCTTTTGGATCATTCGTTTGGATTCTCAAACTCTATTTCTACTCTAGTTTTGCTATTTTGATCATAAAACTTTGTATTGTGATCATGTTTTGGAGTAGCTAAACCCTTTTATCGGGATATCTCGTAGGAAACTAGGGTTTTATCACTACATTTGGTGATTTATGGATTTGCTCTCAGGCAATTATGCTCAATTGATGAATTTTTGTCTAGTTATGTGTATTCTATGCTTTTCATCTATCTTTTCTATTGGTAGACGTATTAATAGAATTGTGCTAGGTTATAAACGATAGAGGAATCTACGTTTGTTGCCCGGAAAATTGAAATATACACTAGCCGTATCTAGGGTTGAGGAATCTTGCTAGTTAGCTAAGAACAAAGAGTAGAATAAATATCATAATGCGTGCTTAAACTTGAGTAAACTAGAGGAATCAGCTGTGAGAGTTTAAGTATAGTTATTTGTTGAAATATCTTCAATAAAATTATGCTTGTTTGACTAGAACAAAGAATCATCGTGTTAGTAGAACGTAAATCCAACGTAGTGTGAAATACCTAGTGACCCGTAGAGATATCCTGACTTTGCTCAACTTTGAGAAACAACTAAATCAACTCTTGATTATTAATCTTGAATTAATTCATTGAATTATTTGAGATTCTTGTTTTTTTAAATATTAGTAGAATTAGAAACACAAATCAACGCGCTTTACCCACATAAGGTGAAAAATCTATAACTAATTAAATAAGAAGTCTCTTGGGTTCGACAAACCCGGATTAACGGATATTACTACACGCGGCAGCCGTACCCTTGCGGTTGGATCGTGTCAAGTTTTTGGCGCCGTTGCCGGGGACATCAAATAAATGAGTTATTATTTTTCTCTTTAGGGATTTACTTTTTTAGTCTATATCTGTTACTCACCTACGTTTTGTGTAATTTGTGATTTCAAGTTAATTTGCACGGTGCATGACCCGTTCTAAGACGAGCCTTTGTATCCAACGTTTGAAAACCAGGAATCCTTATTGAAAGCACAGCATAGAGACAAGAGGAATTCAAGCTCAGTCACCATGGATGATGAAACTAGAGTTGAGTTTGAAAGGATCCACAAAAGTGTGCAATATGCGGAAGCAGCTAGAGTAGCTGCTGTAGAGGATGAAGCAAATAGAGCACGAGAAGCTGAGCAGCTTAGGGCTCAAATGGTTGAGATGCAGGCGATGATTGATCGCATGAACCCTCCAAATCCACAACAACTCCCTGGTCCGGAGATAGTTGATAGAAAAAATAGAGGAGTTAATGGTAGAAACAACGGTGGTAATGAGAATAATGGGGGCAATAATCGGAACAATAACGGTCGGAATGCGGCAGAGCAAGTCAACAATGCTGAGGAGGATGAGCGTCCTTTGGTGGATTACTTCAGTACTACACCGGAGGGATATCAACCCACTATTTTCAGGCCTCAGATTAACGCCGCACATTTCAAGATACGCCAACCATTGACCAACATGGTTCGGGATGAGTGCTTATTCACTGGAGCCCCAAGTGATGACCCGCATCAACACTTGCTTAATTTCGAGCAGATGACCTCCACTATGTATGATCAGAGAGTTCCACTCGAGACGATAAAACTCATGTTTTTTCCCTTCTCCTTATCGGGAAAGGCAAGACATGGCTTATGGAACTTCCAGCAGGAAGTATAGTTAGATGGGCAGATTGTAGCAGAGAATTTCTCAGGAAGTATCTTCCGCCATCCAAGGTTGCTCAACGGATGGCTGATATAACAAAATTTACACAACAGGGAGATGATTTTCTGGGAGACACGTGAAGAAAGTTCAACCAGCTCCTTCGTAGATGCCCTACTCACGGAGAGCCATGGTACAAACTTCTGCACTATTTTTATAATGCCTTAGACAGAGAGATTGCAAATGAACTGGACATGATGGCTCAAGGCAATTTTATGGGACTGGGATTACAGAGATGCCGGGATCTGCTGAATAATGTAGCAAAACGTGAATCCACGAGGTCTGAGACTCGTAGAAACACGAAATCAGATGGGGCATTGGTTAGTAAGATTGAGTCCATGGTGGAACAGAAATTTGAACATCAGATGGCAGTGATGACTTCTGCTTTCAGTAATCTGAATCCATCGGCACAGGTGAAGTCAGTAGGAGAGATGGTAGCAAATGCAAATCAGGGATATGGGGATGGTATTGAAGACGTGAACTACATGGGTCAACCAAGACATTAGCAATTGCCCAACACCTATCATCCCAACAATCGCAATCACCCTAACTTCAGCTATGCCAATCCAAATAGTGGATTATATGCGCTAGGTCAAAGGCCAAATATTCCATACCAAGCTCAGAGACAGGCTCCACAACAGCAAGCCCCACCCTCAGAAGAACAGGATACAATCGAGTTGTTGAGGAAACTGTTAGCTAGCAATGATAAAATTGAGAGCAAAATTGTCGCGATAGAAGCCACGATGAAGAGCCATGAGACACAGATTGGCCAGATAGCCAACCAAAATACTCGATTTCCACCCAATATGTTTCCCTCAAACACAATCACTCCATTTGAGCGGTTGAAGGCTACCGCTACTCGCAGTGGGATCACCACTGAGGATCCTCCATATCCTACCCACGCGCGAGCTGAAGTAACAAAAGCCACTGAAAAGGCTTTGAGTGAAGAAATTCTCGTGCCTACCGTGAGTCCCCAATCAAAGGACACGGTGAGGAAGTCGGATGAGAAGCAGAAGCCAAAGGAAGAATATAGTGTGCGTGTGCCATATCCAGCGGCAATAAAGAGGAATGACGAGGAACACTTTGGGAAATTTCTGAACATATTCAAACAGTTGCATATAAACATTCCTCTTGTGGAAGCACTTGCTCAGATGCCCGAGTACAAGAAGTTCTTGAAGGCAATCTAATGGGGCAAGAAGAGCATTGACCCATATGCCACGGTGAAATTTACAGAGACATGCAGTACAATTATTCAGAGGGATATTCCCAATATGAGAGATCCGGGCAGTGTTATCCTAGGCTGCACTCTTGGGGGTGGATATCACACACATGGGCTCTGTGATTTAGGTGCGAGTATCAATCTCATGCCATTGTCCCTATTTCAGAGATTGGGCATTGGTGCACCAACCCCGGCGAAGATGGGTCTGCAATTGGCAGACAATTCAATTGTGACAGCAAAAGGGGTGATTGGGAACTTGCTTGTGAAAGTGGGTGCGTTTGTCTTTCCAGCTGACTTTGTGATAGTGGACATCAAGGAGGATCGCGATGTTCCACTTATCTTTGGAAGACCGCTTTTGAAGACAATGCGCGCAAATGTGGATCTAGAGACTGAGGAGTTGATTATTAAGGCTCTAGATTCATCACTGGTGTTCAAGGAATATGTTCTGGGCAAGGGGAAGAATAAGTTGGCGATGATCAAGTTTAGAGAAGATCGTGTGGATCCTACTCTTGGGTTGCCTACAGCTTTGCAACCCGATCCACCCGAATCAGAAAAGAAGCCAAATGTGGTGAGTGCACATGATGTGGTGCAAAAGATCAAGGACAAGAATTTGAAGGAGGAGGCACGTCGTGCTAAAGCTCCTTGACATTCTTTGAGGTAGCTGGGTCGGGTCGTCGACCTTAAATTACACGGCGCTTGTTGGAAGGCAACCCAACCTATTTATTGCGTTAATTTAGGGAGTTAGTTTTTAATACAGTTGCGTGTGTTTTGTTTATTTATTTTGGAAAGATGAGAGAGAGAGGTGCTAACATTTGTTTTCAAGTGACATATTTGAGCAGGATATGGGAGAGTCGACCCCGGTGTGCCATGGCACATATGACCTTTAGAGGGACTCGTGCATACGAGTTGGGGATTCTCAATGCGCAGATTCATGAAGAGGAGAGCAGTCGACCCCGTTGTGCGAGTACACACTGACCTAGTGGGAGCACAAGTGGTGTCACACTGTGCTTGGGGAGTGCTGTACACGATTTCTTCCCCACCCTTGAGGTGGTTGTGAGTATTTCTTCCCTCTAGCTAAATTTGTGTTAATTTTATATGTCAGCTCCATCTCATCTACCGGCCTTCCGCATTGATTGCTGAGTCCTATGTTTAATCTCTAAATTCGTTGAGGACAACGAAGCATTCAGTGTGGGGGTGATTTAACTGTTTACTAGTCAATGTGTTTGCATAGCCAGTTACATGTAGTATGTGTTTAGAATAGTGGTTTATGTTGAGTTTTTATTTATATTGGTGTATTGTGTAGGATAGATATACATACTGTTTGCACTTTTACATAGTTGAGTATACCTACCAACAAAGTAAATTGTGTAGAGTCAAAAAAATTCGAGTCAAAGCCTTGCATATAGAGTAAGGATATTATGAAAATCTAAAAAAAAATGAAAAAAATTGAAAAATTTGAGAAAAGGCAATTGAGAGAAGCTTAGACTTGGTTGATTTAGTGAGATGTGAAAACTTTAGGCATAGGGTGTGAATTTTGACCGAGAGTGACATTTTTAGTTCCCCCTAGTAAGTGTAGAGAGAATCTCATTACGGGAATGCCTACATATTTTTAAACTAAAATTAAATTTTAAAAACTAAAGTGTGTGCTGTCTTTCTCTTAAAAGAGTTGAGCTTGGTGTTTGCTAAACAAGCCGAACGTTCATGTTGTCCGTCTTAGGTAGTCGCCAGCCCGCCTCATAGTGGCACACAGAACAGCTGTGCGAGGATGTGTATTAGAGCACTCACTGCTTTTTAGATCTTACCTTGTAGGACCACTAGATAACCCTCATTGATCATTGGATTCATTGTTAGCCTCTATGACCTAGGGAGACGATTCTTGGCCTTCATCATATATCGTTTAGAATTACCTTTGTAGAGCGTCACCGAGGGAGCAGTAGTTGAGGAGGTTTGTTGAGGGAGTGCTTCATTTCACATTTATGTGAGTCCTATTGTTCGCATGTGCTTCATTAGATATCTTTGAGGGGATGCGAGGGTGAGTGAATCGGCTTGCACACTACGGTGTGGCGTGTTCCATGTCATTACATCGTGGATACAGTAGCGGAGAGCATGAGTGTGTGACGTCTAATTCGCACAAAAAGGGGTTGGTTATACTTAATTGCTGGAATGTGCTAGGTACTGGATTTCTGTCATTTCGGTGTAGGAGGTTTGGTTGGATTAGGCACATGACATATTATTTGCTACTTGAGAGGGGGATGTGACTGCATTCTAGTGTGGGGGTATCGAAATTTGACTACGGACATCGAAATTGGGCATTGAGACTCCATACCCACACGCGTGCTTTGATTTACTTGCGGCTTTGATTGGTGGCATCGCGCGCTTCATGGAGTCAGGGGGAGATGAATTATTCTTGCGATACTTATTCATTGTTTTGTTTCTTTCCTTCCCCTGATATTATTACTGCTGCTTGATTCTTGGAGGACCACTCGTACATTTTTTATTGTATTATTGTTGTTTTACCGAGAGAAATAAAAAAAAAACAAAAGAAAGAAAAAAGAAAAAAAAATAGAAAGAAAAGAAGAAAAAAAAAGAGAGAAAAAAAGGAGAGGAATAAAGAGAAATAAAGTTGTGCTTATTGAAAATCGAGTGGTGAAAGTTCTTTTTCTTGTTGAAGATTGATTGAGATCGCGTACGCTTCGCTTTGATGGCAATGGGAATGACATGATACCGGGGTTTGAGGGGATTGAGGGCCGGAGTCGGTGAGATTCGGGTTGTGGATTCCTATCATCAGGGTGAGGGTGTGTGAGATGCGGGTTTTAATGAGAGAATGTGACGCTTTAGGACTTATTACTTCATGATTATCATTTTGTCCCTAAGCCTCAACATTCTAAACCGTTAGCGGAATAGTAGCTCGGACTATGAACGTGGCTTAGCCTTGGTTAGCCTCTTATTTTTATCAGCACACATGAAGAGGTAGGTTGTTCTCTATAGTAAAGTTAAGCTTTCTATACTAACTATGGGGAATTACTTGTTGTCGAGTTTAATTGCGATTCACACCTCTTGCCTAACTTTTTCAGCATCCATGAGCACTATTCTATTGTGGATTGAAATTGCATGTTCTCACAAAAAGAAAGAATTTAAAACTTTTTACGTGTTTAAGATCGAGTCTAGAATTGCATTTGTATCATCTTGCTGCATTAGAGTGTCGTGAGTCATGTTAGAGTCGTTTGAGTCTGTTTGGCTATTAGACAGTTAGATGCAGTAGATGAGACTTTGCTCGGGACGCGCAAATGGCAAGTGTGGGGGTATTTGATAACTCCTTAATAAGTGTGATCTTATATACACTTTATATTGTTATTTGTGTGCGTTTCGGTGCAAAGTGCCGAGATTTGAGCCAAAATAAGAAGAAAATGCACATTTGGATGTTTTTGAGCTTTAAAGTACAATCCGGGCATTTCTTAATGGTTTTGAGTATGATTTTGATAATTTATCACATTTGATCTTCGCGGTAGTGTTTGACAGGAATTACGCATGCGAGAATCAAGTGGAGAGAAGATACGAGCTTCGGAATAGAAGAAAAAGGCGAATTTTGCGCATTTTGGATGTTTTCGCCAAATTTGGGAAATAATTGAGAAAAACGATAAAATGGTCCAGAAACGGAGATTTCTCTACATGGGAATATTCTACATCGCAAAAGGAATCCAAAGGTGCAAAAATCTCATTCATCGGAGTTCGGGATCAAAATCCGGGTTTTTATTTGCTTTTCAAAAAGCTTAGTTGCCTTTCCAGGATGTTTTAGACCAAATTAAGGATGTCTTGAGGATTTTTTGCATTCTACAATGAAGATGGAGGTGAGACCGGTGGCAATTGGAAGTAGACTCTAAGAGCTTTCTAACGGCGGGTCACGGAGCTAAAACGGAAGTCGGACGAGAAAGTCATGGCACGGAGAAAGTCGGAGAAGAAAAGCTGAAGATTTTGGCTAAGGAAACAAGTCACACGACTTATTGAAACAAGTCACACGACTTGTTGGACAAGATCAGGTTGCTGGAAGTTAGCCAACAAGTCGCACGACTTGTTGGCAGAGGTCGCAGGACTTGTTGAAGGTCGGGCAGATTGCTGAATTTTTCACAACAAGTCGCACGACTTGTTGAAACAAGTCACACGACTTGTTCGTAGGCAGCAGCTTTTGGAAACACTTTGCGGTTATTTTGTAATTACTTGAAACTTGTTCTAAACTCTTGGTGAACGTATTAGAGAGAGTTAGGGCTGGTTTTATCGGTATTCGAAGGTTGGGGAACGTGCTTGGAGCTAGGAGAATTCGCTTGGAGCTTTTGGATCATTCATTTGGCTTCTCAAATTCTATTTCTACTCTAGTTTTGCTATTTTGATCATAAAACTTTGTATTGTGATCACGTTTTGGAGTAGCGAAACCCTTTTATCGGGATATCTCGTAGGAAACTAGGGTTTTATCACTACGTTTGGTGATTTATGGATTTGCTCTCATGCAATTATGCTCAATTGATGAATTTTTGTCTAGTTCTGTGTATTTTATGCTTTTCATCTATCTTTTCTATTGGTAGACGTATTAATAGAATTGTGCTAGGTTATAAACGATAGAGGAATCTACGTTTGTTGCCCGGAAAATTGAAATATACACTAGCCGTATCTAGGGTTGAGGAATCTTGCTAGTTAGCTAAGAACAAAGAGTAGAATAAATATCGTAATGCGTGCTTAAACTTGAGTAGACTAGAGGAATCAGCTGTGAGAGTTTAAGTATAGTTATTGGTTGAGACATCTTCAATATAATTATGCTCGTTTGACTAGAACAAAGAATCATCGTGTTAGTAGAACGTAAATCCAACGTAGTGTGAAATACCTAGTGACCCGTAGAGATATCCTGACTTTGCTCAACTATGAAACAACTAAATCAACTCGTGATTATTAATCTTGAATTAATTCATTGAATTATTTGAGATACTTGTTTTTTTTAAATATTAGTAGAATTAGAAACACAAATCAACGCGATTTACCCACATAAGGTGAAAAATCTATAACTAATTAAATAAGAAGTCTCTTGGGTTCGACAAACTCGGATTACCGGATATTACTACACGCGGCAGCCGTACACTTGCGGTTGGATCGTGGCACTAGCACTACACGTCGATAAGGATTCTAGCTACCAATCCAAGGTGTGGATACTTGTAGAGACGAAGACACAATTCTTCGTAGTGATCACACAAACTAAGGTACACAATTCTTTTCTTTTATCATGTTGTGAAAAGCTTGCCTGCGATTCGTGGAGGACTTTGAGCAGGATTGATTTATTGTTATTTCACTGCGTTACCTGCATCAAAACCCTACATCATCCGCCCTTAGGATCTTATTTTTTCTGTTACACTGTCTTCTTTGAATGGTAGAGAGATTAAAGTATCTAGAATTCCTATCACCCTCTTTTAAGAATTTTACTCTTGATTTCTCCTTCCAATACTCTTATTCTAATGTCCAGAAATCTTCAGTCCTCTTCTCAGCATGTATTTGCATGCTAAAGTTTGCTTGAGAAAAAAAAAGAGAAGAGTTTGAATGACATCCAATTGTCTTTCCCAGTAACCAATCTTCTTTCTATTGTTGCTGAATTCATTTATACTCCATTGTCTTAACACTTTTCTACTATTTCTCAAACTCCAGCCTAACTTATACATAGGGGATCCTCTTACTTTAACATTTCACTCCTCTTTAATTACTTCAGCACACTTCTTACTATCCAACCAATTCTTGCTATACCTGAACTGGTATCTCCTTTTCTGCACCATTTTCTCAATAATCATTGAAGTTGATCAGATCCCCAGATGGGATTCCTGGTTAACTAAGCACTTGCATTTGAGAGCCCCCAAGTTGCATTATAATAGCATATGTCTAGCATTTCTCTCCCATGCCCGTTGTATCTTTTATTAGACCAAGAATAGCTCAAACGTTGTGCTCGCTGCTCCATCAAGTTATAGTCATAAAATTTCTAAAACAATCAATTCTCCAACTATTTGGCTTCCCACCACCTTGTTTATCCTCCTCTGACCAGAAGTCATTGCTATCTCCCATTCGAATATGAGGTTCTGTAAGTCCAGCAATCACATACTTCAATCTTACCAAAGCATTTCTCTCTTCTTATAAGTAGCATTAGCATAAATAAATATCTAGTGTTATCCCTTCTCTTGTTGAACTTCGATAACCGAGTGTATCACATTACTATAACTCCGAGCAATGTCTATAACTAAATATCCAACCCACCACAAAGCTGAACCACAAGCAGTATTAGAATCAGGATCAACATAAAACCTATTTGGAAACCTTAGAGACCTTCTGAGACTTTCCAACTTAGAGCTTTGGTTCCGTGTCTCATCTAAGAACACAAAGCCAGGAAGATGGGCATTCGTAAGACCTCAGATTCTCTGGACTTTCAGGTTACTCCACAAGCCCGGACAGTTCCAGATTAAAACTAGCATTCATCTTGTGGCTGCTTATGGCCAGCCATCACAACCATTTTCAGTTCCTCTTCCCTCGAACTTTATCCCACTTCCTTCAGTTTAGGCCATAAATCTATATACAAATACATTTGATGGAAATGGACGTCAGACATTATTACCTCATGTCAAATTTCATCTTCACGGAATTTCTCAATCAACCCCAATTGTTCCTCCTCCTCATCATCATCACATGTGTATAGTTGCCAACTCGGTCCTCCCTCCGGCGACCCTTACTTCTTTCTTGCCAGCTTTGCCTCCTTAACATAATTTATCAGTGCCAAAATCTTCTTCTTCTCTTCTTCAACATAGTCACCGCTCGTTTCTGTCTTCGATTTCCTCTTCTTTGCTTCCGGCGCCGACAATTGCTCTCTTGATTTTTGTTTTGGGGTTACAAATATATCAAAGGCTTGCGCCAATCTGGTATCACTATAGGGATTAACCGTTTTTTCGGTCACGTCTTCCATTTGCACTCCCGGATTATTAACTCCCAATTTGGGCCTCTATATTTTAATTTTCTTTGCATTTGGGCTTTCTTGGGACTTTGGATGGGCTCTCAGGTTCTTCAACATAATAAGCTGAGAGGGCTTGTTTGGATCCACATGTGTATTTATCAAGTCCAAAGTGGAATTAGGGTTTTGGGTGTTGAAATTTATCGCCCTGCCCTCGTCATCATCATCAGTCTGTACTCTGTATCTAGTACCAACAGAATTGTCGTATTCATCCCACCTTCCTCAATACCTTCCGCCAATCGTTGTACCTCATCCGTACTCAAAACACGTAGCTTCCTTTTACTTCCTCCCTTCTTCTGTAATTTCCTCAGCCACTGCATGCGTCCGCCGCATCGAGCCTTGGCCTCCACCGTTCCTTCTCTTCTTCTTGCCTGATTTTCTCTTCCTCTCTTGACCGTGAGAATCTCGATTTTGGATTTGTCCAGAGACTAGCATTGTATCCCGATTCCTTTTTTTTCGTTACGAAACTAAGACATTCTGATTGGCAGAGACATATGTCGCGATGTACCTCATCTACTATATCCAAGCCCGAGGCAACAATGACCATCTTGGTTAAATGTTAATTGGGGTTCGACCTTCCCCCTTCAATCGGGGTCCAAAATATTTGGGCCAAAGGGCCCATGAGTCAAACTAATGGAGGCCCAATTATTCTTCTTATCACTAACCATATGGTACTTACTATACTGGGCCTGTACCTTTTTCCAATCTCCTCCTTTGCTCGCTCGCTCGATCTCAACGTTCTGATCTGATTCCACAACTTCTCTTCTCAGATATCTCTTCGTTCTCTCACGGAGAAGACGAAGCCGGAGAGAGCAAAATGACAGTGTTTCACTTCTTCAACTGCGCGATTCTCACTTTCGGCCCTCACGCCGTCTACTACTCCGCCACGCCACTGTATGTACTCTTTCTCCGATCTTCTTTTCATCACCTCTGTGCTGTATAGATTCTTAGTTGCTGCTACCACCAGATCTGCTCCTATTTCGCTTCTGATGTGGTTTATATATTATGTATCCTTCAAATTCTGTAGCTGGTTTCACGAAGAAGACCTAATTTGTGTTCTAGAATTCATTCTGTTGTGCTTTTGTATGTGTCAATCGAGCTTAGAGCAGCATAGAGAATCTGATTATGCTTGTTCTTAGGTTTGTTTTTCACTTCTCGGAGGAGAGAATGATTGCTGATACGAAATCGGAGCTTGTATGTGTTTCTACTGGCCTGCGACTGGAATATGTTGTTAGATCAATTACAATAACCCTCACTTTTTTGGGATATAAATGGAGAGTTGAACAAATGAAAAGTAAAAATAGTGGTTGCAATCAGAGGAGAATTAAAGACAGATTGCAGCAATAATGGTATAGTGGAGTTAGCGTAATGTTAAAAGACTTGTAGGGAACACTGATAGCTAAGAATGTTACTGCAATAAACTTACTTCTCCTCATATTAGAATGGTCAGGGTGGTGCATCCGAACTTCGGAGATTCCAAAGCTACAAAAAGGAGGAGTCAGGTATCAGCTTATGCAGTTGTTTTTAAATGAGTGTTTTAAGATGTGGAACAGAGTGATCAGGGTGAAACTGGCTCTCACATGACGAAATGGGGATCTCATAAAGGTCATTTTGTTAGCTAAAAAAGCACAAGTAAAGATATAAAATTATGATTCAAATGTCAGAGAACTCTTTTCTGACTCCATGGAAAATGACTTCAGATTATTGAGTGTGTAAAACTGTTCTGAATTACAAACCAGTTTTTTCAATGGGTGCAGTTGAGAGAGGGGGCGGGGTTACCTTGGAGTGATAAAAAAAGGCTGCAAAGAGCGTTTCTGAAAAATGTATTAGATACTTAAAGGCAGAATGAAGAAATAAAAGTGATCTTAAGGATGTGAACTTCAAGAATGGGTCAATAGGTATAAAGACTTGAACTATGTGAAGTACATGGAAGATGCATTAAAGAAGACGTAGAAGCACTTGATTTTTTTCACCCTTTTCAGAATTTGATGCAATACTGTGAAAGGACGAAAGTTAAATTAGTTGCATGATGTAGAGGATACTGGTTTATATTTGAGATGCTATGGTGGTGGAGGGGTATTTGATTTACTTACTGCTCAAGATTGTGAAGTCAGAAGAATAGTTATAGTAGAGACACTGGTATCATTTTATGAAAAAAGAAAGTGGGATACAACAAAGCTGAAGGGTTAAGCTACAGTGACCTTAAATTTCAAAGACAACATCCAACCAAATCAAGAAAGTTCACCTTAATAAATGCACACATTCTGAAGTATATTTATCAGCACTCCTCAAATATCTGACTACTTTAGACCAAATTACACTAAGTCTAGACGTTCCAAAAGTAGAAAAACTATTCTGTTCATAGACTATGAAAGATGGATGATAGTTTTCAAGCGAGATAATATGGATGCCTTCGGGAAAGAAAAGAACATGTACTATGAAAGATTACACTAAGTCTAGACGTTCCAAATTACACTAAGTCTAGTGTAATTTGAACTATTCTGTTCAAATTACACTAAGTCTAGACGTTCCAAAAGTAAAAAAACTATTCTGTTCATAGACTATGAAAGATGGATGATAGTTTTCAAGCGAGATAATATGGATGCCTTTGGGAAAGAAAAGAACATGTACTAGATATGTTGAGGTCATTAAATAAATGCATTATGAATCGATTAACAGTATGAGGATCCTTGAGGAGGATGGTAGCAATTTGAAGATTGATGAGACTACGACAAATAATTGGCACTATCATGTCAAGAGAATTGCTGAAGATATTTGATGAACATCAGTTGTAATAGATTTTATATGGTAAGTGAGTTGTCCGAAAATACCTGTTAATCCCAAAAGGAGTTGGGTGACTTGAAGAAATTCGTAATAGACAATATGTAACTTTATTTATGTGGGCTAAGTCAGAGATTTTTCTTCTCTTAGGTAGAATGGATATTGTTCTTGATATGTTTGGTCAATGACAATGATAGCGGATGCATTGAAAAATATGTGACCCACAGAAACGCAGAGGGTTGGACTGGTCAGATGGTTAGGAGGAATGCTAGCAGACAAGAAGATCGGCCTGGTATAATATACTTATCAGACCTGAATCAAAATATTCCATTACAAGCCCAAACATGTTTTCATTTGTTTACATCAATATATCCAAAACCCACAACAAGAGTGCACATGTTCGTGATTTTCTCGCATAAACCTGAGTCTTTTAGAGGACCTCAACGATCAACGCCGTTTGAACGAGGGATCCAGGCCTAACTCTGGCAAACAAATCAAATCGTATCATGTTAGCTAGACCTCAGACTAGGAGATGAGTACAGTTTGATGCTATAAGCCAGTTATAAATCGTATCATGTTCCTGGTTGCGAAGCCTGTTGTGTGATTTTATTATGCTTATTTACCGGGAAGGAAATCTGAAAATGAATCCTGGTTATTGTAAAGGTAACTCCCTCATGCAGCTGCATACGATGACACTAATGTAGGCTTCTCCTTGGAAAGTGCATGCATACAAAATGTATGCATCGCTATGCAATCATGTCGGCAAAAGCATGATAGGGATGCTAAGTAGACAAAGATCCATAACTGGCTTCAAGTGAATTGAACAAAGGCCTGTTGTGTATGCTTGGAAGCGAGAAGAACTCTGTCAATACTCAATACACCAAGCCTGTGAGGACCCAACTGTAATGATGATTTATGTCCCATCGCGTTGTACCCTTTTTTCCTGTTAACAAATTATTACCGGACAAATTTACTTACATAATTTGGCTTGTATTTCGTAATCTTCTTGGTAGAGCTCTTTTTGGAAATATATAAATTTCCAGGCATATTACATATCTTTCTTATTGGAGATATTGTGTATTTCACTTGCTAGTATACAGATTACAAAAGCAATAACACATATCAATGTGCAGGTCGGAATATGATACCCTTGGAACTTCAATCAAAGCTGCTCTTGTTTATCTCGGGACAGCATTAGTAAAGGTTTGTTATTGTCTTGTCAATTGCACATAAGTTCTCCATCCCGTATATCTTTGATTTCTGTTCACATCTCTCTTTTGCTTTTCTTAAGTTCGCGTGGTTTGTTTTACATCTCCTTCTGTTTCCACTAACAATTACTATTTTCCTTGCAACAGCTTGTATGCCTTGCAACCTTCCTCAAGGTATCTGAAAATGACAGCTTTGATCCTTATCAGGTATTTTCTCGAATTAAAGCTATAGCTGCATTTTATTTACATTCTTGGCTTTTCAGATGGTAACTTCATGATTTCATAACCTCTTTCTTTACATCTTTATACGGAAAAAAAAAAGTGAAGGGCCAGAGATATTATATCATGTCTTCAAAATTTTGTGATCAGAACTCAAAGTTTGTCTTTCTCCTACATCCGCATTTGTAGAATGAGACTGAATGGGTCAAATTCAAAACATGTATACATTGCTAATGTTGTTATTCAGTCATATTCTGTCCAAGACACTTGATTGGAAACCCACGTACTTATGTTGAAAACAATAAGAAAAAAACAAGGTTTCTCTACTTCTTTCCGCTCACATTTGGAGAAAAGTCTAGTTGCTGAATCTTCTGATTTTGTTTTGGTCAACTGGTCTTTCATCATGACAGCATTCAAGCTGTACAATATTTGGGGTTCGTATGCTTATTTGTTCGTTCATTTCTCCCGTACAACCTTTGCTGCAAGATAAAATATTATAGTATTCCATATTTGGAACTGTATGCAATGTTGCTTAAATTCTCATTGAGAAAATTCATGAAGTCAGTACTCCAAATTCTGCATCTTTGACTTTGGATGAGATGTTTCTTCTCTATTTAAGTCAAAATTATGATACTAGTAAATTTGTTCATTATGTGCCATTATTAAATTTGTGGATCCGTCTTATTTATTTCTTAACTTACTTGCCCATGAAATCCTTAGTCAAGTCTGAAGGACTGAATTTGCAAAATCTAATCTTAATTGAGAAGATGCTGAGAAAATTATGCTAAACGGGGCCCAATTTTTATGTCAGTGATTTGCACAATTGGCTTTCTGTTGGAATTTTGTTGGAGAATAACGTTATCCATTTGAATAACTGGTTATTCGATTGTATTTGATTTTCACTTCTAATTTCTAAATTCAACATCCTTTCATCTTTCAGGAACTTTTGAAAGCTCTTATTGGTTTCATAGATGTTGCGGGATTGTACTTTGCCTTGACCCAGTTAACCCACAGAAATATCTCTCAAAATCACAAGTTCCAAGCAGTTGGACTTGGTAAGGAGAAACTTAACCTTTCAGTTTGATGTCCATGTTTCACCTAAATATTCTTGTTATGCTCTTTCTGTATTTCATGCCCCATTTTCCTTCTCCTCAATGTTCAAGTTCAAGTATATTACTGCAGAGTTTTCCTTTAGGAACATTGGTTATCATATAACATTTCTCTTTCACTGCAATAACAATTCTAGAGTTCTAACATTGATGATTTACCACTGTTGAATATGCTTTTGATAAATGAATGGCCGTATGTTTGAGCTATTAGTTGACTTTACTTTTGTTCTGTCTACTACATCAGTCATGTGAGCAATTTTTGTTTGTTTGTTTATGGTTGACAACGTGTCCTATTTTGTTCCCCCCTTGTAATCTGTCTGCTAGGCATAGTTGTCAAAATCTTACGATTCACGATTCGTATCCTACGATTCGATTCGATTCACCCATGACACGATGTGAATCCCTTAGTGAATCTTTAATGGCCCAAAAATTATTTGAATCCCGATTCAAGAGTCCGAATCTTACGATTCAGTTGCGATTCAGACCGATTCTACGATTCACCTTCGATTCATCTGAAGGTCTAATTGAGTTGCAGCATCAGTCTAAGAAATGATACTTCCTACATTACTTCCTACATTTATGTCTATTTTGCAACATGCATATGTTTGAAATTACGAGAGTATTTTTCTCAAGATAGTTTTCTATTATTTTTTATGTCCTTGGCATCTTGTAGTTCCTTGCTCCACATGCCTATGTATATCTAGATACTCTTCATCTTTTAGATGTGTGAAACTCCTAATCACTAATTATGGATGCGAGTTTCCAATAATTTGAGCTTTCCTTTTGTAAAAATGAATATTTTGTTCAATAATGTTATAGCTTTATGAAATATTTTATTATATCTACATAAATCTATTGCAAGCTGAATCTTTACGATTCACGATTCGATTCGATTTACGATTCAGTGAGGGTGTATTTCGATTCACTATCTGAATCCTGATTTGACAACTATGCTGCTAGGTTGGGCTTTTGCTGATTCTGTTCTTCACCGGTTGGCACCCCTTTGGGTGGGAGCAAGAGGACTGGAATTCACATGGGACTACATTTTGCAAGGTCTTGAAGCAAATGCAAATCTGGTAAGATTTCTTGAACTTTGAGGGTATTTATAGTTTCTAACAAAGCAGCATTCAGCACCCAAATATGAATATTGGCTAACCATGTACTATGACCGCGGGGATAATTTCTCTGTGAAAACTATTAGTTAGTGCGGCTGTTGTCTACTTGGATCTTTTTACCCCTGCTTACAGATGTGTGTGTATGTTTCACTGATTTTTAAATCTCTCCTGTCATTCAGGTGTTCAGTATTTCTCTTGCTGCACTGGGATCTTTGATGTGGCTTCGGAAAAACAAACCCAAGACTTTGATTCCTGTTATTTATGCATGTGCAGGGATAGTTGCTACAATGCCGTCAATTACGAGGTTTGTTTCCTCCATGTTCCACGGGTCTTTTGTTTCCAACTGACATAGCTTAACTGTAGCTATAGTGACCTTTCTTTTGCCGGATTTCTCATTTTGATAAAATCAGTCACAGTTCCCACGTGGCCAAATATCAAATAGTCCCTAAATTTTTAGCCATCAACCTGGTCTTTATGGTTCAAATACCGTAAATTTTGTGCATTAATACTCTACGGCTTCCTTGTAAGTTGATTTAAAGAATCATATAGAGGCCGTCGGAATGATGAATCTCAATTGACTGTCATGTGGTTTGACTCTACGATGCCTTTGTAAGGACGTGAAGTACAGTGAGATGAAATAAACATAAAAAATATGGAGACAAGAGAAGTTAGAGGACACATGCTAGCATAAAGCGGAAAATGGACACTGAAAATCGGTCATCTAATTAATTTATAGTGGAATACAGATGAGGAGACCAAAGATATGAATTGAGCAATGATTCTTTTGGGGTCCTTACCTGGGCTGACAGTTAGGCTTCTCTGCAACAAATATGAAGGAAAAGTATTTGCTATCGTATAAAGTTATTCTGCGTGCTTTGATGAACACTGAATACCATAAGAAAAGATGCGAGTTCAGAATGGTGAAGTCTGAGGCCATAAGTCTTTGAAGGAAATTGTCTCATACAAAGATAAGTTTCAGGAGATTACTGATTAGTTTCCAACAAAAAAATGAGTAGTCCTGCTGTTTCAAAATGCACACCAAAAAATGGGTCACCTCAATTCATGAAGCAAACACAAAGCTACACTTTAGCAAATAATAGAATATGTATGTGGCCAATCTTTGAGAGCTTGATTATTTGGTGATTTAGAATCACATGTATGCACAAATAGTCACACACTAGGCCCAAAGTGGCCTATCGGTGGAGTCTTGTGTAGGGCTAGCAGTATTTGACACGACAACCCGACTCGAAATTGACACGAAGTTAGCGGGTTTGGGTCGTCATGAACCCGCTTAAAAGCTAAACGGGTCAACACGAAATCGACACGAAAACTAACCGGGTCGGGTTCGGGTCAACCCGCCGGGTTCGCAGGTTGACTCGTTTAACCCGTTACAATTCTAAAACGTGGTGGTCAGCTATTATTTTGATCTTTTGTTATATTCACATAATTTGTGGGGAATATTTATAAATAATCAAACTATATTAAAAATTATAAAAGTAAACCCTAAATCAGCAAATCATGCCAACCACTCATACACACCCACAAATCTTAACTCAACCCAACTTATCCCCATATCTCTCGATTATCCGCCATCCCTCTCTCATGCAACTGCCACCTCAACGCTCCAAAACCCACCATTTTCGAATCTGGTTCTCTCTCTCCGACACCCAAACTCACACAGAGGACCCGAGCTACAAACTCTCAGGTAAGAAAATCCAAACCGTGCCTATCTTGAAGCCTCTCTGGGTCTGTCAGCCAAGTGATGCAGTGAAGCCGCGGTGGCGTCACCGCAGGGATGCCGTCTTCTTGCCATCGTTCAACGCATTCTTGCCATCGGTCAACCCCTCTATCTTCGTCTGTTAGTTGTAGCAGGAGCAGATCTAAGATTTGTTTATCAAGTTTATGAATACTAGAATACATGGCACACACACTGTGTGTGCATACACAACTGTTTTTTCAACAATAAAAAAAATAAAACTAAGAAATGATAAATGTTAAGGGATAGTGGGTAAAAGCTAATGGGTTAGTGGGTTGAAAATTATACGGAGGTAGTTACCAAGTGAAGAGTTTCTTGTGATTTCCAATTTTACCCCAACAATAACTTCTTTTCTCTTTACTGAGAAAGGCATTCAATGTCTACTGAAAAAGGCTTCACCAAAATCCTTATTCCCTTTATATATTAGTATAGAAGATAAATATCAATAAAAACCACTGTTAAAGATTTGTTAGTGATTTGTATGGGATTTCCGTTGTGTTCTGCTTGCTATTCTTCTTCTCCTTATCGTCTGTTTAATTTTTGCAAAATCGGTCAAATGCTTTGCCAAATTTACCGGAGTACCAGTTTTCTAAACTGGTTATCCGGGTCGTGTCGGGTCACCCGATTAGTAAACAGGTCGGGTTCGGGTTCGGCAATCTGACACGTGTGACTAAGGACCCGGGTCGATTTCGGGTCAACCTTTCAGTGACTTGTACCGGGTCGGCCGACCCGTAACCCGCCGGGTTGACCCGAATTGCCAGCCCTACTTGTGGTCCAAGGGTTTGCTCCCCTTCAGGTCTCACGTTCAAACCTCAAAAACACAAATATCTCGGGGCTACGGGGAGGTTTAACCGGCTGTTAGCTTCAGGGGCCCATGGATTAGTTTAGATGCGCGTAGGCTGACCCGGCCATCAGGGTTATCAAATAACCCTAATATATATATATATATATATATATATATATATATATACTGGAATAATTTCCACCCGGCTTTTATTCATAAATGATGGAGCCAGGACCCAATAGGAGAAGCGGGGACAGAATTGACAGGGGGTCAAAGACCTATAAGTACTTGCGAGACCTGAAGGCTGTCGGGAGCCCTTGACCTAGCATCTGCAGGGGAGGGTCCCCGAGCTCTATGATATATACTCTCACTCAAACACATTATATGTATATATACACTATTTCTTACCCTTTCTTTTATAGTCAAATATGATACAGTGATATTGAGAGAATGCCGGTAATGGCCCAGAGCTGGGTCAATCTCAAGCTCTTGGCTGATTAAGAGGAAAGTACGAAATCTTAATTAGAGGTTTGTGGTTTAAGTTAATCTCTAGCATCCACATCATGACCAAAATTATCTCCTTACAGGCTTGCACAACATGGGAAAATGAGACACGTTGGACATGAACTATTTGGAGTTCAATGAACTATATCAATCATGTCCCTAATTAAGATTCTACATTTGAAACTTAATCCAAATTATTGTTCCGAAACTTACACTTAAAACCACATATTCCTGTCTAGCCCATAATTTTGCCTTCCCCAGCCATGGTGTTCATTCTATTGTTGAAGGCTCTGTAGACCTCTTGGCGGTACCGGTATGCATCTGAGCAGATGATGAGGTCGTAATGAGTCACGTTTGATCGCTGAATGTGTGTTTCTATAATTAGAAGTGAAGAGGTGGATAGTTATTTATGAAACCAAGGCTGACATTGTAGGTCTGTAGCTATGGGTTCTTTAGGTTCTTTTCCTGTGTTTGAGACAACATTATGCTCGGGAAAGAATTTGATCACATATATGAATGATTAGGATGCCTTGATGAACAATGGATTGCTCAGATAGGTTAAAAAGAGGTCAGAATTACAAGTGAGGGCTTGGCCATGAGGTGTAAATTAAAGATAAAATATTTGTTGAAGGAGATTGCCTATCGCGAATTGAGAGAATTTCTGAAAGAAGGCTAGAAACTCTGCAAAATTGGGTGCTCCCTCATTCTCGAAAGTGACTCAATAAGAGAAAGGTCTTCTTGTGTTTGAGAAAACAAGGGAGCCACAATGATATGTCTCCTAATTTGCAGAAAGCTAAAATATGGCTTAAATAAGGTTGAAAAGAGGCCAGAATTACAAGTGAGGGCTTGGCCATGTGGGGCATACTAAAGATAGAACAGTGGTTGAAAGAGGTTACCTTTCGCATATTGATAAGGATCTTCTAGAGATTGAAAAAACAAGGCAGCCACAATGATTTGTATCCAAAATTGGCAGAAAGCTTAAAGATGGCTCACATTAGTGCTTCTTCATTCTCATATGAGACCCTAAAAAAGAGAAGGATCCAGTGCTGGCCCAACCCTAAAGCAGCTGGTGCTGCTGCTTTAGGCCCACTGCCAAATGAGTATGTTATTAGGGCACAATTTATTAGGGCTTTAGGCCTACCACCCACGAAATAATAAAGGCGTCAACTGATCCAACTTCCAACAAATATTTGTAACTTTTTGTTTTTATTATTAAATTCTACTCTCCCGTAATTTTTTTTTTGAGGGATCTCTCCCGTAATTCAAGTGTTTATGCTCAACAACTGTTCTTTTGTTTCTTACCTTTCCAGAGAATGCTTAACCAAATTAATGAATTCTTGTGGAGAGAAGTGTATCGGCAAAACGGGCCTCCTATTGTAATGAGAGCTTAAAGTTATTTCTATACCGTTTAAAATCTGCATTTATGTTATTTCATTGAAGTATTATCATAATAGTAAGAAAGTTGATTTATCAAAATATGTTTAACTTATTGGGTTGAGATCAAGCTGGAAGCCTGGAACCCCACACATGTAAAATGCTCATCCACCAGATCTCATTCCGATACTAACGCGGAATCTTTAGTTTCTAAACCTCCCAACAACCTACGTTCATGCTTATGCAAATATAATTATGCTATTTTCCTAGCATGACCACAGTATTGGAAGAAAAATGAGAAAACAAATGATTGTGGAACTTCGTCGCCTGTTGACAGCTTTAATGGACTAATATCCACAATTTGAGTTGTGAAAAAAAGGCTTGCCTTTTTGTGGTCTCATTGGACTAATATTATATTTAATCCCATAAATTGCATTCTCTCTCTTTTTTTTATCGCATTGTGTGCTAAACAATAGGGTTGTTGCAGCTATCTGAAGCGCAGCTTGGGATGGCACTTTCCGGAGATAGTAGGCTTTGAACTCTTCACGTCTCTAGTGATGGCTTTCATCAGCTGGCAGCTCTTTTCCGCGTGTCAGAGACCATCATCCTGATTATGGCCAAGTATCAACATCCATAGTGCTAGCGAGATCACCCAGAATGGAAGTTCTCTCTAACTGCATAGAACTTTGGAGATGGAGAACTTAATTCAACTAGTTTCCTGAGGCAGTTGTTGCCCAAGTTGATTTCTCAGTATCAATGTCAGATTAAGTTTACCTTGCTTTCAGAAAGTCTGTGATGAGGAGATTTTGATCTTAACTAGATATAGGTCCTCTTGTTTCAATTCGCGTATTGTTGACAGCAAGGCAATTTCGAGCAATGGACTTTTTTTTTTGTTTGCCTGTCGCACAGGCGTTTTTATCTTACATTTTATTTGTGCGGTGGTAGTATTTATTAGAGAAACTGCTTTGATTAATAGAACATCCATACTCAGAGAAAGCTCTTTAGAAGAAAGTGCGAATTGTGCTTATAGCAGATTCACAAAAGTTATCAGTCACAGGCACGTGACCCGTAGCTCATGGGTCAGTAATCCAAGCATTTGGCAAAATGTGTAATGCATGTACCAGACTGAGAGTAGGAAATGATAGTTCCAGCCAGGTAAACGGAGGGTTTGTCTCCGGCCGCAGAACTGTTTTTTGACGCGGGGTTTGGTTCTGTTGACATTTTCATATTGCTCAATTTTCGGTTAAAATTGTGTCATCGACTTATTTATCCCTGGTTATTTTTGTAATTACTCTCTCCCTCCCACTCTAAACAAATTAATGTCCAACCAAAACAGATCTAAGCCAAAAAAAAAAAAAAAACAGATCTAAAAATATGTAGATCTCACATTTTGAAAGAGGAAGAAGAGAAGAGAGGAGAAGAACAGAAAAAAGAATAATAACACGCTAAAAAGCAGAAGGGGGAGGAAGAATTGGAGAGAAGGAGAAGAAGCTGCCGCCGCCACCGCCGTCGATGCCACAGCCTTCTCCTCCATCAAAGATTGCTGAACCCTCTTCCTCAGTCTCTTCATCTCCTACTACAAGTCTGCAGATCTGAGATGGGAGAGGAGAGATGCAGATTGGGAGAGTCTCATGCAACAGAAAAAAACTTGCAATAGAAGAACAAGCGAGAAGAGAGATAAAGAGAGATAGCACAAGTGCATGAAGAAAGCATACCCAGGGCCAGTTTGGGAATGCATCTGCTGCCACAGCTGCTTTCTGACAGCAGAAGCAGTTTTTAGTGCGTTCGGTAAAAATAAAATTTATGTTTTTTCGGACAGTTTTTGCCATCCCACAGCAGTTTTCAGGAAGCAAGGGGGAGATACTTTTCCGGAAAGTGCTTTTGATTAATTTATCTACAACCTATTCTAACCTTATAATTTTTTTAAATTTCAATAGTTATCTTTACGGAAAGGACACATGTCATATATTTTTGTCATTTCATCCTCTCACAGCAGCTTCACAGTTGATTTTACCAAACACAAAATTACTATTTTAGTATTTCATTGCAGCTTTCATGTAATATTTACCAAACAACATTTCATCTTCTAGTTACAGCAGCGTTCCCACAGTGTTTTTCCCACAACAGCTTCTCACACCGCCACAGCATTCCCAAACTAACCCTCAATCATAGTTTCACGTTACATAGAATTAGATATTAATATTTATCGTAAAATTTGTAATTATGTTGAACATGGAATTAGAAAACTTCCCACATGTAAATCACGTGATCCATACTAGTGTCTCTAAATAATTGATTAAGCTCTAGTTGGAAGCAATAATTGCGTACCTGAACAGAGTAATGTTGATGCTGGCAAAAACTTTGACAGTCCCGAAAGATGCAATCCAGTTCCAGAATGTGACCAAGTGATGGTTATCCAAGGGTCTTTCCGAGTCAATCAACAACACAACCTCCAGAAGTTGTCCCTCAAAATTTATGATATCTTTGGGAAGAAGAGAACCAGGGACTTCTCCCCAAGGACGTACTGGAAACTTGACGATGACCTCAACATTCTGTCATATGATCTAGAAACTACTACTCTTCATCATGTGGCGATTAATCTCAAACTTTTGTAAGAAACAATTTGTAGTAAACTAACTCAAAGCCCTTGAGGCCAGCAATGTCGAAAACTTGTTCTCTGAGATGTTTAACGAAGTGCGTACAGCGGATTCCCCCTGGTGTGCTTGTACGTTTAAGGACATGTGTACGAGGATGAATATTGAAACTTTAGTCGCCACTGAAACTTTTTATCAGTGCCTGATTGTCAGTCGAAGAGCAACCAGAATCTTAATTTCTAGATGGCCTTATCCCTTTGGTTTGACGGTCGAGAAAGTCAGAGGCCTGGAAGGGCACTGGGTGGAAAATTGGACCTACAATGCAAGTGAAATGGTTCTGCAGGCAGTCGAGGTCGAAGCCTGAAAGGGCACTGAGTGGAAAGTTACTATGGGTGCCCTTCCCAGCTAGGTCAACTTAGTCCAAAGAAAAGTTCCCGGGACCCAAATTGTCAAATATGTGGTAAGTATCTATTGAGCATCTCCTCTTTCCCTGCTCTTGGGCCTATATGGTTTGCCACAGGTCTAAAGGACCTCAGAGAGTTAGATACTCTTCATTCTATGAAGGGATGGTTTTATGACTTGTGCAAAGCCAAAGCAAGTAGCAAGTTACCAACTGATTTTATGGAGAGAGTATACTAGCTGGTGAGCATTTGGATTACAAGAAAGAAATGTAAGGAAAGAGTATCTAACTCTATTGTGGAGGTCTAATTTCTTGAAGACACTGAATCAAGAAAGAAATATAAGGAAAGAGGGTATACACAATCCTGACAGGTGTCTTGTCTGAAACCTGGAGGCCTCTTGCCAATTTTTTTTTTCAAGATCAATGTTGATGCTGCCGGGTGTAAGGATTCAAAGTGTGCTAAGTTAGTTGAAATTCCAAGAGACTGGGAGGGTAATTTGGTAAAAGGAAAGTAGCAGAGGACAACACATTTTCAGCAGTAGCAGCAGAACTTCTGGCTATAGAACTTGTGCACTATAGAGGGCATTGACAGTGTCTGCCAAGTGGCTGTGCTCATGAAAAAAAAAAATGCCAGCAGACATAGCAATGGAAGCAATTTTGAAAGATATTGAATTTTTAATGGTTTTGAATCCATTGAAGATCGGCTAAATTGGAAGAAATGCAAACAAAGTTGCAGACTGGGTTTCAAAGAATGCGGAAAGAAATCCTATGGTGCAGAACAAGTTCACCACAATCCTAGAGGCTCTGTTGTCTCTACTTCAAAAGGATAGTAGTGTTTTAGGAGCAAATGTTACACCCCTTCAGGGCCCAAACCATGTAAGTGAAACAGTTTTATGTTAATGAAATTTCCACGTTTTGACCAAAAAAAGAAAAAAGAAAAAAAATTACGATTTTCTACAACTACACACTTGCAAAAATGCAGGAGTCCCAGGATAAGCCAATATTTCCTCTCTAATACCCTTTACAAAAATACCTCAAAAAGAAAATTGTGCCTTGCTGTTGCAATTACAATTTTCTGGCTCCCGCCACAACAGGCAGAAACCACTACAAGTTTCAGAATAATGTATATGTCGCCGATAGGTTATATGATAAAAGAAGTAACGACCATAACCAGAGAGAGGACGTTCTAACACCGAACTAGCCATTGCAGTGAGTAAAATTAGATACATGTAATCTTACAAGATTTGAGAAGATGTGTTGCAAGTAATGTTTAATCCTATGACGATGAAGATTGATGTCGAGAAACTGCAGATTTTTACATCAAATATCTCAAAGGCAGTAGAAGCCACAACTGCAGATTTTGCTTACAATGTCATTTAAAACTCTTAGCCACTAATGTCACTTGTATTCTATCTTAGTACCAACTGGGAAAAATCTCACCAGTTTTTCTCTGTCGACGACATCACCGAAATTTATCAGTACTACTTTCCTCAAGGAATGTCGCCAACACTTCCTGGATAGACGCTTGCAGCAAGTTTGGTCATCTTCCCCTCCACCCCCGCTTCCATATTCAAACTGCAAATTTTTGTTTCAAAACAAAGACGAAATATGTGTCAGAATGTATGACCAGAAAAACACACACACACACACAAAGGGGACACCACGGTAGTGAAGTTTACCTCAATTGATCTGTTGCGATGTCCGGTTGAAACAATCCGCAAGGTCTCAAGATTAGGTGATAGCCGAAGAAAGTTGTTTACCAATGCAAAAGAAACGGGGCTCCAAGTAAGCAACTTGACTGTTAGGGTTCTCAGATCATAGATTTGCGAAAGCGTAAAGCTTTCTGGATAAACCAAATCCTGCACAATTATAAGTTGAAATGGAAATCTTAATTGTTAGAGTATTCTTTTGATGAAGTTAAATGAAATCTTGTGGCCAAACACAATTTGATCGAGCAAAACACATATTTTATTTTTCCGATCTTAAAAGTGAAAAATTTCAGTTTTCTTAACACGAAGTCATCACTTCTGTCGTACAATTCATATTTCTAAATGTTTGTACAAGTTGATCATCAAAATTAAATTACAAATTGCTAGGGGAACAAGAAAATGTTCAGTTACCTATGAAGTCTGATTCTGAACAGAACATGCAAGTTTGTCATATTTAAGGATAGTTGATAACTTCAATTTTGGTAGTCCAATTTTGAATATATAGCTTATTACATGAATGAAGAGGTCTTCTCGCTTCTTTTCAATAAAATTTTGAAAAAATATAATTCTAACTAGATATATCTCAATTCTGCAGCAGAACCTTGCCTTTCAACATATAAATTCAACAGTTGAGTGTCTCTAAATGATTAATTAAGCTTTAGTTGGAAGCAGTACCTGAACAGAGTGACAATCTATGGTAAGATCTTTGACAGGACCAAAAGATGCGATCCAGTTCCAGAATGTGATCAAGTGACGCTTATCCACTGGTTTTTCTTCCGAGTCAATCAACAGCACAACCTCCAGAAATTTTCCCCTACGATTTATGATATTTCTGGGAAGAAGAGAATCAGTGACTTTGCCCCAACGACGTACTGGAAACTTGACTATGACCTCTAACATTCCAGAACTACTACTACTCTTCTTCATGGGGCGATTGATCTCAAACTTGTGTAAGGAACATTGTGGAGTAAACTCTAACTCCAAGCTCTTGAGGCCAGCAATGTCGAAAACTTGTTCTCTGCAATGTCCAAGGATGTGTTGACAATCGATTCCCCATGTGCGTTTGTACGATAGATGTTTAAGGACGTGCGTACGAGGATGGATACTGAAACTTTTATCGTCAGATTCTTCAAAGGTAAGGGATTCAAGATTTGGAGCATGAATCTCAATTCCTCCAGGCATGTTCACCCACACCAGCTTCTTCAATGATGCGCTCGAAATCGTTTTCACAGGTTTGAACGTTGTGTAATATTCCAGTCGCAATTCTTCAAGGTGGACAAGCTTATTCTCAAGATTATCTTCCAGCCAGTCTTTATGAAAATGAATGAAAGACAATGACAACATCTTGAGAAATGGGCATCCAGATATATCAATATCACATTCCTTGATGTTGCTGATCAATCTTCTATACACACCCACAAATTCAAATTTCTCCAAACTGACTGATTCTATCTTAACCCTTTTCAGCAATGCATCACTAGGCTCCAGAGCAATTGATTTAATTCTTCTACTTCCCAAGAATCTAAAGTTTCTCAATCCAGCACAATTACTAATACTCAGATTCTCAAGAACAGGCCAAGAACTAGTACTCATTTCAAACAATTCATTCACACTCAAGTTATGCAATTTCAAACCGGATAAACGAAGGGTTACGATGAAATTAGGAGAAGACCCAATTAGGGTTAGGGGCAGAGAGTACTTGGGATGTTTCAGATCAATGTCCAGCTCTTGTACACGGTTTTCAATTGCGAAATTAATCGCCTTCTTGATGACATTAGCGTGTTTCTTGTCACTGATCTTTGGGGGTCGAATTCTGAGTTTCTGTAAATGGGTATTGTCGAGGTTGATGCGTTGTGTGGTGCGATTGACGGTAGTTAGGAACTCGGCGGTGAGATGTTGCCGGAGACGGTGAGGGTTGAACCAAGAAAAGTCGAGATCGATTACTGGGAAGGAAGTGATAGCGGAGTGGAGAGTCTTGGATAGACGGCGTGCTCTGATGACGTCGATTGAGGGGAGGAGGGATAGGATGTGGTGGAGAATCGGTACCGGAAGATTTGAGATCCGGTCGACGGCGGCGCCGTCGTCGTCGGTGGTCGTCGTAGTGAGTTTTATTCTCTTCGGCTCCATTGTTGTGAACCAGAGAGACAATCTTGCAGTGGCGAAGAAACGGAACCCAATTTCAGAGAACAATGTAACAGTGTGATTTATATGGGGGATGAGCAAGGAGAGGAGTGGAAATAACGGTATTTTTAACTGGGTGAAAAAACATCTCCCTCAAATAGACTCGCTTCTTCCTAATTTCTCAAATCTGCGAAGGCCGTTGGGGAAGATTGATTTCAATCAATTTCCGGCACTTTTCAATTTTCAGGCGGGTGCTACTAATCATGACGGCGCCTCTCCATCGTGTTCCACTCCGATTCGAGGGCGTGGAGGTGCCTCTAAGCCTAGATTGGCTACCTCCAACTCTGGTGGTAGGAGCTCCATGGGTGGACATAATCAATTTCGAGGGTCGGCGGATCGATTGGCTGCTGATAGATCCGAACATGGAGTGCGACTAGGGCTCATGATCCCAATTCGGATGAGGGTGGTCATTCAGGAGCTCCAGGAGCTGGAAAGGAGAATGGGTCTTTCCCCTTTGGGTTTGCTAGGTCGGCTAATCGACTCAACCACTAACGCTGCTTCCATGAAGATTGTTGCCAGGAATTGTCGCGGAGTGGGCAACAATGAGACGGTAAGATCTGTGATTGATCTCTGTTTTTCTTCAGCTGCTGATATGGTGGTTTTGGTGGAACCTAGGGTTTCTAGCTCTCATCTACAGAGAATTTGTAGGAGAACTCGGTTAGATTCTTTTCATTGTGCAGAGGCTCAAGGCTTTAGTGGTGGGCTTTGGTTGCTTTGGAATAGTAGGGAAGTAGAAGTTGATATTGTCTCTACTAATTCACAATCTGTTTCTGCGATTGTCAAAAGGAAGAACCAGATTGGATGGTTGTTCACTGGAGTGTATGCTAGTTCAAATCCTCTAGTAAGAGAGGAGTTGTGGAGCTATTTAGCCTCTTTAGCTCAGAGTCATAATCTTCCCTGGTTGCTTGCAGGGGATTTTAATCAAGTAGGAGCTGCTTCTGAGAAGAAGGGAGGGAGGGCTATAAATAGTAGAAATTGTAATCAAATGTTAGATTGCTTTGAGTTCTGTTTGTTGTTGGATATGGGTTTTAGGGACCACAGTTTACATGGTCAAACTCTCAATTTTCTGGTAATTTGATCAGGCAGAGGTTAGACAGGATTATGTGTAATGATAGTTGGAGATTACTGTTCCCTGAAGCTTTTGTCCAACATGAGGTGAGAATTAACTCGGATCATCATCCTCTTGTGATCAATACTGTTGGGATTCCTCTTCCTTCTCCTGCTTTGAAGCCATTTAGAATGGAAGCAGCTTGGTTCTTGGAGGAAGGGTTTAGTGATTTTGTGGATTTACACTGGCATACTGGTTTTTCTATTCCTGACTCTATTGATGGCTTTGTGAAGGATGTTAGGGAGTGGAATAGTAATGTGTTTGGTAATATTTTCTCTAGAAAGAAGATTTTGAAGGCTAGGCTGGCTGGCATTCAAAGATCTCTTGCTATTAGAGAAAATGGGTTTCTGATGAATTTAGAAATTGATTTGCAGCAGCAACTTAATACTGTGTTGTATCAGGAAGAATTGTTTTGGTTTCTGAAGTCTAGAGCAAGTAAGCTTCTCTTGGGTGATAAAAATTCAAGATACGTTTCTTTCTACTGTGGCTAGAAGAAGGAAGAGCAAAGTTTCTTTGATCAAACTTGATAATGGGGATCGAAGGTTCTTAAAGTTGCTGCAACTGATCATTTCTCTAACTTGTTTAGGGATGATAACCCTGCTACAGATAACTCTTCCACTTGGACTGGGAGTGTGTTTTATGCAGAAGAAAAGTTGCATTTAAGCTGTGCAGTCACTGAGGAAGAAGTCAAAATATAATGTTCTTTATGGGTGCTTTTAAGAGCCCTGGTCCAGATGGTATTCCTCCTGGATTTTATCAGCAATTCTGGGCAAAGGTTGGTGGATCTGTGTTTGCTATGGTGAAGAAGGCTCTTGATTCAGGTAGTCTCCCTCCAAACATAAATGGTACTTTGATTGCCTTAATTCCAAAAGTGGAAGTTCCTACTTCTTTCAGTCAATTCAGACCTTTAGGTCTGTGCAATGTCTCTTTAAAAGTTATTACAAAGCTTTTTACTCACAGATTAAGAGCTCCTCTTCAAAGGATTATTCATCCTTTGCAGTTTAGCTTCTTGCCAGGTAGGATGGTGTGTACGAGAGAATCCTGCGGAGAGAAATCAATATACACCAAGAGTAGGGGATAGAAAAGACACAGGAAGTGTAAGGCTGTGTGTAGGGAGAGTGTAGGGTTTTGATTCATGGATTGCGCAACGGAAGCATAATCAAACATAAAACCATGCAAAACCCTCCAAGGATCACAAGTCAAGAGACATAACGATGGTAAGGGTTAAAAATCATAAACACACCTTTGGGTTCTCCTTGATGACTTCAAACGCGAATAGTGTCACGTCTCTACGGTTGATCCACGCCTAGAGGTGAGATCTAGATCCTCCAAATCCATGTGCTAGCTAGGAAGAATGGAGGAGGAAGAAGGAATCGCCAACAATGAAGTGCCAAGAGGTGGGGCGGCTCCCTTGTGGCCGACGGGTAGGGGGCGGCGGTCCCAAGGGGGGTTCGGCCCTTGCTTGGGACTTGCTCTCTCCTTGCTTTGTTCTCTCCTTTCTTCTATCAAATAGATGTGTATGTGTGTAGAGAAAAATAAGCTTGGAGTGTTCTTTATATAGTCCAACAACTCCTTGTCCTACTACATAAAGAACCCCTCATAATCCTACTCAAGTTCGGATTAGTCCCTTTTGCAAAATAGTCCTTATCATGTCAATACATGGATTAGTTCTATTTGCAAATTAATCCTAATCATGTCTCTACATGAATTAGGCCACCTTGGAAAATTCTAATCATGTCCATACATGGATTAGTCCAACTTGCATATTAGTCCTACTAAGTTAGCAAGTTGTTGCGATTTGATCCTTTTAATTAATTAATCATATTAATTAATTAATTCCCAAGTCTAGTTCACCCTTATATGGCGTGTGACCCCATAGGTTCTATTTAGTTGGTAGTAACTATTTACTAATATGGAGCGGCCTCTAGCAAGACATCCATTCTAGCCAACAAATAGAATAGTCATCATGACAAACCTTGTGCAAGTAATTGTCTCATCCCTTTGTCAGAATATCCGGATTGGACACGAGACATACATGTCACACTCGTATATCCAATCCATAGTTTCTCGATCCTGGGAATAGCCTTATTCGTGCAAATAACATCAATATCCCATATTGATTTATTTGAGTCTGGCCAGACATTTTATAAGCACTATCCCTCGAGTGGCCTAGGATATTTGCTCCCGTTATGTGGGAGGGACAAATTCTATCTACGTCCACTACGATCTCTAAGCTTGCTTCTCATTGTCTCCAGTACACGCCTTTATAACTACCCAGTTACGGTGTAGCGTTTAACGCTACCAAGATCACAATAATCCACAACTAGATAATCTAGTGACTTCAAGTCTAAGGATGACAATACCATTGCACCGCGAGAAGCGCTTGTGACTCAACATAACGTGTATGTAGCCTTCTCGGAGATGGGTCAATCCAGTATGCCATTACTCCTAATGCATACCCATGTGTTGGATCATGATATCTCCATATCAATCCAACCCCATACTAGTCTATAGATGATTGTCCTATTAATCATTATAATCGACTAGGGATATTTAAGAATATAACACTTATATTCTAAGGACTTCATTCATGTTAACATATCTCCATATCGATAACATAATGAATCGTAAATCCATAAATGTCACAATTAATTGATTGCCTCTAGGGCACAATTCCAACAGTCTCCCACTTGCACTAGAGTCAATCTTCTGCATCATATGCCTATTGATCTAGCGCGGCCTTCCACGCTTACGCTGCGTATAGGCGAGACATCCGCTGGCACCTTGCAAACATTCACATCTCCTACATCAACAATTTGATTGAGATTGAATATTCTGAGTAAATGCATCTTATGCATTAATTTACTCAGTCCTCTATGCTATAATCAGTGACTGAATCTTGCCTGGAACCTTTCCAGCTCACAGTCGCTCCCACTAGGGCAAAACACAAAACTCGACTTTATAATCTAAAATATCCTTTGTTAGATTTGAAGTTCGCATCACTGTAACCCCTTACAGTAAACTCTTCATTATTATCTTTTTATCAAGAATTCATCCTTAGTGCTTCTCAAGTACTAAAGGATAATCTTGATAATCTATCCCGTGACTCTCACCCGGATTTGACTGGTATCTTTGTGTCATACCATATGACACATCTGGCCTAGTACATAATATGGCGTATCTCGTGAATCTAATTCATACGGTCCATTCCTAATCCAATTGGAATGACAATTAGCCTTCCAAAGACTAATTCCATGTGACATGGGTAAGAATCATTATTCTTTTCACGTTGAACCATTTCAACACCTTTGTCAATTTATGTACTATGACCTAAGCTATACAACCATCTTGATTTCCTCAATAGATCTTCACAAGTTGCTTCGCTTAAGTCTACCATTAGAAAGTCAACTCCCTAGTCAATCTACGTAAGACTGCCAAGTAGGGGCAACATTCATAATGATTAAGTATGTCTCCACATACAAGACCAGAAAAATAACTGTGCTCCCACTAACCTTCTTGTAAACACAAGTCTCATCTTCAATTTTGATGGAATCAAACTGTTGGAATAGATGCCCTAGAGGCAATCTAGTTTAGTATGAATTTGTATATGGCTAGAAAATTCATTTATTATTTATTGGATATTTAATATAATGAAGTCCTTAGATTTACAATCGTGTTGTTTATCTTAAATATCCCTAGTCAAGTATAATGATTAATGGGACAATCATTCATAGACTAGTATGGGGTTGGATTGATATGGAGATATCACGATCCAACACCTAGGTGTGCATTACGGAATGTTGCACTGGATTGACCCATCACCGAGAAGGCTACATACATGTTATGTTGAGTCACAAGTGCTTCTCGGGGTGCAATGGTATTGTCATCCTTAGACTTGAAGTCACTAGATATTCTAGTTGTGGATCATTGTGATCTTGGTAGCGTTAAACGCTACACCGTAACTGAGTAGTTATAAAAGCGTGTACTGGATACAATGAGAAGCAAGCTTAGAGATCGTAGTGGACGTAGAGAGGATTTTCCCCTCCCACATAACGGGAGCAAATATCCTAGGCCACTCGAGGGATAGTGCTTATAGAATGTCTGGCCAGACTCAAATAAATCAATATGGGATATTGATGTTATTTGCACGAATAAGGCTATTCCCATAGATCGAGAAACTATGGATTGGATATACGAGTGTGACTTGTATGTCTCGTGTCCAATTCTGATATGGAGGCAAAGGGATGAGACAATTACTTGTACAAGGTTGTCTAGATGACTATTCTATTAGTTGGCTAGAATGGATGTTTTGCTAGAAACCGCTCCATATTAGCAAATAGTTGCTACCAACTAGATAGAACCTATGGGGTCACACGCTATATAGAGTTGTACTAGATTTGGAATTAATTAATTGGATTAATTAATTAGAAGGATCACTTTGCAAACCCTTGCAAACTTAGTAGGGACTAATTTGCAAGGAAGGGACTAAATTGAATTCTAGTAGGACTAGAATAAGTCCTTTAGGTAGTTAACAAGGAGTTGTTGGACTATATAAAGGACCCTCCTTCCTTCCTTCCTAATAACTTATGCTCATTAGTGATCATAACAAGAGTGGGAAAGAACAAAGGAGAGAGAGAGCAAGCAACAAGGGCCGAACCCGTCCCTTGCCGCCGCCCCCTCACCCCGTCGGCCAAAAGAGGGCCGAAGCCCCTCTTTTGTCTCGTTTTGCGTGATTCCTTCACCCTCCTCTTATTCCGGGCTAGCACCAAGGAGTTTGGGAGATCTAGGATCAACTCTAGGCGTGGATCAACTATAGAGAACGTGACACTATTCGCGTTTGAAGTCATCAAGGAGAACCCAAAGGTGTGTTTATGATTTCTTGCCTTTACTATCGTTATGCATCTAGACTTGTGATCCTTGGAGGGTTTTGCATGGCTTTTATTTGATTATGCTTCCGTTTGCGCGTTCCATGAATCAAAACCCTACAGTGGTATCAGAGCCACAGGTCATAGAGCATAAACGTAGTTTATGTGTTACATTCTTGCTGTTTTACACCTTAATTTGTTGTTTATCGCGTAAAACAAGACAAATCAAGCATGGGATGCAATTTGTCAATAATTAGATCATAACAAGACCCAATTTTGCATTGGATGCATGAATTGGTGAGTTTGAGAAATTTTAGGATCTAAGATCTAGGGTTTGGGCATCCTTGGGGAAGAAGGAGTTCTCCCAAAACAAGGAAACAACCAAACTTAGGCTCCAAGCAAGGGAGTTGTTTTGGAAACAACTCCCAAGAGGAGGTTCGGCCCCCTAGGGGACCGCCCCCTTGCTTGCCGCCCAAGCTTGGCCGCCCTAAGGGGCCGGGCGGCCCTAACCCGCGGGCCTAGCTTGCGAGTTTTGGGCCGGGCCGGCCCTAGGGCCTTGTGGTTCACTTTGATGGGCCCGGGCAATTGGATTGTTGGGCCCATGGACCGTTTTAACCCTAGAAATCCTAAAATCAATTAAAATTGACCAAGCGCGTTAAAATTGGATTTTAACTGTTTATGTGCAAATCGCATGGTGATTGGATATGGCCTTAGGATGTGGTTTGATGTGGATGTTTAATTTTGTGGTTTGGTTTTACGGCCTGCGAGCTGATCAATTAATTATAATAATTAATTAGGGTTTTATGGCCTGCGTGCCATTTTTTTCTCAACTTGTGAGATTTATTTTATTTAGTATAGATGATAGCTAGTGCTAGATAAAGTAGATTGTTAGCCAAGATTGAAGAAAAGAAGCCCAAAGCCAAAGAAGCCACAAAAGATGGAGCATGGAGCATGGAGCATACCACATGACTATGAAGGATGGACCAAAAGATCAAGACGCATGGAGATGTGTTTGCTTAGGGTTCATAGATAATTCCATTGGCTTGGAATTATCTTAGTCTAGAAAAGGCCATATCCACATCACGTTTAATTTCTGTTTTGTGGTTGTTTATTTATTGTCTTATTATTTGTGTGGTTGGTGTATGGATGATGCATGCAATTAGGATAATAAGATAATTAGACAACCCGGATCTATTATTTGGAGTTGTGCCCAAACTCAAATAGATAGATCAGTTGATATTGATCAACAAAATATTTAAAACTGAATTGAAAAATCCCTTAAATTCTAAGATATTGTGTTTTTGCCTTCTCGTTATTTAAACACTCATTATCATCATTATTTATCAAGTTCGTGCGTGCCAAAGCATGGCGACTTGGTTCATAATGATGGAATGCGATGGCACGTAACAATGTGCAATTGTTTAGATAAGAGGTTGAACACAACTAGGCTATTAATTTGATTAAGAAACCTAGAGGCAATCAATTGGGATTATCCATATAGATGGATAAATAAAGAGTTATTTGCCCGATTGAACCAAGAGTTGCATATGGGATGCAATTGGAATTGTTCCTACCTAAAAGTAGTCAAATTATGGGTGACTTGCCAAAGCAAGCTCATAAGGAGATGAAAAGATGGATCTTGACCCACTAGAAAATATAAGGATATTTTCCGCATTAATATCTTGAGGGTTATTAATCCGTAGAAAAATAGTGGGAGCTATATTTAATAAACTAGCCATTATTAAATATAGTCAAAAATTCACAAATACTAAAACTTGCGTATTTTCCTTTTGTAGAATTCCAAATGGCAAACAACTCATCGAGTTCACAACATTCCCTACGATCTGTCCTTGAGAAGGACAAGCTCTCTGGAACCAACTTTCTTGATTGGTACAGAAACTTGAGAATTGTTCTCAAGCAAGAGTTGGCAACCGATCTCGTGTTGCAATCGTTGCCCGAGAGTTATGGACAGTTCATTATGAACTATAACATGAACGAGATCGTTAAACCACTGCCAGATTTGCTCAACATGTTGAGGACGGCTGAACAGAGCATCAACAAGGGTAAGGGCAAGGCCATTATGATGGTGCATAAAGGAAAGGGCAAAAAGTTTGCCTCTTCCTCCAAGGGTAAGGGCAAGTCAGTTGCCAAGACCAAGGAACAAGCCCTTAAGCCTGTTGGTGGCATTGCCAAGGTCGTGACTAAGGGTGAGTGTCACTACTGCAGTCAACCTGGACACTGGAGGAGGAACTGCCCAAAATATCTGGAGGACAAGAGGCTTGGAATAGTGATTCCACCACCACCAGGTATTTTTGTTGTAGATGTCAATTTAACTGTCTCTACATCATGGGTATTAGATACTGGATGTGGATCTCATATTTGTCGAAATATGCAGGATCTAAAGAGAAGTAAAAGATTGGCTAAAGGGGAGGTAGATCTGCGCGTTGGGAATGGAGCAAAGGTTGCTGCGTTGGCCATAGGCGTGTGCGAGCTATCTCTGCCTTCAGGATTAGTTTTAGAATTAAATAATTGCTATTTTGTGCCTGCTATGAGCAGAAACATTATTTCTATTTCTTGTTTGGACAAGGAAGGTTTTATTATTTCAATAAAGAACAATTGTTGTTCCTTTTATTTGAATAATATTCACTATTTTAGTGCGCAATTATTTAATGGACTTTATGTCCTTGATCTAAGCAATCCTGTCTACAAACATTAATACCAAGCGGATTAAAATAAATGATTTAAATCCTGCTTATTTATGGCATTGTCGTTTAGGCCACATAAATGAGAAACGTGTATCTAGACTCCATAAGGATGGATTACTAGACTCATTTGATTTTGAATCATATGAGACATGTGAGCCTTGTTTATTGGGAAAAATGACAAAGTCCCCTTTCAATAAGAAAGGTGAGAGGACTAGTGAGCAGTTGGCACTCATACATACCGATGTGTGTGGGCCATTTGCCACACCTGCCAGGGGTGGTTATGTCTACTTCATTACATTTACTGATGATTACAGTAGATATGGAATTGTGTACCTTATGAGGGCAAAATCCGAATCCTTTGAAGTGTTCAAAGAATTAAAGAATGAAGTAGAGAAGCAACTTGGCAAAATTATCAAGGCTCTACGATCGGATCGTGGAGGAGAATACTTGAGCCAAGAGTTTGACGACTATCTTAGAGAGTGTGGGATCGTGTCCCAACTCACTCCACCCGGAACGCCACAATGGAATGGCGTGTCCGAGAGGAGGAATCGAACCCTATTGGATATGGTTCGGTCTATGATGTGTCAAACCGATCTTCCATTATCATTTTGGGGCTACGCTCTATTAAGTGCAGCTTTCACCATTAACCGTGTTCCATCTAAATCAGTCATGAAGACACCATATGAGATGTGGAGTGGGAGGCGTCCCACATTGTCGTTCATGAGGATTTGGGGCTGCGATGTCTATGTAAAACGTTTACAATCAGACAAGCTAGGGCCTAAATCGGATAAGTGTAAATTTGTGGGGTACCCTAAGGAAACTAAGGGATACTACTTCTACAATCCAACCGAGAACAAAGTGTTTGTTGCTCGGACCGGCGTGTTTCTAGAAAGAGAGTTTGTCTCTAAAGAAGCAAGTGGGAGGAATGTAGAACTTGAAGAAGTTCAAGAACCACAAATCACTGAACCGATTATGGAACATGAACAGGAATCACAAGCAGTTGTGGAGCCACCTGTTCAGGTAACACAAGAGCTTCGTAGATCTAGTAGAGTGCGCCAGGAACCCGAGAGGTATGGACATCTCGTAACTGATTCCGGTGACACGATGCTCATAGATGATGAGCCTACTACCTATGAGGAGGCCATGAGTGGCCCAGACTCGCAGAAGTGGCTTGAGGCCATGAGATCCGAGATGGAATCCATGTACACCAACAAAGTATGGACTTTGGTGGAACCACCCGATGGGGCGCGACCCATAGGGTGCAAGTGGGTCTTCAAGAAGAAGATCGACATGGATGGTAATGTGATTACCTATAAGGGCCGATTGGTGGCTAAAGGATTCAGACAGATTCATGGTATTGACTATGATGAAACCTTTTCACCAGTCGCTATGACCAAATCCATCCGAATCCTACTTGCAATTGCAGCATACTACGACTATGAGATTTGGCAGATGGATGTCAAAAAAGCATTCCTTTATGGGAATCTCCTCGAGGACGTGTATATGATACAGCCAGAGGGTTTTGAGGATCCAAAGCAAGCCAACAAAGTCTGTAAGCTGCAACGATCCATTTATGGATTGAAGCAAGCTTCTAGGAGTTGGAATCGACGTTTTGATGAAGTAGTCAAAGAGTTTGGCTTCATCAGAAACGAAGATGAGTCTTGTGTCTACAAGAAGGTTAGTGGGAGCTCTGTAGCTTTTCTGGTCTTGTATGTAGATGACATACTACTCATTGGAAACGACATTCCTATGCTGCAATCTGTGAAAGATTGGCTAGGAAAGTGTTTCTCAATGAAGGACTTAGGGGAAGCAGCCTATATACTCGGTATAAAGATCTATAGAGATAGATCCAAGAGGTTGCTAGGCCTAAGTCAAAGTACATATATTGACAAGGTGTTGAAACGGTTCAACATGCAAGATTCCAAGAAAGGATTCTTGCCCATGTCACATGGAATCACTCTTTCGAAGAGTGGTTGTCCTTCCAATGAGATTGAGAAGGAACGCATGAGTAGGATCCCCTATGCCTCGGCCATAGGATCTATCATGTACGCCATGTTATGTACTAGACCAGATGTGTCATATGCCTTGAGTATGACAAGCAGATACCAATCCAATCCGGGTGAGAGTCACTGGATTGCTGTCAAGAACATCCTAAAGTACTTGAGAAGAACTAAGGATGCTTTCTTGATGTTTGGCGGTGAGGAAGAGTTGCGTGTAAAGGGTTACACTGATGCAAGCTTCCAAACCGACAGAGATGACTTTAGATCACAGTCGGGATATGTGTTTTGCCTGAATGGAGCAGCGGTGAGCTGGAAGAGTTCCAAGCAAGAGACGGTAGCTGATTCTACAACAGAGGCTGAGTACATTGCTGCAAATGGCGCAACAAAGGAGGCTGTTTGGATCAGAAAGTTTGTTTCTGAACTTGGTGTGGTCCCTAGCATTGCGGATCCAGTGGAGTTGTTCTGTGACAACACTGGGGCGATCGCGCAATCAAAGGAACCTAGATCGCACCAGAAGTCCAAGCACGTGCTCAGGAAGTTTCATCTGATTCGAGATATTATCGATAGAGGAGACGTTCGGATATGCAAGATTCCTACAGATGATAATCTGTCAGACCCGCTTACGAAGCCTCTCACGCAGTGGAAGCATGAAGGGCACACTAGGAGTATGGGCATACGAGATGCGCCAGATTGGCTCTAGTGCAAGTGGGAGACTGTTGGAATAGATGCCCTAGAGGCAATCTAGTTTAGTATGAATTTGTATATGGCTAGAAAATTCATTTATTATTTATTGGATATTTAATATAATGAAGTCCTTAGATTTACAATCGTGTTGTTTATCTTAAATATCCCTAGTCAAGTATAATGATTAATGGGACAATCATTCATAGACTAGTATGGGGTTGGATTGATATGGAGATATCACGATCCAACACGTAGGTGTGCATTAGGGAATGTTGCACTGGATTGACCCATCTCCGAGAAGGCTACATACATGTTATGTTGAGTCACAAGCGCTTCTCGCGGTACAATGGTATTGTCATCCTTAGACTTGAAGTCACTAGATATTCTAGTTGTGGATTATTGTGATATTGGTAGCGTTAAACGCTACACCGTAACTGGGTAGTTATAAAAGCGTGTACTGGATACAATGAGAAGCAAGCTTAGAGATCGTAGTGGACGTAGAGAGGATTTGCCCCTCCCACATAACGGGAGCAAATATCCTAGGCCACTCGAGGGATAGTGCTTATAGAATGTCTGGCCAGACTCAACTAAATCAATATGGGATATTGATGTTATTTGCACGAATAAGGCTATTCCCATAGATCGAGAAACTATGGATTGGATATACGAGTGTGACTTTTATGTCTCGTGTCCAATCCGGATATGGAGGCAAAGGGATGAGACAATTACTTGTACAAGGTTGTCTAGATGACTATTCTATTAGTTGGCTAGAATGGATGTTTTGCTAGAAACCGCTCCATATTAGCAAATAGTTGCTACCAACTAGATAGAACCTATGGGGTCACACGCTATATAGAGTTGTACTAGATTTGGAATTAATTAATTGGATTAATTAATTAGAAGGATCACTTTGCAAACCCTTGCAAACTTAGTAGGGACTAATTTGCAAGGAAGGGACTAAATTGAATTCTAGTAGGACTAGAATAAGTCCTTTAGGTAGTTAACAAGGAGTTGTTGGACTATATAAAGGACCCTCCTTCCTTCCTTCCTAATAACTTATGCTCATTAGTGATCATAACAAGAGTGGGAAAGAACAAAGGAGAGAGAGAGAGCAAGCAACAAGGGCCGAACCCGTCCCTTGCCGCCGCCCCCTCACCCCGTCGGCCAAGCCCCTCTTTTGTCTCGTTTTGCGTGATTCCTTCACCCTCCTCTTATTCCGGGCTAGCACCAAGGAGTTTGGGAGATCTAAGATCAACTCTAGGCGTGGATCAACTATAGAGAACGTGACACTATTCGCGTTTGAAATCATCAAGGAGAACCCAAATGTGTGTTTATGATTTCTTGCCTTTACTATCGTTATGCATCTAGACTTGTGATCCTTGGAGGGTTTTGCATGGCTTTTATTTGATTATGCTTCCGTTTGCGCGTTCCATGAATCAAAACCCTACACAAACTCCTTTGATTGCATCATGAATTTGAAGAGTCCAACTCCTAGAAGCTTGATCAAATCTATAAATAGATTGCTACAAGCAAGATACAAATGGATTTAAGCATCACAACTGGAAAGATTTCGTCATAGTCTATACTATGAACTCACATGAAATCCTTACCTAACCAATTGTCCCTTAAAGGTAATCATATTACCATCCATGTTGGTTTCCTCATAACCCACTTGCACCTTTTAGGTGGTTCCACCAAAGTCCATACTTTGTTGGTATACATGGATTCCATTTTGTATCCCATGGCTCCTAGCCGTTTCTGAGAGTATGGCCCACACGTGGCCATCTCATAGGTTGTAGGCTCATCTCGATGAGCAATATATCATGGGTAACGAGAAATCCTTATTTCTCTAGTCCCTTGATATATCCTACCTAACCTACGAGGTTCTTGTGTTTTTCTGAGTAAGTTGCTCCACAACACCTTGTGATCCTGCTCATGTTCCATCAAACGGATTAATGTTCCATTGTGGTTCTTGAACTTTTCAAGTTCTACTGTCCTCCCACTATTTCTCTTAGAGACAATCTCTACCTAGAAACACTGTGGTTCGAGAAACAAACAGTTTTGTTCTCGATCAGGTTGTAGAAATAATATCTTTTCAGAATATTCCACAAAACATTTATCCGACATGGGTTCAAGTTTATTTTGTAAACTCTTTTACATAAACTTCATAACCCCGTAATTTTATGAATGACATACTAGGACACTTCCTAGTCCATATCTCATATGGCGTTTATTCATATTTCGTTTTTGATGGAACAAGGTTAAGGGCGAAATTTGCTGTAATTAGAACATAGCCCCCAAAAGTGAACTGGAAGTTCTGTTTGACTCATCATGGACCGAACCGTGTCCTACAAGGTTCGAACTCTCCTTTTAGACAAACCAAACCCATGTGGCGTGCTAGGTGGAGTGAGTTTTGGATCATATCCAACACTCCCATAGATTCTTGTCAAACTCTTGGCTCAAGTACTTTCTTCTATGATCCAATCGTAGAGTCTAAATACTTTTGCCAAGCTGGTTCCCTACTTCATTCCTGAATACTTTGAACAATTCAAAGGATTCTGATTTGTTTCTTCATAAGATACACAAATCCATATTTCTCTGATCCTATCAGTAAATATGATGAAGTACTGAAAACCATCTTTAGCATTTGTGCTTTGCTTCATAGCCCCACGTGTAGGATTATTTCTTCCTTATCCAATTGTCTTCATCTCTTGAGATCCTCCACACTTCCATAAATGTGAGATCCTTATCTAGTATCATATACTTATGATGATGAGATAGACACATTGATTTCTATAACAAAATACCTATATTGGAATTCATAATTCCTTTATTACTTACTTCCAGGTACTTTGGGTAGCCTCTCTTCCTCTACACCACCTATGGGACTCCAAGACAACTTGGTTTTAGCAACAGGCTTGCTTTATACCCATGGGGTCGGTGCAAACAATTTGCCCTTACCCATGCTGTTATCCATTAACAACTTTGCCCATGCCCATTATTAGTGTTTTGTTTTAGTGATTTTTCAATCATATTGAGTAAATCAACTTTAAAAACAAAATAATAATTGCATCCAATGCAATTCTTGGTCCACTTGGGTGAATAACCGTTTATTCTTAATCTATCTCATAGATAATGCATATTCACTAATCTTTCAATCATATTGAATTAGTATATTTTGCATAACCCAAAGTAGAGCAACACTTCAAACCTTTCATGTCTAGCTCGCTCTTTTGAAAGAGCTTCTTTCAATGTATGATCATATCATACTTTCTCCATGTTTCTCTTCTTGCTTCCAAAGCTCAGAGTTCATGCAGCTAGCATGAGGTAAGTAACATCCAAAGAACCATTCTTTGATGTTCCTTCCATTAGGTTTTAGTGTGTTTTTGGTAGTTGGTGGAAGAGAACCTTATGTTCTACGAAGTACAACAATTTCTCTTTTATTTGAGAACAATTCTCAATTTTATACCATTCTAGAAAAAGATAAAGTCGCGTTTTTATTTGTTTAATGCCATGGGTATTCAACATAATAGGATTATGCAAAGTTTGTGACGTATAACTATATTCAACAAGGATTTAAATTGTCAAATATAGCTCCCACTATTTTACTACGGATTAATAACCCTCAAGATATTAATGCGGAAAATATCCTTATATTTTCTAGTGGGCCAAGATCCATGTTTCATCTCCTTATGAGCTTGCTTTGGCAAGTCACCCATAATTTGACTACTTTAGGTAGGAACAATTCCAATTGCATCCCATATGCAACTCTTGGTTCAATTGGGCAAATAACTCCTTATTTATCCATCCATATGGATAATCCCAATTGGCTGCCTCTAGGTTTCTTAATCAAATTAATAGCCTAGTTGTGTTCAACCTCTTATCTAAACAATTGCACATTGTTACGTGCCATCGCATTCCATCATTATGAACCAAGTCGCCCTGCTTTGGCACGCATGAGCTTGATAAATAATGATGATCATGAGTGTTTAAATAACGAGAAGGCAAGAACACAATTTTTTTTGAATTTTGAGGGATTTTTAAATTCAATTTTAAATATTTTGTTGATCAATATCAACTAATCTATCTATTTGAGTTTGGGCACAACTCCAAATAATAGATCCGGGTTGTCTAATTATCTTATTATCCTAATTGCATGCATCAACCATACACCAACCACAAAATAATAAGACAATAAAGTAAACAACCACAAAACAAAAATAAACGTGATGTGGATATGGCCTTTTCTAAACTAAGATAATTCCAAGCCAATGGAATTATCTATGAAACCTAAAACAAACACATCTCCATGCGTCTTGGTCTTTTGGTCCATCCTTCATAGTCATGTGGAATGCTCCATGCTCCATCTTTTGTGGCTCCTTTTGGCTTTGGGCTTCTTTTCTTCAATCTTGGCTAACAATCTATTTTATCTAGCACTAGCTAACAACTATACTAATAAAATAAATCTCACAAGTTGAGAAAAAAAATGGCTCGCAGGCCACAAAACCCTAATTAATTATTACAATTAATTGATCAGCTCGCAGGCCGTAAACGAAACCACAAAAATTAAACATCCACAACAAACCACATCCTAAAGCATATCCAATCACCATGCGAATTGCACATAAACAGTTAAAATCCAATTTTAACGCGCTTGGTCAATTTTAATTGATTTTTAGGATTTTCTAGGGTTAAAACGGTCCATGGGCCCAACAATCCAATTGCCCGGGCCCGAAAAGGTGAACCGCAAGGCCCTAGGGCCGGCCGGCCCCTTGCCCACGCGGCTAGGCCGCGGGCTAGGGCTGCCCCGGCCCCTAGGGCAGCCTTGCTTGGGCGGCAAGCAAGGAGGGGCGGTCCCCTAGGGGGGCCGAACCTCCTTTGGGAGTTGTTTCCAAAACAACTCCCTTGCTTGGTGCCCAAGTTTGGTTGTTTCCTTGTATGGAAAGAACTCCTTCTTTCCCAAGGATGCCCAAAACCTAGATCTAAGATCCTAAAATTTCTCAAACTCACCAATTCATGCATCCAATGCAAAAATTGGATCTTGTTATGATTAATTATTGACAAATTGCATCCCATGCTTGATTTGTCTTGTTTTACGCGATAAACAATCAAATTAAGGTGTAAAACAACTAAAACGTAACACATAAACCACGTTTATGCTCTACGACCTGTGGCTCTGATACCACTGTAGGGTTTTGATTCATGAATTGCGCAACGGAAGCATAATCAAACATAAAACCATGCAAAACCCTCCTAGGATCACAAGTCAAGAGACATAACGATGGTAAGGGTTAGAAATCATAAACACACCTTTGGGTTCTCCTTGATGACTTCAAACGCGAATAGTGTCACGTCTCTACGGTTGATCCACGCCTAGAGGTGAGATCTAGATCCTCCAAATCCATGTGCTACCTAGGAAGAATGGAGGAGGAAGAAGGAATCGCCAACAATGAAGTGCCAAGAGGTGGGGCGGCTCCCTTGTGGCCGACGGGTAGGGGGCGGCGGTCCCAAGGGGGGTTCGGCCCTTGCTTGGGACTTGCTCTCTCCTTGCTTTGTTCTCTCCTTTCTTCTATCAAATAGATGTGTATGTGTGTAGAGAAAAATAAGCTTGGAGTGTTCTTTATATAGTCCAACAACTCCTTGTCCTACTACATAAAGAACCCCTCATAATCCTACTCAAGTTCGGATTAGTCCCTTTTGCAAAATAGTCCTTATCATGTCAATACATGGATTAGTTCTATTTGCAAATTAATCCTAATCATGTCTCTACATGAATTAGGCCACCTTGGAAAATTCTAATCATGTCCATACATGGATTAGTCCAACTTGCATATTAGTCCTACTAAGTTAGCAAGTTGTTGCGATTTGATCCTTTTAATTAATTAATCATATTAATTAATTAATTCCCAAGTCTAGTTCACCCTTATATGGCGTGTGACCCCATATGTTCTATTTAGTTGGTAGTAACTATTTACTAATATGGAGCGGCCTCTAGCAAGACATCCATTCTAGCCAACAAATAGAATAGTCATCATGACAAACCTTGTGCAAGTAATTGTCTCATCCCTTTGTCAGAATATCCGGATTGGACACGAGACATACATGTCACACTCGTATATCCAATCCATAGTTTCTCGATCCTGGGAATAGCCTTATTCGTGCAAATAACATCAATATCCCATATTGATTTATTTGAGTCTGGCCAGAAATTTTATAAGCACTATCCCTCGAGTGGCCTAGGATATTTGCTCCCGTTATGTGGGAGGGACAAATTCTATCTACGTCCACTACGATCTCTAAGCTTGCTTCTTATTGTATCCAGTACACGCCTTTATAACTACCCAGTTACGGTGTAGCGTTTAACGCTACCAAGATCACAATAATCCACAACTAGATAATCTAGTGACTTCAAGTCTAAGGATGACAATACCATTGCACCGCGAGAAGCGCTTGTGACTCAACATAACGTGTATGTAGCCTTCTCGGAGATGGGTCAATCCAGTATGCCATTACTCCTAATGCATACCCATGTGTTGGATCATGATATCTCCATATCAATCCAACCCCATACTAGTCTATAGATGATTGTCCTATTAATCATTATAATCGACTAGGGATATTTAAGAATATAACACTTATATTCTAAGGACTTCATTCATGTTAACATATCTCCATATCGATAACATAATGAATCGTAAATCCATAAATGTCACAATTAATTGATTGCCTCTAGGGCACAATTCCAACAGAGAGAGTAAGACAATAGCACTGTATGAGAGAGAGACAGGATTTTTGGCAGAGCTTCCGCGTAGTTCAGGTGAGTCCCCCTTGTATGGAAGGGTTAGTGATCCTATATATAACGGAGGATGTGACCGTTGCAGTGTGGTTAATGCGCCCATTAATGGCGGCTTAATTAGCTTAACCACAACGACACGTTCGTCCGCATATATAGGGACCGTTATAGCACGTTATCCGCGTATACCGGAACCGTTACGAGGTTGACCGGGTTGACCGGGTTTCCAGAGCTCGTGCCATAAATCTCTCAAAGCAGTTACTAGGGGTCGCGCGCGGGCTTGGTTGTCGCTCGCGCGCGACAGGACTTACTCTAGCCTCCAAACCACTAAGTCCCTACAAGTCCCGTGAGGTGGTATGCGAGGGCCCTGTCTCGCAGCCCCCACGTGGATCAGCGCAGGTGGTGATCCTGTGTGTGTGGAGCACAGCTAGGTGTGCTAGACGACCGCCACGTGGCTAAGATCTTCCTGTCCAGAAAGCACTATCTACATTAGCCCCCTTTCTGCGCGTGAAGACGCACAGCCGGATAGGCTTCCATGCGCAGGAACCAACGTACGCGTCGCCGCCACGCACCAATTCAAATACACCCAAATTCAGCCCCCGTGCGTGTCATTATGACCTAAAATCCCTAGAGTCGTGCTGTCTGGTCTTTTAGGGTTTTAGGCATGGCGTCAGCTTGTCCTGTGATTGCGCGATTCGACGGTGACGGTTGCGATTCGACTACTGAAAAGGACGCAACCCTTCATTGTTTTTGGATAAATACTCTGTGCTCTCCATTGTTGCAAAACATCACTTCTTTCTCTTAAAGTGAATGATACCCGGAAGCCTTCAAGAGCAGATTCAAATAATCAATCATCAATTCTTTCTTGTCAATCGTCTTCTTCAACTGTGCGCATCCAAGCAAGCTTTACCAAAACAAGGTTGGCCTTGCTCGATTCCATTTGATGTACTAATATATGCTTTGAACTGTACTGGATCTGCAAACCCATGACTATCTGAAACATGCCGTTCATTAGAAACTGTGAAGGAGACCTTGTTCTTTAAACTCAGAATTGATCTAATCCTCAGATTGTAAATATTTTGAATGTGAGGCTTCTGAAATTCCCAGTAATGTAAACGATTCTAAACTTTCAAACCCCAAAATTGACACTGAACTGTTCATCTTTCTTTTGACAAAGCATCGTTGCTTCAAACCGAACTGAGATTCGAACTGATTCTCTAAATTCAAACTAAAGTATGTGTATTTCTCCTTCCCCCTTTTTTCTTGCTCTTCCACAGGAATGGCAAAGACAAAAGGAACCAAACCCGTTAAAGAGGTCGAAGAAATACCTGATCTTCCCCATACCTTATGGCGGAAAGCCCCCTATCTGGGTGGCAAAGATTGTTACCATGCTAGGGTTAAGGTGAAGAACCTGCCAACCCCCGTTCCTACTGAAGGGTTGCAAACACTAACCCCTCCTGTTAACGCAGCCATGCTCGAATTGATCGATTCCAAGGATGTGGTTCGATTGGGCGTTGAAAATTGGTTTTTCCCGCATACTCCAATTTCCCCTCAAGCGTTTGTTCAGAAATTGGACTTTATGGATGAGTGGATTGACCATGTATTGACCCACCATGCCATCACTTTGAACAATGCTGGCATATATTTCGCAGTCCGTGCTATGAAGGGTGCTGCCTTGCAGCTGAACGAGTCCATGCTTCTAAACCTTCTCTCGCGCTACTCGCCTGCGACTCACACATTCCACTTTGCTGAGTTCGAGGCTGCTCCCACTCTCGAAGATGTACACATTCTGTATGATCTTTCTCCTGTTGGTGAGGTGGATCCTTTTAGTCCCTTGAGGGCTGATCCAGAAATTGCTCTGTACAAGCAGATGGAGGAATGCTTGTCAGAGGTGAAGAAAATTTCCACCCGGTGGACACCTGCGAAGCTTCTTCCCGACTGGCAACTGGTTGATACAGCTGCGAAGAACACTTGGAACAAGTGGGTGCAGTACTTCTTTCGCGATTATGCGAACAGTAGCATCACCAAGAAGCTCCTTAGCCAGGACCCGAAGGCGATGAATTACGTGAACGGGAAAGGCTACCATCTGACTTTGTGTGCCTTCCTCTGCGCCTGGTTGTCGAGGTATCTAATTGATGGCCATCCCCATGATGGGGTTTTCTACCATGTCCTTCCCCTTGCTGTAAAGCTGACCCTTGGTCAAAGAGTCGCACGTGGACCACTAGTCTTGGGTACCCTGTACCACAGATTCGACCAATTGGTTGTGGCAACCAAAGATTCTCGCGGCCGCCTCGACGTGTTGACCTATGTCAATATTGCATTCCTGACTATGTGGGTCTTCGAGCGGTGGCCCTCTTATGCTCCTGTTCCTGCTAAGCCCAGTAAGTGATGTGTCCCTGGTGCGGAGGAGGAGCTTTCTAGTGGGAGAGCTGCCAGATGGTTTGGAACTCATTTTCCTAAATGTACCTGGAGCTTGATATGCGATGATCGCAGCGAGTTTACAGCTAGGCCTTATGCCACGCGCGTTGAGAATGTGCGATGGTTCCCAAAGTTGTATCCTTCCAAGGCTGTTGCTTTCTCGTAAGATCTTCTTTTCGAGGGTCAAAAGCGTTTCCACGAGCGCTATCGTGAATTCTTCAGCTGGTGCCTAAGAGGTTCTCTTCCTGCTCTTGCGGAATATGTTCGTGAGCTTACTCCTAGGTATGAGAGGATCACGGTGGATGTCGATCCTACTCGCGTTTCTCCCCAATTTGGCTTTGATGCGGTGGCGCCATCGATCTGGCCGCAGTCGATCATAAGAGGCTGCTACAAACGCCTACTGTCTGGTGAGTGCAAAACAATCTTAAGGAGCAACCTTCCCTTCGAGCAACCCCCAGGTAACCGTGCATGTGGCTACTCCAAGAATTGGGTCGCTTATTGGAATACCCAGAAGGCAAGGTTTGAGACACAGTCGATCCCTCGGCCAGGCAGAGCTCCTGTGATCAAGAGAAATTCCTTCCCTTTCCGTCCTAACTGCAGCTTGGATGACTCTGAATATGGATGCTACTCATTGCTGGATCATGAGAATCACTTGTATCCCTCCACCATCCTTGAACAAAAGATGGCCGCAGTTAAGAAAGGTAATTCACATGTCATCAAATACAGCGAAGATTTCTCCAAGGTAAACAATCTCCTTTGCACGCGTTAAGTTTCTTTATTCCGATGTATCGAAACTTATGCTCCATTTTCTGTTGTAGTGCTACGTGAGGAGGTTTGCATCTGGTGAGCGCTCCAAGTCGCTGATCAACACCATTGTTGCTGGCCCGAATTCGCGAGGTCAGGGATGTATTTGCTGACTCGCTGATTGACAATACTCCAACCTTGTCTCCACCCAGGAACGATCCGTCTCCTCCAGCAACTGCTGATCCAAGGGCAAAGAGACCAAGGCAGAAGGGAATCACAATCTCTTCCCCTAGGAGCGCTCCAACTTCCCCTCCTGCGAGGTCCCTTACTTCCAGGGACAAAGGCAAAGGTCGCATGCCAAGTATGGCGCGTAAAGAGCTCGCAGTGGAGACCTTTGTTCCGTTTGGTCAGGAGGAAGAGGAGGAGGAGAGAAGAGAGGCGAGAGAAAGAGATGATGAAGAAGAAGAAGAGAGAGTCGGAGATGTCAGAGAAGGAGAGAGAGATGAGATACAAGAGGAAGAGTCGGGAGGTATCTCAAACGTACTTCTCTTCTCATTATCTTAACTCTCGCAATCTTTACTGAATAGTTTGTTCCTTTGCAGATGATGATGAAGAGACCATCAGCGGCCTTTTGGTCAAGAGGCAGAGGTGGGGTTCTCACTCTGGTGTTTCCAATGAAACCATAGACGAGGACATCCTTACTGAGTCCAGGAAAACAGCTGCGGAGGCTGCTGAAAGAAGAAGGAAACGAGAAGAAGAGGAGATTGAACGCATAAAGCAAAGGAGCCTGGAGGAGCAACATGTCGACGACTTGGTGCGTCAAACCGATGAGGAAGATGCGGTTCCAGAAGATGCGACTGCTCAAGTTGATGAGGAAGTTGCGGCTCAAGAAGAAGATGCGGCTGCTCTGGAGCAGGCTCAGGCAGACTTTGAGGAGATCGCAGGTGGCAATGAAGGTGAGATTTTTAATCTTGCGATAACTTACCGAGACGTGATTGTTGGTGCATTAAAGCATGGCTTATCGAAAGCCGACATTCGCCGCTGGCTAGTAAGCAAGTGCGGTGAACCTTCAGGTAATTATTTGAACAACGCTTGTGAACTAGGCTTAGTAACCCAATCATCATCATGACTGATTTCTTCGCACCCCAGGTCACGCTCACCTTAAGGATATGCTTAACGAAGACACATTAATAGGGCATGGTATCACGTCCTTAGCATATGACGAAGATGCTACAATCCCACCTACGCGTGGAGGTGCTCGCTCTTGGTTTATCAATATAATAATAAAATATTGTTTAATACAGGTTACCTCACATTGTCCTGTCTTGTATCGCAGGTAATGTTGGTGAAGCCATGCTGGAACAGAGGAATCAACTCTCTGCCTCTTATGTCCCAGAGCGAAGCTCTCATGTCGAGAAGCCTGTCGCAGCTGCTAAGTATGCAGGAGAGCCCTTAGAGGATGTCATCAAAGTTTCCGATGATGCCGAGGCTGACACCGTGCTAATGGAGGAAGATACCAATGCTATTGCTGAGGCAATGGAAGCAGATGCGGCTGAGGCTGAGATTCGTGAGCATATCGTGGAAGATGTTGGATCACATGCGAATGTGAATGTTCAAATGGGTGCTCCTGAGTCTCGTGAGCCTTTCGCACCTGAAGGCGTTCCTCAGGGAGCAGCAGCTTCTACTGTTGCCATTCCTTCTGCAGGGATTGAGCCTCCAGAGATTCCTCAAGAATGGAACTTTTGGAGTTCGCAGGTAGGAGCTGCAATCACACATGGTGTGGCCTATACCCTTCCTGCCAACTATGAGTAGCTAGAGCTCGCAGCTGATAGGAGAGCAATGGAGCGAGGGCAGTCTTCAGCTGCCCCAGTAATGCACATCCCTTCCTTGCGCGAGATCCTCAAAGGAACATGTATGTTACCATTATTGTCGTTCGCATCTTGCATTCTTCATTTACGAGCTTCATGTTCTAACTTGAATCAACATTGTTAGGTTTGAAGCAAGCTGATGTGGACTGGCTGGTTCAAATGCGTCTCTCCTATCCTCGATCATTTTTGAGGTCCTTGGAGATAGAGCCTTTCAACAGGAGGCTGTTCTTGACCGAGGCCATCTGGATCCTGGAGCAGCTATCTGCGGCCACCCCTGCGACCATCTCCCCTCAGAGCGCGCAGCTGCTTTTCAGCATGTGCCAAGGCCTTCAAGCCAAAGTTCAAGGCAAGCTGGGCTTCGGGTATCTTATCAACAGGGTTACCCAGATTCGCACAGCTGTGAATTTGAAGCGCGGCTTCCATAACCTCGCAGCTGAGGGGCAAAAGGTGGAGAAGCAAAGGCAGAAAGCTGAAGAGGCTGTGAAGCTCTTCCATGAGATGAGCGCCAACTACGAGCAGTTGAAGCGAGAAGTGGAGCAAGTGACAAATGTGTCACTCTTGTTCTCCCCTGATGACCCTCTGACCAAAGATTTATTTTGAGAAAAATAGCATGTATTTGGTTTGAACAAAATGTTGAAACATTATCGTATCGTAATGTTGCTAGGGTTTCTCCCCCCCCTTTTTTTATTCAAGGCTTGAATGCCCGTTTTGCCCTTCCCGGGATTTGCTCGAATATCTTTGTGCGTATCAATTATGACATCAGCTAATGATATGTCTGCCTTGATTTTCGTGCTAATTGCTTATCAGATAAGCACGCTTTCCTTGGGAAGTCCATCCGTATTATGACCTTCCGTCATTAATTAGGATACGCTACCGAATCGTGGTAGCCTTTAGTAGGGTAATTGAATGTTGCCTTTATCAAGGCGTAAGTGATTGACTCTTGCCTCTTTTCCAAGCTTTGCTGACTCAGCTAGGCAACCGCAGGGTCTCCATTGGGTCTATATAAACCCTGTCTCTTGCTACTTGGGTTCTTCATCCCAAAATGTGGCTTGCAATGAGTCCTTACGACTGCTGGCTTCAACGCTTGTACTTTGTTGATTCATGGCAACTTCAAGTTGCGAAAACTGAGTTTTTGCTTTGTGTCATAGAAATAGCTTTCAATATCTTCGTTACAAAGCTTATTGCTCTTCATATCCTTCATAAAGAAGATGCACATAATACCTCATGCTTTCTCGAAGAATTTTCTTCGTCTATTATGTTTGCAGGTCGTGTTTCCGGCCGCCTCCCGGCGAGGTGCAGTGCCGTGCTGACCTTCTTACCGATTCGTAATGAACGGCGGATCCTCTAGCTTTCCCGGAGGAGAACTTCTTGCCTCCACGTTCTTGAACTCGGGATGGCGAGCCATTGTGATCGTCTCCGTGGACAATGAGCTTCTTGCCCGCGGAGTTGCTGCTTGCCTGTTCTTCACCGCCGCATACGCCAAAACAGGTGGTTCCTCGGGCACATATCTTGGGCAGAAGACCAGACAGAGGCCTTGTCAGATCCTGGGATCTTAAAGGTAGCGTCGCATAGCTCTTGTAGAGTTTGTAGGCCGTTCGTTTTATAGGAACACCATACTTGCTACAGATCTTTGGTCGCATGTAGTACCAGTAGGCCGATCCTTTTATAGTAAGGATTTCCCTTCTGTGTAATTTTCGCCTGTAGGCTGCTATTTAGATGAATTGTAAGCCATGTTGGCCATGTAATTAGCTCAGTTTGAGCTTTCGTTTGTAAGCTGCTATCTAGACAGATAAATTGTAAGTCATTTTGACTCATAATAAAGCGTTTTGTATCATTTGCTGTTTTTGTTACAACAAACTACAATTTCGCATGCGTGTTTGCAAACTTCGCCTTTTGTAGTGTCGTATTCGCACTTTGCGCTGTCGCTATAATTTGCTATCCGCTAGATAGATTCTCGGATTATAAAATCATTCATGAAAGCTGCTGTCTTAGCAGATGAACCTTCAGATCGTTTGAGATCACAGTTGCACAGTTTTGTTATCTTGGCCGATGAGCCTGAGGATCACTCCAAATCAGTTTTAAGTATTGCTGCTATCTCGGCAGATAGGCTTTGGATCAACTAAGATCGTTCTTTGCTTAGTTTTTCTATCTCAGCAGATAGGCTTGGGATCAATTAAGATCAGATTCAAGTATGGCTGCTATCTCGGCAGATAGGCTTGAGATCAATTAAGATCATGTTCGCATAGTGCTGCTATCACGGCAGAGGATCAATTAAGATCGTGTTTGCTTAGTGCTGCTATCTCGGCAGATAGGCTTAGGATCAATTAATATCGTATTCAATTAATGCTGCTATCTCGGCAGATAGGCTTTTGCTATCAAGAAATGGAGAAGGAGATAAAGCAATAAAGACGGCTGGAATTATAAAGTTCTTCCCCTTTGGGAGAAGTCTTTTATTATGAACACTCTCATATGGGAGAGGTGAGATTACAATTCCCTCATATGGAAGAGAAGACGCATGAGTCTACAACAATACAAAGCATAAAGTAGGCATTGTAATGTAACACATGTAATGAGAGGAGTTAAGGATAATACTTCTTAATCCAGCGCATGTTGACTGAGCTTGGGGTTGAGGCCATCCCGTGCAGCCTTTGTATATTGCAGTAGCCACTGTCAAAGACCTCTTTGACTTCGAAAGGTCCTTCCCAGTTGGCTGCGAACTTTGGGTGGGCTGCTTCCCGCATGCAGTGATCTGATGCGCGCAGGACCTGATCTCCAACTGCGAAATCTCGGCGTTGGGCTGTTTTGTTGTACGCGCGGGCGATCCTTTCCTGGTATCGCTTGTTAGTCCGCTTAGCTTGCTCCCGCTTTTCTTCTAACAGGATCAAGTCATGATCGCGTTGATTCTCGTATAGTGCATGAAAGGCCAACCTTGCAGAGTTGATTTTTACCTCCGCAGGTACTACAGCTTCAGCTCCATAACATAAAATAAATGGGGAGACTCCTGTGGGAGTCCTTGGAGAAGTTCGATACGCCCACAAGGCTATGTTCAAAGAATCAGCCCATTTCTTGTGATCGTCCGCAACCATCTTGCTCAAGATTCTCAACAACGTCTTGTTGGTTGCCTCCGCTTGACCATTCCCTTTCGGATAATAGGGGTAGAACATATCTGCCTTATGTTGTATTCCGCTAGCTTCGCAGCTACCTGGAGATTGACGAAGGGGGTACCATTATCCGAGAGAATTGTGTTAGGAATTCCGAACCGGTATATGATGTTCTCTTGGATGAATTGGACTACAGCAAGCGCATTTGCTGTTTTTAGTGGTATCGCTTCTACCCACTTAGTGAACAGCTCAGTCGCGGTGAGAATAAACTGATTCACGTGCGAGGTTGGTCGGATAGGACCAACAAAATCCAGAGCCCAAGTATGGAACGGCCATGGTGTGCCCAGCGCATGTAGATCTACGGCAGGAGCATGTACTAGGTTGCCTTTGAATTGACACTCCTGGCATCTTCTTACTTTAGCGCGGCAATCTGCTTCCATGGTAGGCCAAAAGTAACCGACTGTGAGGAGCTGTCTGCATAACTTCGCACCTCCTTGATGTTCCACTTGGTGAGAGAGGTCCATCACCTCTTGTGCTTCCTTGCTGTCTAGGCATCGTAGTAAGTTACCCTCGTGGCCCCTTCGCCAGAGTATGTCTTCTTGCACCACGTACCGGGCTGCTTTCCGTTTTAGCTTTTCGGCTTCTTTTCTTGACTCAGGCTCGATACCTTGTGTAAGAAAGTCGAAGAGTGGCTTCCTCCAATCCAGGTCATCATCGACCAGAGCAATTGCTAAAGAGTCCTTGATCAATGCACAACTCTCGCAGTTCCCTTGAATTAACGCAGCAGCCGTTGACATGTCCGGCCAGTAAATCCCATACCTTTGGGCCTTTCTGTAGATTGACACCTCACTTTCTCCGCAAGTATGCTGGTGAATCTTTTGTAACAGCGCTTGTCCCTCCTGATGCGAGACGCATCGCATGAGTATCCCACCTGGGCCTCTGTAATAGAGAGCGTTGTCATGTATGCAGTACCCCTTGGTGGATGCCCAGTTTTCTTTGCTCGTTCCTTCTGCGATGGCGCACAATATTGGCTTCCTCCAGTCTGCATCGTCCATGCATTCATCTTCGCACGCGTCCTCTGTCAACGCCGAGGATGTTCGCACTTCAATTAAGATTCTTGCGGGACATTTATCCGCACTAACCTTGGATCCCAGGGTGGCCAAAGCATCAGAATGCCTATTATCTGCTCTGGGTTTGTGCTCGTACCTGACGTCGCAGAATTGTTGCACCATATTCTGTACCAATGTTCGGTAGGGCAATAAGTTTACCTCCTTTAAACCGTACTCACCCGAGGCTTGTTTGACGATTAGTTTGGAATCTCCCATAACCGTCAAATTGTTTACTTCTAGTTCCCTTGCTGCGCAAAGACCCGCGATGAGAGCTTCATATTCTGCCTCGTTATTGGTGACTGCGAAGTCGAGTTTTGTAGACATCTGTATGACCTCTCCATCGGGTTTGGTCAGGACTATGCCAATTCCTCCACCCCTCCTTGTCGACGACCCGTCGAAATGGAGCGTCCAGTAAGGCAAATCAACTGTGTAGATTTCAGGTCCCTCCAGTTCTTCCTCAATCACAGGCTCATAACTATTATCAGGGAACTGTGCTAGCAAATCCGCCACGGCCTGCGACTTGATTGCCCGCGGTCGAACGCATGTGATGTCGTACTGAGAGATGGTCATATACCATTTTGCTAGTCTTCCACCAGGAGAAGTGTGAGTCAAGAGATACCGTATGGGGTCACTCTTTGTAACCACGATCACTTTGTGCGAAGCGAAATAGTGCTTCAACTTTTCTATTACAAAGAACAAAGCAAGGCAATGACGCTCGATGTCCGTGTACCTTGATTCTGCTGGTTGCACTATGCGGGAAATATAATAAATTGGCCTTTCTTGCCCTTCATGTTCCTGAGCTAAGATTGCTCCTATAGACCTTCTTGTCGATGTAAGGTATAGCAAAAGTGGCGATCCGAGCTGTGGTGCGATCATAACCCTTGACGATGTCAGCAATTCCTTTAGCCTTCCGAATGCGGATTCGTGCTCTGCGGTCCAATCGTACACAGCATCCTTCTTGAGAAGATCGCTGAAACAGAAGGTGATTTATGCGATCGCAGGGATAAACCTTTGCAGGTAAGATAACTTCCCCAGGAATGTCTTCAAAGCACTTTGGTTGTGCGGCGCCTTCATGCTGGTGATGGCTGATACTTTTGCGGGGTCAGGCTCGATGCCTTGGCGATGTATTACACATCCCTAGAATTTACCCGAGGTTACTCCGAATGCGCATTTCATGGGGTTCATCTTTAGCTGGAAACTTCTACATCTTTCGAAGACTTTCCGCAGATCCTCCAAGTGGTCGCTTTCTTCCTTGGACTTGAAAACCAAGTCATCAACATAGAATTCTACCTCTTTATGCATCATGTTGTGAAACAGGGTCATCATAGCTCGCTGGTAAGTCGCACCTGCATTCTTGAGTCCGAAAGGCATAACTGTGTAATTGAAGACTCCCACTGGCGTGATGAACGCGGTTTTCCGTGCATCTTCAGGGTCCATCTTGATCTGGTTGTACCCACTGAAGCCGTCCATGAAGCTGAACATGCGATGACCCGCGGTCAAATCGATGAGTAGGTCAATGTTGGGGAGCGGAAAATCGTCTTTAGGACAGAAACGATTAAGGTCTCGGAAGTCCACACAAATGCGAAGCTGCCCATTCTTCTTCACTACTGGCACAATGTTGGCCAACCATGTAGGATGGTGATTCGGCTCGATGAATTTGGCAGTCAATAGTTTGACGATTTCTTGCTTGATCTTCACGTTGATCTCCGGCCTAAAGCTCCTTGTGCTCTGCTTTACCGGCTTAGACCCTGGGATTACATCTAACCTGTGCATAGTGATGCTCTTGTCCAGACCAGACATCTCATCGTATTCCCATGCGAACACATCTTTGTTCTCAGTCAGAAGTTGCAGCAATCTTTCCTCCTCCTCGCCTGTGAGGTCCGCACTCAGAAAGACTGGCATTTTCTTTTCTTTGTTTGGGCTTAGGAACACCTCCTTCAGCTCCTGCTTTTGCGGTTTGGGCTTGTCCTCCATGCATTCGGGTGCTTCTTTTAGCTTCTCCTCTGGAGCGTCTGGTGTTGGTTTGTCCAATTCCATAACCTGCTCAATTTGATTGATTTGCTCAGGGATATCCCCATGCTCGTGTGGGGACACCCCCGCGCACCTTCATATGCGGTAACATTTCTTCCCGTTGGCGTAGAAGCTCTCTATCTCCTTGCCTTCAGGATCATGTTTTGCTATCCTTTTTAGGGTGTACACGTTCTTTCGCTGATAAGCAATTCGCGGTGTCTCTTTTTGCGCAGACGACTTTTCTTTGGACTCCTCCCTTGTCACCATCACCCCCGCGGGTGACTGATCTTTGATGTCCTCCCATCGAGGCAAAGGAGTGAGGTTGAACGGTCCGGGCGTTTGCTCATCTGCCATTTCGGTGAACCATACTGCCTCGGAGAGGTGCGCTTCATCCAGATTGAAAGGGTTTACCGAAGTTCCACAATTCTATCGTTCCAGATAGCTTTCATCACCTGATGAGCCGTTGAGGGGATTGCATCGAAGCGATGAATCCAGGCCCGAGCGATGATCATATGATACGTAGTGTTCGCATCTATGACATAGAATTTGGCTGAACATTTGATTTTGCCAATCTGGACACCCAGACGGATCCATCCTATCGTCATTCTGGAGTCACTTCCAAACCCCATCAGCGGAGATGGTCGTCTAACAATCTTCTGTTCCGGGATTCCTTCCAGCTTCAAAGTGTGGAGTGGGACCAGGTTAACTGCTGCTCCACCGTCGACAAATGCTCGTTTGAATTCGACACCATTGATTACTGCTGTCACATACAAGGGCTTCTGGTGGCTCGCATCTGTCTTTTTGTCACTTACGGAGAAGGTTATGACCTGTTCCGTGGAGCGAGATGCTCTTACAACCTTCCCATTGGAAACCACGATATCCTCCTCGTAGTCTTCCGCTATCCTTAGGATCGCTTTTGTCATCTCTTTCCGGCATTTCTCCGAAAAGTTCATTTCGTCGAAGAACCTGCTGAACCCGTGCGACCCTTTCATCCGATCGGCACGCTCGTCCTCCGTGTCCATGCTGTAATCCTCCTCATTATAAACTTCGCAATGATGGGTAGACCATCTTCCGCAATCTCTTAAAGGTCCATTATCGTGATCATGGCAACCTCTTTGCCCTTCGATTCTTGCTCGGCATGGGCAGGCAGTGGATTGTTTCGCACATCCTGCCTCTGATCGCTGACAATCAATTCGCTATCCTTCATCTTTCGGCTCACCATGTTTCTAAGCTTCTTGCAGTCAGTCGTGGGATGCATGATCTTTCCGTGGCATTCGCACCACTTTGGGTCCCTCATCATCTCCCTGGAGGGTATCTTTTCAAGCGGCGACAAGATACCATTTTTACGCCATTGTCTGCACAAGTCACTCGCCTCCTCTACCGAACATGGTAAAGGTGGCGCATCGAAGTTTGCAACCTTTGGCTTCTTATGGGGCGAGACCGTATTCACTTCAGCCTCGCGTCCCCTCTTGTAGCTGAACCTCCCAATTTTAAAGGTAGTCCCGCTCGGGGATCTCTCAAGGGCATGCTTCTTTTTCTGCCTTTCCACTATAGGCTCTATGTTCTTTGTGCATTCGATCAATTTCGAAAATGTAGGAGTTTGTAGGTTGATAAGCATACCTTTGTACTCGTCTCGCATGCCCTGCAGACATATTTCCACGAGCCTGCCTTCAAGTACTTCATCCCTGCATTCCAGGGACTTAGCTCTGAACTTCTTGATGAATGTCACTCCATCCTCCTCGCGCTTCTGGTACATGCGAGAGAGATGAATCATCGTCACCTTTTCTTCCACCTGGAAGAATTTAGTGTAAAACTTCTGGACCATGTCGTTCCAGGTCTTCACAGATGCAGCCTCCAACGTCCTATACCACTTGTAGGCCACGTTCCCCAGGGATTTCGGGAACTCGCGCATCAGCAACTTGGGGTCAGCCCCGTATGGCCCCATCACATCAATGAAGCGCATGACATGCTCGTGGGCATTTCTGTTGACGTCTTCGAACTTGTCCCATTTAGGAGCCTTGTACCCGGCAGGGTTAGGCATGAGATAGATCTCACGTGGGATAGGGGGATCGTTGTCTACCTTCGGGATTATAGTGTCTGCGAACGGTTGATTAGCCAAGATGGTTTCTATGCACCTCTGCAGCGACGTCATACACTCTGGCGCACTTCCCCCAGCAGCAGGAGGAGGAGTTACTGCAGGTGGAGGCGACACATATGCCGCGGAAGGGCTAGGGACGTACTGTGAATTCGCATTGCCCCACGCCGCCGTCGGAGGAGGCAAAGGGTATTGTGAAGACGGATTAGATGCCAGGGTTGGAGGTTGAGGAATATGAGCGGTAAGAGGCAATATTTGAGCTGTTTTCCCCTGAACTGAGGGTAACTGCGCCGTTGCCGGTGGAGCTTGAAGGTTAGGGTTAGGTGGTGTGGTTGAAACTCCCAATCCTTGAGTGGTGGAAGCTCCTCCTCCCTGAGAGACGGTAGTGGCTGATGTGGTGTTTGGGGCGAGAGTCCCCAAGATGGCCATTATCCGCTCCAGCTGTGAAGACTGAGCTTTGAGAGCCTTCGCCTGATTCTGGATGGTAGCGTCTAGGGCCTCTAGCGTCGGAGCCTCCCCGGCAGCCGTAGGAGTGCGGCGGGTCTCCTCTCCTGAGGTGGTCTCTGTGGAGGGCGATCTGTTACTGACATCATCTTCATGATACATGGTTGCTTGCAGTGGTAAGTTCACGTCGGGTTCACAAAATGTGTACGAGAGAATCCTGAGGAGAGAACTCAATATACACCAAGAGTAGGGGATAGAAAAGACACAGGAAGTGTAAGGCTGTGTGTAGGGAGAGAGTAAGGAAATAGCACTGTATGAGAGAGAGACAAGATTTTTGGCAGAGCTTCCGCGTAGTTCAGGTGAGTCCCCCTTGTATGGAAGGGTTAGCGATCCTATATATAACAGAGGATGTGACCGTTGCAATGTGGTTAATGTGCCCATTAATGGCGGCTTAATTAGCTTAACCACAACGGCACGTTCGTCCGCATATATAGGGACCGTTACAGCACGTTATCCGCGTATACCGGAACCGTTACGAGGTTGACCGGGTTGAACGGGTTTATGGAGCTCGTGCCATAAATCTCTCAAAGCAGTTACTAGGGGTCGCGCGCGGGCTTGGTTGTCGCTCACGCGCGACGTGACTTACTCTAGCCTCCAAACCACTAAGTCCCTACAAGTCCCGTGAGGTGGTATGCGAGGGCCCTGTCTCGCAGCCCCCACGTGGATCAGCGCGGCTGGTGATCCCGTGTGTGTGGAGCACAGCTAGGTGTTCTAGATGACCGCCACGTGGCCAAGATCTGCCTGTCCAGAAAGCACTATCTACAGATGGCAAGCGAGAACATTTTATTAGCTCAAGAGGCCTTTCATTGTCTTAATTCTAAAAAGGGTAAGAAAGGAGGGCTTGCTATCAAAATTGATCTTGCAAAGGCATATGAAAAAGTCAAATGGAGCTTCTTGGATGTAGTTTTTGTCTTCTCTGGGTTTTCCTTGCAATTTGAAAGATTTGATTATGCATGTGGTTTCTTCCTCTTCTCTTAGAGTCATATGGAATTGTGAACAGCTAGAGGAGTTCTCTCCTCAAAGAGGGTTAAGGCAAGGGGATCCTATCTCCCATTAGCTATTTTTATTAACAATGGAGGTGTTATGTCAAAAGATCAAGGCTGCTGTGGATCAAAGAAAGTGGAAGGGGATTAAACTCTCTAGACAGGGTCAAGCTCTCACTCATGTATTTTTTGCGGATGATTTGATTTTATTTGGGGAAGCTACTAGGGAATAGATTAGAGTGATGAAACAGGTGCTTGAATATTTCTGTGAGGTGGCTGGTCAGTCAATCAGTTTTGAGAAGTCTAAATTGTATGTGGGGGCAAATGTGTCAAGAGATCTTGCTAAAGAGTTAAGTTCTGATCTGGGAATTCAGCTTACTCAAGATTTTTGAGTGCACCTGGGTATGCCTATTATTCATAATAAGTTCAATGCTGCTAAATTAAGATTTTTGGTGGATAAGGTGCAGAAAAAGCTCTCTTGTTGGCTGGCTCCAAATTTATCTCTTGCTGGGAGGTTGACTTTGGTGCAATCTGTTTTACAAGCTCTTCCTGCTTATGAAATGCAATCAGTGTTGCTACCTGTTTCTATTCTTGATGAACTTGATAGAATTTGTAGAAGATTTTTGTGAGGAGGTTCTGTGATCAAGTCAAAGCTTCCCTTGATAGGATGGAAGACTGTTACTCTGCCAAAAGAGAGAGGGGATCTTGGTCTAAGAGATCTTAGAGCTTTTAATAAAGCTCTTATGGAAAAAAATGGTTGGAAGCTCATCTCAAATCCTTCTTCTTTTTGGGACAAGGAATTAATGTTGAAGTATGGCAAGCCTCCAACTAGATTGGAGGGTAATAAAGTTAAACCCTACCATTCCAGGGTTCGGAAACAGGTCCATAAGAGCTTGTTGGCAGTTTCTTCAGGGATAGGTGTGAATACTAAGAATGGTGATAACTCTCTGTTTTGGATTGACCAGTGGTTGGGTCATTTCAAGTTGTTGGATGTGCCTTTAAAAGAAATTCAAGAAGAAGACCTATTACTCTCTGTTTCACACTTTTGGGATGCAGATTTAGGGTGGAAGTTAGATGTTCTGAAAGATAAGCTTCCTGTGGCTATCTTGGATTTATTGCAACTAACCACAATTCATTCTGTTGCTGGGGATAATAGTGGTGAAGATGTTGTTGTGTGGATGCATAATGAGGTAGATTTACTGTGGGTGATGCTTATGAAGAGATTCTTAATCAAAGAGAAAGGCCTCCCCGCTTAGAAGTGTTGGAAAAAAATTTGGAAGCTGCAGGGTTTTCAAATATGGAAGACTTTTATGTGGCTGTTGAGACAGGACAGACTGTTAATTCAGAAACTCAAAGTGTCAAGAGGTAATATTTCTGATGCTTCTTGTTTAATTTTTGGTTCTAGCAGTGAATCATCTCTCCATGCTTTAAGGGACTGTGTTGAGGCCAGGGTGATTCGGGAGCAGCTTGTAAGAGAGGATCTTTGGCAAGATTTTTGTTCTTTAGAACTCACTTCTTGGGTTGATTTGAATTTTCAAAGAAATTGGGGTAAGAAGTCTGATCTTGACTGGCATTTAATTTTTTTGGTTACTACAAATCAGATTTGGTTGTGGCATAACCAGGTTATGCACAATACTGATTTCAAGAAACCCAGTAGTATAGTGAATTTTTTATTTGGTCGAGCAAAGAGAGTGCTGCAATCTCTTGTTCTTGATACAAAAAATCTGTTGAAATCTCCTAATTTAGTTCATTGGATGGCACCACCTTCTAGGAAACTCAAGCTCAATGTGGAATGTTCTATCACTGAAAATGGCAGAGCTTGTGTTGCTGCTGTATGTAGAGATTATGAAGGGAATTGGCTGTGGCGTTTGCATCAGTGTATTGTTCCTGCAACACCCCCCGATACCGCAAGGCCGGTCGGGCCCCACGTTTGGAAGAGATGTCTCCGCCCGAGGTGATGAGCCTTATTGGGAACGGATAAGGATCGTCGGTTCACAGCTAGTACAACCATATACTAAACAAAAAATAATTTATTACAATTTCAATACAAATACAAACAGTGACATTATCTACTATGTGATGTTCCAACCAACAAGCCCTCCTGTCCAAAGTGTCGTGAACGTTCCCACCTCGATAGCCAACCTGCGGTTTTAAAATAGCAAAAGCCGACGCAGTTTTACAGAAAATGATCAGCAAATGGCTGAGTAAGCTAACACCCATAGCACGTAAACAGATTATGAGACATATGATAGGAATAACCAATTCGCTGACAAATAAATATCAAATAATCGCGGGAAAAGCGTTCACATTGATTTGGTGAGTCAAACTCCGTAACGATCTCAAATTTCGTATTCCAACCCAAAGATGTGGTCCATCTCGGGAACTCACTGTTAATAGCAATTCACAATATCACTTTAATCTCAAGATACTCATCGATATGAATCGAGTCCAGAAATTCATTTAAACAACTAGTTGATACGAGGCGTGACCATATCCAATCCACAACCTCTTTCTCTTATGTGCAAAAGCACCCACAACCATAACTCAATCACAGGAGGTTCGCATCACAACGTCTCATAACCATATCATAATCAAAAGGAGGTCAGAGCCTCATAATTTCATAATCAGTAACCAACACAATGTGTCAGAAATGTATCGTATCAGCGATATGGCACAAACCCACGCACAACGGCTTTCCACTTTAAATAATTACGAATTTTCATTCAAGATATAGAATCGAGTAAGGACCTCCAAACAAAAGCCGGTATGGCACAAAATAATAATAATCTATATACGATTGAGAGAGATATTCAGATTTGACCAATAAGTGAGCGGTGTGCTACTTTTGGTAACCGAGGCAGCGATTTGAAATCTCGTACTTCCAACCCAATGACGTGGTCCGTCTTGGAGAATCACTTTTACAAGTATTTCACAATATCATCTAGATGTTCGTCTTTCGGATTGTTATTTAGATTTAGATACCAGTTTCAAACGATACTTCAAAGAGGAGTATTTCAAAATAAATAAACAACTCAAATGAATCAAGTACGGTAGTATTTCACAAATAACACACGCGATACGCGAAATGAAAGAAAGGCACGCGAGGCTAGGCATATTAACTTACACTAACATGACCAAGAATGAGACGGGATAAATTTCCAACCAATTACCGTTTATAATTCCACCATTTTTGAATTGATAATTCCGCCCCGCTTAGGGGGATATACTCCCATAATACTGCCCCGTTAAGGGGGATAATTCCATAATTCTGCCCCACTTAGGGGGGGGGGGTATACTCTCATAAAACTGTCCCACTTAAGGGGGATATAACCATAGTTCTGCCCCACTTTGGGGGGGGGGTATACACCCATAAAACTGCCCCACTTAAGGGGATATACTCAAGTAAATAATTTCTTTCACTTCCTTTTGATAATCCAAGTTTGATAATTAGTGGTAGCAGAAACGAACCAATTAATTCACAATACACTTTTGAGGGGATTGTTTGGACACATAGTCAAGATCATGAAGTCAATCATCACACATATCATAAATCACATTTTGAGATATAAAATCATATAAATATTTGGACACTAAAGGAGAAGAACACATTGGATAATTGTGGCTCGTGAACTAAATAATCAGGCCCTATTGTGGTAGTCGGGATTTGATTGGTACTTTATTTCGGAAATAGGATTTAGCTGTTCTTCTAGCGGAGTCGTTCGGACTCTTAATTTAGATTATCGTTATTCATGTGATACTTCAATGTAGAATATTCCGAAAGCGTGTAAATAATTCACATAAAGCACGTATTGTAATTTTTCACAAATAACGCACGCGATAACACGAAAGAAATGAAAGGGACACAATGCTAGGCATATTAACTTACCAAAATTCAAGCACGTCCTAGAAATCGTCTCGTCTACGGAAATGTCACCTACAAATAGGAGATTCTAACTTAATACAACCTCAACCAAATACACCACCTATATATAATTCTAGCTCATTTTATTTTTCTCAATAAAGGATTCATTTTAACTTATTTATTAACCCAAAAATATATATTTTCTTTAATAATATTTATCCCCAAAATATACTTATAAATAATAATCTAAATAAATTTAAGAAAAACAAATTTTATAATTGAATCTGAAATTAAAAACTGCATCCACCTCCCCAAAGTTTCTGAAATGACATTATAATCCCCCAGAAAACTTTCTGAAAATGACACTTTAACCCCCTAAGCATGAACATTCAAACTAACCGATTAAAATGTGGATTCGAAGCCTTAAAACTTGATTTTGATTACTAAAAACAACTTAAGAGAAGATTTTAAGCATACCCAGTCCAAAAATCGCGAGAAACGATGAAGAAATGGGTTGGGTCGAGGTCGTCGTCGGTGTCACCGGAGATGAAGCTTCGCCGGGGCTTCTCCAGCTGTTCTTGGCCTCGGTTGAGGCCTCCTTTCACTTGGTCGGACCTCCAGGAGCGGAATGGTACAAGTTTGGAGGTATGGGTCGTCACCGTTGAGCTCCGGCGAATTTCTCGCCGGAAACTATGGAGGTCGCCGGTGGTTTAGGGGCTGCTGCTGCTGTTGCTGCGGATCTTTATCCTTCTGGTGGGTTCGTCGAGCAAGGCAGAGAGGAGTGAGAGGGAGAGAGGTGGGGAAAGAGGGAGAGATAGATGGCAGTGGTGGCGGCGGCCATTTTTGCCGGCGGCCTTCTCGTCGGGAAAGCAGCGGCCATTGTTGCCGCTGCTGTTGCTGCTTCTGTTTCGTCGGGGAAAATAGAGTAGAGGGAGAGAGAGACAGTGAGATAGGGGAGAAGAGATGGCGGTGGCAGAGAGGGTGGAGATGGTGGAGGTGTTCGTCGGGGTTCTCGCCGGGGCAGCGGCGGTGGCGCTGCCCACTGCTGCTGCTGCTACGGAGGCCAGAGGCAGAGAGAAAGAGGGAGATAGAGGGGGAGAAGAGAGCTGGGGAGTGGAGGGAAGAGAGGGTGGTGAAGATGGTGGTGGCCGTGGTGATGGTGGTGTGTCGGGTTATGGAGGAAGAAGGAGGAGAGGGGGGAGACTTATAGGAGGAAGGAGGGGAATAATAAAAAAAGAAAAACGTTGGGGATTGGGTTGGTGTTGGGGAATGGGGGAATGTCAGGAGAGTTGGGAGAAACATTTTTTTATTAATTAATAAGTATTTACTTATTAGGCTATCTAACTTTTGACAAATACAACTACTCCCCCAATATTTAACTAGCAAATGATATCTGGAATTACAAATACCTCCCCGCACGACATGTGATTCGAAAATAACTGTTTAAACTTTAAAAAAACGTCAAAATATCTAAAAAATACGGGGTTTTACAGTTCCAACTTCTGTGCTTCATGGAGAAATATGGGCTATTTTGGCTGGATTAGTTAAGTTGAAGGAAATCCAATTAACTCAATGTCTGGTGGAGTCTGATTGTAGTGAGGCTGTCTCGTTGATTCTCTCCACGACTGCTGGAATGCCCCTGTCCAATATGGTTAATATGGTTAGATCTAGGGATGGCAATATGGTCCGATCCGATCTGGGATCCGAGCGATCCGAGCCGAATGGATCGGATCCGAATCCGATCCAATTGAAAATGGATCGGATTTGGATCCGAAAAGCCAGACCCGAATGGATTTGGATCTGGATTTGGATATGAGGGCAGATCCACCGCGTTCCGACCCGATCCGATCCGACGTATATGTGTGCTTTACAAATATACCCCTATTACCACTCCACTTATACTTACAAGAAGAATACTATAGTAACTCCAACCTACAAACATATTTTATTTTGTTTCTTAGGCTTCATAACGTACAAACATGTCTTAGCGTATGAAATAATGTTTATTTTTTATGTTATTTTTCTATTTTATTGCAAACTCTAGCCGGATCTGATCCGAATCCGATCCGACCACATACTATGTGGATCTACAGATCGGATTTGGATAAGCTGAATGAAAAATCGATCTGATCTGATCCGAATCCGGTGATGATCCGAACGGATCTTGATCGGATCTGGATCTCATTTTTCCTGGTCGGATCTGGATCGGGAAGAGCCTGATCCGATCCGGATCTGACCCGTTGACATCCCTAGTTAGATCCCTTCTTCTTGATACTCAGAGTACACTTTCTCATATTTGGAGAGAAGGTAATGCAGTGGCGGATTGTCTGGTCAAGCAATGTCATTTTGATTCTGAGAGTTGCTTGCTTGTTTCTCCTCCCCCTTCCTGTTTTGGGGTGTTGGATTTTGATAATTCTGGTCTAGGTTGTATTAGGTCTCTGTTTTAGGCTTTTGCCTCATGTTTTTACCAAAAAAGTAGACTCGCTTCTTTCATGGGTAAAAGACACTTACCACCCCTGGGTTTAGGGAAAAACCCACAGACCACCCCTGAGTTTTGGATAAAGACACTCCGCACCCTTTTTTGGATGGAGGCTAACAGCTAACTAATAGTACGGGAAAAGAAGACTAATTTACCCCTAAAATGTGATAAAATTACCTCCTTTATATTACTCTCATCTCTCATTCTCCCCCATTCTAACTCTAATCTCTCTCTCTCTCTTCCCCTCTTTCTCCTACCTCACCAAATTCACCCCCACACTACATACATACATACTACAAATCACGCCTCACTGAAGAGGAGGAAGAAGAAGGAGTAATATATATCTCTCTCTCTATGTAATTCCTTCCTCCTCGTTCAAATCGCCGGCTGGAATGGACGAGATGCAATCAGCTACCACCGTCTCCTCCCCTTTCAATCTGATGGCCGCTATTCTCAAGGGCGGCAGAAGCATGGACCAATCCATAATCTCCTCCACCTCCGCACACTCCTCCCCACTCGTACAAAACAAGGAGCTCCATATGATTCTCACTACCTCCTTAGCCGTCTTAATCGGCTGCCTCGCCCTACTTCTCTGGCGGAGATTCTCCGGCTCCATATCAGCCAAACCATATGGAGATCCTCCGGCTCCATATGTGTCGTGGTCATCGTATACACCGCGGTGGACGGTGCCGAAGGTGTCAGGAGCGATGGCGGCTTTGATGATGACATGGGGAAGGATCGATTTCCCAATCGTGTTTGGCGGTGGCGGCGGCGGCAGAGGCGGGAGAGGGCGGGTTTGTTGGTGGTGGATTTTCAGATCAACTTGATTTTTCCTCACAACTTCCGTCATTAGAGACTTCACTATTCTTATTCTTCTTCTCTCTATTTCAGAAAGGAATCAATCAGATGATCTAGCAACATAAGAAGAAGAAGAGAGGTAGAAAAATTCGTTGGCGATGGATCAATTTGGTTCTGGGTCGATTTGTTTCTGGAAAGAAAGAGTCTTGTTTTTTTTCTCGAGAGCCTCTTCCACAACAATTACATTTGCCAGCTCGAGAGCCTCACCGAGCTGCTCAAATTGTTGGTTGTGTTGGTAACAGAAATTTGGTAGTGTTGGCGAAATGTGAGAGTTGTTTGGAATCTTGATTGAAATAGAACAACAAATCAAAGTGAGAATTTTTGGTGGATGTTATTTATGTTCTTGATGATAAAAGAGGCAAAAAAGAGGTTAAAAATGTACACATGGGTAATACCGTTCGAAAAACCTCAATCACCCACTTTTCTAACAGAACATGACAGAAGGGTGCTGATGTCCACATAATATTCCGTTAAATGGGTGCGGAGTGTCTTTATCCAAAACCCAGGGGTGGTCTATGGGTTTTTCCTAAACCCAGGGGTGGTAAGTGTCTTTTACCCTTCTTTCATTTATTTAAATCAATTTTTTTTATGCTTTCAACATTAAAAATGCTATAAAATGAAGATGCATTAATTTACTATGCATATCCTTTCGTTTCATTTACTATTCAAAAATCTTTTGATTTACTAGTCAAAAACATGTCCCGTTAGGACTATAGGGAAGAGAAATAAACAGATAAAAAACAATCTATATAATAAAGGGTAAAAGACAATTACAAAATATATTTTGCCCCGTGATTTATGGAAAAATACTTTTGCACCCTGTTAGAGTTAAAAACTAACGGAGGACTAACGGAGGGGTGAAAAGACAAAAATACCCCTGAAAATTGAGAAATTACCCCGCTATAAATGTTTTTCCTCCTCATTCCTAACCCCAAATATCTCTTCATCTCCCCCTCTCTTCCTCCTCTCTTCTCTCCCAATCTGCTCTCTCTCCATCTCCCTATGCTCTTCTCTACCAAAACCCATCACCCAATACCAGACCTCCATTGAAGCGAACGAAAACATCTCCCTAGCAGCGACATCTCTTTCTCCTCTTCTGCATCTACCTTCTGAATCGATGAACAACCACCCCCTCTCTATCCTCTCGATCTGCTCTCTCTCTCCGTCCCCTCTTCTCTTCTCGAGCAAAACCCAGCACCAACACCGGAATTCCATTGATCGCAACAGGGGAGCTCTGTTTCCATTGGGTTGCATCAGAAGATCGCCGATGGAAGCTGCAGTGGTGGGTGTTGGTCGTGGGATTCAATTGATTGGAGAAGATAAGGATGGCAGTGGCTGTGATTCTGCGTTTGGGTTTACAAAGAAGCTGCAAGGGGTTGATTTTTTCCAGAGAACAGTAGTTATGGGCCTGATTTGGAGTTCAGCGACCTCATATGAACACAAACTCTTTGCTTTCTCTCAGTCTCACTGCCTCATATGAACCCATGTAATTGGGCAAGGATTTGCAGTGGTCCGTTGAGTTTCTTTTTGCGAAATTGGCTGATGGTGGTTTACAGGTTGTGGTTATGAATTCAGATGGTGTATTGGGTCTGAATTGATGTTGGGTTTGATGGGTGAAGGATGGTTCGGTGGCTATTATGGAGGGTGGTGGTTATGGCGATGGCTATGTTTGGTTGGAGATGGCAGTTTATGATAATGGGGGTGAAGAAGGCAGATAGGTGATGCTTAGGGTGAAGAGAAAGAGGTTTATACCGTGGGGTTTGTCTACTTCAGCGGTGTCAAATTCACAAATATGAAATGTTGTTAGTGAAGTAACGGAGTTTATATGAAAAATATGAAGGGTGGTATTTGTCCACCCGCCATCCACTGACAGGGGTGCAAACAGTATTTTTTCTTTAAATTAGGAGAAAAAATATATTTTGTTCATAAATAGATGGTGAAAAATGTCTTTTACCCTATAATAATTGAAAACAAACTTAGGCATGACATGTCATAACTCCTAAAGATCTCATAAAAAAAATATGTAGCCCCTAGTAAATAATCATTGAAAGATATATATTTTTTTAATAAGAGTCACTTCTACTTATTTTCCAAAGTATTTCTATAAATGATGCATCATTTAATGGCCACGATTCATTTGATCCAAATATCATGTTGTAACAGAACTCCTGTTTCAGAGCTCCGTTACCAGTTTGTTATAACGTGTGGGTATTCGAGCAAGAACGACGAAAGCGAAACAAGAACGAGACAGATATTTAACGTGGTTCACTAACGAATTCGTAACGAACCCGCTAGCTAATCCACGGCCAGAACCCGATATTTTATTGAGAAGAGAACCCGATTACAGTGCACGCCGCCGTGGCCACAACGGCCACGGCGGCAACCCGAAACACCCACCCACACACACCCTACCAAAGCTCTCAAAGAGCTACTTAAATTATGCCCGTGTGTTTTTGTTACTGTGTCAACAAAGCATGGTCCCTTAATATAGTGCCATAGGAACATGTGCATCCACCGCCCCACAAAGTTGGAAACAACTTTGTTTCCAAACTTTACTTTGACTTTGTATTGGACCAAAAACAAACTAGCCAAATTTGATACAAGTCAAACTTAACAAATCTCCACCTTGACTTGAATCATCTCAGCAACCCGGAACCAGAACCTGATGCTTCTCTTCTCAAACCTGAACCAGATGCGTCTCCCTGAACCAGAAACGAGCACGCCTTCTCAAACAGATTTTTTGCAGCTGTATGCGAAACCCGAATCGCCCAATCGTTGCTCCAACTACCATGCGTTCCTGCAACGAATGCGCCCGATGTGGTTGCACTTCCGGAAACAGAAACAAGTGCTCCACCCAGAACCAGACTCGAATACATTCACTGAGAAAGCAGGACCGAACGTATTCCAGATGCGCCCAATTGCGCTAGCCAGATGCACCATGACAGAATGCCCAGATGTCATCCAGACCAGATGCACCGATGACGAGTGCCCAAATTTTCATGCCCGATGCGCCCCGTATGCCTCAGATGCGCCAGATGCTCGCCAGAAACAGATCGCGCTAGATGCGAGCTCAGTGCGTGTCATGGTACACGCTGCAAAACCAGATGCACGCCAGAACAAACTCGTGCATAATGCGCGCCAAAACCAGAATCAGATGCGCCTGCCAGAAATCTCACGCCCCAGATGCTCCATGTCGTTGCTCCAACTCCAACAAATTCTTGCAACGCATGAGCTAGAACCAGATTCAATTCACACGCCAGATGCTCCACGCCGGGAGCCGGATTGCGCCTGAACGTCAGTCGCCATAACGCCAAATGCGCGTGAACCGCCAGATTCGCGCATGTACTGAATGCGTGCTGGATTTGCAAGATCCCTTGCACGCCTGATCAGATGCGCGCCAGATTGCTCCAACAGGAGCCCGGATAGCCCCCTCCGCGGGGCTTCAGATAATGGGTGTACCTGCTTCTCTCTCACGAACAGATCGATCTTGATCGCCAAACCAGACATCGTTCTTGGCGGAATCTCGAAACCCTACTCCTGATAGCCTGCTCCACCTGAATCGCGAAACCCTAGCTTTGAGTTTCACCAAAACGTGAAACCCTAGCTCTTGAATCCACCCTGATCTTGGAACCTCGGCTCTGATACCAGTTTGTTAAAACTGGTGTTCATCCTGACCTGGCTCTGATACCAGTTTGTTAAAACTGGTGATCCCCTGACCTGGCTCTGATACCAGTTTGTTGTAACAGAACTCCTGTTTCAGAGCTCCGTTACCAGTTTGTTATAACGTGTGGGTATTCGAGCAAGAACGACGAAAGGAAAACAAGAACGAGACAGACATTTAACGTGGTTCACTAACGAATTCGTAACGAACCCGCTAGCTAATCCACGGCCAGAACCCGATATTTTATTGAGAAGAGAACCCGATTACAGTGCACGCCGCCGTGGCCACAACGGCCACGGCGGCAACCCGAAACACCCACCCACACACACCCTACCAAAGCTCTCAAAGAGCTACTTAAATTATGCCCGTGTGTTTTTGTTACTGTGTCAACAAAGCATGGTCCCTTAATATAGTGCCATAGGCACATGTGCATCCACCGCCCCACAAAGTTGGAAACAACTTTGTTTCCAAACTTTACTTTGATTTTGTATTGGACCAAAAACAAACTAGCCAAATTTGATACAAGTCAAACTTAACATACCACAAAGTCATTTCAGTTCATTGAAAATTAAACCGTCATGTTTCATCTTTACAATTTAAAAGTTTATAGAGATGTTTTTTGACAGGTGACGCAAAAGTTATATTCGAAGAAATCAAAAGGAGGAGTGAAGGCAAGCCTCCTGAAAATCTTACAGATGTTGAAGAGGTCATTGATGAAATTCTACACAATCTAAGTGGCTTCCAAAACTGGAGTTTGGGTTTTGTTAACAGAAATTTCAACACTGTTGCACATCATATTGCAGAGGCTAGAAGGAAGAATGTTAGATTCAGTTTGGCTAGAGTTGCCTCCAGCTTGGTTACAAACTCTGCTAGATAAAGATGTAATTTCGAGTCCCTGGCAATGGGTTAAGTTTTCTAATACAATCTTTGTTCCTAAAAAAAATATGTTTTATTGACCCTGATACTTTTACAATACCTAAACTAACCCTTGAGTTAATTTGATCACTAAAACACCTCTAAAAGCCCTAATAGAAAAAGAGTCCTCTCAAACCTACCTCCTCTAACACACACGTACGTTAGTTTCAACTATAATTTGCGCCAGATACATCGTCTTTCTTCTCACACCCTCGCTCCTCTCACTTCTCTCACACCGATACATGGGCTCTCGCTTCTGTCACACCGATTCAGAATCGCAGCTTCTTGGAGACAAACAAACCCCACGGTATGAACCACTTTCTCTTGCTCATGTTCTAATGGAATCGTAAAAATAGTTGAAACTATACTTGCGTAGTTCCCTTCGTCGCAGCTGAACCGACTCTCTGAATTCTCTTTTCACTGGAGTGCTCTTTTCTTGTTCTACGATCCTACTTATGTCTACGAATCGACCTGTTCTTATTTTTGATTGATTTGGTGTTGTTTCTCATGAATAATTGTTCAAAGTACATTTTTTTTAAATTGTTTTCGGGTACGAGGAAGCCACTGTTCTTGTGGAATATAAGCTATGCCAATATAGATAAGTACACGATACAACGTTCCCTTCTTTTCTCACGTCGCTTCTTAAACACCACAAACTCATAACCCTGATTGTTCCTACCATACACCCTTTCGCGAATGTTGGTTCAGATTGGCGCACCAGTATTGGGAAAATGAATTTTCTGCAACTGAATCCTGTAATGTTTCCGAAACGATTCCAATAGTTCCTTCAACCAATTGAAATATCTACAAAAACTTCCCCCGGCACCTACCACATCATCAGGGTTGTTGTCTTCACATTATACATCATCCATAAATATCTAGAAATTGTTTCTTCAAAGTTGTCATGCAGACCGAAGGTACCCTTACCCCTATATTTACTTATTCACTCATGAAGGTTAATTTTTCTGGTGGTTGAGTATTTTGATTAGTGAGTTTGAATTATTACATCAATTAGCTCCTATGTTCATGTAATTGTGGGCATATGACAATGCATAGTTTTATGGAGTAATGAATTTTTTTCATGGTTCTCAATGCTTTACTCTGTTAGTCTTGTGTAATTTTTCTCCTATGGAATTTTCTCTTCTGTTCTCGCTTTTCAAGTGTGTGAAATTGCGATATAGGAAGAATTTGGTTGTTACCCTTAATCAGCGTGACCAGAAAGGGTTATTCAAGGTTGATTAGAGCAGTGAGAAACTCTAGCATTGTGGCAATCTTAATTTCTCATTACTGGCATACATGATGTCGTCCCCGAAAATGCTCTTGCAATGACAATTCATCTTTCTAGCGGAACCAAGATAGTTACGGAAATGTAATGAGAGAGAAGGGTTTGAAGAACGTTCAGCAACCCTTCTAATTAAGGACTTGATTGTTTTGAGAGACAAATCGGCTTCCCCATCGGACAATTTGATGTGTGAGCAGTTTCCATCAATGTGACCAACTGCTAACTATTAGTTAGCTAGATGGGGAAACACAAACAAAATATAAAATTGATCGTCCTGGTTCAGCCATGGACAAGGCCAATGATATTTTTTTGGTGTCAGTACACCCTTCCAGTTCTATACTGGGCTTAGTTCAAGTTATTAGAGATATAAGAAGAAGGGTACGCATGATTTTCATGATGAAGTAGTCACTTGGGGTGTGTAGGAATTGATTTTTTCATCGGTTATGTGTTTGAATTTGGCCCAGGTAGTTGGATTGGACCGAATTGAGAAGAACACTAGCCATCGGGTAGCTAAGTTGTAAGGATTTCATCAAGACATTTCAGGACGAGTGATTCCTTTGTATGCGTCACGAGTGTCGGGGGAGCAATTCTATATATCCAGGGTATTTGAGTAGTATCTCTGAAATTCTATTAAAAGCCAACATACCACCTTCAACCCCTTCAACCCTATCCCTATATACCTTAATATACCTCCTAAGCTAAACTGCTAAAGAAGGCGCAATGTACATTCAATCTGGTCGTCGGATTGAAACTGAACCCTGAACTCTAAACCCTAAACTATATTCACTATATTATGTGAATATAGTTTTTTTTCTTTTTTCTTTTTTGCATAGCTAGAACCCATTGTTGCAATTTGGTAGGGTCTATTCACAACCGCTTCACAATCTGGATAGATGAATTAACTTATTAATAGGATTACTGATTTTTCAACCACCATTCAAATCTCGAAAGGCCAAGAAATGTATCAATTGAACGCACCCCCAAAACAGAAACAATTACCGGTATCATATTTAGGAGACCTGATTGGTGGCAACGGCATGCCATTTTAGGAGAGGAGATAATTTTGTGTACCACATAAAATAACAGACAGGTTTCTGAGGTAAAAAATATAGAAGTGGGGTGAGTGAAACATAAAAGGTATCCAAATAGTGGGTGGGTTTGGTATGCTTTTCAGACTTTTAAGTCGACTTTTTAGTTGTTGTGAAAAAAGTTCGTGACGGAGAAGTTCATCAAAAAAGATGTATGTGTTAGGTGAAAAAAATGATGTTGTTAAAAAGTTAGTGATGCAATACTTTTGTTTGTTAGTGAAATTTACCAGTTTATATTTTTTATATTTCCTAATGTTGAGTGGTGCCTTTAATTGGTCAAAGGCGGCTAAACTCATTGTTTCATACTTTGATTAGGAAACATTGGAAGTCAAAGGCGGTGGAGGATTAGTTAGGAAACAAGTTGTTTCCAAATCGGATTTGGAAACTTTAGGGATTTCCTAGCACTATATAAAGAACCTAGTAGTCGCATTATTAGGTATGCAATATAAGTTGTAATTGTTCCTCTTAAGTGAATAAAGAGTGCTTTTCCGCCGTGGAGGTAGTTAGCAAATATTTTGCTAGCGAACCACGTAAAATACTCGTGTTCTTCTTTTATTCGTTCATCGTTCGTGAGGTGGTTTGTCATAACAAACTGGTATCAGAGCCAAGGTTGACGGTGTTTCAATATTAAGGCGGAGCAAAGCTAGGGTTTCACAACTTGGTGAAATCAAAGCTATTGTAATACCCCGTTTAATTTCTAAGGATAAAGTAGTCATTTGGAATAAAATAAGAAATTAATTATGAAAAATAAGTTGGGCAAAGATTATCGTGTTTTGTTGATTAAGAAATTTTAATAGATTTTAGGAAACGTAAGGTTAGTACTCGTAAACTAATATTTGAACGTTTCTCTAAATTTTAGTTAATAGCGCACGTATGCCCACTGCGAGACTTGGTAGACTTGCCTCACCTAATCACTCAAATGATTTGTGTGCCCAACCACACCAAAGTATTTCCAAAAAAGTAGTATTTTAATGAGATTTGTCCACCAGACTTTCATTTCTTTGTCTTCTTCCTCCTTGTTTTCTTCTCCTTGTTCTACTTCAAGTTTTCTTCTCCTACCACTTTTTCTCTTCGGCAAAAGTTTTGCCCGACAAGCCACCGCCAAAACTATCATCACCTCCAAGGTTTCCTATATAACCAACTCATCTTCTCATCACCATCATCAGTTTTCACCATCCCCACCATCATCACCATCGCCATCACCATCACCACCACCACCACCACCGTGGCTTCCATCTCTCTCTCTCTCTCATTTGAAAACAGAGAGGAGCAGCAGCAGTAACATGATGCAGCAAGCATCAACCACCACCGGGGCCGCCACTACGGGAAACCACCGGGCAAGACACCGAAGGCCACCCCGTTTCCCCTCTTCACCTTTGCCTTTCTCTCCCTGTTCTGTTGCGATCAGAAGAAGAAGACGAGGAGAAACAGTAGCAGCAAGCGGAAGCAGCGGAAAAGAACCACCGCCGCCGCTGCAACTCCCGTCGAGGACCACCCGAAGCACCACCAACTCCACCCCTTCTCCTCTCTGTCTTACTCTCTCTTAAACCCCTCTCATTCGCGACCCAAAACAGAGAAAGAGAGAGAGACATAGCAGCACCAGAGGCCGCTCAAAACAGAGCACCACCACAGTCGCCGCCGAACCTCCATAGTCGCCGGCGAAGGGTTCGGGCAACTCAAACAGAGCCACCTGCGACTCTCTCTCCCTTCCAGTCGACTCCTAGAGGCCCTACCGAGCCTCCAGAAGTCTCAGCTGAACCCAGAAGCAACCCAATCACCGGCGTCGAGCTCCACCTCCGCCGCCGCCGTTCGGCCGCCCGACCCGACGCGATTCTTGACCGTTTCGCGTGATGTTTGGTGCCGGTACGCTCTACTCTTCACCCTGAGTTGATTTAGATTGTCGAAACCGTATCTTGATGCTTAGATTCACGTTTAGATTTATCAAATTGAAGATTCATGCTAAGGGGGGGGGTAGTTGTCATTTTCAGAAACTGTTTTAGCTATAAGAGGGGGGTATTTCTGCTATTTCAGTAAACTGTGGGGGTTTGTTTGTTATTTAGCAATCTGAAAGTATAAAAATAAAATACAAATAGGATTTTAACATTTAAATTAATTTCTACTCTTTGTAGCTATCATTCTAAATAATAATAATAATAATAATAATAATAATAATAATAATAATAATAATAATATCAATAATAATGATAATGATAATAGTAATTATAATAATAAAAATAATAATAGTGATAGTAATAGTAATCATAATGATAATAATAGCAATTATAATAAAAATAATAAAATCAAATAAAAAGTAAGTTAAATAATTAACTAATATAGATAAAATAGGAACTAACTAAGTAGAATTTACTTTCTTTAAAATAAACAAGCTCAAAAGCATAACTTGTAATTATTAATTTTTGGTTTATTTTAAATTAGTTGGTAAATAGGAAATATTTTAGAATTTTAAATTAACAACTTTCTCAAATAATAACGACCGTTTAACTGCATTAATAAAGAGAATAATTTTCCCAACTTGTATTTGTTCTTTAAAAATATTATAAATAGTTTCCATAATTAATTTTATGAGTTTGATAAATAAATGACTAAGTTAATAATAGTAGTTATTAAACAATTTACTGGTTATTTAAAAATAGAGATGTTGATAAAATTATTATTTATTGATTATTAAAAGTTTATGGACTTTAATTATGTGTTTCTATATAATATTAAAATTTAGAATATTATTAAATATAAATACATATATAGGGGGAGAATTAAAGAGATTTCAAATAAAACCTGATAGGGTTGTAAGAATTTCCAATTATATTTGTATCGATAAACTCATGATCAAATAAAGAAATGTGACGTGTAGGTGACAAGTTTGTAGACGAAGGCCACGTGACGTTCTAGAAGCTTTTACGTGCTAAATTGCTAAGGATCGAGGTAAGTAAATATGCCTAGCCTAGCGTGCCTAGCTCCCTTCGTGTCTTAATATGATTTTTAATATTTGTCTCAAAATGTGTTTTGTGATATATGCATGTTTTGCTTGAGATTTATTTACGAGTTGAATTACTTCTTTTGAAATTGTCACACAAGAATAATAAAACGTAATAACGTAAAGTGGAAAGAGTTGTACGGGAGAAATTTATTATTATTGTCGTGTTGACTTCGGTCACTCGACCTCTATTATTTTAACCCGGTCACAACCTGCCGGGTGTCTCCATGTACTCACCCCTCTGGCCGCAAGAAGTCTTTGGGGGCTGCCGGTAGTCAAGGTCATGGTAGCTAGTGATAGTATAGTAGATCTTTCCCCGTATCAACAAAGCTAAAAAGGGATTTTCTATGAGACAAGGAAGTTTATAAAGAGAAAGATGAGATAATCGGGATATCGCTTCCCGCTACAGAATAAGAAAGAAAGTTTCGAAGATAAGAGGTTATGTGCATTCTTATGTTCAAGTTTATACTTTTCTGACTTGTTCCTCCTTGTATTTTGAATTGAAACAAAATATTGCTCTCTCCTCCGTTTTACAAGCTAGGGTGTTTACTTACTCAGTACTTTATGCTGATTTTAGAAAACTGCGGTCTTTGTTTCCTTCCCCCGCAGGTTCAGAAGAGGACAACTATGGCATGACCGGGTACGAGACTCACTAAGGGAAGTTCCGTCATAAGTTGTAGTATAGTATGAATAATGTTAGAATAATGTATAATAGAATCGTGTGACAGACTCGAGGACGTTTTGTAATGTTTAATAGTATGTAGTATATATGTTGGGATGTTGTGCTTTTGATTTTCCGCCGTTACTTTTAGCTTCGGCCTCCCCGTCTTGTCCGAGACGGATAAGGGGGTCGTTGCAGGTGGTATCAGAGCCGGCTATCCATTAAATGTGAATTAAAACCTGTACGGTAACATAAAATGAACATAGGACAATATAATTAAAATTGGAAAAGCCGTTCGGGTTATGGGTAGCTTAGCATAGGTCTTGGTATTTTCTCGCCCACCCGCAACCTGCCTCAAGAAGTGTTATGTGTTATAATCTTATGTGAATCAGTTTTATTGGTTGTGAATGATTTTCATTGCCACGATAGGAAGAAGGATAAGAACAGCATTTGATCTGTACTAGATGAATCATTTCATTTGTAGACACACGTTATATGTGCTTTAATGTAAAGTTGCTTGATAAGATGCTCTATATGATAGTTGTGTGGTATATACTGTTAATTGCTCATTTACAAGATGAAATATCTCAATCTCTAAGACAGTGATAGCATAACCAAGGACATTATAGAAAGTGAGTAGTTGACCGTTTAAAATGGTATGTGACTTCATGAGAAATCTGAGGATAGAGATATGATAAGAATATTGGGATACTTGACTGGCGAATCCAAGTTTCACACCAAATATTCGTAAAGAAATTTGGTGACGTACTCTAGATATTGATTGGGATTGTAATTTGGAATTGGGAGTCAAAGGGAGTCTTTTTAGGAAATCAAATAGTTTATTTTGGAAGTCGACAAGGAAGGTCCCACCCTCCCTCACCGGAGAATCAATGAGGTCAACCCGCAATTTTCAACCTGCTTCAATTGTAATTTTACGGCCTTAGTTATTAGAGGGTCTCCAGGTGTTAAGGGTTGATTGGAGTTTACTTCTTCATAATTTGTGATCAGAGGTCTATGCTAGATTGATTTATCGTAAATAATTTGTGTGGTCTAATAATATTTAAGTAATTGAGTTGTTACTTGGAGTCTTGTCATCCTAGTGATGCTTGAAGGTTGGGATCTCTGTTCAGTTGTATATTACTTTTGGAGTTGTGGGACTAACTTGAGAGGGTTGATGTTTAAATTGTGAAGCACCAATGTTCGCCTACAAGACTTAGATGTATCAAATCACGTGTTTAGTCAGGTTTACTCTAAATTTTGTAGGAGATGTACCTCAAATTTTCTGGTCTAAGGACTCTCCTGGAATGATAACCCAAAATTTTGGAAGTATTGTTTAGAGCCTAGTAAGTTTATATTTAGAGTTTCTTACTTCACTACATTTATTTAAGAGCTACTATTTCGTTATGCAAAATGTTGGCAGCTTCTTATATTGGGTAACTATCTCAGCTATTGGGGAATACTTGGTGTATTGTTACAAACTCTTTGTTTACAGTTGGGATATGTGTTCAATTGTGAATTTGTTCTTAGGTATATTCGCATATGTCACTCGGGAGTTCTGTCGTCTATCTTACGTTTTGTGGTACGAGGTTTATTAAAATAATACGAGACAAGAGGTTAAGTTGAATTTGGGGTTTGTGTTAAATGTTGGAAACTGGAGATGTATTCTAACTTTAAATCTGGAGACTTGTTTGAATATGAGGTCAAGGAGCATTTTATTTATTTGATTGAACTCTGGAGTATCAAATTTGAACTACGACTTAAATAGTTGTTCGGGGTCAGATTCAAATATTAAAGGGAAGCGTATGAATGTTGTCAATGGGATGAGACGAAAGCACTTTAATTCTCGCATCGTGCAACACACGGTTATTGAGGGACTCCCCTAAGTTTGTCTATACTGGATTCCTAGGAGAACCTACCGTAAGAAATTTAGCTCAAGATACAAACACAGGAAGTAGTTAAAAACTCCAAGAGTAGTCAGTTCAGTAACGGGGCATCAAGGAACTATAAAATTAAAGACATCTATCAGTTTGACTTCTCATAGCATGGTGGCGATATGTGACGTGTAATGTTTTGTATGATACCATGGAAATGTATGCTTTATGGTTCATTGACATAGTATTGAAATCATTATATTGTGATAGCTTATCAGGCTTAATTGACAAGATTGATCTGAGGATATAGCATCAAGAATCTGACCGCCCGATTGGGCCAAAGTTAGATTTCAAGAGAAAAGAGATAGGCAAAGCAGAACATATTACGTGAAAGTTTCATATCTGATTATATTTTAGCAATGATTATAATTATAAACTATGTGTTACATTGCATGCCTATGTGCACATTTCTTTTTATGTGCTCCCTTTGCTTATATTGCATACTAGATTAAAAGAAGAAGCACTAGTATATCTCGAAATAGTGAAGTGGATCACACCATCACAATATCAGACACAATCAACGTAACTATACAGTAAAATACTCAATCGATCATAGTCGTTAGAAATATAAAATTTGGACAAGGATAACAAATGTACTTCGAGATAATCCTTATGTGAAGTAAGAAGTAAAAGCTAAAGATTTAATCTCTCCTAGAACAATGGGACCTAAGGATAAAGTTTTAGATAGTTCGTTGCTGACCAAGCAAGGGAAGTTCGATTAGGAGGAATTAACCCAATATGAATAAGATTTGGATATCAGGCAATCAACAACCAAGACAAGATAACTTTTTACCAAGACGAAATTGAGGAGACGTTGGGAATTTGACCACAGGACGTAGGATTTACCCACCATATCTTAGATGTTTTCAAGACCGATTTGAGGTGCTAGGACAATTGGAGTTCCCATTTGAGTTATATTAGATCAACTACCCTAAGGACTTAGTTATTGATATGGTCGGGAGTTCTCTTTTAGGGATTATCTGATACGATAATATGCCTCGGTGGTGTAAGTTTCCTTTATGGTGGTACATGTTTTCACATAGATTCTATTTGGAGTATAGTAGTTAATGCCTTATTGCCGTATACATTCTTCAGATAAGTTATCCTTGAAGTCCCTCTTGCATTTGAGGTTTTCTCACTAAGACTTAGTTCATGTTTGGTTCTCGAAGTTTGAATGTTAAATTGTTTGGAAGTCTAGTCATCAAATCATAGTTTATAAATTATTATAAAATATCGGGAATGTTGGAGTGGCACTTCAGTTATTGGATTGGTGGTTACAAATCCATAATATCATGAGGTTTTGTTATCTACTTTCGTCGATCCTCCGTTGTGATGAATAGAGCGGTTTGTGTGGGTAAAAATTTAATAGTTGTTGGGTAAAAAAAAAAGTTAATAGTTGTTTGGGGCATTATTACTTGAAGTTTTGTTACTTAATTACTACTAGAGGCGCATAAATGTTATTATGAATTTACCTTTGGAGCCGGGAACCCGTATAACTATGTGTTATGTATGATGGGACTATGTTATAGTTTCTTTGTTGATTAACTCCTCGAGTTACTATTAATACAAAACGTGCAATAAAGGTGGCTTATGTTGTTTGTCAAGGCTTTGGAAGATTTTACTGCGATAGTTTTATAATTTGGAATGTTTAGACTTCGTCTTTGGGATTATGGTATAGACTGGGGTCTCAGACAACTGGTATTATTTGTCAGTGGAGATGTGCAAATTGGAGTCCACTAAATAGATATTTGATTTCATGGGATGTTGATTTTCTTACTAGTTATTTCTAGAGGTTTTTTTTTATATAATTCGATTGTATCAAAGGTTTCGCAAGACTGTGAAGTAAAAGACTAGTAGAAGTCATATCTTACTTTGTGTTCGGGCAAGTTGACCTTTGAATGACCAGGGTAATGTTAGATGATATTCTCATAAGGAGTTCCGGGGACGTCACTCTCTGAGGGGGAGAGGATGTCACCCTTCGTCTAAAAACGCTTCATGTCTAGAACATCAATATCGTCATACCAGACATATCATTAACTTCTAGTAACTAAAATAAGTTGTGGAATTACACGTTGCATAATGAACATCGAATAAGATTTGTCAAATGAAGATTTCTTACCCGAGGAAGATTACTTACAGAGTTGGTCGCCAAATGGTTGTAGTATATCGGGGTTATTAGTTTGGTTTAGCTTCGAGGACGAAGCTCTCTTTAAGGGGGGAAGAATGTAATACCCCGTTTAATTTATAAGGATAAAGTAGTCATTTGGAATAAAATAAGAAATTAATTATGAAAAATAAGTTGGGCAAAGATTATCGTGTTTTGTTGATTAAGAAATTTTAATAGATTTTAGGAAACGTAAGGTTAGTACTCGTAAACTAATATTTGAACGTTTCTCTAAATTTTAGTTAATAGCGCACGTATGCCCACTGCGAGACTTGGTAGACTTGCCTCACCTAATCACTCAAATGATTTGTGTGCCCAACCACACCAAAGTATTTCCAAAAAAGTAGTATTTTAATGAGATTTTTCCACCAGACTTTCATTTCTTTGTCTTCTTCCTCCTTGTTTTCTTCTCCTTGTTCTACTTCAAGTTTTCTTCTCCTACCACTTTTTCTCTTCGGCAAAAGTTTTGCCCGACAAGCCACCGCCAAAACTATCATCACCTCCAAGGTTTCCTATATAACCAACTCATCTTCTCATCACCATCATCAGTTTTCACCATCCCCACCATCATCACCATCGCCATCACCATCACCACAACCACCACCACCGTGGTTTCCATCTCTCTCTCTCTCTCTCTCTCATTTGAAAACAGAGAGGAGCAGCAGCAGTAACATGATGCAGCAAGCATCAACCACCACCGGGGCCGCCACTACGGGAAACCACCAGGCAAGACACCGAAGGCCACCCCGTTTCCCCTCTTCACCTTTGCCTTTCTCTCCCTGTTCTGTTGCGATCAGAAGAAGAAGACGAGGAGAAACAGTAGCAGCAAGCGGAAGCAGCGGAAAAGAACCACCGCTGCCGCTGCAACTCCCGTCGAGGACCACCCGAAGCACCACCAACTCCACCCCTTCTCCTCTCTGTCTTACTCTCTCTTAAACCCCTCTCATTCGCGACCCAAAACAGAGAAAGAGAGAGAGACATAGCAGCACCAGAGGCCGCTCAAAACAGAGCACCACCACAGTCGCCGCCGAACCTCCATAGTCGCTGGCGAAGGGTTCGGGCAACTCAAACAGAGCCACCTGCGACTCTCTCTCCCTTCCAGTCGACTCCTAGAGGCCCTACCGAGCCTCCAGAAGTCTCAGCTGAACCCAGAAGCAACCCAATCACCGGCGTCGAGCTCCACCTCCGCCGCCGCCGTTCGGCCGCCCGACCCGACGCGATTCTTGACCGTTTCGCGTGATGTTTGGTACCGGTACGCTCTACTCTTCACCCTGAGTTGATTTAGATTGTCGAAACCGTATCTTGATGCTTAGATTCACGTTTAGATTTATCAAATTGAAGATTCATGCTAAGGGGGGGGGGGGTAGTTGTCATTTTCAGAAACTGTTTTAGCTATAAGAGGGGGGTATTTCTGCTATTTCAGTAAACTGTGGGGGTTTGTTTGTTATTTAGCAATCTGAAAGTATAAAAATAAAATACAAATAGGATTTTAACATTTAAATTAATTTCTACTCTTTGTAGCTATCATTCTAAATAATAATAATAATAATAATAATAATAATAATAATAATATCAATAATAATGATAATGATAATAGTAATTATAATAATAAAAATAATAATAGTGATAGTAATAGTAATCATAATGATAATAATAGCAATTATAATAAAAATAATAAAATCAAATAAAAAGTAAGTTAAATAATTAACTAATATAGATAAAATAGGAACTAACTAAGTAGAATTTACTTTCTTTAAAATAAACAAGCTCAAAAGCATAACTTGTAATTATTAATTTTTGGTTTATTTTAAATTAGTTGGTAAATAGGAAATATTTTAGAATTTTAAATTAACAACTTTCTCAAATAATATCGACCGTTTAACTGCATTAATAAAGAGAATAATTTTCCCAACTTGTATTTGTTCACTAAAAATATTATAAATAGTTTCCATAATTAATTTTATGAGTTTGATAAATAAATGACTAAGTTAATAATAGTAGTTATTAAACAATTTACTGGTTATTTAAAAATAGAGATGTTGATAAAATTATTATTTATTGATTATTAAAAGTTTATGGACTTTAATTATGTGTTTCTATATAATATTAAAATTTAGAATATTATTAAATATAAATACATATATAGGGGGAGAATTAAAGAGATTTCAAATAAAACCTGATAGGGTTGTAAGAATTTCCAATTATATTTGTATCGATAAACTCATGATCAAATAAAGAAATGTGACGTGTAGGTGACAAGTTTGTAGACGAAGGCCACGTGACGTTCTAGAAGCTTTTACGTGCTAAATTGCTAAGGATCGAGGTAAGTAAATATGCCTAGCCTAGCGTGCCTAGCTCCCTTCGTGTCTTAATATGATTTTTAATATTTGTCTCAAAATGTGTTTTGTGATATATGCATGTTTTGCTTGAGATTTATTTACGAGTTGAATTACTTCTTTGAAATTGTCACACAAGAATAATAAAACGTAATAACGTAAAGTGGAAAGAGTTGTACGGGAGAAACTTATTATTATTGTCGTGTTGACTTCGGTCACTCGACCTCTATTATTTTAACCCGGTCACAACCTGCCGGGTGTCTCCATGTACTCACCCCTCTGGCCGCAAGAAGTCTTTGGGGGCTGCCGGTAGTCAAGGTCATGGTAGCTAGTGATAGTATAGTAGATCTTTCCCCGTATCAACAAAGTTAAAAAGGGATTTTCTATGAGACAAGGAAGTTTATAAAGAGAAAGATGAGATAATCGGGATATCGCTTCCCGCTACAGAATAAGAAAGAAAGTTTCAAAGATAAGAGGTTATTTGCATTCTTATGTTCAAGTTTATACTTTTCTGACTTGTTCCTCCTTGTATTTTGACTTGAAACAAAATATTGCTCTCTCCTCCGTTTTACAAGCTAGGGTGTTTACTTACTCAGTACTTTATGCTGATTTTAGAAAACTGCGGTCTTTGTTTCCTTCCCCCGCAGGTTTAGAAGAGGACAACTATGGCATGACCGGGTACGAGACTCACTAAGGGAAGTTCCGTCATAAGTTGTAGTATAGTATGAATAATGTTAGAATAATGTATAATAGAATCGTGTGACAGACTCGAGGACGTTTTGTAATGTTTAATAGTATGTAGTATATATGTTGGGATGTTGTGCTTTTGATTTTCCGCCGTTACTTTTAGCTTCGGCCTCCCCGTCTTGTCCGAGACGGATAAGGGGGTCATTGCAGCTATGGTTTTGCGATCTAGGTGGAGCACGCGACTAGAGTTCAAGATCCACCAAGAACGATGTTGAAGATCGACATGTTCACAGGAGGGAAAAACTTCAGTCTGTGGAAGATAAAGATGGATGCGTTGCTCAAATCGCAAGGCTTGTGGGCACCTTTGACCGCTGACAAGAGAGACATGAATGTTGCATCAGCGGAGTTCAAGGCGATGGAGGAGAAGGCACACGCAACGATTATGCTGTGCTTATCGGATGACGTGATCATCGAGATCGCATATCAGAAGGAAGCAGCGAAGCTCTGGCTCAAGTTGGAGAGTCTTTACATGACGAAGAGTCTCACTAGCAAGTTGATGCTAAAGCAAAGGCTCTTCACCCTGCGGATGCTCGAAGGTACGGCTCTCAAGGACCATCTTGCTCAATTGAACACAATTCTGTTAGATTTGCGTAATATTGGCGAGAAGGTGGAGGATGAGGATGCTGCACTTTTGTTATTGATCTCGTTACCTCCATCATATGAGAACTTCATGCAGTCGTTCATTGTGAACAAGGACGACTTATCCCTAGAGGAGGTGAGATCCGCTCTCCATGCTAGGGAACTGCGTCATAAAGGTGCAGGCACAGGTATAGAGGACCATGCTTCCGGACTGATGGCAACGGGGGGAAGCAAGAAGGGTACGAAGAACAAGAAGAAGCAGTTCTCAGGTTCTAAGTTACCCAAGGATGTATGTGCCTTTTGCAAGGAAAAGGGGCACTGGAAGAGAGATTGCCCGAAATTAGGTCAACATGGGCAGAATGGATCCGCAACCGTAGCCGAACAAGGTAACTCGTCTGAGGATGATTACGTTCTAATGGCGGATGTTGTCACGCACTCTCAGGATGCGTGGGTCCTTGGTTCCGGAGCTTCCTATCATATTTGCTCTAACAGGGAGCTATTCTCGATGTACAACCAAACGGATGGAGGATCTGTCTACATGGCAAACGGAGCCGTCTGTAAGGTGATTGGGAGCGGCTCAGTTAGATTGAAGACGAATGAAGGGAAGTTATGTACTTTAGAGCAAGTCAGGCATGCATCACTTATTAATAAGAATATGATCTCCTTGAGTCTACTCGACAGCAAGGGATACAGTTTCAAAGGTGAAGGTGGAGATCTACAAGTCTGCAAGGGTTCTAAGGTGATTCTCAGGGGAGTCAAGAATGGGACTTTGTACATGTTGCAAGGTTCAACGATCACAAGTTTTGCTGGAGTTGTCTCAGCCGGGATTAAGGAAGCTGATCTAACCAAGCTGTGGCATATGAGGCTCGGTCATATGATTGAACTCGGAATGCAGGAACTTCACAAGAAAGGCTATCTCACCGGGCATGTGCCCAAGAGCCTAGGGTTTTGTGAGCACTGCGTGTATGGGAAGCTACAACATAGCAAGTTCCCTAAGGCGGTTCATAGAACGAAAGGTACTCTTGATTATATCCATTTGGATTGCTGGGGTCCATCTCGAGTCGAGGCGATTGGCGGGTATAGGTATTTTCTGAGCATCATAGACGACTACTCCAGGATTACTTGAATATTCGTGATGAAGCACAAGAGTGAAGCCTTCGCAAGATTCAAGGAGTGGAAGACACTAGTAGAGAATCAGGTGGGAAAGAAGGTGAAGAGGCTGCGCACGGACGACGGCTTAGAGTTTTGTTCATGAGATTTTGATGGATTCTTCAAGGATCAGGGAATAGCACGCCATCGCACCGTTCAGCACACACCGCGGAAGAACGGTGTAGCCGAGAGAATTAATCAGCTACTTTTAGCAAAAGCAAGGTGCATGCTTTCGAATGCAGGTCTTTCTAGAGGTTTCTAGGGAGAGGCAGTTTCCATGGCATGCTATCTCGTAAATCGGAGCCCGCACACAGGTATAGGATGCAAGATTCCTATGGAAGTCTGGTCCGGTAATGCAGCGGATTACTCGGATTTGAGAGTTTTTGGTTGTGTTGCCGATTATCACGTTGATGATGGCAAACTAGAACCAAGAGCTAAGAAGGGAGTATTCATGGGTTTCGGAATAGGTGTGAAGGGATACAAGATATGGGCAGACAACAAGATTATACTTAGCACAAGTGTAGTCTTTGATGAGACTCATATGTTGAAGAACTCCGTGGAGGTGGAGCTTAGAGGTGAAAAGAAGAAGGTGGACGGAGAGTCGGATCCTACTGATCTTAAGGATTCCGAAATCCCTACACCGCCGCTAGAAGAAGAAGAGGAAGAAGGAGAAGAATCTGATAGTGAGGATGCGTCTACACCAGAGGAACCAGTTCATCTAAGTATTGCTGAAGGAAGACCAAGGAGAGTCATAATGAAACAACCCGGGATCTCGGTTCAGGGTTAACGCGACAATCGATAACCAAAAGTAGATTATTAGCTATTAAGTTTACATTTCGGTTAAAGTACATAACAAAATTTCGATAATAAGTACAATCTAAAACAAATTGTGTGTGATATACTAAGTGATATGAATTAATCTAAACTTCTTCGTCTCTATCCACGTTCCCATTCCCCACACTTGATTGACGACATGCGGTTTTAAAATGGCAAAAGCCGGCGCAGTTTTGAAGGAATGATCAGTAAAAACTGAGTAAATACATACTACGACATGTAAAGCAACGAGTGGCACGGAAGCATGAGTTGAAACAAATCAGAAGATTTAAACAGCAAAACTATCATGCTGGAGAATTCGGAACAACTGGAAGTAACCGAGTAACAAAAACCTCTCAATTTAATAACATTGAGAAACCACAAGTAGTTGGTAACATATCCAGAGTAAACAAGTCCATTTAAGAGAATAAGTTAGTTCATGAGTAGACAAAGCATTTCAAATCATTTCAGTTGATTAGGGCAATCCAGAGCCACAAACAACATTAATAAAGTAGTCAATTTTTAATTTCGACTTCAATCAACAGTTTAATTTAGCTGAGGCATGTCAAGACCCACCAGCAGGATCGTTGTAGACAGAGGGATCACGAAATAATCAGTAAGGGTTCCTTCTAGGGTCTATCAAACCCTATTTCACCCGAGCGTTAAGGGAGCCCATTCGTCAACCCCGTTCACAACATTAGCTAAAAGGCCTTAAGTGTCGACACCCCTATACCGTAGTGACCCTTACAAGTATAAGTAGCACTCTATAGCTCTATAAGCCCCTTGGCCTCAATATCTCGATACATTTTGGCTCATCGAGGGCGGATTTGTGAACATTAACGTTCTATCCAATAATAACAAGCATTGCTTCAATGGTCTTAGCCATAAGAAAATCGAGGATCGCTTGATGCCTCCCATTAATAACAGTACTCTGTACATCGTCCTAAGTCTATTAGAGGTATTTTATTTCTTCTCTTTCACATAACCAGAATCAGAATATCAAAATTTCACAAGTAATTTTCGAGAGTTCTCAAAGGAGATGAATAACATAGTTTAACAACTTTCGAGTGGAAAACATGCATTCTCATACTATTTCATATAACAAACATTCATTTGAAACATCAAACACATACGCATATTTTGATATAAAAAGTCCGTACAAATTTACTTACCTATGAGCGATGAAAGGCGCAAATCAATGCTATCACTCCTACAACGCTCGTCTCCGAGTCTCACAGTAAATGCACCAACACGAAAACGTACGTCTACTTCGAACGATCCTTAATAACGGCTGGATATACACAAGTAAAGTATAACACCTATTAGCATATATCCTCTGTATGAGGTTTTATGCAAGAATGCAATGAAATGGGGGGTCATGCAAGCTAACTTGACCAGAATGCCCCTGATACTTCAAAACTCTCTAGTACCGACTCTGATTATGCATGGACCCCAAACTATACTCATACTGGCCCAAAAACATGTAATAACGACTCTAAACTCACCCATATGAACTTAGCATCGAAATATATAACTTTTAATAAGTTGCACTTATAGCTCCTCACTAGGAGTTATCGGTTAACCCAATTTGAGGGGTATTTTCGTCCGAAATGAGCGTTTTAGTCGATTTCTGCCCCGCTTGACTCGGAAATTTACGGTTTGCTATTTTTATCTCCTAGACGCATAAACTGCTTTATTTCACGCATATCGAGATATGATCACGGGTTTTGTTTCGTGTGGTTGATGCAGGGACAGGACGTGTGCAGGAGCCGGAAATGAAGCAGGCATGCGAGTGAAGGATCCAAGAAGGCTGAGAAGCCGAGCATGCAAGTCGAGAAGATTGGCACGTTTCCCGAGGAGATTGGCACGCATCCCGAGGAGCCTGGCACGCATCCCGAGGCATCCCGAGCAGTTTGGCACGCATCCTGAGACGGACGAAACACACTCTGAGAAGATCAGCAGTCATCCCGAGACATCCCGAGGAGCCTGGTACGCATCCCGAGACATCTCGAGGAGCCTGGCACGCATCCCGAGGCATCCCGGGGAGTTTGGCGCGCAAACCGAGGAGGCAGCTACCTACGCAGGTAGCTACGCAGCTACCTACGCAGCTAGCGACGCAGCCACCTACGCAGGTAGCTACGCAGCTATCTTGCGCAGTTGGCCTGTTTCCCGAGGCGGTGGCAGGCGGCCTGTTTCCCGAGGCAGTTTCGGCCTAGTGGCAGTTTCGTAATTTCGGCGGTTTTCAGAAACGCCTCCAGCACTATATAAAGACTCGTCCAGTGCTCATCACGGGACACAACAACTTACTGAAGGAGATCGCAGAGCATTCTCGGTGAGCACGGAAGCATGAATTCAGAATCTACAGCACGCGTTTGATTTCACTATCTCTCTTATTCAGAAACGTTGTTATTTAATTATGTCACTTAGTAGCTAAACCTTTTACCTAGGTTCTCGGTGAACCTAGGGTTTCGTATCCAGATTTTATTATAGACGTTTGATTATGGATTCATGATTGTTATCTTAAATTCAGCAGCTTTATCTGTTATTCTGTCTTTGACTGTTATCATATATGCATGATCGGAGTCGCGAACCAGAATTGCTATAGACCCGAGCCTGTAGGTGAAAACGTCAGGTTAGGGTTAGGAAGAAAAGACAGAATTTAGTACCTTACCCTGATGGACCGACCAGATAAAGGGAGATAGGGCTAGCATAGAAAAACGTGAGACCGACTGTTGGAGAATCTGACCCGGGCCATTAGGACAGGTTAGAAACCCTAACAGGCTTAGAACGAGACTGCAGACTTAGGCAGCTTAACAGGAATCCGAACGTCTGTAGGATCGGGATTACGTGTGGAATCTGAAAAGGTCACTACACAACCGGTACGTTGCACAGATAACGAGACTGCTGAGTGTTTTCATATCAAACCGAAAAACGTAAAATCTGTAGAAACCCGAGGGGATCCTGGAGCCTAGTTCCCATCAACCCTAGAGTACAAAAAGCAAGTTTATTCCAGAAAACGTCACATAAAATATATTTACGTTTTTGTGTTTTTAGTTTTACGTAGTTCCGTAACAACAAACACAACCCCTTTTCCTCGTTTTTTACACTTTGTCAACCAAAACTGATTACTCGAGAAAACCCGAGACAGTCCCTGTGGGATCGATAACCCGAGTTGAAATACACCCGGTACTACTTGATTTCGTATACTTGCGAATAGCCCGCAATTTGCGCATCAAGTTTTTGGCGCCGTTGCCGGGGACTATTTTTAAGGTTTATTTAGTAGTCAGAATTAGTTTTCAGAGTTTTTATTTTTTTCTTTTTCGTTTTTCTCTTATCTAACTGCTCGTAATCTCGTTTTTCAGGAACCTTGAGTGAATGCCCAGATTGCCTCGCGATTTGGTCACATCGCTCGACAACCCAGAAAAGCTGTTTACAGAGCAAAACCGCAGACACCAAGAAAGCAGAATGGCTCACACGGGCAATCCTGCTACCCCGACAGTCACTGGCCAAGAGGCTGAACCTGAGACACGTACCCTAGCCGAGATGGCTCGGTACATTGAAGAGCTAGTCGCAGCAGGCTTCAAGTCCATGCTCCATCAGAGGACGTACAACCGATCTGAAAAAGATTTGGTGGAAAATTTCGAGGTCCCGTCCGGAGGACACGAACCAGCCATAGTAGGGCCTTCGATTACGGCGGAGCACTTTGACCTAAAATCTCCACCATCCAGACGGCACAGACGCACTGTCCGTTCCATGGTAAAGCCGATGAAGATCCGAACGAGTTCATCGGGAAGTTCGATGATTACTGCAACAAAGTCAAGTACCGAGGGGTCGAGGCCGATACACTTAAACTGATCCTGTTTCCGTACTGCCTCTACGGGGCCGCCAAGGACTGGCTCGAAAGCCGACCGCCCAAATCCATCACAACCTGGGAAGGGTGCGTTTCGGATTTTCTGGCCAAGTTCTTCCCCGCCTCCCGAGTGATTAAACTGCAGAGCGAGATCTTGTCGTTCAGTCAGAAGATGGGAGAAATGGTAGTGGAGGCATGGGAGAGATTGATGCGACTGGTGAAGAAGTGCCCGAATCACGGTTTCGGGGACGCAAAAATTCTGCAGGTTTTCTACCATGCTCTCGACAGGGACAACGCTGACAGAATTGACAGAGAAGCCGGTGGCAACTTTCTGTACCATGTGGACAAGGACGGAGCCTATGAATTGATGAAGCAATTAGCCAAACAGGATACCCGCCTGTTTGACGAGCGCAGACTCACCGCCATGGCCGAGCCGGTTGCAGATGATCGTATCGACAACCTGACCAAGGTTGTCACGGACTTAGTGCAGAAAGTATATTCTGAGAAGAAGACGGTTGCAGCGGTAGACGGTCCAGAGCTAGACGAGGCTATCGAAGATCTAAGGAAGGAGGATGTTAACTATGCCCAGCAGCAGCAGTGGGACCCGAGCCAGTACCGACCGGGCACGAGAGATCATCCCGATTTCCGGTACGGAAATCCTAATTCTGGGATCTACGTACCAGGGTTCCAGCACAAGCCACCGGTGCAGCTGGCCAATCAGACAACAGCCCCAGTTCAGCCGGCCCAGCCGGTATTGACAGCACAGCGATTCGAGGAGCAGATGAGTAAACTGGACGCCACGTTGCAGGCCATGAACGCTAGGTTTGCGTAGTCCGATGCAAAAATTGACACAGCGGTCAACACTTTGACTGCCGACCTGCACCAGACCAAAACCGTACTACGGACACTGGAGGTCCAAGTCGGACAGCTTGCACAGCAGCAAGCCGAGAGAGCACCAGGAAACTTACCCTCTACCACCATCAACAATCCACGTGCTCAGATCAATGCCATCACCACCCGAAGTGGAATAGCACTCCACGATCCACCGTACCCCAGCCATGCACGTGCAGAAAAGTCGAAGGAAATCGAACACGAAGTATTTGGCCGGGAAAGCAACTCAGCCGACCGCCCCCAGCCAAAGGGCTCGGTTGAGAAGGATTCAGTGCAGACGGAGAAGGAAGCAGAAACGGTACCCGTCTCGAAAGAGGTGTCGTATCCTTTGAAGACACGGAAGAGGGATGATAGCAAAGACTATCTCAGATTTCTCGATATGTTCAAACAGCTTCGAATCAACATCTTCTTTGCAGAGGCGTTGGCAAAGATGCCCACGTATGCCAAATTTCTCAAAGATATCCTGTACGGGAGGAGGTGTATGAGCGATTTCGAGACGATAAATCTGACGGCAGAAGTGAGCAACTGTGTGAAGAATGGGTTACCAAAGAAGAGGAAGGATCCTGGCAGCTTCGTCATCCCGGTAACCCTGGGAAACGCATATACAGGAAAGGCCCTGTGTGACCTAGGGGCCAGCATCAATTTGATGCCGTTGACAATTTTCAGAAGCTTGAAGATCGGTGAACCGAGACCCACCAGGATCATGTTGCAGATGGCGGACAGGTCCGTCAAACAGGCATATGGGGTTATAGAAGACATTCTGGTGAAAGTTGGGGAACTAATTTTTCCGGCAGATTTCGTGATCCTGGACATGGTGGCAGGAGAGGTACCGCTCATTCTGGGCAGACCGTTCCTGGCCACCGGAGAGGCTATGATTAACTGCAAGAGCGGGGAATTGACGATGCAGATTAATGAAGACAAGGTAACATTAAATGTTTTCAAAAATCTTCAACTGCCTAACTACTATGATCACGAGGACATCTATGCCGTTGAGGTAGTGGACGAAGGTCTGGATGAGGACGAGATGGACAAGATGTGGGAAGAAATCGACAACATGTATTCGTCAGACAAGGAGAAGACCCGGTGTGAGCAGGCCATGAAGACGGAACATTGGACCATTTTGCACTTGGACGGAGACGGTGGGCAGAAACTGGCCCTGATCCCGTCACTCAAGGAGCCGCCTACACTGGAGCTTAAGCAGCTCCCGAGTCATCTCATGTATGCGTACATTGGGGATAACGATACACTGCCCGTAATTTTTTCGTCTCATCTATCTCAGGAACAGGAGCAGAAACTGCTGGAGGTACTGCAAGAGCACAAAGAAGCAATCGCCTGGACGATTGCAGATATCAGGGGAATCAGCCCCTCCTATTGCATGCACAAGATCAGAATTGAAGAAGGTAAAAAACCGGTGATTCAGCCCCAGCGGAGACTGAATCCGAATATGAGCGATGTGGTGCGAAAGGAGGTCATGAAGTGGCTGGAAGCATGAATTATTTACCCCATCTCGGACAGCACGTGGATCAGCCCGGTCCAGTGCGTGCCCAAGAAAGGGGGTATCACGATAGTGCAGAACGAGGCTCAGGAGCAGATTGCACAACGCACCGTCACGGGGTGGCGGATTTGCATGGATTATCGGAGGTTGAATGAGGCAACGTTAAAGGATCACTTCCCTTTACCGTTCATGGATCAGATGCTGGACAGGTTGGCGCACCACGCCTATTACTGTTTTTTGGACGGTTATTCGGGGTACAATCAGATTTACATCGCCCCGGACGATCAATAGAAAAAGACGTTTACCTGCCCGGACGGTACTTTTGCGTTCCGTCGTATGCCGTTCGGGTTGTGTAACGCACCCGCCACGTTCCAGCGATGCATGATGGCCATATTCTCCGACATGATCGAGAAAAATCTGGAGGTCTTCATGGACAATTTTTCACTGTTCGGGGACAGTTTTGAAGACTGCCTCGGTCACTTATCCCAGGTTCTAATTCGATGCAAGAAGGCGAACCTAGTTCTGAACTGAGAAAAGTGTCACTTTGTGGTCACCGAGGGTATCGTGCTGGGTCACAAAATTTCCAGTAAGGGACTCGAGGTGGACCGGGCAAAGATCGAGGTGATCAAGCAGCTTCCGTACCCGACAACCGTGAAGGCAATCAAGAGTTTTCTGGGGCATGCGGGATTTTACCGACGGTTCATCAAGGATTTCTCCAAGATCACGAAGCCGCTCTGCGCCCTACTCGGGAAAGACGTGACTTTTGATTTTGACGGAGCGTGTCAGCATGCCTTTGACCATCTGAAGGAGAAGCTGACCACAGCCCCGGTAATCACGACACCGGACTGGTCACTGCCGTTTGAGCTGATGTGTGACGCCAGCGACTACGCAGTCGGTGCAGTTTTGGGGCAGCGGAAAGACAAAGTCTGCCATGTCATATACTATGCCAGCAGGGTGTTGAACGACGCCCAGATGAATTACGGTACGACTGAGAAGGAACTGCTGGCCGTAGTCTATGCCCTGGACAAATTCCGGCCATACTTGGTCGGGTCCAAAGTGATCGTGTTTACTGATCACAGCGCCCTGAAGTATCTGCTGGACAAGAAGGACGCAAAACCGAGACTGTTGCGGTGGGTATTACTGATGCAGGAATTTGACTTGGAGATTCGAGACAAGAAGGGAGTCGAGAACGTAGTTGCTGACCACCTTTCGAGATTGGAAAGCACAAAGCCGGAACGAGTCTCGATTCAGGAAAATTTCCCGGACGAGCATATTATGGCAGTTAAGCTCGGGAGACCGTGGTATTACGCCATAGCCAATTACTTGGTAACTGGCACGCTTCCCGAGGATCTTACCCCGTCTCAGCGGAAACGGTTTATTTCCGAGTGCCGACAGTATTTCTGGGATGACCCGTATCTATTCAAGCAGGGGGCCGACAACATTCTGAGAAGGTGTATTCCGACCCACGAAGCCTGGAACGTGATCAGACACTGCCACTCAGCACAGTGTGGGGGTCATTTTGGGGGAACGCGCACGGCGCATAAAATACTGCAGTCCGGTTTTTTCTGGCCGACAATCTTCAAAGACTGTCACGACTATGTGCAGGGATGTGATAGGTGCCAGAGGACAGGAAACACGTCACACCGGGACGAGATGCCGATGACCGTGTGGCAGGAGGTAGAGCCGTTTGATGTATGGGGGATTGACTTCATGGGTCCGTTCCCGTCTTCGATGGGAAATCTTTACATTCTGCTGGCAGTGGATTATGTGACAAAGTGGATCGAGGCGATTGCGTGTCAGAAAAACGATGCAGCTACGGTTGAGCGTTTTCTGAAACGCAACATTTTTACTCGATTCGGGACGCCCAGGGCAATGATCAGTGACGAGGGATCACACTTCATTAATCGAGTTTTTGCCAAAGTTCTGAAACAGTACGGTGTGTCGGTTCACAAGGTGTCACTGCCTTACCATCCTCAAACGAACAGGCAGGCCGAGGTTTCGAACAGAGAAATCAAGAGCATACTCGAGAAGACGGTGAATCTCGGCCGGAAGGATTGGTCCCTAAGACTGGACGATGCACTCTGGGTCTACAGGACAGCTTTCAAGACACCGCTAGGAATGTCGGCATACCAGCTCGTGTTTGGAAAAGCGTGCCACTTGCCGGTTGAGTTGGAGCACAAAGCATACTGGGCCATCAAACTGCTCAACATGGACCAGAATCTAGCGGGAGATAAGAGAAAAATGGCGCTGCTGGAATTAGAGGAATTCCGCAGAACGACATTCGAGAGCGCTAAAATCTACAAAGAGAAGACGAAAAAGTGGCATGATCAGCGGATCACGCCGAAGCAGTTCAACGAAGGCGACAAAGTGCTTCTCTACAACACGAGGATGCGGTTCTTTCCGGGCAAGTTGAGGTCTCGATGGTCGGGACCATTCATTATCAAGAAGATATTTGCATGGGGAGCATTTGAGCTGGAGAATGCAAAAGACGAGTCCAGTTTCAGGGTGAACGGGAACCGGTTCAAGCCATATCTCGAGACAGTTGAAGTCGCCAAAGTGGACCCCGTCTACTTTGACGACCCGTGAGAGGTAACTGGGTCGGGCCGTCGACCGTAAATCACAAGCGCTTGGTGGGAGGCATCCCATCGGATTACGTTAATTATTTATTTATTACAGTTTTTATTTTACGTTCTGAATTTTGAGAGAGGCGAGATGAGTGTGTGTTAATGGTTAGGCAAGTTTGTGCAGGAAATTTTGAGCAGAAAAACGCAAGCAGAAAAATGTGCGGGTCAAAACCGAGAGGTCCGACACACATTCAAAGAAATACAGAAAAAAAACTGGCCAAAAGGCCAGTTACGCAGCCCAGCAGGCCAATTACGCAGAAAAAAAAATTATAACTACGCTGGCCCAAAAGGCCAGATACGCTGGCCCAAAGGCCAGCTACGCAGCCCACAAGGCCAATTACGCAGGCCAGAGAAATTTCTTTTTTTTTTTTGAGTTGGACCAGCCACGCAGCCGGCCCAATTACGCGGCCAGGCCACGCAGCCAGCCTAATTACGCAGCCCAGCCAGCAAGTCACGCAGCATGGGGAGGCAAGTGCAGCTTCCAAAACCTTAGGGGGTCAAAATGCCATTTCACCGAACTAGGGGGGAGTTTTTTGCAATTTTCAAAAAGTGCCCATTATTACCCCAAAAGCTATGGACGGGTTCAGTATACTTCCTCCATTGTTGTTATTTTGAAGCTTTCTCTTTCCTCATTTTCTCTCCACCCTCAAAAGTTCAAATTTCACCAAATCAAAAACCGAGCACGTTTTTGGGATCCTCGTGAGAACTGGATCATTTTGGTGTAGTTGAAGCTGCAAAACAGTGTCCGAATTGGTGTGGGGGTCCAGTCAAAATTTGTTAAAAATTTGAAGAAAAGCTCCAGATTCGTCAGCTTCGGGTCGAAATTTGAGAAAACACAAAGAAGAAACGTTGAAGAGGAGGGCGAGGCCTACACGGTGCCCAAGTCAGAAATTTTTCCCGGCGAGAAAAATTTTTCGGCGACTTTTCCGGCGACAGTTTTTGCACTCGTTGACTCGCTCCGAGTGCTCAGGTTCAAAATTTCTTCTTTCGCTATTTTTTCAGTTTTCGGTACCAACCCGTACCCGGGTTTAGCATGCTGCGTACTTAGCTGTTTTTGACTGTATACTGCGTTTTTAGCTGCTTTTCTGCATTTTTAACTGTTACTTGCGTATTTAACACAATTTTTACGTAATTGACCGTTAACTGCAAATTAGCATAGGGTTGCGTAATTGACTGTTTAAGCTGCGTATTTAGCTGTTTGGACTGCGTATCTGCATTTTGACAGCATTTTCTGCGTTTTTAAAAAAATAAAAAATATATATATTTAATTTCTGAATTTTCTGCTTTCGTTAGCTTTTATGGACTGGCTTGTCAGACCCGCCCTATGTTCCAGACGAGTCCGAGTGAGTGCCATGAGGGCATGCCACCTCTTTAGTGTGGGGGTGGTAGTCGTGTCTGCATTAACCAGGTCTGCACGTTTGTTCATGTTCATTTGCAGTTTTGAGTTTATTTATTGAGTCAACACGTTTTTATTTTTGAGTCTACCCACCACAAATTTCTGGCCTTGCATTGTGTATATCTAAAAAAAAAATCGAAAATTTTCAGAAAATCAGGAAATTTGAGAACGGGCAATCAAGAGAACAGAAACTGGGAAGAAATCGAGGTTAAATCCTTTGACAGAAAAGAAAGCTTGCACCGAGGTATAGTAGATAGGTGAGAGCCAGTGACCCTTGGAAACCGCAAGTAGTTATCATCTGAGCTAAGGATCCGACTAGTTGCCACACCGCCGTCATCTAGGTAGTCGACAACTCGCCCACGGGTGCCGTCACGGTCATCGCATCTTTCGGTGGAGTGACTGGCTATCAAGGGACCTTACGTCCTGTTTCTTACCCCTAGGCCCAACTAGTAAACCCGTTTGAAGCCATTTACCCCTTTTATTCTCAGCCACTATAGCCTAGGAAGCCTTCTTTGAGACCTCATCAGTCGTTAGTTAGCTATTCTACGAGTTATGACGGAGGGAGTGAGTTGGGGAGAGTTTTAGATGGGAGCACTTCATGATATATCGGTTTTGGACAGTTTTGACATTGACACGTTTTTCGAGGGAAGGACAGGGTGAGTGAGAGGCGACAGTGCATTAATTTGCGAAGGTGGATCACTGCATTACATAGTGACCACAGGAGGAAATAGTCGCGTGCGAGACATCTTTCCGCACACAATGGGGTCCGGGGGGTTGTGAGGTTAATTGGTGGTTGTGCCGGGTTTCTACATCTTTGGTGATGAGGAGGTTCGGTGGGACTGCACAGTATTATTTCGACTACAGGATCAGCGCTTCAGGATTAGTGTGGGGGTATTCCATATGAGGACATCTTTCATACCCCACGACGACGGTTTATTTTTACTCACTCAGCTTTAGTCAGTTTATTTATTGTTATTCGTGTATTTATGTGTATATAGAGTCGTATTAATATATATATATATAAACAGGAAAAAAAAGAAAAAAGAGAGAAAAAGAAAGAAAAAAAAAAGAAGAAGAAAATGATCTAGTTTTGCAGTTTTTTCAGTTATTTAGGTTGTTTTTGTTATTGAGTCAAAAAGCTGAGTGAGTAGCACAATTTTCGAGACAGTTACACCGCTTCACATTTGTGGCCGCGAGAACGGCGAAGTCACACCGGGGGACAAGAAGATTGATATGATAGGAACTTAGGTGTTTCAGGCAGTTTTTCAGGAACTCGGTGAGGGGTGTGAGTTTGGGGAAATTGTGAGAATGTCATAACGAGTAGGATCACGCCGTACCTTTACACATATATTTATATCCTACCTGTTAGACTTAGAACCTTGATTCGGAAATAGCTCGGATTGTCGGTTAATTAGGGATTCGCTCAGGTTGATAGCAAAAGTAATAGTACTCGGGTCCAGTGCTTAAATCCACCAAAGAAATCTGTTCAGACTTACCGATCGATTGCAGGGAAGTATTTTCTGGAAAAAGGATGAGGTTTTGAGGACACTCGGTTATGTTTATGAGATTGCCCAATCTCACCAAAAATAAATTGTTTAGTACTTTTTGAGTCATGTGTATTGAGTCTGTGTATATTCTTTCTGAGTCAGTTTCTGATCGAGTCGTCTGGTTTATATGGACGGGTAGAAAAAGTATGCAAGCTAATGGAAAGGAAAAGGTCTTGGTTCGAACTTGCAGGGGGTATTTGCAAGACAGATATGTATGCATTTAAGGGCAGTATGCAGGATGTTTGCTCGGGACGAGCAAAGGTTAGTGCGGAGGTAATTTGATAGCTCCTCACTAGGAGTTATCGGTTAACCCAATTTGAGGGGTATTTTCGTCCGAAATGAGCGTTTTAGTCGATTTCTGCCCCGTTTGACTCGGGAATTTACGGTTTGCTGTTTTTATCTCCTAGACGCATAAACTGCTTTATTTCACGCATATCGAGATATGATCACGGGTTTGTTTCGTGTCGTTGATGCAGGGACAGGACGTGTGCAGGAGCCGGAAATGAAGCAGGCATGCGGGTGAAGGATCCAAGAATGCTGAGAAGCCGAGCATGCAAGTCGAGAAGATTGGCACATTTCCCGAGGAGATTGGCACGCATCCCGAGGAGCTTGGCACGCATCCCGAGGCATCCCGAGCAGTTAGGCACGCATCCCGAGACGGACGAAACACACTCCGAGAAGATCAGCAGTCATCCCGAGACATCCCGAGGAGCCTGGTACGCATCCCGAGACATCCCGAGGAGCCTGGCACGCATCCCCAAGCATCCCGAGGAGTTTGGCGCGCAAACCGAGGAGGCAGCTACCTACGCAACTAGCTACGCAGGTAGCTACGCAGCTACCTACGCAGGTAGCTACGCAGGTAGCTACGCAGCCAGCTACGCTGCTAGCTACGTAGCTACCTACGCAGCTAGCGACGCAGCCAACTACGCAGGTAGCTACGCATCTATCTTGCGCAGTTGGCCCGTTTCCCGAGGCGGTGGCAGACGGCCCGTTTCCCGAGGCGGTTTCGGCCCAGTGGCAGTTTCGTAATTTCGGCAGTTTTCAGAAATGCCTCCCGCACTATATTAAGACTCGTCCAGTGCTCATCACGGGACACAACAACTTACTGAAGGAGATCGCAGAGCACTCTCGGTGAGCACGGAAGCAGGAATTCAGAATCTACAGCACGCGTTTGATTTCACTATCTCTCTTATTCAGAAACGTTGTTATTTAATTATGTCACTTAGTAGCTAAACCTTTTACCTAGGTTCTCGGTGAACCTAGGGTTTCGTATCCAGATTTTATTATAGACGTTTGATTATGGATTCATGATTGTTATCTTAAATTCAGCAGCTTTATCTGTTATTCTGTCTTTGACTGTTATCATATATGCATGATCGGAGTCGCGAACCAGAATTGCTATAGACCCGAGCCTGTAGGTGAATACGTCAGTTTAGGGTTAGGAAGAAAAGACAGAATTTAGTACCTTACCCTGATGGACCGACCAAAGAAAGGGAGATAGGGCTAGTATAGAAAAACGTGAGACCGACTGTTGGAGAATCTGACCCGGGCCATTAGGACAGGTTAGAAACCCTAACAGGCTTAGAACGAGACTGCAGACTTAGGCAGCTTAACAGGAATCCGAACGTCTGTAGGATCGGGATTACGTGTGGAATCTGAAAGGTCACTACACAACCGGTACGTTGCACAGATAACGAGACTGCTGAGTGTTTTCATATCAAACCGAAAAACGTAAAATCTGTAGAAACCCGAGGGGATCCTGGAGCCTAGTTCCCATCAACCCTAGAGTACAAAAAGCAAGTTTATTCCAGAAAACGTCACAAAAATATATTTACGTTTCTGCCTTTTTAGTTTTACGTAGTTCCGTACCAACAAACACAACCCCTTTTCCTCGTTTTTTACACTTTGTCAACCAAAACTAATTACTCGAGAAAACCCGAGACAGTCCCTATGGGATCGATAACCCGAGTTGAAATACACCCGGTACTACTTGATTTCGTATACTTGCGAATAGCCCGTAATTTGCGCATCATGCACTTAGGCCCCTAAAGTTTGCTGAAATTACAGAAAGACCCCCACCATTGATTTGATAACTCCCGAGTCAAATACTTCCTTCTTGAGACTTCAAATATCCTTCTAAGTCAGGTTGTTGGTCTCAAAACATTAATCTAGTCTCAAGTAGTTCAAGTGTGAAGTTTTAATTAAATGCACATAGGCCCACGAAATTTTGTAAAACTGCAAAAATGCCCCAACTGTTGACTTAGTCAACCCAAACGAGAAATGACATACGGGTACTCCAAATACGCATATAATAGATGCTGACAAACTCCAAGTTACTAAACAAAACTCAATTCAAATTTTAAATGAAATTACTATTTTGCCCCTCCTATACAGTTCAGCCAAACTAGGGTTTTTGAAAAGTCAAACTTAGTCAAACTTGATATTTAGACTCAGAAAATGAATACGAACAAGTTTCATGAAGATCGTTAGTGCTAAAAATCACATTTAGAATGCTAAAATTGAAAGTCAAACGTAGAGCGAAATCATCTTAACTAGTCAAATTTAGAGCTGATTTGTGGTAAAATGAGGAAGGGTTTAGGAAAAATGAAGGTAGGGTCTTGAAGAGGGTGTTACAACCTTTCCAAAAAATATTGAAACCCTAAGAAACTCTAAGTATTGAGGGAGATTAAGCAAGTCAAAGATAGGTGAGAGCTTTCAACACTTAGAAAAATTTGGAGTTCTTACAAATGAAAATCAGTCACATACAGTGACTTTGCAGCCAAATTGGGGGCCATTGGTATGGAATCATGAGGCATGCTATATATGTATTTGAAGAACTCATCACCATCTACAAGTAGGAAGAAATAGAAGCTCAAACCATCAAGAGATGAGAGAGATAATGAGGTTCAAAGTTGGGTGAAAATTTAGTATCCAACACTTAGAAATATTTTGCACTTGGACAGATTGCACAACACGAAATCAGCAACTTCAACATGATTTTTAGGTAGTTTGGAGACCGAATTAGATAAAAATTTAAAACATGAAAGTTGTAGCCAATTTTCTGAGGTTTCCAGAAAGTCCATAATCGCTCGAAACGGATTAAAAATGAGAGAGATTTGATCATTTGAACAGGGGTTTTTATGCATTACGGAAAAACGAACCAAGAGTGAAAAGTGAAATCAAACTCGACTCTAACAACAATCGGGGCAGATTTGGATCATTCAAACAGGTTCACGACATGATTGGGAGCAATTTGATGCATAGAACACGAAATTTGGTGGAGAAATGAAGCTTACCCAAGGTTTGGTCGGCCATGGAGTTTTCCGGCGACTTTGCCGCCTAGTTTCCGACGCTTCACGAATTCCCAGCAAGTTCTGGGTTGTTTCCAGTGTCCTAGAAGGATTATAGAAGGTCTTGGGATCACAAAGACGCAAGAATCACTAGAAACGATGAAGAAACAAGAGAGTTACCTCTCTTTCGCCAGTCGGTGCTTTGCCGGCGACGGGATCTGCAAAATCCGACGGCTGGTCGCGAATCCGGTGAGTTAGAACGTGTTCTAGGTGTCTTTGAGCTCTCCCGGAGATAAGGATCACAAATCAAGGGTTTACACTCGCCAAATCACAACAGGATGAGAGAATTTCCATCAAGATCAACCTAGGGTTCTTCACCTTCGAATGCGGTTTTCTCTATCGATACCCAATGAAACTTCGAATTGATTGGTGCGTTTTGATCAGCGGACCGAGGGGGTACTGCGGTAGGAGCAGTTTTTGATTTGGAGGAAGGGAGAGGTGGTTGCCTTGGTGGTAGTGGTGGTTTCATGGTGGAGGTGGTGGTGTTCTTGGTGGTTGAGAGGAAGAGGGAAAAAAAAACAAGATAATGGGAAGATGATGCAATTTTCTGCTGAGAGATGATGAATAGAGATGTTGGGTGTTGCCAACTCATAGAAATTGTGTCAAAACACTTAGGCAAAGTGTCCATCGTGCATAGGGGGTAAGAAGGGTAGTTTTACAAACTTTTGGGTATAACTAGAATTGGTAACTACTAAGTTTCAGAGAATTGCACAACCACCCCAAATATTTCTAGTGCTTCAAAGTCATTCTAACAACTTCCAAATATTGTCAAACACTCCACAATGCCCACTTTAAAGCCGTGAAAAACTATTTACAAATTCGCTGCCAAAGTCTTGATATTGCACTAAGAACTCTCTCGAGAATTAGGGGTGTTACACATAAAGCCTCCGGCGAGATACAAAGATGATGGTATGGTGGGATATGCATTACAGGTAGCGGAAGAGGTAGAGGACGAGCCATCATCCTACAAGGCCGCTATATCTAGTTCTGAGTCAGCACAATGGATTGCTGCGATGGGAGAAGAGATGGAGTCTCTTAGCAAGAACTCGACATGGGAGCTTGTTAAATTGCCTGCGGGAAGTAAGATAGTCAGTTGCAAGTGGGATTTTCAGAAGAAAGGAAGGAACTGCATCTGGAGAGGGCATCAAGTATAAGGCAAGGCTAGTTGCAACAGGGTTCAGTCATAAAGAGGGAGTTGACTACAACGAGATCTTCTCACCGGTGGTCAGACATACTTCTATTCGGGTGCAACTAGCAATGGTGGCACACCACGACCTAGAGCTTGAGCAATTGGATGTCAAAACAGCTTTTCTACATGGAGAGTTGGAAGAGGAGATATACATGAGCCAACCGGAAGGGTTCCAAGTTCCCGGAAGAGAGAACCACTTGTGCAAGCTGAAGAGATCTCTCTACGGACTTAAGCAGTCACCGAGGCAATGGTACAAGAGGTTTGACAGCTTCATGTTGAAGATTGGTTACCACAAGTGCGAGTATGATTGCTGCGTGTACCACAAAGTGTTGCATGGTGGATCACGTATTTACCTAGTTCTGTATGTGGATGATATTCTGATTGCAACTCGGGATATCAAGGACATCAGATAACTAAAGAGGTACCTTAGCGCGGAATCTGATATGAAGGATCTGGGAGCTGCTCGGAAGATATTGGGAGTTGAGATCTATAGAGATGGGAAGAAGAAGAAGCTTTTCTTATCACAGCAGGGATACATCAAGAAGATCTTGGCAAGATTCGGGATGTTATCAGCTAAAGCTATAGATACTCCTATGGCAACTAACAGCAAGCTAGGAATGTACACCGTTCAGACTGAGGAGGAGAAGGAGTACATGTCCAAGGTTCCATATGCTAGCGCAGTTGGAAGTCTTATGTATGCTATGGTCTGCACTCGACCGGACATAGCATTCGCTGTTAGTGTGGTTAGTCATTTTATGGCTCATCCGGGTAGGGACAGTTGGCAGGCAGTGAAGCGCATATTCAGGTACCTTAAGGGTAGGTCAGACATAGGCCTATGCTATGGGGCTAGTGAAAACATCTTGGTAGCTGGTTTCTCGGATTCAGACTATGCAGGGGATATTGATAGTAGAAGATCAATGGCGGGCTATGTATTTTCTCTGGGAGCATCTGTTGTGAGTTGGAAGGTGTAGATAGTGCTTTCCAGACAGGCAGATCCTAGCCACGTGGCGACCATCCAGCACACCTAGCTGTGCTACACACACACAGGATCACCAGCCGCGCTGATCCACGTGGGGGCTGCGAGACAGGGCCCTCACATACCACCACACGGGACTTGTAGGGACTTAGTGGTTTGAAGGCTAGAGTAAGTCCTGTCGCGCGCGAGCGACAACCAAGCCCGCGCGCGACCCCTAGTAACTGCTTTGAAAGATTTATGGCACGAGCTCCATAAACCCGGTCAACCCGGTCAACCCGGCCAACCTCGTAACGGTTCCGGTATACGCGGGTAACGTGCCGTAACGGTCCCTATATACGCAGACGAACGTGCCGTTGTGGTTAAGATAATTAAGCCGCCATTAAAGGCCGCATTAACCACACTAAAACGGTCACATTCTCCGTTATATATAGGATCGCTAACCCTTCCATACAAAGGTAAATCACCTGAGATACGCGGAAGCTCTGCCAAAATCCTGTCTCTCTCTCATACAGTGCTATTGTCTTACTCTCTCCCTACACACAACCTTACACTTCCTGTGTCCATTATATCCCCTAATCCAGGTGTATACTGAATTCTCTTTGCAGGATTGTACACATTTGGTGAACCCGACGTGAAACTTACCATTGCAAGCAACCATGTCTCATGAAGATGATGTCAGTAACAAATCGCCCTCCACGGAGACCACCTCGGGAGAGGAGACCCGTCACACTCCTACGGCCGCCGTTGAGGCTCCAACGCTAGAAGCCTTGAACGCCACCATCCAAAATCAGGCAAAGGCTCTTAAGGCTCAATCCGCACAGATGGAACGGATAATGGCCATTCTGGGGACCCTTGCCCCGAATCCCACATCGGCCGCTGCCGTCTCTCAGGGAGGAGGAGCCTCCACCACTCAAGGGATTGGGGTGACGCCACCTAACCCTAACCTGCAAACCCCACCGGCGACGGTGCAGTTGCCCTCAGTTCAGGGGCAAACAGCTCAAATATTGCCTCTTGCCACTCATATTCCTCAACCGCCAACTTTGGTACCCAATCCGTCTTGACAATACCCCTTGCCTCCCCCGCCGGCAACGTGGGGCAACGTGAATTCACAGTACGTTCCCAGCCCGACCGCAGCATATGTGTCGCCTCCACCTGCAACAACCCTTCCTCCTGCTGCTGGGGGAAGTGCACCGGAGTGCATGACGTCGATGCAGCGGCGCATGGAAACTTTCTTAGCCAACCAACCATTCGCTGATACCATCATCCCGAAGGTTGACAACGATCCCCCTATCCCACGCGAGATCTACCTCATGCCTAACCTTGCCGGGTACAAGGCTCCTAAATGGGACAAGTTCGAAGATGTCAACGGAAACGCCCACGAGCATGTCATGCGCTTCATCGATGTGATGGGGCCATATGGGGCTGATCCCAAGTTGCTGATGCGCGAGTTCCCAAAATCTCTGGGAAACGTGGCATACAAGTGGTACAGGATGTTGGAGGCTGGATCCGTGAAGACCTGGGACGACCTGGTCCAGAAGTTCTATACCAAATTCTTCGAGGTGGAAGAAAAGGTGACGATGATTCATCTCTCTCGCATGTACCAGAAGCGTGAGGAGGATGGAGTGACATTCATCAAGAAATTCAGAGCCAAGTCCTTCGAATGCAGAGATGAAGTGCTTGAGGGCAAGCTCGTGGAAATATGTCTGCAAGGCATGCGGGACGAGTAAAAAGGTATGCTTATCAACCTACAAACTCCTACATTTTCAAAGCTAATCGAATGCACAAAGAACATAGAGCCTATAGTGGAGAGGCAGAAGAAGAAGCACGCCCCTGAACGATCCCCGAGTAGAACTACCTTTAAAATTGGAAGGTTCAGCTACAAGAGGGGGCGCGAAGCTGAGGTTAATACAGTCTCGCCACAAAAGCAGCCCAGGGTTACAAACTTGGATGCGCCACCTCTACCCTGTTCGGTGGAGGAAGCGATGGACTTGTGCAAGCAATGGTGTAAAGATGGTATCTTGCCGCCGCTCGAAAGATACCCTCCAAGGAAATGATGAGGGACTCAAAATGGTGCGAATGCCACGGAAAGATTATGCACCCCAGAGCCGACTGCAAGAAGCTCAGAAACATGGTGAGCCGAAAGATGAAATATGGTGAGTTGATTGTCAGCGACCAAAGACAGGATGTGCGAAACAATCCACTGCCTGCCCATGTTGAGCAAGAGCCGAAGGGCAAAGAGGTTGCCATGATCGCGATTATGGACCTCGAAGAGATTGCGGAAGATGGTCTACCCATCGTTGCTGAAGTCTACAACGAGGAGGACTACAGCATAGACACGGAGGACGAACGTGCCGATCGGATGAAAGGGTCGCACGGGTTCAGCAGGTTCTTCGATGAAATGAACTTTTCAGAGAAATGCCGGAAGGAAATGACAAAGGCGATCCTAAGGATAGCGGAGGACTACGAGGAGGATAACGTGGTTTCCAATGGGAAGGTTGTCAGAGCATCCCGCTCCATGGAAAAAGTCATAACCTTCTCCGCAAGTGACAAAAAGACAGATGCGAGCCACCAGAAGCCTTTGTACGTGACGGCAGTAATCAATGGTGTTGAGTTCAAACGAGCATTTGTCAACGGAGGAGCGGAAGTTAACGTGGTCTCGCTCAACACTCTGAAGTTGGCAGGAATCCCGGAACAGAAGATTTTCAGACGTCCATCCCCGCTGATGGGATTTGGAAGCGACTCCAGGATGACGATAGGATGGATCCGTCTGGGTGTCCAGATTGGCAAAATCAAGCGTTAAGCCAAATTCTATGTCATCGATGCGAACACTACGTATCATATGATCATCGGCCGGGCCTGGATTCATTGCTTCGATGGAGTCCCCTCAACAGCTCACCAGGTGATGAAAGCTATCTGGAACGACAGAGTAGTGGAGATACCAGCTTCGGTAAACCCTTTCAATCTGGATGAGGCGCACCTCTCCGAGGCAGTATGGTTCACTGAAATGGCAGATGAGAAAACGCCAGGGCCGTTTAAACCCACCCCTTTGCCTCGATGGGAGGACATTAAGGATCAGTCACCCGCAGGAGTGATGGTGACAAGGGAAGAGGCCAAGGAAAAGTCGTCCGCGCAAGAAGAGGCACTGCGGATTGCCTATCAAAGAAAGAATGTTTACACCCTGAAAAGGATAGCAAAACATGATCCCGAAGGAAAAGAGATAGAAAGCTTCTACGCTAACGGGAAGAAATGTTACCGCATATGAAGGTGCGCGGGGATACCCCCACGCGAGCATGGGGATATCCCTGAGCAAATTAATCAAATCGAGCATGTCATGGAATTGGACAAACCAACACCAGGCGTTTTAGAGGAGAAGCTAAAAGAGGCGCCCGACTGCATGGAGGACAAGCCCAAACCGCAAAAACAGGAGCTGAAGGAGGTATTCCTAAGCCTAGGTGAAGAAAAGAAGAGACCAGTCTTTTTGAGTGCAGACCTCACGAGCGAAGAGGAAGAAAGACTGCTGCAGCTTCTGACTGAGTACAAGGATGTGTTCGCATGGGAATACGATGAGATGCCCGGTCTGGAAACGAGCATCACCATGCACAGGTTAGATGTAATCCCAGGATCTAAACCGGTAAAGCAGAGCACAAGGAGCTTCAGGCCGGAGATCAACGTGAAAATCAAGCAAGAAATTGTCAAACTGCTGACTGCCAAATTCATCGAGCCGAATCACCATCCTACATGGTTGGCTAACATCATGCCTGTGGTGAAGAAGAATGGGCAGCTTCCCATTTGTGTGGACTTCGAAGACCTTAACCGTTTCTGTCCCAAAGACGATTTTCCGCTGCCCAACATCGATCTACTCATCGATTCGACCGCGGGTCATCACATGTTCAGCTTTATGGACGGCTTCAATGGGTATAACCAGATCAAAATGGACACTGAAGACGCGCGGAAAACCGCATTCATCACGCCAGTGGGAGTCTTTAATTACACGGTTATGCTTTTCGGGCTCAAGAACGCAGGTGCGACTTATCAACGAGCCATGATGGCTCTGTTCCATGATATGATGCACAAAGAAGTGGAATTTTATGTCGATGACCTGGTCGTCAAGTCAAAGGAAGAAGCGGACCACTTGGAGGATCTGCGGAAGGTATTCGAAAGATGCAGAAGTTTCCAGCTAAAGATGAACCCCATGAAATGCGCATTCGGAGTGACCTCGGGGAAATTCTTGGGATGTGTAATAAATCGCCAAGGCATCGAGCCTGATCCCGCAAAAGTATCAGCCATCACTAGCATGACGGGGCTGCCCAATCAGAGTGCTCTGAAAACATTATTGGGGAAGTTATCTTACTTGCGAAGGTTCATCCCTGCGATTGCAGAAATAACCTTCTGCTTCAGTGATCTACTCAAAAAGAATGCTGTATACAACTGGACAACAGAACATGAAGCCGCGTTCGGAAGGCTAAAGAACTTGTTGACGTCAAAAAGGGTGATGATTGCACCACAGCTCGGGTCACCACTCTTGCTGTACCTAACATCGACAAAGAGGTCTATAGGGGCACTTTTGGCTCAGGAATATGAAGGGCAAGAAAGGCCGATCTACTATATTTCTCGCATCGTGCAACCAGCAGAATCAAGGTACACAGATATTGAGCATCATTGCCTTGCCTTATTCTTTGTAATAGAAAAGTTGAAGTACTATTTCGCCTCGCACAAAGTGGTAGTGGTTACAAAGAGTGAACCCATACGGTACCTCTTGACTCAGACTTCCCCTGGCGGAAGACTGGCAAAATGGTATATGACCATTTCTCAATACGACATCACGTGCGTTCGACCGCGGGCAATCAAGTCACAAGCCGTAGCGGATTTGTTAGCACAGTTCTCTGATAACAGTCACGAGCCCATGATCAAGGAAGAACTAGAGGGACCCGAGATATACGTAGTTGAATTGCCCTACTGGACGCTTCATTTCGACGGGTCGTCAACAAGGAAGGGTGGAGGAATTGGAATAGTACTGACCAAACCCGATGGAGAGGTCATACAGATGTCCACAAAACTCGACTTCGTAGTCACCAACAACGAAGCGGAGTATGAGGCTCTCACTGCAGGTCTTCGCGCAGCCAGGGCACTATAAGTAAGCAATTTGACGATTAAGGGAGATTCCAAGCTAATCGTCAAACAAGCTTCAGGCGAATATGTATTAAAGGAAGTAAATCTATTGCCCTACCGGACTTTGGTACAGAAGCTGGTGCAACAATTCTGCGATGTCAGGTACGAGCACAAACCTAGAGCAGATAATCGGCATGCCGATGCTTTGGCCACTCTGGGATCTAAGGTTAGTGCAGATAAGTGCCCCGCGAGAATCTCGATTGAGGTACGAATGTCATCGGCATTGACGGAGAACGCATGCGACGATGAATGCATGGACGATGCAGAATGGAGGAGGCCAATATTACAAGCCATCGCAGAGGGAACGAGTAAGGAAAATTGGGCATCCACCAAGGGGTATTGTATACATGACAACACTCTCTACTATAAAGGCCCAGGTGGAATACTCATGTGATGCGTCTCGCCGGAGGAGGGACAAGAGCTGTTAGAAAAGATTCACCAGCATACTTGCGGGGAAAGTGAGGTGTCAATCTATAGAAAAGCCCAAAGGTATGGCATTCACTGGCCGGACATGTCAACGTCTGCTGCGTTAATTCAAGGGAACTGCGAGAGTTGCGCATTGATCGAGGACTCTCTAGCAATTGCCCTGGTCGATGATGACATGGATTGGAGAAAGCCACTCTTCGACTTTCTCACACAAGGAATCGAGCCTGAGTCAAGAAAAGAAGCCGAAAAACTAAAACGGAAAGCAGCCCGGTACGTGGTGCAAGAAAACATACTCTGGCGAAGGGGTCACGAGGGTAACCTACTTCGATGCCTAGACAGTAAGGAAGCACAAGAGGTGATGGACCTCTCTCACCAAGTGGAACCTCAGGGAGGTGCGAAATTATGCAGACAGCTTCTCACAGTTGGTTACTTCTGGCCCACCATGGAGGCATATTGCCGCGCTAAAGTAAGAAGGTGCCAGGAGTGTCAATTCAAAGGCAACCTCGTACATGCCCCTGTCGTAGATCTACATGCGTTGGGAACACCATGGCTGTTCCACACTTGGGCTCTGGATTTTGTTGGCCCTATCCGACCAACCTCGCATGGGAATCGGTTTATTCTCACCGCGACCGAGCTGTTCACTAAGTGGGTAGAGGCAATACCGCTGAAGACAACAAATGTGCTTGCTGTAGTCCATTTCATCCAAGAGAACATCATATACAGGTTCGGAATCCCTAACACAATTCTCTCGGATAATGGTACCCCCTTCGTCAATCGCCAAGTAGCCGCAAAGCTAGCGGAGTACAACATCAGGAAGATATGTTCTACTCCTTATTATCCAAAAGGGAATGGTCAAGCACAAGCGACCAACAAAACACTACTAAGAATCCTGAGCAAGATGGTCGTAGACGATCACAAGAAATGGGCTGATTCTTTGAACTTAGAATTGTGGGCATATCGAACTTCGCCGAGGACCCCTACAGGGGTCTCCCCATTTCTTTTATGCTATGGAGCTGAAGCTGTGGTATCGGCGGAGGTAAAAATCAATTCTGCAAGGTTGGCCTTCCATGCACTATACGAGAATCAGCGCGATCATGACTTGATCCTATTGGAGTAAAAGCGAGAGCAATCCAAGCAGACTAATAAACGGTACAAGGAGAGGATCGCTCGCGCGTACAATAAAACAGTCCAACGTCGAGATTTCGCGGTTGGGGACCTGGTCTTGCGCGCATCGGACCACTGCATGCGGGAGGCAGCTCACCCAAAGTTCGCAGCCAACTGGGAAGGACCTTTTGAAGTCAAAGAAGTCTTTGATAGTGGCTACTGCAATATACAAAGACTATATGGGACGGCCACGACCCCAAGCTCGGTCAACATGCGCTGGATTAAGAAGTATTATCCTTAAACTTCTCTCATTACATGCATTAGATTACAATGCCTAGTATTGTGGTAGACTCATGCGTCTTCCCTCCCATATGAGGGATTTGTAATTTCGCCTCTCCCATATGAGGGTGTTTATAATAAAAGACTTCTCCCATATGGGAAGAATTTTATGACTATGATTGTCTTTTGTCGCTTCGTTTTCCTCTCTGTTTCTTAACAACGAAAGCCTATCTGTTGAGATAGCAGCACTATACAAATGTGATCTTAAGTGATCCTAAGCCTATCTGCTGAGATAGCAGCACTAAGCAAATAGATCTTAATTGATACCAAGCCTATGTGCCGAGATAGCAGCAATATTTACATATGATCTTAAGTGATCTAAAAGCCTATCTGCCGCGATAGCAGCACTATGCAAATGCGATCTTAAGTGATCTAAAAGCCTATCTGCCGCGATAGCAGCACCATGCAAATGCGACCTTAAGTGATCCTAAGCCTATCTGCCGAGGTAGCAGCACTAATCAAACATGATCTTAATTGATCCCAAGCTTATCTGTCGAGATAACAGCAATACTTAAATCTGATCTTAAGTGATCTTAAAGCCTATCTGCAAGGATAGCAGCGATATTCAAATGCGATCTCAAACGATCTAAAAGCCTATCTACTAAAATAGCAGCTCTAATGTATGATCTTTATGATCCGCGAATCTATCTATAGACAGCTATAGCGACAACGCATTGTGCGAAGGCACCATTTGTCAAGCATACATTCAAGTACAAAGAGGCAAAGTTTGCCGACGCGCATGCGATATTACAATTTGTTGTAACAAAGAACAGAAAATGATACAAAACGCTTTATTATGAGTCAAAATGACTTACAATTTATCTGTCTAGATAGCAGCTTACATGCGAAATCTCAGACTGAGCTAATTACATAGCCAAAATGACTTACAATTCATCTAGATAGCATCCTACAGGAGAAAGTTATACAGAAAGGAAATCCTTACTGTAAAATGATCGGCCTACTGGTCCTAACAAAAGCTATGCGACATAATAGTCTGCGAACAAAGATCTGTAGCAAGAAAGGTCTTACTGTAAAATGAACGGCCTACAAACGCTACAAAAGCTATGCGACGCCATCTTCAAGCTCCCAGGATCTGACAAGGCCTATGTCTGTTCTTCACCCCAAGAGATATGCCAGATGAACCACCTGTTCAGGCGTATGCGGCGGTGAAGAACAGGCAGGCAGCAACTCCTGGGGCAGGAGACTCCTTGTCCACGGTGACGAGCACAATGGCTCGCCACCCCGAGTTCAAGTATGTGGAGGCAAGTAGTTCTCCTCCGGGAAAGCTAGAGGAGAAACCCCCCGTTCGTTACGAGTTAGTAAGAAGGTCAGTACGGCACTGCACCTCGCCGGGAGGCAGCCGGAGATACGACCTGCAAACAAAATAGACGAAGAAAATTCTTCGAGCAAGCATGAGGTATTATGTGCATCTTCTTTACGATGGTTATGAAGATCAATAAGCTTCGTAATGAAGATCTTGAAAGCTATTTCTATGGCACAAAGCACAAACTCAGGTTTCAAGACTTGAGATTGCCATGAATCAACAACGGACAAGCATTGAAGCCAGCAGTCGTAAGGACTCATGGCAAGCCACATTTTGGGATGAAGAACCCAAGCAGCAGAAGGCAGGGTTTATATAGACCCTACGGAGACCCTTCAGTTCTCCAGCTGAGTCAGCAAATCTTGGAAAAGGGGGAAGAATCAATCACTTACGCCTTGAAAGAGGTAATGTTCAATTACCCTACTAAAGGCTACGACGATTCGGTGGTGTGCCCTAATTAATGACGGAAGGTCATGATACGGATGGAATTCCCAAGGAAAGCGCGCTTATCTGATAAGCAGCTAGCGCGAAAATCAAGGCGGACATGTCACCAGCTGACGTCATAATAGATACGCATAAAATATTCGAGCAAATCCTGGGAAGGGCAAAACGGGCATTCAAGCCTTGAATAAAAAAAGGGGGGAGAAACCCTAGCAACATCACAATAATGTTTTAACATTTTATTCAAAACAAAGACTTGCTATTTTTTCAAAATAAATCTTTGATCAGGGGGTCATCAGGAGAAAACAAGAGTGATGTATTTGTCACTTGGTCCACTTCTCGCTTCAGCTGCTCGTACTTTGTGCTCATCTCATGGAAGAGCTTGACAGCCTCTTCAGCATATTTCCTTTGCTTCTCTACCTTTTGCCCCTCAGCTGCGAGGTTATGGAAGCCGCGCTTCAAATTCACAGCTGCGCGAATCTTGGTGACTCTGTTGATAAGATACCCGAAGCCCAGCTTGCCTTGAACTTTGGCTTGAAGGCCTTGGCACATGCTGAAAAGCAGCTGCGCACTCTGAGGAGAGATGGTCGCAGGGGTAGCCGCAGATAGCTGCTCCAAAATCCAAATGGCTTCAGTCAAGAACAGTCTTCTGTTAAAAGGTTCTATCTCTAAAGACATCGCAAATGACCGAGGATAGGAGAGACGCATCCGAACTAGCCAATCCACATCAGCTGGCTTCAACCCTGATAGTGATGATTCAAGTTTAGAGCACAAAACTTGCAAATGAACAAGTGAAGAATGCGAAAAATGGTAACATACCAGTTCCTTCAAGGATCTCGCGCAAAGAGGGAATGCGCATTGCTGGAGCAGTCGAAGTCTGTCCTCGCTCCATTGCTCGTCTATCAGCTGCGAGCTCTAGTTCCTCATAGTTGGCAGGAAGGGTATAGGCCGCCACAGGCGCAATTGCAGCTCCCACCTGCGAGCCCCAAAAACTCCATGCTTGGGGAACCTCTGGAGGCTCTATCTCTGCTGAAGGAATGGCAACAGCAGTAGCTGCTGCTCGATCATGAACTCCTTCAGGTGCGAGGGGCTCGCGAGGCTCGGGAGCACTCATCTGAACATTCACATTCGCATGTGATGCTACATCTTCCGCGACCTGCTCATGAATCTCAGTCTCAGCAGCATCTGTCTCCATTTCTTCGGCTGCAGCATTAGTATCTTCCTCCATCAGCACGGTGTCAGCTTCGACATCATCAGAAACTTCGATGACATCCTCCCAGGGCTCTCCTGCATACTCAGCAGCTGCGACAGGCTTCTCGACACGAGAACTTCGCTCTGGGACATAAGATGCATAGGGTTGACTTTTTTGTTCCAGCACGGCCTCATCAGCATCGCCTGCGATATAAGACAGAAAATGTGAGGTAACTTGTGTCACACAATATTTTATTTTGATAAACCAAGAGCGAGCACCTCCACACGTAGGTGGGATTTTAGCATCTTCGTCATTTGCTAAGGACGCGACACCATGTCCTATTAATGTATCTTCGTTAAGCACATCCTTAAGGTGAGCGTGACCTGGGGTGCGAAGAAACCAGTTATGATGATGCTTGGGTTACTAAGCCTAGTTCACAAACACAGCTTGAATGATTACCTGAAGGTTCACCGTACTTGCTTACTAGCCAGCGGCGGATGTCAGCTTTTGAAAAGCCATGCTTTAATGCACCCCTAATCACCTCTTGATAAGTCACAGCGAGGTTAAAAATCTCACCTTATTTACCACCTGCGATTTCCTCAAAATCAGCTTGAGCCTGCTCCAGAGCAGCCGCATCTTCCTCTTGAGCCGCATCTTCCTCATCGGTTTGCCGCGTCAAGTCGTCAACATGTTGCTCTTCCAAGCTCCTTTGTTTTATGCGTTCAATCTCATCTTCTTCTCGCTTCCTTCTTCTCTCAGCAGCCTCCGCAGCTGTTCTTTTAGACTCAGCAAGGATGTCCTCATCTATGGCTTCACTGGAAACACCAGAGCGGGAACCCCTCTTCTGCCTCTTGGCCAGAAGGCCACTGATAGTTTCTGCATCATTATCTGCGAAAGAACAAACTGTTTAATAAGGCGGCAAGAGCTGAGATAATGAGAAGATAAGTTTGTTAGAGATACCTTCCAAATCTTCCTCTTGTATCTCACCTCTTCCTTCTTCTCCGTCATCTTCGACTCTCTCCTCTTCTTCATCATCACCTCTCTCTCTCACCTCCGTTCCCTCATCCTCCTCTTCCTCCTGACTAAACGGAACAAAAGTCTCGACTGCGAGCTCTTTCCGCGCCCTGCTCGGCATGCGACCCTTACCTTTATCTTTAGAAGCATGAGACTTCGCTAGAGAGGAAGCTTGAGCACTCCTAGGGGAAGAAATTGTGATTCCCTTCTGCCTTGGTCTCTTTTCCCTTGGAGCAATGTCTGCGGGAGGAGACGAAGCGTTCCTAGGAGGAGACAGAGCTGGAGTGTTGTCTATCAGCGAATCAGCAAATGCGTCCATTACCTCGCGAATTCGGGCCTCGATTGCGGGAGCCATTCTCATTGCTAGCAGAATTGGCTCACCCTGCCTTCTCGCAGCAACAATAGTGTTGATCAGCGACTTGGAGCGCTCACCAGATGCAAACCTCCTCACATAGCACTACAACAGAAAATGGAGCATAAGTTTCGGCACATCATAATAAAGAAACTCAAGCGCAAAGGAGATTGTTTACCTTGGCGAAATCATCGCTGTATTTGATGACATGCGAAGCACCTTCCCTAATTGCGGCCATCTTTTCTTCAAGGATGGTGGAGGGGCACAAGTGATTCTCATGGTCCAGCAATGCGTAGCAGCCGTATTGGGAGTCATCTAAGCTGCAGTTAGGACGGAAGGGGAAGAAATTTCTCTTGATCACAGGTGCTCTGCTGGGAGGAGGAGTCGACTGTGTCTCGAATCTGGCCTGCTGGGTAGTACAGTAAGCAACCCAGTTCTTGGAATAGCCACCTGCGCGGCCACCTGCAGGTTGATCAAAGGGAAGGTTGCTTCTCAGAATCGTTTGGCACTCCCCAGACAACAGCCGCTTGTAGCAGCCTCGCACAATGGATCTGGGCCAGACTGAGGGCGCCACCGCATCAAACCCAAACTGGGGAGAAACGCGAGTGGGATCGACATCGACTGTGATCCTCTCGTACCTGGGAGTAAGCTCGCGAATATACTCAGCAAGAGCAGGAAGAGAACCCCGTAGACACCAGCAGAAGAATTCGCGATAGCACTCATGGAAACGCTTATGACCCTCGAAAATAAGTTCTTCTGAGAAAGCAACAGGTCTGGCAGGATACAACTTTGGGAACCATCGCACATTTTCAATGCGCGTGGCATAAGGCCTAGCCGTAAACTTGCTGCGATCATCGCATATCAGGCTCCAGGTACACTTAGGAAAATGAGTTCCAAACCATCTAGCAGCCCTTCCACTAGAAAGTTCCTCCTCCGCACCTGGGACACACCACTTGCTGGGCTTAGAAGGAACAGGAGCATAAGAGGGTCATCGCTCAAAAATCCACATAGTCAAGAATGCGATGTTGACATAGGTCAACACATCGAGGCGACCGCGAGAGTCCTTGGTTGCCACAACCAATTGGTCCAATCTATGGTACAGGGTTCCCAAGACTAGCGGCCCAAGTGCGACTCTTTGACCAAGGGTCAGTTTCACAGCAAGAGGGAGGACATGGTAGAAAACCCCATCGTGAGGGTGACCATCAATTAAATACCTCGATAACCAGGCGCAGAGAAAAGCACACAAGGTCAGATGGTAACCTTTCCCGTTCACATAATTCTTCGCCTTTGGGTTCTGGCTCAGGAGTTTCTTGGTGATACTACTATTCGCATAGTCGCGAAAGAAGTACTGCACCCTCTTGCCCCAACTATTCTTCGCAGATGTATCAACCAGTTGTCAGTCGGGAAGAAGCTTCGCAGGTGTCCACCGGGTGGAAATTATCTTTACCTCTGACAAGCATTCCTCCATCTGCTTGTACAAAGCAAGTTCTGGATCGGTCCTCAAAGGGCTCAGAGGATCCACCTCACCAACAGGAGAAAGATCATACAACATGTGTACATCTTCAAGAGTGGGAGCAGCCTCGAACTCAGCAAAGTGGAATGTGTGAGTAGCAGGCGAATAGCGCGAGAGAAGGTTTAGAAGCATGGACTAGTCCAACTTCACGGCAACACCCTTCATAGCACAGACTGCGAAATATATGCCAGCATTGTTCAATGCGATGGCATGGTGGGTCAATACGTGGTCAATCCACTCATCCATAAAGTCCAATTTCTGAACAAACGCTTGAGTGGAAATTGCAGTATGGGGGAAAAACCCATTTTCGACCTCTTTTACGGGCTTTGTTCCTTTTGTCTTTGCCATTCCTGAGGAAAAGCAATAAAAAAGGGGGGAGAAACACACATACTTTAGTTTGAATTTCAAGAATCAGTTCGAATTTCAGTTCAGTTTGAAGCAACGATGTTTTGTCAAAGAGAAGATGAACAGTTAAATGCCAATTTTGGGTTTGAAAGTTCAGAATCGTTTATATTGCTTGGAATTTCAGAAGCCCCACATTTAAAACCCTTGCAATCTGGGGATTAAATCAGTTCTGGGTGTGAAGAACAAGGTTTCTTTTGCAGTTTCCAACGAATAACATGTTTCAGCTAGCCATGGGTTTGCAGATCCAATACAGTTCAAAGCACATATCAGTACATTAAAGGGAATTGAGCAAAGCCAACCTTGTTTTGGTAAAGCTTGCTTGGATGAAGCTAGTTGAAGAAGACGATTGACAAGAAAGAATTGATGATTAATCACTTGGATCTGCTCTTGAAGGCTTCTGGGTATCATTCACTTTAAGAGAAAGAAGTGATGCTTTGAAAACAATGGAGTGTACAAAGTATTTATCCAAAAACAATGAAGGGTTACGTCCTTTCAGTAGTCGAATCGCAACCGTCACCGTCGAATCGCGCAATCACAGGACAAGCTGACGTCATGCCTAAAACCCTAAAAGACCAGACGGCACGACTCTAGGGATTTTAGGTCATAATGACACGCACGGGGGCTGAATTTGTGTTTATTTGAATTGGTGCGTGACGGCGACGCGTACATTGGTTCCTGCGCATTGAAGCCTATCCGGCCATGCGTCTTCACGCGTAGAAAGGGGGCTAATGTAGATAGTGCTTTCCAGACAGGCAGATCCTAGCCACGTGGCGACCATCCAGAACACCTAGCTGTGCTCCACACACACAGGATCACTAGCCGCGCTGATCCACGTGGGGGCTGCAAGACAGGGCCCTCGCGTACCACCACACGGGACTTGTAGGGACTTAGTGGTTTGGAGGCTAGAGTAAGTCCTGTCGCACGCGAGCGACAACCAAGCCCGCGCGCGACCCCTAGTAACTGCTTTGAGAGATTTATGGCACGAGCTCCATAAACCCGGTCAACCCGGTCAACCTCGTAACGGTTCTGGTATACGCGGGTAACGTGCCGTAACGGTCCCTATATACGCGGACGAACGTGCCGTTCTATTTAAGCTAATTAAGCCGCCATTAAAGGGCGCATTATGTTGGAATAGATGCCCTAGAGGCAATCTAGTTTAGTATGAATTTGTAATTGGCTAGAAATTCATTTATTATTTATTGGATATTTAATATAATGAAGTCCTTAGATTTACAATTGTGTTGTTTATCTTAAATATCCCTAGTCAAGTATAATGATTAAATGGGACAATCATCTATAGACTAGTATGGGGTTGGATTGATATGGAGATATCACGATCCAACACATAGGTGTGCATTACGGAATGTTGCACTGGATTGACCCATTACCGAGAAGGCTACATACACGTTATGTTGAGTCACAAGTGCTTCTCGGGTACAATGGTATTGTCATCCTTAGACTTGAAGTCACTAGATATTCTAGTTGTGGATCATTGTGATCTTGGTAGCGTTAAACGCTACACCGTAACTGGGTAGTTATAAAGGCGTGTACTGGATACAATGAGAAGCAAGCTTAGAGATCGTAGTGGACGTAGAGAGGATTTGCCCCTCCCACATAACGGGAGCAAATATCCAAGGCCACTCGAGGATATTGCTTATAGAATGTCTGGCCAGACTCAAATAAATCAATAAATGAGATATTGATGTTATTTGCACGAATAAGGCTATTCCATAGATCGAGAAACTAGGGATTGGATATACGAGTGTGACTTGTATGTCTCGTGTCCAATCCGGATATGGAGGCAAAGGGATGAGACAATTACTTGTACAAGGTTGTCTAGATGACTATTCTATTAGTTGGCTAGAATGGATGTTTTGCTAGAAACCGCTCCATATTAGCAAAGAGTTGCTACCAACTAGATAGAACCTATGGGGTCACACGCTATATAGAGTTGTACTAGATTGTGGAATTAATTAATTGGATTAATTAATTAGAAGGATCACTTTGCAAACCCTTGCAAACTTAGTAGGGACTAATTTGCAAGGAAGGGACTAAATTGAATTCTAGTAGGACTAGAATAAGTCCTTTAGGTAGTTGACAAGGAGTTGTTGGACTATATAAAGGACCCTCCTCCTTCCTTCCCTACACACTTTATGCTCTAGAGAGAACATAACAAGAGTAGGAGAGAACAAAGGAGAGAGAGAGCAAGCCACAAAGAGGGACGCCGCCCCCTTTGCCGCCGCCCCTTGTCCCCGACGCCACAAAGGGCCGAGCCCCCTTTTGGTGCCTCGTTTTGCGTGATTCCTTCACCCTCCTTTCAATCCGGGCTAGCACCAAGGAGATTGGAGATCTAGGAACAACTCTAGGCGTGGATCAACTATAGAGAACGTGACACTATTCGCGTTTGAAGTCATCAAGGAGAACCCAAAGGTGTGTTTATGATTTCTTACCTTCACTATCGTTATGCATCTAGACTTGTGATCCTTGGAGGGTTTTGCATGGTTGTTTGTTTGATTATGCTTCCGTTTGCGCGATCCATGAATCAAAACCCTACAGTGGTATCAGAGCCACATGTCATAGAGCATAAACGTAGTTTATGTGTTACATTCTTGTTGTTTTACACCTTAATTTGTTGTTTATCGCGTAAAACAAGACAAATCAAGCATTGGATGCAATTTGTCAAAGAATTAATCATAACAAGACCCAATTATTGCATTGGATGCATGAATTGGTGAGTTTGAGAAATTTTAGGATCTTAGATCTAGGGTTTGGGCATCCTTGGGAAGAAGGAGTTCTCCCACAACAAGGAAACAACCAAACTTGGGCTCCAAGCAAGGAGGTTGTTTTGGAAACAACCTCCACAAGGAGGTTCGGCCCCCTAGGGGACCGCCCCCTTGCTTGCCGCCCAAGCTTGGCGCCCTATGGGGCCGGGCGGCCCTAACCCGCGGGCTTAGCTTGCGGGTTTTGGGCCGGGCCGGCCCTAGGGCTTTATGGTTCACTTATTTGGGCCCGGGCAATTTGATTGTTGGGCCCATGGACCGTTTTAACCCTAGAAATCCTAAAATCAATTAAAATTGACCAAGCGCGTTAAAATTGGATTTTAACTGTTTATGTGCAAATCGCATGGTGATTGGATATGGCCTTAGGATGTGGTTTGATGTGGATGTTTAATTTTGTGTTTTGGTTTTACGGCCTGCGAGCTGATCAATTAATTGTAATAATTAATTAGGGTTTTATGGCCTGCGTGCCATTTTTTTTTTCTCAACTTGTGAGATTTATTTTAGTATAGATATTAGATAGTGCTAGATAAAGTAGATTGTTAGCCAAGATTGAAGAAAAAGAAGCCCAAAACCAAAGGAGCCACAAAAGATGGAGCATGGAGCATGGAGCACACCACATGACTATGAAGGATGGACCAAAAGATCAAGACGCATGGAGATGTGTTTGTTTAGGGTTCATAGATAATTCCATTGGCTTGGAATTATCTTAGTCTAGAAAAGGCCATATCCACATCACGTTTAATTTCTGTTTTGTGGTTGTTTATTTATTGTCTTATTATTTGTGTGGTTGGTGTATGGATGATGCATGCAATTAGGATAATAAGATAATTAGACAACCCGGATCTATTATTTGGAGTTGTGCCCAAACTCAAATAGATAGATTAGTTGATATTGATCAACAAAATAATTAAAATTGAATTGAAAATCCCTCAAATTTTAAAATATTGTGTTCTTGCCTTCTCGTTATTTAAACACTCATTATCATCATTATTTATCGAGTTCGTGCGTGCCAAAGCATGGCGACTTGGTTCATAATGATGGAATGCGATGGCACGTAACAATGTGCAATTGTTTAGATAAGAGGTTGAACACAACTAGGCTATTAATTTGATTAAGAAACCTAGAGGCAATCAATTGGGATTATCCATATGGATGGATAAATAAGGAGTTATTTGCCCGATTGAACCAAGAGTTGCATATGGGATGCAATTGGAATTGTTCCTACCTAAGAAGTAATCGAATTATGGGTGACTTGCCAAAGCAAGCTCATAAGGAGATGAAAAAGATGGATCTTGGCCCACTAGAAAATATAAGGATATTTTCCGCATTAATATCTTGAGGGTTATTAATCCGTAGAAAAATAGTGGGAGCTATATTTAATAAACTAGCCATTATTAAATATAGTCAAAAATTCACAAATACTAAAACTTGCGTATTTTCCTTTTGTAGAATTCCAAATGGCAAACAACTCATCGAGTTCACAACATTCCCTACGATCTGTCCTTGAGAAGGACAAGCTCTCTGGAACCAACTTCCTTGATTGGTACAGAAACTTGAGAATTGTTCTCAAGCAAGAAAAGAAGCTGTACGCAATAGAGGAGCAAGTTCCAGAAGGTCCAGAGAATCAGACACCTGCTGCCTTAAAGGCGTATCAAAAGCGTGTTGATGACGCTAATGATGCGGCCTGCCTAATGCTTTGCACCATGACCTCTGAGCTTCAGAAGCAACATGAGAACATGAATGCTGTCGATATGATCGAACATCTAAAGCAGCTCTTCCAAGAGCAGGCGAGGGTAGAGAGGTATGAGGTCTCAAAGGCACTGTTCAAATGTCATCTAGCAGAAGGGAACCCGGTGGGACCCCATGTACTCCGAATGATCGGGTACTTGGAGAATCTCGCCCGGCTTGGGTTCCCGGTCGGCCAAGAGTTGGCAACCGATCTCGTGTTGCAATCGTTGCCCGAGAGTTATGGACAGTTCATTATGAACTATAACATGAACGAGATCGTTAAACCACTGCCAGATTTGCTCAACATGTTGAGGACGGCTGAACAGAGCATCAACAAGGGTAAGGGCAAGGCCATTATGATGGTGCATAAAGGAAAGGGTAAAAAGTTTGCCTCTTCCTCCAAGGGCAAAGGCAAGTCAGTTGCTAAGTCCAAGGAACAAGCCCTTAAGCCTGTTGGTGCCATTGCCAAGGTCGTGACTAAGGGTGAATGTCACTACTGTAGTCAACCTGGACACTGGAGGAGGAACTGCCCAAAGTATCTGGAGGACAAGAGGCTTGGAATAGTGATTCCACCACCACCAGGTATTTTTGTTGTAGATGTCAATTTAACTGTCTCTACATCATGGGTATTAGATACTGGATGTGGATCTCATATTTTTCGAAATATGCAGGATCTAAAGAGAAGTAAAAGATTGGCTAAAGGGGAGGTAGATCTGCGCGTTGGGAATGGAGCAAAGGTTGCTGCGTTGGCCATAGGCGTTTGCGAGCTATCTCTGCCTTCAGGATTAGTTTTAGAATTAAATAATTGCTATTTTGTGCCTGCTATGAGCAGAAACATTATTTCTATTTCTTGTTTGGACAAGGAAGGTTTTATTATTTCAATAAAGAACAATTGTTGTTCCTTTTATTTGAATAATATTCACTATTTTAGTGCGCAATTATTTAATGGACTTTATGTCCTTGATCTAAGTAATCCTGTCTACAACATTAATACCAAGCGGATTAAAATAAATGATTTAAATCCTGCTTATTTATGGCATTGTCGTTTAGGCCACATAAATGAGAAACGTGTATCTAGACTCCATAAGGATGGATTGCTAGACTCATTTGATTTTGAATCATATGAGACATGTGAGGCTTGTTTATTGGGAAAAATGACAAAGTCCCCTTTCAATAAGAAAGGTGAGAGGACTAGTGAGCAATTGGCACTCATACATACCGATGTGTGTGGGCCATTTGCCACGCCTGCCAGGGGTGGTTACGTCTACTTCATTACATTTACTGATGATTACAGTAGATATGGATTTGTGTACCTTATGAGGGCAAAATCCGAATCCTTTGAAATGTTCAAAGAATTCAAGAATGAAGTAGAGAAGCAACTTGGCAAAAGTATCAAGGCTCTACGATCGGATCGTGGAGGAGAATACTTAAGCCAAGAGTTTGACGACTATCTTAGAGAGTGTGGGATCGTGTCCCAACTCACTCCACCCGGAACGCCACAATGGAATGGCGTGTCTGAGAGGAGGAATCGAACCCTATTGGATATGGTTCGGTCTATGATGTGTCAAACCGATCTTCCATTATCATTTTGGGGCTACGCTCTATTAAGTGCAGCTTTTACCATTAACCGTGTTCCATCTAAATCAGTTATGAAGACACCATATGAGATGTGGAGTGGGAGGCGTCCCACACTGTCGTTCATGAGGATTTGGGGCTGCGATGTCTATGTAAAACGTTTACAATCAGACAAGCTAGGGCCTAAATCGGATAAGTGTAAATTTGTGGGGTACCCTAAGGAAACTAAGGGATACTACTTCTACAATCCAACCGAGAACAAAGTGTTTGTTGCTCGGACCGGCGTGTTTCTAGAAAGAGAGTTTGTCTCTAAAGAAGCAAGTGGGAGGAATGTAGAACTTGAAGAAGTTCAAGAACCACAAATCACTGAACCGATTATGGAACATGAACAGGAATCACAAGTAGTTGTGGATCCACCTGTTCAGGTAACACAAGAGCTTCGTAGGTCTAGTAGAGTGCGCCAGGAACCCGAGAGGTACGGACTTCTCGTAACTGATTCCGGTGACACGATGCTCATAGATGATGAGCCTACTACCTATGAGGAGGCCATGAATGGCCCAGACTCGCAGAAGTGGCTTGAGGCCATGAGATCCGAGATGGAATCCATGTATACCAACAAAGTATGGACTTTGGTGGAACCACATGATGGGGCGCGGCCTATAGGGTGCAAGTGGGTCTTCAAGAAGAAGATCGACATGGATGGTAATGTGATTACCTATAAGGGCCGATTGGTGGCTAAAGGATTCAGACAGATTCATGGTATTGACTATGATGAAACCTTTTCACCAGTCGCTATGACCAAATCCATCCGAATCCTACTTGCAATTGCAGCATACTACGACTATGAGATTTGGCAGATGGATGTCAAAACAGCATTCCTTTATGGGAATCTCCTCGAGGACGTGTATATGATACAGCCGGAGGGTTTTGAGGATCCAAAGCAAGCCAACAAAGTCTGTAAGCTGCAACGATCCATTTATGGATTGAAGCAAGCTTCTAGGAGTTGGAATCGACGTTTTGATGAAGTGGTCAAAGAGTTTGGCTTCATCAGAAACGAAGATGAGTCTTGTGTCTACAAGAAGGTTAGTGGGAGCTCTGTAGCTTTTCTGGTCTTGTATGTGGATGACATACTGCTCATTGGAAACGACATTCCCATGCTGCAATCTGTGAAAGATTGGCTAGGAAAGTGTTTCTCAATGAAGGACTTAGGGGAAGCAGCCTATATACTTGGTATAAAGATCTATAGAGATAGATCTAAGAGGTTGCTAGGCCTAAGTCAAAGTACATATATTGACAAGGTGTTGAAACGGTTCAACATGCAAGATTCCAAGAAGGGATTCTTGCCCATGTCACATGGAATCACTCTTTCGAAGAGTGGTTGTCCTTCCAATGAGATTGAGAAGGAACGCATGAGTAGGATTCCCTATGCCTCGGCCATAGGATCCATCATGTACGCCATGTTATGTACTAGACCAGATGTGTCATATGCCTTGAGTATGACAAGCAGATACCAATCCAATCCAGGTGAGAGTCACTGGATTGCTGTCAAGAACATCCTAAAGTACTTGAGAAGAACTAAGGATGCTTTCTTGATGTTTGGCGGTGAGGAAGAGTTGCGTGTAAGGGGTTACACTGATGCAAGCTTCCAAACCGATAGAGATGACTTTAGATCACAGTCGGGATATGTGTTTTGCCTGAAAGGAGCAGCGGTGAGCTGGAAGAGTTCCAAGCAACAGACGGTAGCTGATTCTACAACAGAGGCTGAGTACATTGCTGCGAATGGCGCAGCAAAGGAGGCTATTTGGATCAGAAAGTTTGTTTCTGAACTTGGTGTGGTCCCTAGCATTGCGGATCCAGTGGAGTTGTTCTGTGACAACACTGGGGCGATCGCGCAATCAAAGGAACCCAGATCGCACCAGAAGTCCAAGCATGTGCTCAGGAAGTTTCATCTGATTCGAGATATTATCGATAGAGGAGACGTTCGGATATGCAAGATTCCTACAGATGATAATCTGTCAGACCCGCTTACAAAGCCTCTCACGCAGTGGAAGCATGAAGGGCACACTAGGAGTATGGGCATACGAGATGCGCCAGATTGGCTCTAGTGCAAGTGGGAGACTGTTGGAATAGATGCCCTAGAGGCAATCTAGTTTAGTATGAATTTGTAATTGGCTAGAAATTCATTTATTATTTATTGGATATTTAATATAATGAAGTCCTTAGATTTACAATTGTGTTGTTTATCTTAAATATCCCTAGTCAAGTATAATGATTAAATGGGACAATCATCTATAGACTAGTATGGGGTTGGATTGATATGGAGATATCACGATCCAACACATAGGTGTGCATTACGGAATGTTGCACTGGATTGACCCATTACCGAGAAGGCTACATACACGTTATGTTGAGTCACAAGTGCTTCTCGGGTACAATGGTATTGTCATCCTTAGACTTGAAGTCACTAGATATTCTAGTTGTGGATCATTGTGATCTTGGTAGCGTTAAACGCTACACCGTAACTGGGTAGTTATAAAGGCGTGTACTGGATACAATGAGAAGCAAGCTTAGAGATCGTAGTGGACGTAGAGAGGATTTGCCCCTCCCACATAACGGGAGCAAATATCCAAGGCCACTCGAGGATAGTGCTTATAGAATGTCTGGCCAGACTCAAATAAATCAATAAATGAGATATTGATGTTATTTGCACGAATAAGGCTATTCCATAGATCGAGAAACTAGGGATTGGATATACGAGTGTGACTTGTATGTCTCGTGTCCAATCCGGATATGGAGGCAAAGGGATGAGACAATTACTTGTACAAGGTTGTCTAGATGACTATTCTATTAGTTGGCTAGAATGGATGTTTTGCTAGAAACCGCTCCATATTAGCAAAGAGTTGCTACCAACTAGATAGAACCTATGGGGTCACACGCTATATAGAGTTGTACTAGATTGTGGAATTAATTGATTGGATTAATTAATTAGAAGGATCACTTTGCAAACCCTTGCAAACTTAGTAGGGACTAATTTGCAAGGAAGGGACTAAATTGAATTCTAGTAGGACTAGAATAAGTCCTTTAGGTAGTTGACAAGGAGTTGTTGGACTATATAAAGGACCCTCCTCCTTCCTTCCCTACACACTTTATGCTCTAGAGAGAACATAACAAGAGTAGGAGAGAACAAAGGAGAGAGAGAGCAAGCCACAAAGAGGGACGCCGCCCCCTTTGCCGCCGCCCCTTGTCCCCGACGCCACAAAGGGCCGAGCCCCCTTTTGGTGCCTCGTTTTGCGTGATTCCTTCACCCTCCTTTCAATCCGGGCTAGCACCAAGGAGATTGGAGATCTAGGAACAACTCTAGGCGTGGATCAACTATAGAGAACGTGACACTATTCGCGTTTGAAGTCATCAAGGAGAACCCAAAGGTGTGTTTATGATTTCTTACCTTCACTATCGTTATGCATCTAGACTTGTGATCCTTGGAGGGTTTTGCATGGTTGTTTGTTTGATTATGCTTCCGTTTGCGCGATCCATGAATCAAAACCCTACACATTAACCACACTACAACGGTCACGTGTATATATAGGATCGCTAACCCTTCCATACAAAGGCGAATCACCTGAGATACGCGGAAGCTCTGCCAAAATCCTGTCTCTCTCTCATACAGTGCTATTGTCTTACTCTCTCCCTACACACAACCTTACACTTCCTGTGTCCTTTCTATCCCCTACTCCTGGTGTATATTGAATTCTCTCTGCAGGATTCTCTCGTACATAGAAGGCTACGCTACAGCCGACGGTGACATTGTCCACCACGGAGGCGGAGTATATGGCTCTAACGGAAGTAGCAAAGGAGGCAATTTGGCTTAAGGGAATGGTTAATGATCTAGGGCTACATCAAGATCAGGCGATAGTCTACTGTGATAACTTGAGTGCGATTTGCTTGACTAAGGACCATGTTCATCATGAGAGGACCAAGCATATTGACGTCAGGTATCATTTCCTGAGAAGTGAAAGCAGGATCAAGGTGATGAAGTTGAGACTGCTGACAACCCCGCAGTGTTCACCAAGCCGGTTCCGGAGAGCAAGTTCCAGCATTGTCTGGAATTGCTCAACATCTTGAGCCAGTGAGGCCGTTCGGGGCATGTCCGACCCGGTGGAGGTCCAGTAAGTCTCTGTGACGAGAGACAATCGGGTGCGGAGAAGATGTAGCTTTATTTGCGAGTAGAGGAGCAACTGCTGTTGACGAGACAATTCAAGTCAAGGTGGAGATTTGTTGAGTGGTGCCTTGAATTGGTCAAACGCGGCTAAACTCATTGTTTCCAACTTTGATTAGGAAACATTGGAAGTCAAAGGCGGTGGAGGATTAGTTAGGAAACAAGTTGTTTCCAAATCGGATTTGGAAACTTTAGGGATTTCCTAGCACTATATAAAGAACCTAGTAGTCACATTATTAGGTATGCAATATAAGTTGTAATTGTTCTTCTTAAGTGAATAAAGAGTGCTTTTCCGCCGTGGAGGTAGTTAGCAAATATTTTGCTAGCGAACCACGTAAAATACTCGTGTTCTTCTTTTATTCGTTCATCGTTCGTGAGGTGGTTTGTCATAACTCATAACACCTAATAAAGTTATGGTATTGACAAAAAATAAAGTTATGGTAGGTCTAATTAGATGTATTATGTTAATACAAAAAAGGAGGGGTAAATTGATCATTTTTATTGTTTAAGAAGAAAAAAGTTAAAAAGAAGCTCATGAAATCCAATTCTTTTTCAAAATTGAGTTTTACACTACAAATTTAAAAGCCAAAATTTAACTGCTGGCACTGAAAAGTCATATCAAACCTTTCAGAAAAGTTCAAAACAGATTAAAAGTTCAAAGAGGATTAACGGCGAAAAATAAGTCATACTATACCCACCCAGAATTCTGATATTTTTCAATAACCTACATGAATAATGGTGAACCCGAATGGGCATATGTGGCAGTCAACGAATGGCGTAGAGAACCATGTCGGCAACTAAAATTTTCTCCTCGTCGGAACTGTCTTGCGCAATTGCGCGTGTAAGCGACTAGTTCGATACTACTAATTAAGAGATCTCCATAATTGTCAATTTCTGTTTTCTCTATCTATCTTCGGATTTAGTAGTGCGTTTAGAACATCTACTAAGATTGGTTTTAAAAGTCCAAAATCAATTTAGTTAGCGACTAGTTAAATACCTGGTTTTTGCAGAATTTGTACTTAGTTTAATCTTTACTCGAAAGGGTATTGTTTTGTAGAAAAACAGGTAGTCCAAAATTGGGGTGTAGCACTAGAGAAACTACCAGTTTCTTTCTTGTGCAACTATATTTGGGTTAGAGCCTGAAATGTAGTAGAGCAGAATTTCTACCAAGACGTTGGCTATTGTACCAAACTACAAAAGTCACAGCGACTTCTTGGTATTTCGGAACTGTTTCTTTCGATATCAACTCCTTTGTTCTTGGGGACGAAGCCCAACCTGTCGTGAAAAGGCATGCCACCGATACTCTCGGACTGTGTTTTTTCGACTCCTTTGCTGTTTGAGTAGACATTTTTAGACTCTTCCAAGGAGGAGGAGGATGTAGAAGCACACAAAAAATAGGTAGGGGCGGGTACTAGAAATACTGAGAAAGCTAGACTGCCGTCCAAATTGCTTCAGGAAATTGAACATTGTTGTTTTCTGGTACAAGTAACTCAGTTTTTATGCTCACATAAAATAAAGATACAGCTCTCTAAAACAAAGATTGCAAGCAACCTAGTGATGCCAGCTAATAAGGATTTTTGATACAAAAACCTCTTAATTCACCTAAATTTTGTTAGTTTATCTTTCATAAAACTTAGTATTTTTTAGGAACTCCTATCCTCATGAGGGCGAGGTACGCAATAAGCCGATAACCCACGACCATAATCATCAGAGCAACCATTGAAATAACTTGTCCACCAAGACCGACCATCTGAATCGGGGGGAAATCCCCGACCAAACATGTCGAATTACCGCCGCACGGATACGTGTCGGTGGGCTTGTACTGTGACCCCAACAGCAGCTTGTAAGTGTGGTTGCTAATAGACAGGTACTTGATCCAAGCGATGAATGCCGGGACGTGCTGGACATAATAACCACCTGCTAGACAGAAGGTGATCATGATGACAGACGCAAGTATAGTTGCTGATTTTAGATCCATCACGACCGCACCTAGGGCTAGCCCGAGTCCCTGGGTAGCCAAGACACTGAGTAGAAGCGAAAACAAGTTGTACATGAATTTTGCAGCCACTGGTTTGAGGCCTGCCATGAAATAGGTCATGATAACGAATATGGTGGGAAGAATAAGCTCCATTGGCAAGTCAACCACGATTTTCGCCATGAAATATGAGGACAGACGGTACATGCCCGACGACCTTTCTTTCTCTAGCATCCTCCTTTCTTCCGGAAACGTGAAAATTGCTTGGAAGAGAGGGTGAAATCCCCAAAATACCGAGTAGATGAATAACAAGCCAATCTGCAAAATGAACACAGACATAAATTTAGTTGTGAGAATTCTAATCGTGTTAGGGAAGGAAAAAATGCTGAAAAGTACTTACTTGATCTTGCAAGTTTGCTATATTAGACTGCCACCACAATAGACCTGCGATTACAGCAACCCCTATAACCTCCCCAATCCTGAGGGCGGAGAACGATTCAGACTTCCTTTCTTTCAGTCCTCTGCTGAGCAACACTGTGAATTGTTGCCACCAAGTTGTTGTCCACCATCCAAATCGCTTGTCTTCGACCACGAGAAGCTCACTAGTGTTATATTTTGCTTTCAAATCAGCCAGATCGGTATTGAAAGCAGAAACCAATGCCAACTTGGTGATTTCTGGATCTTCACGAAAGTTATCAAATAAAATGCCTGAAAGAATTTATAAGATAAAGAATGCTTTTGTTAGAAATAGGTATATGGCTTTTCCGTTGGAAATTACATAATGCGTCCGTGCGTCCAAGGGGACTGCTGTGTATTTTCTATTAACCTAAGGAGGTTAACGTCGCAAACCCTAGAGGGGTTAGTTTGTTAATCTATAATTCTATATATAAAGCCAGTTTCTACACACTCAACAAACAAGAAAACACAGTTTGCTCTCTTCTTCGTTCTTTCTCAAGGAGCAGCTCGTGTTGTTGAAATCAACGTTCGCCCAAGACGTGCGTGTTCTTGCTGAGAACAAAGTACGAAGCGCGTGGACATCAACGGCAAGATGCCGGATATCGTTCAAGTAACGATCACACTACAAGAAGCAAACATAATCGCTTCTACTGTTAGTATCATTTCTAGGATTTACCAGGGTATTGCAACACAAATCAATCTAAAACTGTTCAAGTTCATCGATAATCAGTATCGATAGTCAATTTCTTCACGACCCGCTTTCGCCAATTTTCACAGTCCCGATAATGTAGTTAACAAAACATAATTCAAATAAAATTAACATCACAGAAAGAAGAAGAAAAAAAGAAGCCCCACCAAGTTACGGTAAACATACCGTTTGCTAGGTCCAACAGAAAATCAGATGGATTCATGGCCATAGACGGGGCATATCCTATCCCGGCAAAGTAATCCATCGCGTCTGCGCCCTTCCCAAAATAGATCACGTTACCTTCGCATAGCAACAAAACCTTATGAAACAACGAAAACAGACGGCTAGAAGGCTGGTGTATGGTCATCACAACGGTCCTTCCTCCGTTGTTCGCTAGTTCCCACATCGTCATCACAATCCTTTGCGCGGTTGTTGAGTCAAGACCAGAAGTAGGTTCGTCTAGCAACAACAGACTGGGATTGATTAGCATTTCCTGACCGATACTAACCCTCTTACGCTCTCCCCCCGATATCCCCCTCAAGAAAGGGCCTCCAATGAGGCTGGTCTTGCACTTAGTCAACCCAAGTTGTGCAATAACATCTTCCGCGTTACTAATCTTCTCCTTCGTGGTGAGGCTGTTTGGTAGACGGAGAAGAGCTGTGTAGGCAAGTGTTTCAGACACTGTCAAGGTTGGATGAAGAATATCGTCTTGGGTGACAAAACCCATGTTTCGCTTCACTATGTTTGAGAAAGGGTTGTGGTTGTAAGTGATGGAGCCGTCCAGGCGTCCGCCTAGTCGACCTCCCAATGCGGTTAGGAGAGTTGTCTTGCCGCTACCGGAAGGGCCTAACATAGCCAACAGTTCACCAGGCAATACCATTCCGGAAACTCCCTTTAAGATTACCTTCTCCTCTGTTTTGGATATTGTTACCTTGTAAACAACATCCTCAAACTGCACAATGTATGCGAGAGTACAATCAATGATCAATTTGTTAATGCTGATCATGCAGAAAATTAACATGTGAGATTGGGAACTTGGTATATTTCAAAATCATCTAAATGAGGAATTTTCGGGCTCCTTGTTTGCCGCTTGAGGTTTCATAGTTTGGTGATTTTTTGCTCTGATTACGACTATTTAGGTATTTTGAAGTCCAGAATCGCCCTTTTTTGGCTTACTTCCTCTCATCTCGAATTTACTCAAGAATAGAACTTACATCAATGATCCAACTACTTCGAGGTCATAATTGATTACCATATCAAAAAGAGCTTGAGAAGATTTAGTTAGTTTTTTTATTGCCAACCAAGATTAGTTATTACGATTTAATGTTGCCGTACTAACAGCACAAATTTGAAGGAAAAAAATAATCCTCAAATCAGTTGATGCTCATAGAACTAATCCTAAGAAATTCGTTTGCAAAAAAAATCCAAAGAAATTCATCTATCATAAATTATTCTTAGGGGTAGAGTTGGGGACATGAGGTATATATATATCTCTGATAATTTGATTTTCAGATATTACAACACTTGGTTAAAACAAAGAAAACGACACATCAAATTTCACCTCTACATAAATCATCAGATATTGACCTCCAACGTGTTCTCATTCAACACATTTTCACTCCACCTATCACTCTGTCTCTCCTCTTTGTTTTCATTTGACTTTTTATACTATTCACCAAGTCATTTTGATCCGGTGATTTGGATAGCAAAATGATGCAATTTTTTGATAATGGGACTGTTTGGATGAGCTGGAATAAGTGAGAGGTTAAGCTTAAAAGCTCATTTAATCTGTAGTGTTTGGATACAGTTGATTATTGTAGATTATTGTTAAAAAATGTTTTTTTTTTTAGATTATGAGATTCGAACTCAAGACCTAATGCAACGAATTAAAATACTTTACCACTAAGCAAAAACACAATTGTGCAAATAAAACCAGAAATTACTTATAAGAAGTCCGGAATTTACCAAAAAAGAATCGGATTTCCGCCCAAAAAACCGGAAATCCGGGTTTTTAGGCGGAAATCCGGTTGCTTCTTGGTTCTTTTTCTCAATTTGGAGAGGTTTGACCCATTGTATCATATTTTTGACTTTTCCGTTCCTCCCTACTTACTCTCATCCACAATATTTTCATGGGGTTAAAGACACTTTGACAATTTGTCTTTTCTTTTTTCCGTTACAGGGAGGTATGTAGAATTGTTAATTTGTCAGTGAGCATTCTGGTATTTCTTCAAAAGTGAAGGGAGCAAAGTGTTTTTTACCCTATTGTCATGTTATTGTATAGTAAAAGTTGCTCTATAACACGGTGAAAAAAAAATCACAAAATCGCATCGTTTTGCTTTCCAAATCACCCGATTAGAGTGACCCAGTCAAAAGTCAAAAGCCAGAATGAGAACAAAGAGTAGAGAGTTGTAAGTATACAATGTCATTGATGAAGAGAGAGAGAGATACCTTCAATGTGACAGGACGATTAGCTTTCTGAAAATACGACGGCGGCGGCGAGGGTCGTTTCTCATCGACGGCGTCCACCATTTCGGATTGCGTCCCACCACCGCTTGAGTTTCCCTTTCTCTCTAGGAGCCAACAAGAAGGGAGGGGATGAAGTAATGTCAACGTTGAACGACATCTTTTATTCTTACATATGTCAACGTCGCACGTCTCTTCATTACCAAAATATCCGCCGCATTGCTTGCTTCGTTTCCGCAGCTTGGTAGTGGTGCGCCTACTTGTTGTGTAAACTAGGAAATTGCCAGTGGCTTAATCTTAAAATGAATTTTTAATGCTATCTTCGGTTTGAATTTTTAATGAAGAAAATGATTAATTCACATGTTTATTATATCTCCTTATAAATGCAGGATAACATTTTTAAAAAATCTATTTAAAAAATGAAAAAATCACCCGATCCAGTGATCACTAGGTTAGATAAATACAGGTCATAATCAATCTACCTACTTGACAAATCAGCTCAAATCAACAATCTGGATTGGTTCGGTTTGGGTGAGTTAGCCGGTTAGCCTTTCTTCTGAACAAAATATTATTGTCAATTTTACAGCACATAAATATTGGTGCACAAGAAACGACAGGGCGTAGAATAGGAAATATCATTTCAAATATTGGAAATTTAGGTTCTGCTTTCTTTGCCAAATTTTATGTCACTTTTAGCCCTTTTTTATGTCATAAAAAAGTTCTATTTAGCTCTTTTCGTAAAACTTTTTTTTAGATAACTTTTTTACCTTTTTGTAAGACTAAAAAAAGGAAAAGTAAGGTATTTTTAACTTTAACTTTTGCAACTTTCTAATCCTAAAATATTCTTTTTTTAGGAGATAAAAATAGGAGCAAAGAAAGCAGTCTTTTTTTCTAAAACTAGAACTAAAACTTTTTAGAAAAATTAGTAGTAGCAAAGTAAACAACTTTTTTATCTTTTCTAGAAAAAGATAAAAAGTCGCATGAACTGGACAAAGAAAACATGGTCTTAGAATGCATGAAAAATTAATTGAAGTAGTTAATCAATAGTTTGTTCAAACGAAAAAGATCGAACAATTTTGCTGATGGTGAATCCATTATATGCATTGAAGCCAAAATTGGAAAAGGTCCTCAAAAAAAAAATAGAAAAGGGAAAAGGTAAAGGTTTGTTGCAAAATTAGGGATTGATCTTCACTTATGGAGGATCTAACGTTTCCTTGATAGAAGAAGAAGAGAAAGGTCTTTGTCCTATACAACTAATAAATTATTTAATTGATATGATACATATTCCATAGAAATTATAAACTTATTACACATATTACCTATTTTTGGTTGGATTAGGTTAGTATTTGGATTTTATAACTAAATCCACAACCCAAACCAAAATATTGATTTAGGCTAAATATAATCTGCATTCACCTCAAATCATTTCAATCAATAAAATTTGATTGGATTGAGTTAAATGAACTCGTTTAGATATGTCAAGCGATTTTCTGTACACCCCTACATGTCATTACTAGGCCCCACCCACTCTCAGCAGTACTAGTTACGAGCACGTGTCTTGCACGTGGATATTTATTTGTTACAATATTTACATTAAGTTGTGTTAAGAGAAGGAGAGAGTTGACAATTCGAACCGAAGTAAGAGTTAAAGAGATTGAGCAAAGTCGAAGAGTAATATACTCAACTTAGTAAACAAGTGATAACGAAACTTTTTAAAATAATTTGACATATTGAAAATATGCTTAAGACTTATATGCCCCTCAACGATGCAATTGGGTTTTGAAAAACGTCTCCGACGATACATGCTTCATTCTCCACTTAAGTCGCATAGTGCGGTCCAGTTAGGCCTTGCTACGCCTCCAATGTATGGTACGGTCTCAAAAATAATTACCAAATTTTAGGAAGAAGACAACAAATATTGAAAGATAATGCGGAGGGAGAGAGTTGACAAGATGTGCTGAAAATTTTGGGTACTGACTACTTCCTTACATAATGGTAAAGGTATCCATTCCAAAAGGCACAATTGAATAGTCATACCTATTCAGAAATGACAAGAACTGAATAGTCACAATTGTTCAGGTTTAAATTCATCAAAAATTATATTCTAAATTACATTTCTATTTGAATAGTCACAACTCTTCGAATTTGGTTTTCATGTAAATTTGTTGTTTTTTAAGGGCAAAAACTGTTAAAATACTAAAAAACTAAAACACCTTCACACTTTTAGAGAGTAGTATAGATATAGATTAGAATTTTTGTATTAGTTGAGTTTTACGTTTGTAAATCTTATTATTTTTATCACTAATCATAGTTTTAAGGAAGCCAATTAATATTTTAATTGATTTTTCATCTGTTACTTCCATATAGTCCCAACGGGATGGGTTTTTGACTAGTAAATGAAAAGAAGATAGGCATAAGAAATTGATGCATTTTCATTTTCTATCCTTTTAAATGCTGAAAGCATAAAAAATATTGATTTAAACAAATAGAGAAAGAAGAGAGTCTATTTGAGGGAGATGTTTTCTCACCCAGTTAAAAAGACAGTTATTTACACGTACACCAGAGATGATTTGGCTCTCTGCTTTTCTACTACTCTCCTTCCTCATCTCCTCCATATAAATCACACTGGAGAAGTTTTACTAATGCAGTGGTACATTGTTCTCTAAAATTGGATTTCGTTTCTTCGCCATTGGAAGTTTGTAGTTGTGGTTCAGAATAATGGAACCGATGAGAAAGAAACTTACTAGTATGATCATCGTCGACAGTGGTGACGACGTAGACTTTTTTTTTTATAAAAGGGTCATTTCATTGCAACCACAAATCAAAGCACAAGATCATCAAAGTACAAGATCAACCAAGAGTACAAACAACAAACAACTAAAACAAGCCAAGGGCCCAACTAAAAACCTCAAAACGGCTAAGCTACAAACTATTACATCGGGTGATCATCCTCGGTAGCGTTTTTTGATGATCTTTGAGCTTTAGCCTCTGCATTTTATGGCACTTTTGAAACCGAACAAATCTAAGATTTCGCATGGCCTCTTTAAGTCTTTGAAAGACTGGAGCATCCTGGACCGTCACTTTACTCTTCCCTTGAAACAAAGATAAGATCGAAAGAGCAGTCAGTATTAATATTTATGCATTTAATATTATGATGTAAAGGAAACATAACCCCATGCTCCACTGCAAGAAGCTCAGCTTGGAAGGCACTAGTGGCAAACACATTTCTTTCGAGTAATCCATTCAGTGCCATCTACCCCTTGAGTAGACAATCCTATGCTAGAAGAGAAGTTAGAGGCCTTCCAAGCTCCATCGACGTAGATGTCCTGAACACTCGCAGGAGTGCTGCTTGATTTTTTGCACACCTCCACCCATTGTTGTGGAAAAGGAACGGGACTATATCGTACACAAGTCTAATTATGAGCTAAAAGATCCTTTTCATTGTCAATAGTAGCCCGAATGGCATTCAAGGAGAAGACCGATTTATTACAAAAGTACTGTAATGAGCCCTCCAAATGGCCCAAAGGATATGAATATCATCCCTATTATTATCTCTGATGATATTCCAAATGTTATCCTCAAAAGGGATTCCAGTGTTTGGATGATGACCACATGAGTTCCAGAGATGTGAAGTAGCATGGCATCCAAAGAAGACATGATCTGGAGTTTCAGGACGTTGAGCACAAATATGGCAAGCATCCGTAGATATTCCAAGCCTCTTACTAAGAAGGCTTCTTGTTGGAAGTTTTGAGTGGGCTGACTTCCAGAGATATAACTTTCATTTCTCCAGGATATCGAGTCCCCAAATAGACCCACAATGTATGGAGGGGGTAAGGTCTCCATAGAGTATCCCGGCTGGAAGAAATGCACCTTTACTCTCCTCGCAGAGAAAATTATAGCCAGATTTGTGATAAAGTCTCATGTTCTTGTGAATGGTCATAAGAGTTTGTCTCTTTCATTTCTATTTGGCTATTGGATGGCAAAGATTCTTCTAGCAATGAAGTTTGGCACATGGTCTTTGACACAGTCCTACTTCCAATATGGGTTGTTCTCTTCGGTAGATATCAAATCTTTAACCTTCCACTCGGGATTAGTATGAAGGGAAGAAAGTGGAGAGGGGCTCTTTGAGGCATTAAATCCATCTATCATTCAGCATACTGATATTTTCTCCATTACCAACATGCCACCTGACACCCTTTTTAAGTAAATCTCTGCCAAAAAGGACACTTTTCCAAGCCCATTATGCATTGTTTGGACAATTCATATCCATAAAGCTTTTTTTCCTGCAAAATTTGTACAAAAGAACTTTTGAAACAAGCAAATTAGGGTTCTTCAGAATCCGCTTTTGATATGAGCAAAGCTTTTGATAGAGTTATTTGGTACTTCTTGGAGAAAGTGTTGAGGAAGATGGGGTTTCCTAATATGTAGGTGAATCAGAAGAACCCTAATTTGCTTGGCGTGTTCTAAAAACTTGATATGATTTTGATTCTGAATACTTGAAGAATCCATCAAAGTGGGACTGGCCAGAGTTATGAGATTTGATTTTGACAACAGAATTCATTTGTAAGGAGAGAAATGTCAGAGATGAGTCTCCCAAGAACAAAAGCATTTTTCTGTTCAGAGATTATACTTGGGAGAACTAGCTTGAGCCTATTAACAAGAGTTTTGGAAATAATTTTACACATGGATGAACATAGGCTGATGGGTCTAAAATCGGAGGGAGACTTAACAGGATGGGTTTTAGGAATAAGAGTCAGAAAATGAATTCCTTAAGGAGAAACGACATCATCCACAACTGAATGACCAATGGTGTCCCAGCTCTTATGATAGAATATTCCAGGCAGCCCATCTAGACCTGAAGATTTATAAGGACCCAGGGAGAAGTTGCCTCCCTGATCTCCTCAGCTGAGAAAGGATGGAGAAGAGTCCTAATACTCTGACTGTCATGAGAAGCGGAAAGATGTTCCCAACCCTCCCAGTTATAAATAAGAGACTTTTCGACCTCAGAAGCCTTCACAGAAATGGCTTCAAAGTGCCCTGTAAGGAGCTAAGAGAGATCCTCCTGATTGGAGATCCAATCCCCTGAATAGTTAAAGAGACCTTCAATCCTATTTCTTGACACTCTCTTCTTACAAGTCCTGTGAAAGAATGGAGTATTCTTGTCCCCTTATTTAAGCCATTTAATTTTGGCTCTTTCGGCCCAGAGGATCTCTTCTTGGGAGAGAAGGTCATTCAGCTCCAACCTAAGCTCCCTCTCCTGTTCGAATTTATCAACCTGGTCAGAAACACCTAAGGAAGTGTGGGTATCCTCAAGCTTTTTCTGGATCGACTTTAATCTCTGGTTGAGGGAACCCACTCTCTTGCTTAGATTTGAGAGCTTTACATTTTGCGGCAAACTGGAAGCTGGCCGAGCCATGGAAAGTTCCATGCCAAACAGAATCGATAATGGATTTGCAATCCGGATACCGAAGCCAGAAAGCTTCAAAGTGAAATCTCCTAGACCTAGGAGGGGCCGAATTTTGAATATGAAAGACACAAGGATCGTGGTCCGACCCCATGATGGGAAGGTTGAGGAGAAAATAGCCCTGGAATTGATTGGCCCAATCCACATTGTGGAAACTTCTGTGCAGCCTTTCAAAAGTAGTGAAAGGGAGTGGACGATTGTTGGCCTAAGTAAACCGGGGTCCTCTGAAGGAGATTTCAGACAAACCCAAATTTCCTAAAAAGATCTTAATGTCCTTAATACCTGGCACCCAACAATCCTATCTGGACCACTTATCATTTGAACTAAGGATCTGATTGAAATTGCCTACACAAAGAAGAGGCTCAGTGATACTAGAAATATGAGAATAAATGAAATTCCAGGTATTCTTCCTGCGCTGGTAATATGGAGAGCCATAAATACAGGCAAGGCAGAACATTCGAAGATTACAATAAATCCTACAAAGAATCATATTGTTAGAGCCAATAAGAGGAGAGACACTAACATGATCCTTCCAACCTAGACACTAACCACCAGCTGAACCGACGAAACTAACACTGCAAGTAGAGTGGAAACCCCACGACCGGAAAAGAACGCTACACTCAATAGATGAACACTTAGTTTCTGAAGGAAAGAGCAAAGATAAATTATGATCCAATGTCAATTTATGCTCTGAATAAACTGTTAGAGGATGACCAAGACCTCTGCAGTTCCATTTTCCGATCATCATGGCGTCTGTCGTGGTTGTTCGAGGACAACCACAGAAACCTTAATCAAGGAGAGAGATAGGGGGTTATCTTTGATCACAAATTCGTTCACTGAAAATTGACATCTAGGGTCAATAATTCTGAACTTACAACTCGTCCAAACAAAAGAGTCATCATCAAGAGATTCCTCAATCGAAGACTTCCTTCTGTGAACAGAGACATTCAACTTTAACGGGTTCAAGGGTGATATTGGAGGGTATTCGTCCTCATGAGCAAGAAATACCCTAGACCCATCGTTAAACCCAAATCGGTATCCTTGTCCCCTACCTGGACAAGGAGGAGCAACCTTAGCTGCTAGGGAAACGCAGCCAAAAGCTGAATGGAGAAGGCGGACTCTTTCACTTAGCCTCGAACATGGAACCGTTGAGGGTTCGACTAGTCTTCTTTTAAGTCACGCCCGAAAGCAAGAGATCGAGGGAGGAGAGTTTAGCGGTGTGCTTTGAAGGGGTTTGGAGGCAGGAAAGGAAATCCAAAGACCCATGGGGTTATCCCACACAAAGAAGCTCACACGCAGGGGAATAAAATCCCACAGAGAAGACAACCCAAAAATATTCTTTTACAACCAACAAATTGAATTTTAATTTAATTAATTTAAATTTTACGTGACTAAGATGAAATACATCCAAATAGTTAAGAGCTAGTAAAATAAGTCAGCAAATGCAAAGTTGTAGTCATGTCATGATTAAACAAAGTACATTAAATCTTTTTCAATCCCATAAGATAAAGGTACTACCACTCTGTCTCTTCTCTTTAATCATATTTTGGTTTTTTGACTCATATCTGAGTCACTTTAACCTGGTGATTTGGACAGCAAAGCGATGCAATTTTTTAATAATTTTTTCACTGTGTTATAGACAACTGTTACTCTACAACACGATGAAAAAATTATCAAAAAATTGCATTATCTTGATAGCCAAATCACCGGGTCAAAATGACCCAGCGAATAGTGACAAAAGTCAAAATGAGACTAAAGAGTAAGAGACAGAGTGGTACTAACTTATCCTTTTTAAAAAGGTTAAGTGAGTCAGACAAGATATCTTTTTTGGTATGGCTTATTTCTAGCTTATAATCCACTTTGGACTTTTAATCTGTTTTGGACTTTTCTGAAAGGTTTTGTATGAATTTTTGTGTGCAAGCTTTTTGGCATTTGGCTTTAAAGTGTAAAACTGAGTTCTGAAAAAAGTTAGGTTCCATGAAGTTTTTTTGGACAGTGACCAATTCACACGTAACTGAGACCACGATCATCCAGTTCGACATAATAATTACACCATTTTACCACATTACTTCTGCTAGTAGTCTACCTATCCACTGAGCTGCAAGCCGATACAAGATTGGAAACATAAGTTATTTCCCACGTCCGAAACAGAAGATGCCCTGCATGCAAAATAATCGGTTTAATGCCTACAACAGAAACATGCATTCTACAGAGCCGAGTATGTGCAGAGATCAATAATGATGAGGTTAGCAGTAAATTGGCTCCTCCGGTTTTTTAAGATAAACAGTTGCATTAATCTATTTCGTTCATAAGTGCAAATAAAGCGTCGTCGTGCTTTCTGCAATTAAAATGAAACCACGGTATGTTACCCTGGTCTCACTCATTGGTGTCAAGGGTAAAAACAGCTCACAGGAATTAGCACTTTCACTCTCATCAGTCATTACAATTGGGAGGCAGGGCTGGCCCTAGTGATTCAAGGGCCCCAGGCAATTTTCAACATTGATGCCCTAGAAAACATAGTTCTCATTACATAAAACATTTATCGAAAATTCACAATATTCCCATTCACTATTCAAGTTGGCGAAATCAGAAAACAGCATAGACATTTTGATCAAGAAGGGTAGCTCAACAAAAATGATCATGACGATAGGTTGTAGATAAACTAGCAGTTACATGCCAAAATAGTACTCGTTGTTGCCAAAGATAGATTATCAGGGACGAAAATTCGGTGAAATTAAGATAAGCTTTTGAGAGAAGGATTGGCTTTTTTTATAATAAGAGAAGGAACCATTTTAGCAGAGAAAAGGCTATTTTACTTTTTTTAGAAATGTACCATGCAGTAACCATATGACACAGTTAGAATGAAAGGGATACACTACAAGAAAATGAAGTTGATATACTAATACTCACCAGTCACCACCTTGTGCGACAGTTGAAAGCTGGCAGTCAATGAGCTTGCAACCCACGATTGGCAACAAAAGAAGCAAGAGTTAGATCATTAGAATCTTCTAGTCCACTTTGATAATCTAATCCTTGCTGTCCAAGCCTAAAAATGTGCACAAGCATTTCACATTTGCCAATAAGTTCAAAAACGCAGGTATCTCCCATCTGAATATCATTATCACGAACAAAGGCCCCCCATCCGCCACAGAAAGTATGTAAAGTTTGCACTCTTGTGCACGGGACAGAATTCACAGGCCAAGTTTGTCCTCTTAAATTACGAAGGAGAATCTCGCTTTTGCATTTGGGCAAGTGTGACATAGAGAACTGATATGGGACTTTCTGTATATGCACAGAAACAACTGTCAGTACAGATAACTGATGATACAAGATGGTTAACATGCATAAATAACTAAGACATGAACACCGAATTAGAATGTCGGAGAAATGACTCAGGTCCGCCAAGAGGCAAAGTCCAAAACAACGTATCAAAGTGAAAGGTGATTAACGAGCATGCTATAAGGAGATTTGGTCTAGTCTGCATATTACACGCTTGCAGGAGAAAAAGATGTCAACATATTTCTAGTGATGTTGTAAGATAAGTTTGGGAGCGTAGCTTTGTATACAATATCTTTCTAGGTATCATGGAAGACTAATCCAGGCGGTCTCTTACTATTGACAGTGTTTGAGAAGGAGCACACTGGTACACTACTTCTCTCAAGAGACTGCATTATTCAGTAAATGTCAATATATCCCCACTGGTGTTTTTATGTGCAGTCATTGACAAGGTAAAGTCTGAATAGAGGCTGCAGGGATTGCAATCTCTTTTGGCCATAATTGACAATTTTTACTTGCATTTTCGCGGGAAGGTTTTTGGAGGGAAGAGGGTGCAAATAAATCTCATGTTCCAATTGCACAGTTAAATATTTATTCTGGTAACAGGTTCTTCATATTTTTCTATAGTTAGCAGAGCCTTCAGCACCCAGCTTTCACCTATTTTTCTTTATGGGTGATGGAGGCTAACAAGAAATGGCTCATCAGTGGCTTCCATGTGAGAAGCAAAAGAATCACGATCCGTTTTTTAGATGACACTCCAGTTTTCAGACGTGCCTCAGCCTTTGTTTTTTAGATGAAACTCCAGTTTTCAGACATGCCTCAGCCTTGGTGGATCACTTCAACATCTTCAAGTATTTCAAATCATTTTAAGGCTGGGGTTGGTCTTAAGGGGATATCAGTATGGGTCCTCCCATTTTAATAGAATGAAGCCATTGGTTCTGACATTCTGGTGCAGACAGTGCAATAGGTTTAAGGGTTTTGGCTATGTATTTCCCTAGTTCCTCATTTAAAGTGCTGTGTGGTGTGGCAGCTGACTTCTGTCATGTTTGATCGAATTTTGCTGGTTGAAACTTTCAAAGAAACTACAGTCTACTAAGGCACACAGACCAACACAAAAGGTTGGAGTTGATAACAGAGAGGGGCTGCTAGATGTAGACTGGAAGAATCACGATCTGTTGGAAGTTGAAACAAGTTCGAGTACATAGGAATTAGCTGTAGTAGAGGCTCTACGAAGTCTTATTCTATATACGGGTCTTGTATTGGAGGTACTGATAATGATAACTTGAAAATGAGTGTCGAATGGCCATGAAATGAAGGTACTCCAGCATCATTTTCTGCATTGGTAGGTGGTTCAATGGAAGCAAGTGACGAGGCTGAGTTTTGGAGTTCATTGGTAATACCAGCTAAAATTATTTCCCCCCTACAGTATCGGGAAATTTTGAACATAGCTTGGAAAAAAAAAACAGGCGGGTGCTTTCTTGTATTCTGGGTTTATGTGGACAATGAGAATCAAAATACAACCAAGGCTTCAGGGTACCTTATGTCTGCAAAAGTCATTATTTAACTTTTTATTTTATTTTTATTTTTGCGTACATTAATTATTTGAGTAAAAGGGTACCATGGAGACAAGGTCCTGGCCGTTATTTAATAGGTCAACTTCTCAGTCTAGTCTACCTAAATGAAATTGCATTTCTTAGCAGAGAAAACCAAAAGTGAGACGCTCATCCAATGCAACATTACAGTTCTTACATATTCCAATAGTGGCTCTCATGTTAAGTTAATTGGCTAATATCTATGTCAGTTTTACTAGAGCCTAATTTCATAATGAAGGCGTTTAGAAGTCCCACATCGGGAATTTACAGCATCATTTAAGATCCTGGATTACTCCTCTCATTGCAAGTTGGCTTTGAGGAGGAACCCCATGGATTCTAAAAATGGTGCGGGAGCACAGGCTCATTAATAACGAATTTGGTCAAACGATTCATGTTTCTTCATCCTCAACACCACCAGTAATCAAATCATGCGTGTTGGGCTTAAATGTAGCCACGCGTAAGGGGGGGGGGGGGGGGGGGGGGGGGGCATGTTGAGAAGTCCCACATCAAAAATTTAGAACATAATTCTTCGATGATGAGATGAGGAAAATTATAAGAAGCAGAGATGTGATCTTTAATGAGAAGATGATGTATAAGGATAGGGCGAGCGTTGCTATTGATATTTACTCCTCCGTATGTTTGTCCTGATATTCTTCAAGATGTCACTTCCTTACGGATCAGTCTAGTGTGCCTGACGCTACTGAGTCACAGCCAGCTGCAAAGGACTAGAACACTCATCTGAATATCTATGTTAGAACTCGGGTGGGGACAAGGAATAGAAAGGCCCCAGAGCGTTACTCCCATAGTCTCAATTATATATATTGTTGATTGATGCTAGTGAGCCTGAGACTTTTGCAGAGACTTTGTAGGATGTTAACTCTAGCAATGATGAGATGGATTCTTTGCTTGGGAATCAAACATGGGAGTTAACTGAACCCAACAGGGAAGAGGGCACTTCATAACAGGTGGGTATATCGAGTTAAGAATGAATCTAATGGAGGTAAACGGTACAAGGCAAAGCTTGTTGTGAAGGGGTACCGGCAAAAGCAGGGAATTGATTATTCTGAGATATTTTCTCCTGTGGTGAAGCTTAAGACTATCAAGTTGATGCTGAATATGGTTGTTGAAGATGACTTACATCTTGAACAGTTAGATGTAAATACTGCATTCCTTCATGGTGACTTGGAGGAAGAATTATATATGCATCGAGGGTTTTGAGGTACATGGGAAGGAGAATCGTGTGTGCAGGTTGAAGAAGAGTTTGTATGGTCGGAAACAAGCTCCTCGTAAGTGGAACTAGAAATTTGATAGTTTTATGTGCAGCTTAGAGTACACGAGATGTCATGCAGACCATTGTTGCTATGTTAGACAGTTTGATGGCTCCTACATTATCTTCTTATTATACGTTGATGATATGTTGATTGCAGGATCCAGTTTGGATGAGATTAACGGCATGAAGAAGAAACTGTCTACAGAGTTTGCCATGAAGGACTTGGGCCCTGCAAGTCAGATTCTTGGCATGAGGATAGTCAAAGATAGAGTCAGAGCTACTATGTATTTGTCCCAGACAGAGTATGTGAAGAAGGTACTGAGCAGATTCAACATGGATAATGCTTAGCCTGTGAACACTCCGTGCGGGAGTCATTTTAGATTGAGTAAATTGATTCACCCAAGACAATTGAAGAACGGGAACACATGGGTAAGACTCCATATGCCTCAGCTATTGGTTCGTTGATGTATGATATGGTTTGTACTAGGTCAGATATCTCCCATGAGGTGGGAGTTGTGAGCAGGTACATGAGTAATCCCGGAAAGCAACATTGGGAGGCAGTTAAATGGATCTTAAGATACTTGAGAGGTTCTTCGGACACGTGCTTGTGTTTCGGTGGAGGTGCTTGAAAATTAAGGGTTTTGTTGATGCTAATTTTGCTGGTGAACTTGATAAGAGGAAGAGTACTACAGGGTATGTGTTCACCATGGGTGGTACGACAGTGTCATGGAGTTCTAGCTTGCAAAAGGTTGTTGCTCTTTCAACAACGATAGCCGAGTATAATGGTATCACGGAAGCTGCAAAGGAGATGGTATGGCTGCAGAGGTTCTTAGGAGAGTTGGGGAAGGTACAAGAGAATGACACGCTTCACAGTGACAGTCAAAGTGCTATTTTTCTTGCTCAAAATTCAACGTTCCATTCTAAGACCAAACATATTGAGACAAAGTATCATTTCAACCATGAGTTACTTGATGATGGTGAGGTACAGCTTGAGAAGATTTGTGGAAGTCAAAACCCAAGCAGACATGTTCACAAAGGTTGTTATTGTTGAGAAACTGAAATTGTGTGCAGCTTCAGTGGGTCTTCTTTCTTGAAGAAGATGAGTTGAGTTGCAGGAATGGACCTTGATTATGTTAGGGGATGTGGTTTCTGGTACATGATGTTGAACCAGTCTCCAAGTAGGAGAATTGTTGGGTGGAGCCCTGGTTCATGGGCGACCCGTTTTGTGAACCGACCTGGTTCTTGTTTTGCTACGACCCCAAAAAGGAAACATGATTCGTGGAGAGAAAGCTTGACCCGTTTGGGCTTGGATCCGGCCCGATTTAATAGGTCGTCTATTATAGAGTTCTTAGGGTTCGTAGCAAGTAAGTTGAGCATTCGGATCTCTCTAAGATCCGTGGACGTATGTTGTTTTGCCGAACCACGCAAATCTGTGTGGTTAGTTTCTTTCTGCACCTTTCGTTTTTTTTTTTCTCAACAAATCCATTATGTAATTTTAAGTTAAAGTATGGTAATGGAGGTGGACTGGACCTTTTCTTGGCTAGAGAGGATCCAAAAACCATTGCACAGAAGATACAACGGCTAGAGAGGATCCAAAGACCATCGCAAGAAGATGCAATCCATAAAGTACTCTAAAAGGCTAAGATGCAACGAAGTCAACCGTGAACTTTAGACACACAATAAGGGTTACTTCCCTGGGAAGTGGAACAGTATGTCTTTGTAAGATTTAGTTTTACCATAAATATGAGATTAAGTTAACAACATAAAGACGCTAGTTTCAATCCTAGGATATTTTTCGGACAAGTTAGTTACCGCCACAAACTATATGGGTAGGAGGAAACAGTGTGCAGCAATAAATGCTTCGCGTAGAACCTATCAGTGAGATTTAGCTATGCAGTGCTGTCTTCCTAGTGTACCAGCTCATACATTACTTGAACCTGATGTGTTATGTGTTAATATACTGCAACATGTTGAAGTAGTCTCTTGGGTAGACGTGGTAGTGAGATAGACAGTTAATGATCTTGGTAAGACAACTTCAACTCAGCATATGTAAAGCCAAATTCTATAGAAATAAACTTGTCTTGACTATCAAGAAACTTCCGAACGTGAGCTGCTTTTATTGAGCAAAGACTCTTGGTGAGGGAGAACTTAGTCTGCTCAGTCAACATTGAAGGCAGCTTGTACAATCTTTTCGATGTCTCCCTCGGTCAGGTCACCAAGCGCCAAGCACAATTGATTTTCTCTCTCACTGAATCACCTTGCCATATTCAACTCTTTTCTCATCCTACACACCAAGCAAAGTTCCAAGATAAACCAGCCCGATGAGTTGCAAAGCCATATCTTCAATATTCATGCGCACAATGATCTTTTACTCCAGCCATTTTATGAATGGATTCAGTCAACCCAGCCAACTTTGACATACTTTTGCCAATTGAGTGCATATTCTTCTCCCCCTTCTGCTCCAAAAGATGCGTCTACGTTCTCGAATCGAGTGTATCTTCTACCGTCATCTATCCCCAGAAATCCGTACGTAAATTATAAAATTGTGTTTTGTATTTCTCTATAACTACCATACAATCCAGTATCCACAACCATTGAGGTCTTCCCAACGCCTTGCACCTTCTGAGTCCCACCCTTGACTTTCTTAATATTTACAAAACTGCCACAAGGGATGGGCTCCCCACCCTTTTACTTAATAGGGATTATTACTCTTAAGGCAGCAAATTGAAATGAATTTGTTAGTTAGGCAGAAAATATAAACTAAGTACTTAAAGATGCCTTTCGAGATCAATATTTATTTGAAGGCAAACATAGAATACAGTAGCTCAGCTGACACTAATATCCTTTTAATCCAACAACACTGAGATATGCACATCTTCCTGCGGAGAATGTGTCTCTTAGTCTCCTTCTAAAAAATCTCCCAAAGTCATAGATTTACAACATTTGATGAGCAAATCCTGAGATCATGTTTTCAAAGTTCACTTACAAAAAGTCAGTTATTAGTTAAATCTATATAGTCTGCTACAACGGAAATAACTGAAATAATCAAGCACATGGAATGAATAAACAATCAATATCTACAAAAACATCTTCACCAATTGACCCCTTTACTCACCCATCTCTTAACCCTAACTTCCCTATCATCCTTAGGTTCCCAGAAATTAATGGTGGACTCAAATGACGAGACACAACCAACAAGTTCCCAAAACCCTACCCAAAATCTCAATGATTGCCAAATTACACCCGAGCGGAACCCTCATGGCCTTCGAACTGGAAAACCTTCCGTGCCCAGAAGAGTCTATTGATCGTCGGTGAGCACATCCATAACTAGCATCTTTCTAGGTTTCACGCTCCTTTAAAATGGTGGTCTACTACCCAAGAGGGTAAGTGGTCTATTCGGTTTGGATGTCGAAGTTTCAATAGACAAAAGGTATAAAGTTGAATTTTCTTAAGTACAAAATATGTTCATGATGTCATTCAACGAGCGGACGGTCATCAACCCAAATAGATATGGATGGAGTGTTTTCTTTGATGGTTCATATGAATTCCCATATGAACTGACTGGGTTATTACATTTATTCAAATCTCAAATATCACAAAATTGAAATTGTTGTGGACTTCCTTCTAAGGGGGTAAATGCCATTGATACTGATTGGTTTCAAGCTATTGCCTTCTCAATAAATTGTTTTTCTAAAAATGTCTCCTTCAATAATTTTTTTTTTCTTTCTACCTTATTGATAAATACAATTCAATTCGCTGCCTTAATTGTAATCATCCCTAATTAATGAAGTAGTTTATTCAAACGGCGCCCTTTTCTTTTATTAAACTACAACTAACAACCTCTTCGATCTATAAAATATACAAAATATACATGTATACATACACATATAAACTCCATTCAAGCACGCAACAAGTATCTTTTGAAGCAAAGGGGACGAAGATGCACCGTATTGATGAAAGAATACCTGAGCTTGATGAGTCGATTGAATCCATTTATAATTTGGTTGAAGAACGGAATCTTCTTATTTAGTTAGGTGATATTCTTGTCATCATGTGATTGTAGTTAATGAATCATTTCGAGTTTTCTGGATCTTCATCACATAACTTGTCGACTATATTTCGTCTGAGGTAGCAATTCTACAGAGACTCACCGCGTTTGATGACTAAGTGTCATGGATGAGATTATGTTTGCCAAAGCCCCTTGATGAAATGAGCTGAGGGCTTGAGATGGTACAGTATGGTGGGGTTAAGGACCAAGTGTTTTGAAATAAATTATTTTAAATCTTCTGCACTTGAATGCCTGGTTGAATTATGTTATCTATGAGATTCCTTAGTATGCGTGAAGTATGAAAGCAAGCATGTTTGAAACAAATAGACTGGCATCTGGAACTCGTGTATATATATAGTTCTAAACCTATCAAGGGGGTGCGTATGTGCTCACCAGTCCGGCGATTTTAAATCACGGCCCATTTCCAAGTATCTCGAGGACATCGTGAAAAGATGAGAAGCTTGTACATTCATGTTTGACATGAATCATGCTTGGTGGCTATGTGCAGTCCATACTTGTTGGTTATCTACCTGTACTTGTTGGTTATCTACATCTACTTGTTGCTCAATAGACTACTTATGTAGTGTATACATGGCCAGTTAAGACAGTTCACTAAAGAATTTTTGTAACCTTACAAGGGAATGCAATGTGAACATATATGTATAGTATGCCTAGACTATTTGTGTACCTAGGCGAATAGATTATATGTTACCATGACTTCGGCACTTGACTGTTAGATCAATGAGTATCATTAAAGATTGAGAAACAGTTGCACAAAAAAAAATTAACGGTTTTGATAAGAAATGAGTTTTGTAGCAAATGTGATGAACTTTGAGACCCCTTTTTATATAATTGTCTGATATATTTTCAAATTAGTCCCTACATTTTGAAAGGTTTTTAGTCTCATCCTCATGGTACGAGATAGCCTTTCTGGCGTGTGGCCACCTCGTTCCCGTTAGTCACGTCTTAATTGGATCAGGGGGGTACCACATACGGGGTGAGCAGAAGCTGAACGGTTAATTCTAACCTGGTACAGGGCAGCGAGCCTACATTACTGAGCCGTAGTTCAAGTTTTATTATTTCACTAACCTCTTAGTTCGACATGTCATCTTTTTCTTCATTAATTTGACATCTGCAAGCTACTGATTTCACAATACCCTTGGTAAATTGGCCTTTTTTCCTTCTACTATGAAATCACCATCACAACCAACTGGTTTTCATCGCCCTATTACCTATTGCAGACCAGAGCAATACCTGCAAGATATCCTGACCGTCATAACAGGGTTCTGGTCTAAACACATGGACTGTGAGCACAAAGAACAACCCACATTGTTAGAGAGAGATTTCTGACTGATCTACGACTTATTTTGTGTGACTGAGTAACCTTGCTTCAGTTCCACAGCGAGCGAGAAGATTGGAGTTTCCAGTTGGGTATTGTCCTTGATTTTAGGCTACAGTATTCTATGGAGAAACCCAGATGTCATGGACTGAACAAACGAGAGGGGACCTGGGGTGTGGTTCGTGATAAAAAAAACAGAATAACCAAAATCCACGAACACCAAGGTTACTCCCCCTCCCCAACACCAAATAAATCTAAATTTCTTCAAAAGCTGACTACACTTTCGCAGCTATAAAACAATTCCAATTTTTACATCAACCAGTTCAACAAGCTCTTGTGGTTCCGTCATCTGTCTGATACGTAAAACCTTCATTAACAACAGTATGAGACAGGTATAGCCTTCAAAACAAATTGAGTCATTTACGGGGACAAACTACTCCAGAAACGAATGAGGGTCAAAAGTTCAGGTAACCTGGACAGAAACTAAAGAATACAATGAGATAATTTCTGAAACGAGAACCGAGTTGAAGGGTTTGGAAATTGATTTGGATTATTTTCCAAAACGAGACAGAGACAACGACTCTGTGATGAGGCTGGTTAGTGCTTTTGGGTCTGGGTTGCTAGAGGGAGCAGCATTGGTACATCTCTGTTGAGGAGTGGGTTTCAATCTGGTGTACCCCACACGTCAGATTTGTTCTTGTTGCAGGTTTCAGAGGCTGTTTGGAAGCAATGATTTCAAACAAAGTTGATCAAAGATTTTCCTGTTGATATAGTTACATTTGGGAGCTAGCTGAAACTCTATTTTGTGCTTCAAAACTAAAGAATCTTTTATCTCCAATTGTTCAGATGTTCAGCTATACAGAACAGTTTCACGAATTTCAGATTTGTGGATCTTTAGAAGCTTTTTCATTCAGATTGTATTTCCAGCTGATCTTTTTGAGTTGGTATCAAACAAGCTCTTAGTAGAGGCATTGTGGTTAAAGTTTAATTTGAGTGGGTGTGCTTCTCTGCGCGGGTGCAAGTGTCAGTGTGCGTGAGAGAGAGAGAGAGAGGTGGTCATAAAAAGAACACTACAAGAGTAGAAGGAAAAGATATTTTAATTTACCAAGGGTATACGTGTAAAATTAGTAGCTCGCGCATGTCACACTAATGGACTATATGAGAGTTTAGTTGACTGTACCAAGGGTAGACGTGTAAGATTAGTAGCTCACACATGTCAAACCAATTGAATATATGAAAGGTTGGTTGAGGTGGTTAACCGTCATTTTGGGAATGCTACTGCCGCCAACAGAAGCGGTTTTTAGTGTGTTTGGTAAAGATAGTTGTTTTGACTTTTCGGACGGTTTCTGCTGTCCCACAGCAACTTTCAGGAACCTGCTTTTGATTAATGCTAAAACAACCAATTTTAACCTTGCAAACGTTCAATATTTATCTTTATGGAACTGATAGGTGTCATTTGTTTTTGTCATTTTACTCTCTCCCGCAGCAAGTTCACAGTTGATTTTATCAAACATGAAATCATTGTATCAATATTTCACCAGAGCATTCACGTAATATTTACCATATACTAACATTTTATCTAAAATGCACAGTAATTATATCACAGCAGCTTCCTGCACCGCCACAACATTCCCAAACTAGCCCCAAAATTATCAAATTTGAACCATGGGTTGGCAAAGTGGACTCAGCCTATAGCACAGTTTGACATTTTGAAATTAACCCAAATCTTAAATCTCTTAAATGTGGTCATCCAAAGGATCTTTACATCCTTCATATTCGAAGACTAATCATTTTCTACAAATCAAATTTTTGTTCGGAAGAACATGGGGACTTCAACTGTGACCAAACAAGTATTGGGGGCAAGTCTGGGGATCTGAACGATGAAAACCAACATTAGGAACAGCTTGCATGACAGAACACTTGCAATATAATTTTATCCAACAGCTTCAATTGCTGAAGAATCAGAGCTAGATGCAGCTATGTATAGGATTATAAAAGAAAGAAAAACAGTCAAGCTTCACATAGATATGACATACAGATTAGATGGGCCTATTGAGGCTTACGTCAGCAGATCAAAAGTTAGCTCAGCATTCTTTCAAAAAAATGTTTTAAGCCTTCTTGAATTCTCACAGACAAAAATGATTAGTACATAGACAAAGGAGCACCGTGTCTGATTTACCATGAAATTCTCATTGCTTATGTTGCAGTTTAATTTCCAGTCCATGTCAAAATAATGTTATCAGCTAACGATTTAGGCCATGCGAGATCTATCTGGAGAGACAACAGCAAGTGACACTACTTAAACTAAAAGATACACGCCCTTATCCACAATTGTAAAAAAGGTCTAAAGATTTGAAACAGGATCTTAAAGCTGCAAATTTGGCAAACATATTGGTCCTGTATGAAAGATATGCTATAATTTCTCATTCAGAGTGGCAAGGAACTGTTAAGAAGTGCCAACTTACCAGGGTATAGGAATTACTAGTATTGAACTTCTTCATCACCCTCACAAAATAAGGAAAGCTAGAAACAAAACATTCCGCTGCTCTTTTCTCTTCAGGTCCTGACTTCAATGATGTCCAACCTCTATAAGAACCCTGTATGTCTTCTGGGCCAACTTTCTTTCGGGTAGCTGTTTCAGTAAAGTTTAAAATATAGATTGTGATAAGAATAAGCATCGGTCTGATTTATTATGTCAGCCCTGGTATAGATTGGGCATATAAGAACCAGAATGAATATGGCACATGAATTTCATCAGTGGGGAAGAATAAAAAAATCTTACCCAATTTCCCACTGCTATCTCTAACAGCAGATCCTTTTGCTAGTAAGCCATTTGATTTATCCTTGTAGACACTTGCTTCTTGATTTCTTCTATCAGAAACATCAATCTTGTTCATCCGTTGTAACTGGACTTTGCGGGCATTTCCTCTCAATTTCTTTGGCAAATGATCTGTAACTTTATGTGAAGTAGTACCATGCCCATTGGTTACCTTCCTCATAGTTGTTTTATCGTTTTGACATTCTAACCCTTCCTTTCTAACCCTAAGAATAGAGACATGCAACTCATACTTGGCCATTAGTTCAAAAATTAAGATGTCTCCCATGTTTATGTTATTTCCGCGAACAAAAGCCATCCATCCTCCACAGAAGGTATGTGATGTGTGCACTTTGGTTGATGGTACTGAATTTACCGTCCAACATTCTCCATTTTGATTACGGAGCACAATCTTCACCTTGAAAAGCGGAAGATGGGCCATGGAGAACTGATATGGAATATTCTGCGTGAAAGATAACATTTGTCAATGAATTAGTTATCATAAATGGTAAGAACACTATAAGGCAAACAGAATGCCAACACCCATGAAGCTAAGTGACTCAAAATGAGAAGCTTTTTAAGAGCCTCAAGTAGCTCTGCACACTACATAGAGTTACAAAAACAAGAAAGACCTCATCATGTGTGAGCTGTAAACCACAAAAGGCCATCATCATTAAATAAGCTCAGAATTCAGAAATGAGGTTTCACCCAGCAATGAAAGATGTCAAACTGGCACAGATTCCTTTCTCTGAGGACCTTCATTCCATAGCTTTAGATATATACGAAAATTAGGCCTCAGGCAACAGAGTTTCTATTAGGCAATCGGTCAGATTTCAATTACTCCAATCGACAAGTGACAGGTGTCGGAGCCCGCATTTACATGGTCACAAGTTTGATGCTTGCCTCTCAACAGAAGGTCAACACCCAAGAAGCTCAGTGATCCCAGATGTGGAGCACACTAGACACTCAAGTAACTCTGAAGGCCACCTGAAGGAAGGCAGTACATAGGAGGTGTATGTAAAGCACAAAAAGGCTCTTAACTGGTGCCAATCGCATCTTAACAGAGGACCCTGATTCTTTAACCTTGGACATATTTATGTACAAAGATAATGTGGCCACGCCACAGGTCCTCAGCAAAGAAAGATGCCAACCTAGATATAGTTACTGATAACTTCTATAACAATAATTCCTTTTATTCCTTAAGATCAGCCACATTTTCACTAGTTATTAAGAATTTGTGTTTCACTTTCTTAATCCAATTTTATGTTCTTTACCTAGCACAACATTGACTTATCTTGTAAGTCACAGCTTTTGACATTAGAAGGGTCACAGTTGACAAGCATGATAGCTCCACCCAAATAACGCAGGGCCCTTAATAATTCACCCTCAATCCTTCGGCACACACGCCAAAAAGAATAATTAAAAATAATCTATCAAGTGCAAAAACCCCAATGATATTAGGGAGTTGTGTCTTGTGATAGAGATCAAAAGGAATCTATAGTTATTATTTCATGTTTAGGACTTCAAGCACAGTATGCTATTCTTGTAGTAAGCTACAGTTAGAGTTTATTTAGGAGTTTTAACTTATTTTGCCTAAATATTTGGCTACAATGCGTATTTGTTAGCTTTTGATTCATGAATTGATAATGGTATCATATATTGTAAATTGTGCCAGTGTTTGAGATATAGCAAGTCTCATTCAGTGTATTCTGCACCAGGCTTGGTCTACAAACATAATCAAGATTCAAGCAAATTTTACCAGCAATTGATCATTATAGTGAAATTCACACAACGAATGACTGAGTTTCGATAGAAAATTTTAGCTTGAATTAAAACATTTTTTGAATAAGCAGCCGCTTTTAGAGAATAAGTGGTGAGGGTGAAGAGAGACAATAAGTGGTGAGGACCGATCTTTGAGGTCCAAACACACCCAATAGATGTTTAGTGCAATAACAGAATTATCACAGACAAAAAATAACCGCAGCAACATCTCTAGAGTACAGCAAGTGCCATCGCTAATGCAGAATGAAACTCCTTCAAACTACTGTGCATCAGAATGTAACTACTGCGAAACTTAAAACTCCTCTGATACAACATCCAAAATATGGCAACCAGCACAAAATCAGTCGGCGCGGTGTACGCAAGCTTAAGGTCAATATTCAAGAATAAAGAGGAGCCATAAAGAACATACTTACCAGAGTATACGAGCCACTAACATTGAAGCCTTTCATAGTTTTTGTAAAATTGGGACAAGGAGAATTAAATGACCGAGCTAGTTCTTCTGCTTCAGATACTGAGAACCTTGGTGTACTATTCCTGACAGATACACCAAAATCAGGTTCCTTCCCATTTCCGTACTGAACAACCGCCCCTGTTTGAGGTACAGAAGGTCAATTGGTTGTTGAAAAACCATACCTTACACAGAATCATGATTTATTCTTTCTTTACAAACAAGGGGGGGTTAGACACTGCAAGCCCCCCAATTACCTGAGTTGTCCTGGGGAACTGACTGAATGGGCAGAGCATATGTCATAGAATTCCTAGATGAGCTGTCACAGATTCCGATTTCACGAGCATGTGTGGCTGTTTGGCATGTCCCGGTTGTAGATGCCACCCCATCATGTCGTTGGCCTTCTTCTTGGACCTTAGCTAGGCATTCTGAGCGTACTTGAGAACTTCTCATCTTCTTCGGAATCCCTTCAACAATAGCATCAAACGAAGTTCGTTCTACCCTGTCTCTCTTTCTTCCATTTAGATTATCAGGGTGGCCAAGATGTTGACTGCAATCAGCATTTAGAGCAGCTTCTTTCTCACATGCAGTTTGGTCAAAAACATGTACTGTGAAAAACATGTTGCCATCATATCTGAATACCAACAAATCACCATGTTCTAAGCAATGATCTTGCACAAACGATGACCACCCCTCATGGAAAAACATATTATCATCCTCTTGAATTAAGTCAGCACACCAAATATTCCCACTGGGGCCCACTAATGAAGCAGTTCCAAATGTCCTGCCTTCCATTTGCTTGATGAATTTAGATGGAATTTTCTGAAAGGAAACAATATGAGGCATCATGAAACAGTGTAACTAAATTCTTTCAAGGAACTAAAAATTACAAACTAGATTCAACGAGCTGACCGCCAGATGGCATCAACCAATTGCATGCAATCTGAACCTACGAATTATCTTTAACAGCTCAAAAATGGTTCTTCCATCATTATCAATTAAAATAATTCGCATAGTGCTAGCCTGCAAGGCTTTTCAATTTTACTATCTTCACTCACAAGAAAGCAGTACCCAACTTCTAAGAGGAAGTAAGCAAACAGACTTCTGGTTCTCTTCTGATAATTTAAAAGGTTTACAGAAACCGAAGAAAAAACAAAAGGCCAGCAGGTTAAACCATGACAATCTCACATATCAAACGAGCACAAAGGAGGCATGAAATAGACTTACAACATAGATGAATAAATCCGAATTCAATGTTCCAAGGAAATCTCAATGACCCACATAACTCCAGACTGAGACAGTACAAAGCAAATGGTTCGGCGTATGGCGAAGTGTTCAGTAGATCCCTCAACGGTTTAAGAAGCATAACTATTGTGCTAAATCCGAATAGCCCACATAATCAGAGGATGAGCAAATCGTCATAGTTTCCAAAACTCCCACAAATGTGGATTCATGTCCAAACAAATCACAGCCAGGGAGACCAGACGACTTCCAATCCCACATGAACAAGGTCTAGAAAGAAAAAGTCAACGGACGATGAAACAACAAGCAATTAACCGATTTAGATTCAGGCCTCTACAAAAATAATATAGCAGAACCCTTAACTAAAAACCTCTGCCACTAAGCTGCAAGTAGGGGTGTGTATGAGTCGGTTTTAGTGGTTCGGAAAGTAAATCGCAACAACGTCGGTTTACAAGAATCTAGATCCAAGATCAAACCATAATAGCTTACAAACCGACAAAACCATAAAGCAAGGCTCGGGTTTCATCAGGTATTGCGGTTTACATTTTACAGCACCTTTTCTCAAACTTCCAACTATAATCATGCTTCATTGAAAGAATAGTTGTACTTTAGGTAGTTGGGAAAAAATGGGGTATTTTCTCACACATTGGTCTTGAATCAAAATGGATACACCCATAGTTATCAAAGTTCGATACGTATCGTGTATCGATAGTAGGATTTTCGTATCGTGTATCGTATCGTATCGCGTATCGCTTACACCCTTCTTAAAGCAACTTAATAAATATAAACTGACCCTTCTAGTGAAGAGTTTATTGGTTGCATCTGTCATTTACTTAGTCTAACCAGCACGCATTAACATTTTTGGTATGCGGCTAGATTTGTAGAGACCCATTACAAGGGGATGTTATTATATTTTAGACTCATGTCCAATAATGAATCACAAATTCACATTAAGTGAGAATAATAATGAATCAAAAGAATTGAGTTGAATATCAGTTATATGTTGGGTATGTCAATGTGGCATCGTATTAGTAGTGAAATAAACTTGCTTATGTGTGGCAAAAGCACCCAATTAAATGGAACATAGAACTGGAATACTAAAGTTAGGGATCTCTAATTAGTACACACTACGAACACAACCATATTCCACTAGAGCCTTGTAAATAGAACAATTTGTCTTCTATCTGGCATTTTCTTCTTCAGTCTTTGCACTTCTAAAGGCTAGATCAATTATCAAGAATTCAAGACAATTTTAGTTTTTTGACTAGCAAGATTGAGGCTAACCTAGAGAAGTAGGACTATCTAACAAAATATTCATATAATCCATGTAATACGAAGTTCTATATCAATAGGTTCTAACAAACCTAGACCAGTTTCACTTCTCAAACGTATCGTGTATCGCACGATACGTATCGTATCGGATGTGTATCGCTCGATACAGTTTGATACACTTTCATTAGCGATACAGTGAACGATACGTAACACTGATGGCATGTATCGTATCGTATCGTACGATACGTATCGAGTATCGCTCGATACTGATAACAGAGGATACACCAACTACTAAAACATTTGAATGAATCAAAATATTATAGCTATATTTGAATTTTGTGTCATTTATGATATTTTCAATGACAGATATATTCACTAATTCCTATATTTTATAAACAAACTTAGAAAGAGTCATGTTTCTCATAATTCGGAGCATGAACATGTAACTTTTTTTGCATAAATATGACTATGTAACTTATATATAATATATGAGGGTTTGGTTGGATTGATTTGGTTTTAAAGTAAAACCATGAACCAACCCACATAGTCGGTTTTCGTCTTATTCCAAACCAGAACCAACCCAAATTGATAACATACCACTAAGTATTATCCGGATTGGGTTGGGTTGATCGGTTTAGGCAATTTGAATGCACACCCCTAACTGCAACTATGCAGATCCAATCCAAAGTGCAAACCTAACGCAACAAAAACCTGAATGGGAGACCCGACGTGCCAGACAAGTCTCTTAGATCATGGGACAGACATTCTTCACCAAAATAAGACAAAAGTTTTGAAGTGATGCCACATCAGCTCATAACGGGCCACACCATAAATCCTGCCTCTCCAAGAAAAATCAATGACAACTTCGTTCCATGCGCTAAAGACATGTTGAAAAACAAACCATGCATGACTCTCGCTCTGACCTTCCTTTCAACCCAGCTAAACAGTCCAAGACCAATACTCTCATGCTCAGCAATGTTATTGGACACAAGAACTGAGGCAAACCCAAATAACACCAATTACGCCACGAAAGAGCATATTCCCTTTAATTTGGTATGAAAAGTAACCAACAAACGCCTCTGACTGAGCTCAAATAACATTCTCCACAAACAACCCCCTCAAGATTCCATTTCTATTATAAAACTGAATAGCTGTTAGCATTATAGGATTCTTCTGAAATTCACCAACCTTCAAATTTCTGAACTACCATTCGCCAAGAAGGTGTGACAAGAAACTCCAACATGAAACCTCCAAGACAAATCTCATTTGAAATCTCTGCAATATCCTCATCAAATTTAGAGGAATTGTAATCAGAGATATGGTATGTTTAGAGAGATGATAAGCAATCTTAACAAACAAGAGCACGACAAAAAAAGGGTTGTGCAGTCTCCACTCTCCACCTTGCTAAAGTAATCTCTCACCAAGTGAACCTAAGCTGCACTAGCCTTGAGCAACAGCCCAAGGGAGTCACCAAACAACTCGTGGACAAATCCCTACCATACAACCATAGTGAATATGACATTGTCAGATTCCACCTCGGTTGCACCATAACAGTGTTGGAGAATCTAGCAGTCTAATGGAACTAAAAACAGAAACAATTCAAAATTCTATTCCGCAACAGTATCAGCTCAAAGTCTTCGAATTTTCTAAAACCACTACAATAGCAATCTAACACCATTCGAGAGATTGCTGATGAAACATCGCGAACTGAAAAACCTCCCTCTTCTGAAATTCTGGTCATCGTCTGATATTCTCTCAGAACAGTTCAGCCAAAGACTGGAAATTCCCTAACTGCATTATGGTGACATGACATCAGACAAAAGTATCGTGTGATAAATAAATGTAGTATCATTACAGATGACCCTTCAGCACTCTCCAACCCGGACAGCTAAATAAAACAAAGGAAACACCCTACTTGATCGAACATCTTATTAAAAGCCCCCATGACATACAATTCTAATTTTAAAAAATAAGGGTGCCATGCCTCATACCCAGAGAAGGCTAAAACATACACTAAATAGTCCTATGTATAAGATCAGTTGGAGCCAAGAAGAAATGCAAGATTGGCCAGTTGATGCCTCCTCAGACAAAAATTAACTCTAAATAGAAGGTTCCGAATATTCTTGCTAACAGAGATAGTAGGCCTTCTTTCCTTCCTCCAAGCTCTAGCTTTACTATATAGACCGCTTTAAAAAAATCGCCGCAGCTTTAAGTGCTCTTGGATAAGCATAGACCGCTTTAAAAAAATCGCCGCAGCTTTAAGTGCTCTTGGATAAGCATATGGGGAAGATTCTAATATCTTATAGCTGCATTTTTATTAAAGTCTGAGCTTTGCTATATGGATCACTCTACATAAATTGGACGGCTACTAAAATGCTCAATACTTGGACAAGTATATAGATAGGTTCTAATTTCTTATAGTTTGACTTTTTTACCACTCATAAGTACATCATATTTAGTTTGACCATATAACCAGGCATAAATTACAGTGTCCACCATCAAGCACTCTAATTGTGAATCAGCCTGTTAATATGAACATAGTAGATTGATTCGGAAAGTATATATCTGCATATAACATGTCTGGAAAAGAGAAGAATCCTTCAATTAGATATTTCATGTCCATACCAATTCCATGTATCAAAGCCATCAAGTCCACACTCCACACTAATTGACTGGCTCCAATCACCATTATATTCACAAGAACTGTAGAACAATTGTAGGAAGTAGGAACACAATTATCACCAGCCACCCAAGACCCTGGTCAAACCATTGAGAGTCAAATTTGCATTCTTATTCTTCTTGAAACTGGCCAAGTAAAAATGAACATCCCTCACTATTCCTATAAGTTCATCACTAATCTCTCAAAAAAAAAAAAAAAAAAAAATCATCACTAATAATAACACAATAGTACGGACAAGAATGCAATATTGAACCTCCCTGTCACAAGTGACATTCCCCTGAAAGAATAGCAAAGCAGATAACAAAGCATCTATTACTCAAGTAAACCCAGCCATGAGGGCACTATACATGCTTTCCTCATTCTCGAATGAAACCCAATTTGCATCATGAAATTGCTAAACCGTTAAAAGTTGAGACTTTTTTTCTATAAGAATCTACGAAAGAAACAATTCTTCCTCATTCGAGCTATATGGGTGTTGTTTCAATAACTTAACATTAAAGGCAATAACTTAGCTATGCATGCCATGGACTTCAGAAGTACTACACTATCGACTGTGCTATTACCAATTCCTTCTAACATCCATCTTCAATAGCATGCTTATAAACCTAGTAAAAGGCACAAGGCCATGACACGACCAAAATATAATATAGCTGAAAGCCTGAAGCCAACAAACTCTCCATATTTACTATTTCAGCCATACAGCAGCTCACTTGAATCACATCGCAACAGACTCTCCACATTTTGCTTCAAAATTTTCAAAATTTTCGCTTCAAAACTCTCCATACCAACAGACTCTCCACATTTCGCTTCAAAATTTTCAATTAGCCCTACAGAAAGAAAAGGCATAAAGAGCACCCTCTCATCGTAATGAAGAGAAGAAGGAGCTCTTTTATCACCTTTCATATGTGTAGGTTAATCTAAACTTTAAGAATCTCAATAATACCTAAATCAAATGGTACTGCCACCGTACCGAGGTTTTTACACACTGTCTCCGAAAAGGAACACTCAATCATAGACAGTTGCTTCTAAAATATTCCGGCCAATTATAAGTGTGCTCTGGTTTACCTATGGCAAGTCTGCTCAGTTTAATAAATAGGCACAATAAACCACAAGAAATAGTAAAGCTAGTTACATTACTACAGTCATAACCAGAATTTAGAAAGAATCAGCTAACCACATTAATAATATGAGCAACAAAATCAAAATAAATTATTTATCTCATGAGCCCTAAATTATGATGATCCATCAAAATCAGAATGCACCAAGTTATATGAGAGAGAGAAAGCTAATACCAGTCGTTCAGAGCTTGAGGTAGGGTTGAAACCCTCGATGAAGTGAGGCCTCTTCGCATTCAACATCTCTCTCACCTAAAACACAGTCCACCGAACTGATTTTCGCAATCAAACCAACCCTAGGGACTAACTTGGCATCGAATTGGACATTTTACTCATTCAATCGGAATCACATCTATTCAAAGCGTTGGAAAGGACGATGAAATCTCCAGATGCGCAGTAAGGAGAGAGAGAGAGAGAGAGACGGAATGGGAGAGAGAGAGTGTGTGTGCGTTGGGGGAGAGAGAGATGGACAGAGAGATTGTGTGTATGTGCGAGGGAGATAGAGAGAGAGCATTAATTAATTAATTAATTTTAGCATCGTTGGATTTTAACCCGGAACTGAAACGGTGGGTCCCATACAGATGTCGAAGTGGAACAAAACTAGTCAAATTGAATTACCACTAATGCCCCTGCATGGGTCACTCCTTGGGGTGAGCAAAATTCGCTCAATCGAACGCCCCGAATCGATCTGCACCAAACGAGTCTTGATTTTAGCACTAAATCATTATACTTGATTGGTTAAGATTATAGAATCACAAATCTGAACTGACTTTGATTGATCATGTCGTAAATTGAAAGAGATGAACCCTAAAATTGAATTGCGAGTTTGTTGGATAAGGGCAAAATGGATAATGAAAATTGTTAGTAAGGGCATAAGAGGATATACACAGGGTGAGAAGCGGGTCCACAAACTCTCAAATGGGTTTCAAAGGACGGGGATGTGGCTAGCAGTGATTGGGCAACTTCTTCCCCCCCCCCCCCTCCCCAACCCCGCAATCGTATAAATAGCCCGAGAACGAGTATTCGGGTATCGATGAGTTGTATAGCTTTCTGTTACTCTTTTCTCAGTATCTCTTCTTCATCATTCTCGTTGTAGTTCTCCGAATCTGTAATAAATGGGATTGCCTTTATTTTAAGTAATTTAAGTTGTTCAAGTGATTAGGGTTTTTCATTCTCGGGTTCCATTATGAAGAATCATAATAATTGGTATCAGAGTCAGGTCCCGAAGGAATTAAAGCTACATGGTTACTACAAATCAATAGTCTTATAAAATTGCATCGAGGAAATTATTGGGGTTAGAAAACGTGAGCAGAACTCAAGAACAGCCCCAATATGCAGTGGAAGGGCTAGAGTTCATGAGATGAACACCATAATTTATCATATTGGGAGTAGTGTAAAAGCATTCAAGGAATTTCGACAGAGGTTCATAGTTTGAGATCAAGAACCGAGGATTTAGCTACCCAAGCAACGCAGATGGCGATCGAACAACTGAAGGTTCCTCAACCCCCAAATGCCACCATTGATCAACACGCCACCACCACCTTCTAGAAACCAAGAAAAGAAGCAAGAAGCAGCTAGAACACAAGCTGCAAGAACTCATGGGGTCCAAGAATCAAACTATGTAAGGTTACAAAACGTGGGCCCAATAAGGAGTATGAACTTTTGGCATTGGGAGAAAATGATTGGTGCTGGTAATGCAGACCAACACTTGGAATTTAAGAATCCAAGCATGTGTCATTTCACCATTCCCAAATTGAAGTTTCCTAGTTAATGGCAGTGACCCCTTGAAATGGTTAGTCAAATGTAATAGGTACTTCCAGGTGAAACCAGTTAGAGATGAGCAGAAAATTGTAATTACCACTTGCAATATAGAAGGTGATGCTAGTTCTTAGTGTTCGGCAGAATATGAAGATCTTGGCGGAGTTACTTGGTTGAATTTCTTTGAAGTTGTGCTCACTGAGTTTCTGAAAGAGGTTTTGAAAATGTGTTGGGGGAATTCAGTAAGCTAGCTCAAGAAGGTAAAGTGATGGAATACCAATTAAGGTTTGGCAAGCTCACACCCACAGTCAAAGAAATCTTTGGAGATTTTGGAGAAATGTATTATGCCAAGGTGCTCTTAAGTGAATCAAAAGAGGGCATCCAAAACATTGTGCAACCGCAGTTTCCAACAACACTCGGGCAAGCCAAGGTGCTGCAAGAAGGGCTAAATACAACCAAGAGGAGGCAGTAAGAGTGCCAAACCCAATAGCTACAACATGTATAATGCCAACACTCATAATGTTCCCAAAACTAACACTATAGCAACACATTCAGGTGCATCAATAGTGACATGAATAGCAGAATGTCGTGAGGAAGACATTATAGTGACATGACAAAGAATGGAAGATAACTTGGTCATTTCTTTCCATGCTCTTTCTTGTGTAACTACCTCATAAACTATAAGGTTTAATGCACAAATGAAGAACCAAACAGTGAGTATGCTCTTGCATTATGGAGTTACTCACAATTTCTTGGATTACCATATTCCTCAACAACTAGCATTACCATCCTCACAAACAAATAGCATAACAATTACAGTTGCAGATGGAAGTGTGATTAAATGTAAGGGAGTTTGCAATATGCCCCTTAAGCTACAACAGAAGAAATTTTGGTGGACTTCAATGTAATCAGTTTGGGAGGGTGTGAAGCAATATTGGGAATTCAGTGGCTACAAGAATAAGTCCTCTCAACATTGAATTCAAAACCCATTGTATGTCTTTTTTAAAGATGGCAGAACTGTACTTTTACAAGATGAGGAACAGAATTTTAAGTTAAGTCAAATTGGATTAAGAACAACTCTCAAGTATTGTGTGAACAACCAAGATGCCATATATGCACATTTACAGTATCACCCTTGTAAAAACCAACAACCGTGATACCCCAACAGATACAAGAATTGTTAAACACTTATGGTGAGGTATTAGCAGAACCAAATAACCTACCATAAAACAAAGTTTATGATCATCATATACCACTCAGAGAAGGTTGCAATCCGATATGCACCAGGCCATACAGGTAACCATTCATATAGGAAAATGAAATTGAAAAATTGGTGAATGGAATGTTATAAATTGGAATTTATAAGAAAGAGTACCAATCCATTTGCAAGAAGCTAAATGACGTTACTGTGAAGGGCGAATTCCCAGTATCATTTATTGATGAATTATTGGATGAATTGCATGGAGCATCATGGTTATATAAGTTAGACCTGGGATCTGGTTATTAGCAGGTCAGGATGGCAAAAGATGACATTCATAAGATTGCATTTAGTACACATCATGGGCACTTTGAGTGTCAAGTCATGCCATTTGGCTTAACAAATTCCCCTGTCGCATTTGAAGCACTCGTGAATAAAGTGTTTGCAAGGCATTTGAGGAAGTTCAAATTAGTGTTCTTTGGTGACATTTCGGTCTATAGTTCAACATTGGGGAAGCACATTCAGCATCTCAAACATACAATGCATGTATTGAGGGATAACCAACTATGTGCCAAATTCTTAAAATGTGCTTTTGGTCAAACAGAAGTGGAGTTTTTAGGCGACATCAATTATAGGAGTGGAGTACAAGCAGACCCTAGTAAGATTTCATGTATGCAGCCATGGCTCACACCAACTACGGTGAAGGAATTAAGGGTTTTCTTGGACTAACTAGGTACTACAGGAGATTTGTGCAGGGTTATTTTAGTATTAGTAGACCTCTAACTGAATTACTCAAGAAAGAGGCCTTTAAATGGAATGCAGCAGGTGACCAAACCTTTGATACACTCAAGTTAGCTATGTCCCATACACATGTGATTGGATTACCAGACTTCTCCAAGTCATTTCTCCTAGAAACAGATGCATGTGGAGTTGGATTTGTGTTATTCTCATGCAGGATCAGCACCCTTCTGCATTTCTGAGCAAGGCTCTAGCACCTAAACATCGAGGTCTCTCTACTTATGAAAAAGAGTTATTGCCTATAGTGTATGCAGTTTCTAAGTGGGGGCCTACGTGGAAGGTGGCCCTTTCACTACCAAGACATATCATCAAAGTTTAAAATACTTAGTGGACCAAAGAGTTTCTGCACTATTGCAAAAACAAAAGTGGTTGGGTAAATTCTTGGGGCTAGACTACACCATTACCTACAAGAAGGGGCAAGACAATGTGGTTGCAGATGTCATTTCTAGGTCGCCTAATAAGGAAGTCAAATTCATTCATTCAGTTAAACCAGGGTGCCTCACTGAAGTCTCTAATAGCTATACAGGTGATGACTAGATTCAAACAATGTTTGACACAACTTACTACAAGGAGATGTAGTCCCTTCTTATAAGCTGCAACAAGAGTTGTTATGGCATGATCTATGTAGCACGAGTGCGGGTGCAGTGTTGGTGCGAGAACTGGGTGCTGGTGCGGCAAATTCCCAAAAATCAAGGGTGCGGGGTGCGGCGGGGGACACAATATTTATATATTTATCTGATATTATTAGTGATACCATTATACTAATATAATAACGACAATAATAGGGATCATATTATAATCGAACAAAAATTCATACACACATTCGAAGATACAAGGTTACTATATCAATAGTTCTTAGCTGTGGAGAGATGAGTAATCCAAGGGTTAAAAATGTTCACATAGATGCATGTATCGTTGTTAAATTCTAGTTGAATTTGGAAGACCTCTCAACTAAACCTTTCAAAAATGACCCTACCTTATTCACAAAGCACCCGCAAAGCACCCACGAAGCACCCCAAGCACCCACGACACACCCCAGAAGCACCCGGTGCGGGTGCGTGAGCAATCAGAAGCACCCGTGCAACATAGGGCATGATCCTCAGTTGTGCATTGGCAGTCATGGTCAGCTTAGAAAAAAGATTCTAAATTCATAATTCTAGTATTGGAGGTCAATTTTGCATCAATGGAACATAAAAAGAGCTTCCCTACACTTTTATTGGCTTACACTGAGAGAAGATGCAAGAGAATGGGTCAGGAAGTGTGACATCTGCTAAAAAAAATAGCATGAAACAATTTCATCTCCAGGATTGTTACAACCATTACCAATTCTCCATAAATTTTTATGGATATTTCAATGAATTATGTTGAAGGTCTCCCTAATGCATAGGGTAAAATTGCTATTTTGGTGTCGTAGACATGTTCTCATAATTTGGGACTTTTATATGCCTCAAAAACTCTTTCTGCTGAAGACATAATTGCGTTTTTCTTTAAAGAGGTATACTTATTACATGGTATGCCTGATATCATTACAATATATAACTTTGAATTAGGGAACTGGGTATACATGAGATTGCAGTCGTACAAACACTCTTCATTGCAATACAAACCATCTAAAAACCTTCACCTCGTTATTATGGGCCTTCTAAATTCACTGCCAATGTGGGGGCAGTGGCTTTATAAGTTACAGATTCTAGCTCATTCCTTGATTCAGCCAGTCCTCCACGTTTCTCAGCTTAAGAAACGTCTCGGAAAGGACCACACTACCGCCGATGACATTCTCATATCTCAGAACAAGGTCAATTCCCCCCCCCCATTCAGTGGACTCCACAATTTACAGGCAGGGTGCTACTTATGGCGTAGGATTCATAATTCAATGGGCTGACCTTCTTGCGAACGCATCCACTTGGGTAGATTTTGAAGATTTTCGCCGTGAATTTCCCAGCTTCCCTTTTTTATTCCATCCTTGAGGATAATGATTTTTGAATGGGGAGGTAATGTAATGAATTGAAGACAGGTGAACCCTAAAATGAAACTACGGGTGAACATTGTTGTATAAGGGCAAAATGGATAATTGAATTTTTTTCGTAAGGGCAGAAGAGGAAACGCACTGGAGTGAGAAGCCGGCTATCAAACTCTCAAATTAGTTTTGAAGGATGGTGGCGGGGCAAGCAGTGATTGGGCAAGTTCTTCCCCAACCAAGTAACCATCTACATAATTATGAACAAATTATTCGGTTATCAATGATTTGTGTCTCTTTCTATTAATCTATTCTCAAATTCTCTTCTTCATCCCTCTCGTTGTAGTTATGCAATTCTGTAATCAATATGAATTGCCTTCATTTCAAGTAATTCAAGTTGTTCATGTGATTAGAATTCTTCATTTATAGGTTTCCTTTGTGAATAATCCTAATAGATCATGATCTCAGAGTTGCCAAAACACCGAACCGGCCCAATTCAAATTTCACGTGGAAAAATTACATATTTTAGTTAGATACACCGTCCAAAATCAAACTTTGTAAGCCCGCATTATTATTTGGCCGATTTTTCTCGAATTGTTCATATTTTCTATTAAACTATGTCAAGTTTTCTATTCCAAAATTTATGCTTACACGTATATACTATTTGTAAACTAAAATCATACTTTTTCAAATTAATTTTCTAAAATTAACCACGTTCAAGCCGGTCTGAATCTGACCAAGTCGATAAGTTATGTTTGATTTGGGTATAAAAAACAACAGGGTAGGTCTGGCCATCGGCCTAGTGGCCCGACAAACCCGCCCAACCCAGCCCAATGTGGGTGGGTTTGGGTTCGGTAAATTTCAGCCCATTACGGGCTTGGGCCAACAAAACGAGCGCGAACCATGAATGGGCTGGGCTTAGGTTCGACCTCCTCAGCCTAGGCCCGACCCAACCCAGCCCGAAACCGTAATAAATAATTAAACATTTAATAATTATACATACAGTTTATACTTGTTTTGAAAGTTTTACTTTGCAAGTGTTTAATTTTGTAGTTTTTACTAACATATGGGTATTGAATTGTCATAAAATGATATGTAATAACATGTCAATCTCATTTACATACAAGTTACAAATCATGCAAAAACTAATTAATCTTCTCTTGGGTGCGATTCTCAGAATCAAGGTACAAAGCATTGATGGTCTGACCTTCCTCGTAGCAGTTATCAGGTAAGACCCTCGACATCTCTTCTTCGTCGTCGCGCTTTCAATCACCACAGTCACCAATTAATCCATAATTATTTGATGTTTATGTTCACGACATAATCTCTCAAAATCATGAAAACGTAATTTCACCAGAGCACCTATTGGCCGACTGAACGTGAAGTAGAAAACGTTGTTAAAAAATGATTAAATGCGTTAAATGCATGATAAATTTCAAATCATATTTTTAATTAATTATAATAATAATTTTTAAATTTGTAATATTATTATTTTTTTTAATAAAGATCGAAATTATTTCGGGCCATTGGTTGGGTTTGGGTTTGGAGTTTTTTCATATTGGTCGGGCTTGGGTTCGAGTGTTGGCTCGGACGATGGGTTGGGTCGGGCCTGGGTTGGGTTGAGCCTGAGTTCACATTTTCAAAACAGTGGCCCAGTCCAACCCGGCCCAACCCAACTTAGACCGACCCATGTTCGGCCCTACAAATGGGCGGGTTTAAGTTGAATATTCTCCAATCCGTACTTGTTAGTCATAGTGAATTTTATGCCAAAACCCGGTCAAACATGTTCGCGCTCACTCCCACTAGTCTCTACTACCCCATCTATCCATAATTGCAAGTTTGATTTTTTTAAGTATGATCCGCATTAGGTGGATTTTTTTAGGTGAAATTACTCAATTTTTAATTATCAACCGATACATCATGTGACAAAGCATATGAAAGAATGGAGGTAGACGTACAATGTACACTAATACAAATTCAGATGCTAAAGTCTTAGTATCCATCAAATGCGTGGTTAGTTTCGGTCTCTGCATAGAAAATTATTCAAGCACTTCAATTGAGTGATGATATGGCGAAACTCTGCCAAAGTTGCGCTAAACTTTATAAGTCACAGAGTCTCCTTCTTCGTCCAACAATAGAGACGGAGTGAATATGTTCTTATAATTGCGTCAAACGTGATGAAGATCTTTAACAAGTCCAGCCATCTCAACATTATACTCCTCCACTTGTATGACGGAGAGCATCACACATTTCATAATTCGGAATGAAGATTATCTAAAATACTTTCCTTTTTAATACATTAGAGATCAATATCTTAGGAAGACAGTGGATCTTTGAATCTGCTTGGATAACAAAGCCAAGTGTACACACAAATTTATGCAAATGGAAACAAATGCGAGAAAATTGGTGTCAGATGTATTTTATTGATGAAATAAATAGCGGATTACAATCTCTGTTATGTAATTTTCTAAACAGAAATTACTATCCCCTGATTCTTCTCCTGAAACGTCGAACGAGGGCTTCACAGCTTGATCTCGGATCGAACGGATGGGCGACCTTCAATTTTGACGAAGAACGCGATGAAGGTCTCGAAGAACAAAAACGTCGAACGAGGGCTTTAGAGGCTTGATCTCGGATCGAACGGATGAATATCTTCGATGTTGATGAAGAACCGGATGAATGCCTTGAAGAAAACGAAGAACGGTTTGAAGATCTTCGAGTCTCTTGAAGAACGCGGATGGAGATCTTCAGCAGCTTGAAGGACTTGATGATGATCTTCGAAGAACTCGATGAAGAACTTCGAAGGGCTTGATGATGATCTTGATGATGGATGAACTCGTCGGGGCTTTAATAGCTTGATCTTCATAGCTCTCTCCTTCTCGCAAGATGTAATTGTGTCTGGGTAGGATCTTCGAAGGTCTCGAAGATCGTTGATGATCTTGTGGATGGACGAACTCTTCAGGGCTTTAGCAGCTTGATCTTCAGAGCTCTCTCCTTGCAAGATGTAATTGTGTGTGGGTAGGATCTTCCAACGATTTATGAAGTCAATTGCTTTCTCGCCTTTCCTCCCTAGACTTGTAAGAAGAAGAAGAATCCTGAGGGGTGGGCGCATGTGACTGCAACTTTTCCAAGGCAGCACCATCTTCCTTGCCCCCAGCACTTGACATAGCCTTAGACATACTACGAGTTAATGGACGGCTGACTTGGATTCCAGAGTTTGTTTCTGAAGTTGAAGACTTGGCATCTCCAGCTTTGAGTGATGGAAGTTCGTTATCCTTCGTAGGAGACATCACGAACACTTGTACTTGAGGAGAAGAGATGAGGGGCAGAGATGTCCCACTGGGCGTGCCAAAATTTGTACACACAAATTTATGCAAATGGAAACAAATGCGAGAAAATTGGTGTCAGATGTATTTTATTGATGAAATAAATAGCGGATTACAATCTCTGTTATGTAATTTTCTAAACAGAAATTACTATCCCCTGATTCTTCTCCTGAAACGTCGAACGAGGGCTTCGCAGCTTGATCTCGGATCGAACGGATGAGCGACCTTCAATTTTGACGAAGAACGCGATGAAGGTCTCGAAGAACAAAAACGTCGAACGAGGGCTTTAGAGGCTTGATCTCGGATTGAACAGATGAATATCTTCGATGTTGATGAAGAACCGGATGAATGCCTTGAAGAAAACGAAGAACGGTTTGAAGATCTTCGAGTTTCTTGAAGAACGCGGATGGAGATCTTCAGCAGCTTGAAGGACTTGATGATGATCTTCGAAGAACTCGATGAAGAACTTCGAAGGTCTTGATGATGATCTTGATGATGGATGAACTCGTCGGGGCTTTAAAAGCTTGATCTTCAGAGCTCTCTCCTTCTCGCAAGATGTAATTGTGTCTGGGTAGGATCTTCGAAGGTCTCGAAGATCGTTGATGATCTTGTGGATGGACGAACTCTTCAGGGCTTTAGCAGCTTGATCTTCAGAGCTCTCTCCTTGCAAGATGTAATTGTGTGTGGGTAGGATCTTCGAAGGTCTCGAAGATCGTTGAAGATCTTGTGGATGGACGAACTCTTCAGGGCTTTAGCAGCTTGATCTTCAGAGCTCTCTCCTTACAAGATGTAATTGTCTCTCCCATATGCCTAGGGATGGCTCCTTTATATAGGCATGGGCTGGCTTGCTGGCCAAGGTATAAAATAAATAATATTTATTTATTTATTTACTTTCTGCATCAATTTGACAAGTGGCGCAATGTGATTGGCCGATCTTGCTAGTCTTGATAGCTGCATCATTTTGACAAGTGGCACTCCTTGATTGGCCTTACTTGTCGACTTGTCGCCATGTTTATGTAGTGACGTGGCGTCGCCATAAGCAGTCCTTTGATTGTAAATAAGACTTTATCTCATTTATAATTTAGTCCTTTCTTAATTATTACTTAAGGGTAGTAATTTGGCAGCGAATGCTATTTGATCCCATCATTTAATTAGGCGATAATAGACATGTGACACTATTTAATTGGCCGCAAATTTTGCGTGTCTACACCAAGTTTTAAAGCTTAAGTATTTGTGAATCACATTGCTCCATGCGCCTTACGATAAAATATTTTCATCCATGACAATTGGTGAATACCTCTCTTACCATTGCCTTTAACCCCCCCCCCCCCTCAAAATTGGCCGTAATTGATGAATGTCCTGGATCAAAGATCAAGGTAAAGTCAAATATCTCCAAAAGTAAGTTGGAATTGCTTGATTGAAACACTTGAGAATGACTCTCGTTCCATCTTAAGACAACATCTTCTCTTTGTATGAAGACATATTCTTCCATATCATCTCCTTTAAAACACCGAAAGTCCTTCTCTTCTCATTCCAACTGAAGTTGGTAACCCCATATACTTCTCATGACAACTGACAACTGAAATTTGAAAAAATGTGTGAGCAAATTCTTTGCAGTAGCAGATACATTAGGTCAAAAGATCATTGCACACTTGTCATAATTAACTCTCTGACAAGAAGCTTAGCAAAAGTCCTCAATGATTTTCTTAAAAGTTATTACTTCTTCTGGATCACTTCCAAATAACGATGAATCATTAGAAAATAATAAATTTGTACTCACAAGTTCATGTGATACAACCTGCTACTTTTCTTTATAACATAGTTACTCAGCAATCATGCAAAATCCTCAAAATAGATTAGAAACAAGCACGGTGAAATGGGGTAACCTTGACGTTAGCCCTTAGGCTTAGTATGTTATACTCTCTGATCATTCAAAGAATTTATAAAGAGACATAATATACACATATCATGATCATATGTACAAATCTAGGACAGAAACCCAACTTAAGAAGGCAGACTTCTAGAAAATGCCACTCAAATTTTCCATAGACCTTTGGTATATCCATCTTAGGACAGAAACTCCAATTCTTTGTATTTTGCTTTTTCATATAATGCAAGGTCTCAAAAGTAAAAATATTACAATTTGTAATCAATCTGTCTTAAATAAATGCACTATGACACACATCGATAGCCATTAAATAATTTTTAAGTCTATTTCCCGACACCTTTGAAATAGTTTTATAACTGACAATACATAGGTTGATTGCCCTAAATTCATAAATAAATGTTCGCTTTCCTGATTTGGTATTAGAGCAATGAAAGTTTGATTTAAAACATAAATATCATCTTCCTCATTTTAAAATTCTAATACCGAACTTACAATGTTTCTCACCAAAATCTCCTAATATGTTTGACAAAACTAAGAAAGGAACCCATCATGCCCTAGTGCCTTCGAATGATGCATCTGATTAAGAAACTTTTTAACTTCTTCTTCTTCAGTAAAAACTTTAGGCCTCGTTTGGGTAGATGATATGGTATGTAGGGATAAGACTTATGTTGGGATTTGAGCAAGGATATGAATGTTGTCTGATAAGTCCCGATAAGATATCCTGGTAGTCCGTGTTTGGGTGCTGTCGGATATGATGCAGGATATGAAACAGGATATGTGCCAAAATGACTATAATACCCTCTTATTTTGTATAAAAGATTGTATATTTCAAATTTATGAGGAAAAATATATACAAAATGTATTAGTTTTTATGTCTATATTTTAATATTCTTTTGTCTACACAATAGTGACGTTGTCAAAATATATACAAAATGTATATAATACGCGAAATAAACTTGTAATAACATGCAAACATAACAAATATTCATGTATACAACATGGCCATAGCAAAGTATGGAGTATAGAATACTAGTACTTATTGGCATATTGACATAGCGTTACAAAACTACAATAAACAAGTTAAATTAAACAAACGAAATTTCAGCAAGCACAATAAATGTCATCATATTTATCTCAACTATACATAGTCAAATAATGTTATGCAATCCCAAAATAATAGTTATCAATTCCAAAATGATAGGGTTTTGGGACAATGGTAGGAAATTAGATAGTTTGTGGAGGGTATTTTTGTCAACCTACCAGCAGCCTAATACGCTATATTTTCTTATCCGACCTTATACCTCCATGTTGGTATAAAATGGCTCCCCAAGTGGGTATTTGTGTCTCCTCTAAATCACCAACCTTCTTCCTTGTATCATGAGCTAGTGTTGCGGTCAAGGCTTTTGATTTAATTAATAAATATTTAAATTATGGCATGTGTTATGGGTTTTCTCTCAGCAACATACTTCTATTTCGAGTTAGGTTGGGAGATTAAGATACATTTTTTTGAGGATAATTAGAGAAATTTAGTATTCACTAGCATATGGTCTAGTGAAACTCTAACAGAAGGTTTACTGATTTGAAACTTTTCAAAACACAAGTTACTAAAATTGACAACGCTCAGACCACAAGTTTCAATTTTGAAATTAACCCAATAATTTGATTCTTGCATTACATTTCATTTTACTTCAATACCCCCTAAATTATCATTAACTAGCTCCGTTCTCTCTGAATCTTCACCTTTCGAATTTTTCTTCGTTAGCCAAACGAAGCATTTTTTAATAACTTTTTGATAGTGTTGTACAGTGAAGTTTACTCAACATCGTGCAAAGATTATCAAATTCTTGCATCGTTTTACTAATCAAATCACCAAATTAAAGTGATTCATTGAATAGTGGTAAAATGAAAAGGGTGAAGATTCAGAGAGAACAGAGGAAGTATGTTTTATTGATTAGGCTATTCTTGTTAGAATAATTATATTTTTGAGGCTATTTTGACTATATGATTTTTGGTATATTATAATTGATAAACAAACTCGTTAACATTGTTCCTAAAAAAAATAACTCGATAACATTTAAATAATGCTCATTGAGTTTCTTTAAACTCACGAATCAAAGTAAACTCACAAAAGCTAGACATACTTGATCCTTGAGTCAATGTAAACTCAGAAAGCTAGATGTACTCGACTGTAATTCGTAAATCACGAATCATGCGAGTAAACAATACACCAAGAAAAATATCATATTTATATGGGGAAAGATTGTAAGTGCTTCTTTCACCTGTACTATGATGTGTCTATTATTTTATTATTTCATATAGGGTAGAAGACAAAAATCACCCCTTGATTATGGGTTATATACAAATACACGGTATACACCCCTCGTGTTTGAGTATATACCATTACCTCCCCTGCAAAGTTAGGAGGTAACAATGCACTAACGGAGGAGAAAAAGACAAAAATACCCCTAGAATTTTACGAATTATCCCACTATAAATGTCCTTTCCTTCCCTTCTCCTCCTCATTTCCTAACCCTAAATCAACCTTATCTCGTCCTCTGTCTATTCCTCCTCTCTTCTCTCACTTCTTTTTCTTCTTCAGTAACTTCTCTTCTTCTTCATTCCTTCTTCACCCTCCCTCCTCTCGCGATACAACACTATACAAAATCACCCACCACCACCTGCACCTTTCTCATCCACCGCCGTCTCTCTCTCTTTTTCCTCGTCGAACCCCCAGTCTCAGTCGGAGCCACCATCGGCAAAGTCGGCTTCAACCCATGCCGAAATTGTCACAATCACGCCTCATATACCCCTTCTTCATCCTTTCTGACATGATTCCCTCTCTCTGTCTTCTCGACGGAAACCCGGCACCGTGGGCTTGTGGCTTTCTTTGTCGGGTTTGGTTAAGTTCTCGGGGCGACAGTCATGGTCGACCGAGGAGCAGTGAGGTGCAACTTGCATATTCTGGAAAGCTTCAATTAGATGGGTTTTGATTTGGGGGGTTATCTATTTCTATATTTGGCGATTTAGACCTTGCTTACTCTGTTTTAGTTTCTGGATTTTGAGCTTTATATCGTTCCCCGGGGTTCGATTTGTTGTGAATGTAGCGACTCTTCTTGCTCTCCTTGCTCTTCTCTGTGAAGATCATGGGCTCTTCATGAACTCATCCTAAATTCATTTAATTTTTTATTTGTGTCTCATGATTTTCCCCATTTCTTTGGCGATGATGAATTTTATATGTTGAATTTTAGGTGTTGAAAGACTACTACTGTTTAGTGGTGCATTTCATTTTGCAGCCATGGTATGTGCAACTTTTTACCTCTTTTCAATTAAATATCTGAGCCACTTGATAAAATTTGTTCTCTATTGTTATTTTTTGTTTGTTTATGTTATTGTTGTTGTTGATGGTGTATTCCCTAGAGGCGATCTATTTTTAGTGTGAACGTTGTTTTGGTTAGACTATTCATTTTATTAGATATGGATATATTAATATAATGAAGCCCTTGGATATATTGAAATTGTTGTTATCTTAAATTGTCCCTAGTCAAATATATTGGTAAATATAACGATCACTATGCATAGATACTAGTATGTGGGTAGATTGATATGAAGATATCAAGTCTAATACATGGGTATGTATTAGGAGTAATAGCATACTGGATTAACCCACCACAAGAACGCTACATTGAAATTCTGTGAATGTCACAAGTGCTTCTCGTAGTGACAATGTTGTTGTGGTCTGTTGACTTGAAGTCACTAGATACTCTAGTTGTGAATTATCATGTTTTGAGATCATCAAATGTTACACCGTAACTGGATAATCATAAAGGCAATAATCGGACAAGATATGAAAAAAGTTGAGAGATGGTAGATTTGTCCCTCCCACATAACTTGAGTATATATCAGTGGCCACTCGATGAGTAGTAATTACAAATGTCTGGCCAGGCTCAGGTAAATCAATGTATTATATTGATGCTATATGTTTAGTTAAGTCTATTCCCATGATCGAGAAACTGTGGATTGGATATACGAGTGTGACATATGTGTCTTCTGTCCAATCTGGATATTCAGGACAAAGGGACTGTACAACACGGTAACATTGGTCACAGAGGTTTGTCATATCACTGACTATTCATGTTGCTTGGGTAGCATTGATGTGTTGCTAGACACAGCTCAATGTTAGTAATTATTACTGCCAACGTAATAGGAACCTGCAGGGTCACACACCAAAGGATTAGTCTGGATATAGATGTTAATTAGTTGGACTAATTAACAATTAAAAGAATTAGGAATCAATGTGCAACAACGTGCATATTTAGTTGGACAAAATAGAAAATTCGACTCAACTACCAATTAATCCAAGTATGGATCGAATTAGTAGTGGGAAAGTTTTTTAATTAATAAAGAGTTATTAATTATAAAAGACTAGTCCAACCCTAATTATTCATTAGATGAAAGTTAGAGCAAGGGAAGAGAAAATAGAGAAGTCGAACCTCCCTAAGGCCGACGACACAAAGAAAGGCTGACTCCCTCCTCCATTGTTGCAGACAAGCTTGATTGGAACAAGCTTCCTGATTACACCTTCCCTACACCGGTAGCAAGAATAGTAGAGGAAGATTTAGTTCTTGATCCTAAAGTGTGGATATCAGCAGAGGCGTGAACATTACTTATGCGTAGTGTTTAGTCAGATTAACAAGGTAACCCTTCTTCTTCATCATGTTATGATGCTTCACCTGTATTTCGTGGAGAGTTTTGGGAATGATTTTTTTTTTCAGATGCGTAACCTGCACCAAAACCCTTAAGTGGTATCAGAACCACAAGTTATCAGTTTTATCAGTTTTGACCGTATTTGTCAGTTTGATCGTAAACAATAATAAAACTGATATGCGTATTATGATGCTCCATGGATATGATTCATGTGGAGTTTCATTAAATTTGTATATGATGCAAAAATAATGAGTTTTGAGGCATATAATTGATATATTTTTGATAAACCAGATTATGGCACCATTGGGGAACAACAAGAAGTTTTTCTGTCCCACGTAGGGTTCGACCATCACAAGAGAGTAAAAAATTGTATTTTTTCCACCCCAAGGGGGTCGGCCATGATGACCGCCCGTCCCCCTTGGGGCGCTCAACAAACATCGATACTATCTTTGCGTTCGGTCCTTGAGAAGGACAAACTATCTGGAATAAATTTTCTAGACTGATACAGAAGCTTGAGAATTGTTCTCAAGCAAGAAAAGAAGTTGTACATTCAAGAGCAGGAAATTACAGAACCACCAAATGTCAATACCACTAAAGCCTAAAGGAAGGAAAACCAAAAGGCAATTATTTGGATATGAGTTGCCTCATGTTAGCTGCCATGAACTCTCAGTTTTGTAAGAAAGATGAGAACATGGAGGCGTGTGATATGATCACACATTTAAAGAAGCTCTTTCAAGAGCACGCTAGACATGAAAGGTTTGAAGTTTAGATGGCCTTGTTCAAAAGCAATTTACTCAATATGATTGAGAACTGCTGAACAAAGCACTAATAAGGATAAGGGCATTACCATGTTGATGGTCAAAAACAAGGGTAAGGGCAAAAGGTTTGCTGGAACACAAAAGGTATAAGCAAGTTTATTGCTAAAGCGAATGATGTTGCCTTAAAGCCCAAAATGTGGTTTAATGGAAGAGGAACTGCCCGAAGTACCTAGAAGAAAATAAAGGAATTATGAATTCATTTTACGACATCTTTGTTAAAGAATTCAATGACTCTATCTCATCATCATGGGTATTAGATAGTAGATGAGGATCACATATGCATAGAAATGTGCATGATCTTAAGAGATGCAGACCATTGGATACGGGAGAGATATCCTACACGTGGGGCAATGGAGCAAGAGTTGATGCGTTAGCCGTAGGAATTTATGAGTTATCTTTACCTTCTGGACTTCTCTTAGAATTAGACAATTGTTTTTATGTACCTGCTAAGAGTAGGAACATCATTTCTATTTCTTGTTTGGACAAGAAAGGTGTTATTATAAAGGACAAGTGTTGCTCCGTTTATTTTGATTGTATGAATTATTATAATGCGCTTTTTTCTAATGGGTTGTATATCCATGATTCAGTAGATATGGATTTATGTATCTTACGAAGAACAAATCTGAATCATTTGAAAAGTTCAAAGAATTCAAGAATGAAGTGGAGAGCCATCTTGGCAAGAGTATTAAGGCTCTACGATCAAATCGTGGAGGAGAATACTTAATCCAAGAGTTTGACGATTGTCTTAGAGAGTGTGGGATCTTTTCCCAACTCACTCCACCTGGAAAACCACAATGGAGTGGTGTGTATGAGAGGAGGAATCGGATTCTGTTGGACATGGTTCGATCTATGACGAGTCAGACGGATCTTCCAATTTTATTTTGGGGCCATGCTCTATTAACGACTATCTTTACCCTTAAATCTATTCCATCCAAATCAGTCATTAAGAAGCCATATGAGTTATGGACTGGAAGGCATCTCGTGGTGTTGTTCTTGAGAATTTGGGGTTGTGCGGTTTATGTAAAGCTTTTATAGTTAGATAAACTCGGACCCAAGTTAAATATTGTAAATTTGTGGGATAACATAAGGAAACGATTTTTTTTATTTCTACAATCCAACCGCGAACAAAGTGTTTGTTGCTAGGACCTATGTGTTTCTAGAAAAGAGAGTTTGTCTCTAAAGAAGCCACCGGGAGGAATATGGAACTTGGAGAGGTTCAAGAACCACAAAGCACTGATCCTATGATGGAACATGAGCAGGAACCACAAGATAATTTGGAGCAACATGCTCAAGTAACACAAGAGCTTCGTAGGTCTGATAGGATACGTTAGGGGCCACATAGTTACGGACTTCTCGTGACTGAATCCAGTGATGTATTTCTCATGGAAAATGATGAGCCTGTGAAGAGGCCGTAAAGGGGACGGACTCTCAGAAATGTCTTGAAGCCATGAGACCCTAAATGGATTCCATGTATAACAATAAAGTATGGAATTTAGTGGAACCACCTAATGGGGCTCGACCCATAGGGTGCAAGTGGGTTTTTGAGAAGAAAACCGACATGGATGGCAATGTAATTGCCTTTGAGGGGCGATTAGTAGCAAAAGGCTTCAGACAAATTCATGGTATTGACTATGGCGAAACTTTTTCCCCAAGTTGCAATGCTAATATCCATTAACATTTTGCTTGCTATAGCAGCTTATCACAATTATGAGATTTGGCAGATGGATGTCAAAACAACGCTTTTGTATGGAAACCTCCATGAGGATGTGTACATGACACAGCCAGAGGGTTTTGAATATCCAGAGCATGTCCATAAGGTGTGTAAGTTGCAGCGGTGCATTTATGGGTTGAAGCAAGCTTCTCGGAGTTGGGTGGTTTGATGATGCAGTCAAAGAGTTTGGCTTCATCAAGAATGAAGATGAACCTTGTGTCTACAAGAATGTTAGTGGGAGCTTTGTAGTGTTTATGGTCTTGTATGTGGATGAAATACTACTCATTGGAAATGATGTCCCTGACTTGCAATCTGTTACATATTGGCTAGGGAATTGTTTCTTAATGAAATACTTAGGGGATGCAATTTATATACTCGGTATAAAGATCTATAGCGATAGATAAATGAAGTTGCTCGGCCTAAGTCAAAATACATATATTGACAAGGTGTAAGGCGGTTCAACATGAAAGAATCGCATAAAGGATTCTTTCCATGCCACATGGAGTTAGCCTTACGAAGGCTGATTGTCCTTCCAATCAGATTGAGAATGATCGTATGAGTAAGATCACATATGTGTCGGCTATTGGATCTATCATGTACGCCATGTGATGTACTAGACCATATGTGTCATATGCTTTGAGTATGACAAGAAGATGCCAGTCCAATCCGGATGAGAGTCACTGCATTGCTGTCAAGAATATCCTTAAGTACTTGAGAAGAACTAAGGATGCATTCTTTATATATGGAGGGGAGGAAGAACTCAGTATAAAGAGTTATACTGATGCGAGCTTCCAAACCGATAAGGATGATTTCAGATCTCGGTCGAGTTATGTGTTTTGCCTAAATGAATGAGTTGTGAGCTGGAAGAGTTCTAAGCAAGAGACAGTTGCTGATTCTACAATAGAGGCTGAGTACATTGCTGCATCGAGTCCATCAAAGGAAGCCGTTTGGATTAAGAAGTCCATCACTGAAATGGGTGTGGTTCCTAGCATAATGTATCTGTCACATCCCCCTCCCGTCGATCCCAATTATCAACGATAAAACTTAGCGTTAATGGGAGGAGGGCGCGACAGTGAGGCCTTGTCGTCGAGAGGCTAAACAAGTTATTTTTAAAACTCGTGAATTAAATTTCTTCAAAAAACTTTACGTAAACAACAATTACTTAGGGTCACCACAATAAAAAAGTTGGATTGTAATGAAAAGAAAGTTGGAACTTAATAATAAATATCATTTAGCCGTCTAGATGCATAAGGTAAGCATAGCATACCACGGGAAATATTTTAGGCATCATAAAATGGCTCATACAAAGTCTTATATACATAAATACTTAACTTTTATATTCATAAAACAATTTACGGACATGGGTTACACAAAAGCTCCAATTCGTCTAGCATATTATTAACATCTAAGCACTTACGCATCAACAAGCACGTTATCACATATGGACTTAACACCTTGCTACTTCTTACAGCTTACATGTCCTTACAAATATGAAAAATGGTAATCTGAAAGGGTGAGCTCAACTAGCTCAGTGAGTTACATCTACGCCCCTCCGTAGGTTTGGAAATTTAAAAAGGACCAAATTTCTATGGAGCATCATGAACATAAGACATAGTAATACATACATATACTTGTGAAACTTTAAAGATCATGGCATTCATAAAACATAAATTGTATCATAAAGAAAGCGTTGCGTGAAGAATAACTTGAGTCGCGTGAAATCGTATTGTTCAAAGTAGGAACCTTACTCTGTCTCGCGTAGAGACATTATCTTACTTGAACATGATTTCTTATTTTCTTATCTTATTGGCCCGTGATAACCTTCGTGACTTAACATAATGTAGGGACATGTCCATCGCGACGACACATGAGGCGACTCGTGCCTGCTTATATTGACCCGATAAAAGGGCCATAGCCTTCCTATACCCGACAGGGAGTTTCACTCCGGTAACGTGGCCTTGACGAAAACGTGTTTTATCTTATGAAACGTTCATTATATTTCTTAGCATACATGGAGAATAAAACATTCACTTAAGTTGAAATCATACATACATAATAGTAGGGATGCCATGAACATACATAAGCTTGTAAGAAACTTGAGGTTCAGTACAAACTTCGGGAGGTAGGGTAACTGACCTTGCGAGCTTAATCCAATTATTTAGCACTTCATAGTCCAATTTCAACCAAATTTAAGCACATGATCATCAACTCCATTGTCACATTACTAGCAAAGAAGGCTACAAATCACACAAATAATCACTTAGCACGAAATCATTCCATACATAGCACATGCCTACATCTCTTAGATGCATATGAACTAACTTTTCCTATATCCACATACTTCAAGGACCTTATATTCGTTATTTAATGCAAATGAGATGTCTAATGAAACACATAAACGCAAGATGACATATTATGAGCTAAAAATAAAACTTACATAAACTAGCCTTAGGCAACTTGACAAACTTGCTTACTTTCATGTGAGCTTCTAACTTATGAACTTTTAAATTTTATCCCCATAAAAATAACAAACTCAATAACATGCATTCTTATTTTCATGTCATTTCTGTTGGAATTACGCCCTAGAGCCAATCATTTTATTGTGACATTTATATGGACTTACTATTCATTATGTTATCAATATGAAGATATGTTAACATAGATAAAGTCATTAGAATATAAACATTATATTCTTAAATATCCATAGTCGAGTACTACAGTTAATAGAACGACTTTATTGCACCGAGACTGGTATGTGGTTAGATTGGTATGGAGATATCAAGTCAAACACATGGGTATGCATTAGGAGTAATGACGTACTGGATTGACCCACCATCAGATGGCTACATGGGAGTTATGTGAATGTCACAAAGCGCTTCTCATAGTGACAATGGTGTTGTGGTCCTCCGACTTGAAGTCACTAGATACTCTAGTTGTGAATTATTATATTTTGATATCATCAAACGTTGCACCGTAACTGGGTAACTATAAAGACGATAATCGGACATAATATGAAGCAAGATGAGAGATGGTAGTGATGTAGAGAGAATTTTCCCCTCCTTCATAACAGAGTAAATATTCACGGCCACTGGATGAGTGAGACTTACGGAAACGCATGGCCACACTCAAATAAATTAATATGAGATATTGATGTTATTTGTTTATCTAAGGCTACTCACAGATCGAGAAACTATGGATTGGATATACAGGTGTGACGCTCCATGTCTTGTGTCCAATCCGGATAGATGTGACAAAGGGATTATACAACACGGTAACATTGGTCACAAAGGTTAGTCAGATCACTTACATTCCTATTACTTGGGTAGCACTGATGTTATGTTGGATGTCGGTCAATATTTGTAATAATTATTATTACTGTCATTGTAATTAGGAACCTACAGGGTGACACACAATAATAGATCAAACTGGGATTATTTCTAATTAGTTGGACTAAGTAACAATGGTGAATTGATTGGACTAAAGTGTAAAATGTGCTCATTAGTTGGACTAAAGAGCAATTGTGGACTAGAATGCTAATTAGTCCCACATTGTTGGATTTATGGGCAAAGATGAATTTCTCTAGATATAAATAAGATTTATAGGCTATGAAAATTCAGTCTAGATTCATTCCTACTCTACACAGTTCACTAGAGAGAAAATAGGAAGAGTAAAAGGAGTTTACACTCCTAGGGTTTCGACCAAGGAGGTGTAGCCGTCTCCCCCATGGACCGTCGACCTCCACTGATGCCGTGTCTCTTTCTGTCACGAAATGGTGATGTCGTGCTCCTCCCTTGCCGCTGCTTGAATGTAATTGAGCTCATGTGTTAGTCCAATTTATCTTCTTGTATGACAAGATCCTCCTTCTTATCAAGATTGCTAGCACCATTGGAGAAAAAGTCCAACTGAGGTCTATTCGTGTGGATACCGTAGAGAGCTCGTTTCTTTGATCTGCGTATGTGATCTTCCCAGTCAGGATGACTGAGGTAACCTTCTTCCTTCATCATGTTATGATGCTTCCATTGCGATCCATGGGGGTTTGAGCAGAAAAATTATAGTATTTTCGCTGCGTAACATGCCTCAAAAACCTATAGTGGTATCGGAGCCACATGTCGATAGCGCATAACGTGATTTATGTGGTTATCTGCTTTATCAGTTTATATCGTACTGTTAATTTTTACGTAAAAGTGATATGCGTATTTTGATACGCCATGAATATGATTCATGAGGATTTGGCTAATTTTACATATGATGTGAAAATTAATGAATTTCGTAGACATGTGATGTATGAAAATTGGTGATAAAAAGCTAGGGTTTCGGCACAATGTTGGAAGAAAAGTTGTTTTCTGCCCCACGTTGGAGTTCGGCCATACGGAAGGAGGTAAAAATTCTATTTTACCCCTTAAGGGGTCGGCCTTGTGTTCCGTCCGCCCTCCTTGCGCTTGCAGAACGGTCTGATCGGGTGGGCTGGTCTGACCTGGTGGGTCCGGTTTGGCAGGTCATTTTCGTTCGGCTAGTTAGACTAGCGCGACTATTTTGACAGTTTGACCCTAGTGTTCCAACTTAACCAAAAATTGATCCAGCTCGTTAAAATTGAATTTTAAATATATTATGTGATTTATTGCATGGTGGTTGGATGTGGCCCTAGTTGGCTGTTTATATTTTGTGGGTTGTTTTTGTTTTTGATGTAATTAATGTAATTAATTTTACGGCATGCGTGTCGTCTTCTGCCTCGCCTTTGAGGTTCCTCTATTTAGTTTAGATGCTATCTAGAATTATATAGATAGAATATAGTTATGGCATGGAGAAGAAGGTCAAAGAACAAAATACCACGAGACTATGGAGACCCACAAGCTAGGACGCATGGACTAAAGACGGAGGCACATGGATATGAGCTTGTTGTTTTAGGGCCTATAGATATTGTCATTGTCTTGGGCATATCTTAGTGTTAGGTGCCACATCCATGCCACATTTATTTATTATTTATTATCTTGTTTTCTTTTCATGTATGGTTGATGCATGCAAAACGATAACAAGATAATTAGTAAACAATTTGGATATTTTATTTGGACTTGCCCAATCCAAATAAGTAGATCAGCTGATATGGTCAACAGTTGACATGGTCAACGAATAAAACAACTAGAAAACTCCTCAAGTAAATATTAAGTTATTGCCTTCTTTTGCGTGGCACTCGTCACAACGATCGACTAATTAAGTGTGGGCTTGCCAAAGCAAGGCCCCTTTATTTATTGAAAGTGTGGTGCGATGGCATAAGCAAGTAATATGCAATTTTTACACAAAATTTCTAACTTAACTAAGCTACTTCAATAGGATTGAAAGCCTAGAGACAAGGCAATTGGGATTATCTATAAAGATCTGCTGAAGTAACAATGGTTCGAACCTTCTTCTTCTTCTTCTTAAAATATTTAATAGCAACCCAGATTCCACATTGTCTCTTCATCGTGTTCCTCATCCTCAGCAGCCTTTGCCCCTGCTTCCTCATCTTTTGCAGCCTGCTTTCTAGTACCCTTATCCTCTGTAGTTTCATCATCAGTACTATGCTCATCAAACAGATCAGCTGTAGATCATGCCTTCTGTGATCCTTTCGGAGCTTGTGAAACTTCCTCTTCCACATGGATCAAGTTGATATTATTGAAGACACTTTCAATAATATACTTCATTTGTTTGAACTTAGTACCTAACTCATACTGGTCATGCTTCAATTCATCCAACTCAATCTCAATGAAGTCTTACCTTTGAAGAACTTTGGATTGGTCTTGAGATTGAGACGGTAGGGTTGATGGAGAGGCTAGAGATTTAGGCTTAAGAAATATTTTGGACTACAACTCTTCAACAGACAATTCAATGTAGAGCTTATATGCTCCCTCACTGAATTTCACAATTCCAATCTTTTGAAAAGCCTTTCACCAAGCATTCCAAAACCAGTGGTAACTGTCTCTTCCCTATTAAAAGGAATCTCCAGATTCATACCATTCAACATACTAGTATTGACCATGCTACAGTAAGCAATAAGAGTTGAAGCAAAACCATCTAACCAGTTTCCTTTTGCAGGGGATTCCTTTTCAGTGTAGCTCTGAAACTCCTTCCCAGTGTCTTTCTCTGATTCTTGAATCTCCTTTCCAGTGACATTTTCCTTCCCTTTGTCTGTTTTCTGAGGCTTCTTCTTAACCTTCTTTGGGCTACCAATCTGAACACCTTTTGATTTCTCAGAACCAACTGTTGGATCTGGCTTCTTATTGCTTGAAGGAGCAGTCTGGTGTTCCTTATCTTTCTTTCTTTTCTTCTTTGGAGGAAGAGAAGGTGGACTTGGTTCACTAGGAGTTCTGGAACTGGATCCATCACTAATTAATTGAACTTCTTCCTCTACAACTTTTTTTCTTCTTCCCTGAGCTTTTCTTTGAGCCTCCAGCCATCTTGATTCTCTTAGAGGTTCTTCGTGAGTCTATTAGGGTTGGGAGGTTTTAGAAGAGAGAGGCAGGAGTGATAGAAACGAGAGAGAAGAGAGAAGATACGTACTGAAGAGTTTGAGTTTGAAAAGGAAACTGAATATTCCCTAAATATTTGAAGAAGGAAGGTTTGTGAGAAAATCAAGTTCTGTGTGTGACGTGTGAAGGGATATAAAATAATACTTATTTGGAAAAGATTTGTTTTAAAATGTAAATACATTATTAGGCAATTATCTACGGAGATAACACCCAACATTGGAGATCCATATATTGACTATATAGTATACATGTTTACTTTTAAAGCTTTGAAAATGATTTCAAGGCCTTGAAATATTGTAGTACTGAAGCAAATAACATCAAGGCTTTGAAAAACTTTCTAAATCATTGAAACCCATAATTCTTACCTAATTCTCCCCCTAAACCAGTACTTTCTTGTTTAACATGCGCAGTTCAAAATCTCAGGGCTGTGAATCTATCTTCTGCAATAGTTTTTGTGAAGACATCTGCAAACTGCATGTTAGTAGGCACAAATGACAAACATACATCAGCTTTTCCACATGATCTCTGACGAGGTGATGTTTAACATCTATGCGTTTAGTTCTTAAGTGGTGAACTGGATTCTTTTTAATATAAATTGCAGTAGTGTTGTCACATTTGATGGCAATATCTCTGAATTCATAACCCAAGTCTCTCTTTTGTTGAGTTATCCACAGTACTTGAGAGCAACAAGCTCCAACTGCTATGTATTCAACTTCTGCTGTTGATAAAGCTACCGAATTTTGCTTCTTAGAATGCCAGCTTATCAGGGATGATCCAAGGAACTGGTAACACCCTGGAGTGCTTTTTATATCAACTTTGTATCCTGCAAAATCAGCATCTGAATAGCCACACAAAGAGAAGTTAGACTGTTTAGGATACCAAAGCCCTAAGTCTTTGGTACCATTGAGATATCTAAAGATTCTTTTGACATCAACTAAGTGAGATTCTTTAGGATTAGATTGGAATCTAGCACACATACAAACACTAAACACGATGTCTGACCTGCTTGCAACAAGATAGAGTAGTGAACCAATCATACATCTGAATTATTTTTGGTTCACACTCTTACCATTTTGATCCTTGTCTAAGGATAATGTGGAACTCATGGGAGTTTTGTTAACCTTGGAATGAGACAAGTTATACTTGTTCAACAGATCCTTGGTGTATTTACTTTGGTGTAAAAAAATTCCTTTCTTCATCTGATGTACATGAAGTCCAAGATAGAAATTTAACTCTCCCATCAAGCTCATCTCAAATTCCCTGCTCATAAAACTTGAGAAATCTTTGGAAAGAGAAAGTAGCTCCAAACAGAATATCATCAACATATATATGTACTACTAGAATGTCATTCTCATGAGTCTTTATGAAAAGAGTTTTATCAACTAATCCCCTTTTGAAAGCATTTTCAAGTAGAAACTTTGACAATCTTTCATGCCAAGTTCTTGGAGCCTGTTTCAAACTATAAAGAGCTTTATCAAGCCTGTAAACATAGTTAGGAAACTCATCATTTTTCAAATCCAGGTGGTTGAGAAACATAAAATTCTTCTTGCAGATAACCATTTAGAAATGCACATTTAACATCCGTTTGAAAAAAATTGATGTTCATGTGAGATGCAAAAGCAAGTAAAATTCTAATTGCTTCCAACCTGGCCACGGGAGCAGAAGTCTCCTCATAGTCTATACCTTCTTCTGGGTTGTATCCTTGAGCTACGAGTCTTGCTTTGTTTCTAATTACCTTACCATTCTCATCTAGCTTGTTTCTGAACATCCACCTTGTTCCAATTACAGACTGATCTTTGGGAGGAGGAACTAGGTTTCAGACTTTGTTCCTCCCAAATTCATTGAGCTCATTGCACTGTTGGAATAGATTCCCTAGAGGCAATCTAATTTTAGTATGAATTGGCTAGAATAAACATTGTATTATTTATGGAGATATTTAATATAATGAAGTCCTTAGATTTACAAATCGTGTTGTTTATCTTAAATATCCCTAGTCAAATATAATGATTAACAGGACGATCATTATAGACTAGTATGGGGTTGGATTGATATGGAGATATCACGATCCAACACATGGGTATGTATTATGGGTAATCACATACTGGATTGACCCAAATCCGGGAAGGCTACATACAAGTTATGTAAAGTCACAAGCGCTTCTCGCGGTGATAGGATATTATCATCCTTAGACTTGAAGTCACTAGATCCTCAAGTTGTGAAATATTGTGCTTTGACAACGTCAATCGCTACTCCGTAACTGAGTAATTATAAAAGCGCATGTTGGGAACAATAGGAAGCAAGCTTAGAAATGGTGAGTGATGTAGATAGGATTTGTCTCTCCCACATAACGGGAGCAATTATCCGAGGCCACTCAAGGGATGGCGCCTATGGAATGTCTGGCCAGACTCATATGAATCAATATGGGGATATTGATGTCATATGCATGGATATGACTATTCCCATGATCGAGAAACATGGATTGGATATAGGAATGTGACTTGTATGTCTCGTGTCCAATCCGGATAATGTGATAAAGGGATGCGATAATAAGATCACAAGGTTTGTCAAAAATGACTATTTCTATTAATTGGGTGGCATGGATGTGTTGCTAGACCCCGCTCCATGTTTGTAAATAGTTACTACCAATTAAGTAGAAACCTATGGGGTCACACTCCATATGGATATAATTGAACGAGAGACTTAATTAATAAGGATTAATTAACAAGATCATATTGCAACAAGTTGCTAACTTAGTGGAACTAATTAGCAAGTAATACTACTCCATATATGGATATGATTAGTATTGGGCCCTTTATGGAAACAACTAGGAGTAGTTGGACTATATAAAGGAACTCCTTCCTTCCCTCTCAATACATGTTATTCATAACACATATTGAGAGGAGATAAAAGAGTTGAGAGCAAGCAAGTAAGAGGCTGCCGCCCCTTACCCGCCGCCCCAAACCCGTCGGCCACACAAGGAGGCCGAACCCCTCCTTTGTGGCTTTGTTGCGTGATTCTGTTGTCTCCTTCCTCCGTTCTAGCTAGCACAAGAAGGTTGGGAGGTCCGATTCTCTATCCTCGGCGTGGATCAACCGTAGAGAACGTGACATTATTCGCGTTTGAAGTCATCAAAGGAGATCTCAAAGGTAAACACATATTAATCCTTTACTATCGTTATGTGTTCTTGACTTGTGATCCCTGGAGGGATTTGAACGGAATAATTATTTACTTCCACTGCGATTCTATGTTCAAAACCCTACAGTGGTATCAGAGCCACATGTCGTAGAGCACAACGTAGTTTATGTGTTGCGATTTTGTTATTTTAACACTTTAAATTCATGTTTATCGCGTAAAACGACAAATTAAGCATAGTAGATGCAATTGAATGGAGATTCAATCCAACAAGATCTAATTGTGCATTGGATGCAACAAATTACTGAGTTTCTTGGTTTGAAGATTAGGGTCTGGGCACATGTTTGAAAAAAGGGGTTTTTCAACATGGAAACAACTTGGATTGGGCAACAAGGAAGGAGTTGTTTTCGGAAACAACTCCTACAAGGGTTGGGCCCCCCCATAGGGGACCTCCCCTGTGCCTTGTCTCCCAAGTCACGCACGGCCTAAGGGTCGGCCGGGCCTAGGCGCGACCGGGGGGAACGGCGGCTTGGGCTTGGCCGGGCCCTAGGGCCGTGTGTGATCCAATAGGGCGTTGGGAAGTTCTTTTAGGATTGTTTTTGACCCTACTTCTTCCAAAACAATTAAAATTTAACAAGCGCGTTAAAATTGGTTTTAACTGTTTATGTGCTATTCACATGATGATTGGATATGGTCCTAGGTTGTGGTTTGTGTGTGAATGTTTATTTTATGGTTTGTTTTACGGCCTGCGAGCTGATCAATTAATGTAATAATTAAGTAAGGCTTACGGCCTGCGAGTCGTTTTTCTTCTCAACTTGTGAGATTTATTTTATTTAGTATAGGTGTAGGTAGATAAAATAGATTGTTAGCCAAGATTGAAGAAAAGAAGCCCAAATACATTGGAGCCATGGAGATGGAGCATTCCATAAAACTATGAAGGATGGACCAAAAGATTGAAGCGCATGGTGATGTGATCTATTTTAGGGTTCATAGATATTCTCATTGGCTAGGGAATATCTTAGTCTAGAAAGGCCATATCCACATCACGGTTATTTTGTTGTGGTTGTTTATTTTATTGTCTTATTATTTTGTGATTGGTGTATGGTTGATGCATGCAATTAGGATAATAAGAAATTAGACAACCCGGGTCTATGATTTGGAGTTTTGCCCAAAACTCAAACATATAGATCATGTTGATATAGATCAACAATACAAATTAAAATTGAAAGGCAAATCCCTCAATCAAAATATTGTGTTTATGCCTTCTCGTTATTTAGACACTCATCATGATCACTATATCGCATGATTGTGTGTGCCAAAACATGGCAACATGGTTTATCGTGATTAGATGCGACGACACGTAACAATGTGCAATTGTTTAAGTAAGAGGTTGGACAACTAGATAGATTTAATAAGATTAAAAGAACCTAGAGGCATACAATTGGGATTATTCATGGGGATGGATAAATAATGGTTATTTGCCCAATTTAACCAAGAGTTACATATGATGTAATTGGAATGGTTCCTACCTAAATAACCAATTCCGGGTGACTTGCCAAAGCAAGTTCGGAAAAGGCGAAATATGGATCTTGGCCCACTAGAAAATATAAGGATATTTTCCGCATTAATATGGAGGGTTGTTAATTCGAGAAAAATAGTGGGAGCTATATTTAATAATCTAGCCATTATTGAGTATAGTAAAATCATACTAAAATCTTGTATATTTCTCGTTTTTGTAGAATTCCAAAGGCAAACAATTCATCAAATTCATCACACTCCCTACGGGCTGTTCTTGAGAAGGACAAGCTTTCTGGAACCAACTTTCTGGACTGGTAGAGAAATTTAAGAATTGTTCTTAAACAAGAAAAGAAACTGTACACACTAGAAGAAGTCGTTCCAGAGGTTCCAGATAATAATACCCCTGCAGCCCTAAAGGCGTATCAGAAACGTGTTGACGATGCTACTGATGCGGCCTGCCTTATGCTTTGCACCATGTCTCCTGAGCTTCAGAAGCAACATGGGAACACGAATGCAGTCGATATGATCGAACACTTGAAGCAGCTCTTCTAAGAGCATGCAAGGGTTGAAAGGTATAAATTTTCTCGGGCATTGTTCAAGAGTCACTTGGCAGAAGGGAACCCAGTAGGACCGCATGTGTTGCGGATGATCGGATACCTTGAGAATCTCGATCGCCTAGGGTCCCCGATTGGTCAAGAGTTGGCTACATATCTCATTCTGCAATCGTTGCTGGATAGTTATGGACAGTTCATCATGAACTATAACATGAATGAGATCACCAAGCCTCTGCGAGAGCTACTCAATATGTTGAGGACAGCTGAACAATCCATCAACAAGGGAAAGGGCAAGGCCATAATGATGGTGCACAAAGGAAAGGGTAAAAGGTTTGCCTCTACTTCCAAGGGTAAAGGCAAGGCATTTGCTAAACCTAAGGACACTGCTCTTAAACCTGCTGGTGGCGTGGCCAAAGGCGTGATCAAGGGTGATTGTCACTACTGCAGTCAGCCTGGACACTGGAAAAGGAATTGCCCAAATTATCTGGAGGATAAAAGGCTTGGGATAGTGATCCCACAACCACCAGGTATTTTTGTTATAGATGTTAATTTTACTACTTCTTCATCATGGGTATTGGATACTGGAAGTGGATCTCATATCTGTCAAAATATGCAGGATTTAAGTAGAAGTAGAAGATTAGCAAAAGGAGAGGTGGACTTGCGCGTTGGGAATGGAGCAAGAGTTGCTGCATTAGCTATAGGCGTGTATAGGTTGTCTCTGCCTTCTGGATTAGTATTAGAATTAGATAATTGCTTTTATGTTCCTGCTATGAGTAAGAACTTTATTTCCGTATCTTGTTTGGACAAGAAAGGTTTTACTATTTCAATAAAGAACAATTGTTGTTCCATTTATTTTGATAGTATTCACTATTCTAGTGCGCAATTATTTAATGGATAATATATCCTTGATCTAAGCTATCCAATCTATAAAATAAATACTAAGAGGATTAAAATGAATGATTTAAATCCTGTTTATCTATGGCATTGTCGTCTAGGACATATAAATGAGAAACCTATATCTAGACTCCATAAGGATGGATTTCTAGACTCATTTGATTTTGAATCATATGAGACATGTGAGGATTGTTTGTTAGGAAAGATGACAAAGTCCCCTTTCAACAAGAATGGTGAAAGGACTAGTGAGCAACTAGCACTCATACATACTGATGTGTGTGGGCCGTTTGCTACACCTGCCAGAGGTGGTTATGTCTACTTCATTACATTCACTGATGATTTCAGTAGATATGGATTTGTATACCTTATGAAGGCTAACTCCGAATCTTTTGAGAAATTCAAGGAATTTAAGAATGAAGTAGAGAAGCAACTTGGAAAAAGTATCAAATCTCTACGATCAGATCGAGGAGGCGAGTACATGAGCCAAGAGTTTGATGATTATCTTAGAGAGTGTGGGATATTATCCCAACTCACTCCACCCGGAACGCCACAATGGAATGGCGTATCCGAGAGGAGGAATCGAACCTTGTTGGACATGGTGAGATCTATAATGTGTCAAACAGATCTTCCGTTATCTTTTTGGGGCTATGCTTTAATGTGTGCAACTTTCACCATTAACCGTGTTCCATCCAAATCAGTCATGAAGACACCACATGAGATGTGGAGTGGGAGCCGTCCCACAGTGTCGTTTATGAGGATATGGGGCTGCGATGTTTATGTAAAACGTTTACAGCCAGACAAACTCGGGCCGAAATCGGGTAAGTGTAAGTTTGTGGGATACCCTAGGGAAACTAAGGGCTATTACTTCTACAATCCAGCCGATAACAAAAGTGTTTGTTGCTCGGACCGGCGTGTTTATAGAAAGAGAATTTGTCTCTAAGGAAGCAAGTGGGAGGACTGTAGAACTTGAAGAAGTTCAAGACCCACAAATTACTAATTCGGTTATGGAACATGAACAGGAACCACAACAGGTTGTGGAGCAACCTGTTCAAGTAACACAAGAGCTTCGTAGGTCGAGTAGAGTGCGCCAGGAGCTAGAGAGGTATGGACTTCTTGTGACGGAAACTGGTGACACTATGCTCATAGGAGATGAGCCTACTACCTATGGAGAGGCCATGCAAGGGCCGGACTCTCAGAAGTGGCTAAAAGCCATGAGATCCGAGATGGAATCCATGTACACAAACCAAGTATGGACTTTGGTGGAACCACTCCAAGGGGCACGCCCCATAGGGTGCAAATGGGTCTTCAAGAAGAAGACCGACATGGATGGTACTATAGTTACCTATAAGGGCCGATTGGTGGCTAAAGGATTCAGACATATTCATGGTATAGACTATGATGAAACATTTTTCCCAGTCGCTATGACCAAATCCATTCGAATCCTACTTGCAATTGCGGCTTACTATGACTATGAGATTTGGCAGATGGATGTCAAAAAAACATTCCTTTATGGGAATCTTCTCGAGGATGTGTACATGACACAACCAGAAGGTTTTGTAGATCCAGAGCATGCAAATAAAGTCTGTAAGCTTCAACGATCCATTTATGGATTGAAGCAGGCTTCTAGGAGTTGGAATCAACGTTTTGATGAAGCTGTCAAAGAGTTTGACTTCGTCAAAACGAAGATGAGTCTTGTGTCTACAAGAAGGTTAGTGGGAGCTCTGTAGCGTTCCTGGTCTTGTATGTGGATGACATACTACTCATTGGAAACGACATTCCTATGATGCAATCAGTTAAGGATTGGCTAGGAAAGTGTTTCTCAATGAAAGATTTAGGGGAAGCAGCCTATATACTGGGTATAAAGATCTATAGGGATAGATCTAAGAGGTTGCTAGGCCTAAGTCAAAGTACATATATAGACAAGGTGTTAAAACAGTTCAACATGCAAGATTCCAAGAAGGGATTATTGCCCATGTCACATGGAATTACTCTTTCGAATAGTGATTGTCCATCCAATAAGATTGACATGTACGCCATGTTATGTACTATACCGGACGTATCATACGCGTTGAGTATGGCGAGCATATATCAGTCTAATCTGGGTGAGAGTCACTGGATAGTAGTCAAGAGTTGAGTGTAACTGGTTACACGGATGCAAGCTTCCAAACCGACAGAGATGATTTCAGATCGCAGTCAGGATTTGTGTATTGCCTAAATGGAGGAGCTGTGAGCTGGAAGAGTTCCAAGCAAGAGACGGTTGCTGATTCTACAACAGAGACGGAGTATATTGCTGCAAGTGGTGCAGCAAAAAAAGCTGTTTGGATTAGAAAGTTTGTTTATGAGCTTGGTGTAGTTCCTAGCATTGGGGATGCCACATTGTTGTATTGTGACAACACAGGCGCGATCGCTCAATCTAAGGAACCTAGATCACACCAGAAATCCAAACACGTACTCCGGAAATTCCATCTTATTCAAGAGATTATCGATAGAGGAGATGTGAAAATATGCAAGATTCTTACAGATGATAATCTGGCAGATCCATTCACAAGGCCGCTTGTTCAGCGCAAGCATGAAGAGCACACTAGGGCGATTGGCATACGCGATGCACCAGATCGGTTCTAGTGCAAGTGGGAGACTGTTGGAATAGATGGCCTAGAGGCAATCTAATTTTAGTATGAATTAGCTAGAATAATCATTGTATTATTTATGGAGATATTTAATAAAATTAAGTCCTTAGATTTACAAATCGTGCTGTTTATCTTAAATAACCCTAGTAAAATATAATGATTAACAGGACGATCATCTATAGACTAGTATGGGGTTGGATTGATATGTAGATATCACGATCCAACACATGGGTATGTATTAGGGGTAATGACATACTGAATTGACCCAAATCCGGGAAGGCTACATACAAGTTATGTAAAGTCACAAGCGCTTCTCGCGGTGATAGGATATTATCATCCTTAGACTTGAAGTCACTAGATCCTCTAGTTGTGAAATATTGTGCTTTGACAACGTCAAGCGCTACTCCGTAACTGGGTAGTTATAAAAGCGCATGTTGGGCACAATAGAAAGCAATCTTAGAGATGGTGAGTGATGTAGATAGGATTTGTCTCTCCCACATAACGGAAGCAATTATCCGAGGCCACTCGAGGTATGGCGCCTATGGAATGTTTGGCCAGACTCATATGAATCAATATGGGGATATTGATGTCATAAGCATGGATAGGGATATTCCCAGGATCGAGAAACATGGATTGGATATACGAGTGCGACTTGTATGTCTCGTGTCTAATCCGGATAATGAGACAAAGGGATGCGATAATAAGATCACAAGGTTTGTCAAAAATGACTATTTCTATTAATTGGGTGGCATGGATGTGTTGCTAGACACCGCTCCATGTTTGTAAATAGTTACTGCCAATTAAGTAGAAACCTATGGGGTCACACGCCATATGGATATAATTGGACGAGAGACTTAATTAATAAGGATTAATTAAAATGATCATATTGCAACAAGTTGCTAACTTAGTGAGACTAATTAGCAAATAATACTATTCCAAATATGGATATGATTAGTATTGGGCTCTTTATGGAAACATCTAGGAGTAGTTAGACTATATAAAGGAAATCCTTCCTTCCCTCTCAATACATGTTATTCATAACACATATTGAGAGGATAGAAAAGAGTTGAGAGCAAGAAATCAAGAGGACGCCGCCCCTTACCCGCCGCCCCAAACCCGTCGGCCACACAAGGAGGCCGAACCCATCCTTTGTGGCTTTGTTGCGTGATTCTGTTGTCTCATTCCTCCGTTCTAGCTAGCACAAGAAGGTTGGGCGGTCCAATTCTCTATCCTAGGCGTGGATCGACCATAGAGAACGTGACATTATTCGCGTATGAAGTCATCAAAGGAGAACCCAAATGTAAACACATATTAATCCTTTACTATCGTTATGTGTTCATGACTTGTGATCCTTGGAGGGATTTGAACGAAATAATTATTTTCTTCCGCTGCGATTCTATGTTCAAAACCCTACATGCACAACAATAATCCAGTTTGCTTCTTGTAGTGCTTCTTTCACATTCTTAGGTCCTACAAGAGACATAAAAGCATTAAAGGCACACAAGTTCTTTAATTGAGATTTTGTCTATATGCCAGTTGATGGATCAGAAATGATGTTTTCTGCTGGATGTGATGACAAATATGTAAACTTCTTTCTTAGTGTCCAGGGTTCTGGTTCTCCAGGAATCTTTTCAAGCCCTTGATATCTTGATGTAGTGTCTCGACCACAATGTGTTTCTTTAGATCCTGTTTCAAGGCTTTGAAACTCATTTTTAAGGCTTTGAAAATTTCTTCTTTGTTTTGCAGGTTATTCTTGGAACCATTGTCTGGATCTGTTGCATCCTCTAACTCATACTTGTTCAGATTTAAGTCTGAAAAACCATCACTCATAGAACCATCATAGCCTTCATAAAAAACAACATGTATACTTTCCTCAAAAAGCTTGGTTCTCTTATTATAAACTCTGTAAGCTTTGCTAGTTAAGGTATAACCAAGAAAAATACATTCATCACTTCTGACATCAAACTTACCAATATTATCCTTATCATTGTTGTGAAAAACAAGTACGTCCAAAAGGTTTGAAATAAGAAATATTTGGATTTCTTCCTTTGAAAAGTCTATAAGGAGTCTTTTCAAAGTAGGCCTAATAAGGCACCTGTTCAAAATATAGTTTGATGTGTTTACGACCTCTTCCCAAAAGAATTTTGGCAACTTGTTCTTCAAAAGTATTTTCCTAGACATGTTCGCAAGTGTCATGTTCATCCTTTCAACTACACCATTCTGTTGAGGAGTTCTCTTGGAGTTGGTACTTTCATAGGACCACATAGATCCATATGAAGCAGTTCAATGATTCAAGTTGTACTTATAAAGTTCTTTGGATTATAGGAGCTTCTGGTATGTTTGCCTTGAGCACAAGTCTTGCATACTTCTTCATTTTTAACTTGATGGAGGGAAATCCTCTAACCAAGCCTTTAGAAACCAGTTTGTTCAGTGTATGCATGTTGATGTGTCCAATCTTTCTATGCCAAAGTTTTGAATCCTCTTTCAAGGCCTTGAGACATTTGAGACTTTCTCCAGCAACTTTGTTAGTATTCAAATAATAGACATTGTTTGACCTTTTAGCAGTGAGGATGGAATTACCAGACTTTTCATCTTGCACCACAAATTTATCCTTGTAAAAAATAACCTTATTTCCCTTATCGCATAGCTGAGATCCACTGAGCAAATTAAAATTCAAAACATCTACAAGATAAACATCTGAAATGAAATTTTCAGAACCATTACCAACTTTACCAATACCTATGATTTTGCATTTACCTTTGTCACCAGGTGCGATTGTTCCTTCTGATTGTTCTTTCAGTTAAGAAAATAAATTTTTTTTTCCACTAAGGTGTATGGAGCAACCACTATCCATAATCCATCTCTGCTCTTTGCTCTTGGTGACAACCTGCAAATACCATTCACTACCTTACCCAGCTGTTAGACCAAGTGTGGTACTTAGATTCATATTCAGGATCAACCATTTTAGGTGGTCTGACCCCTTTAGGAACCCAAATATGTCTCACTTATCCCTTGATTTGAAATGGAAAATTATTCCTCAAGATATGAGGTTCTCTTCTTCTTAAGGGACATGTCATTTTAACATGACCAATCTTTCCACAGTAATGACATTTTGAGGAATGTCTGCCACTTGCTTTCATAAATCTGGTAATTTTCTTTCTTGGAAAGTTTGGTTTATACCCAATACAAGTTTTGTGAATAGAGTGTATACTTCCTCCAAGAATAAAGTTGAGATTTTATTTTGAGCCATCAAGCTTGGTCATAACTTAGAGTCTTGAAGTTTCTCAGTCAAAAATATATTTTTTTTCCTCCAATTTATCATGTTGATGGCTTAGAGAAACAAAGTTGTCACTAAGAATAGAGTTTTTAGTTACAAACTCTTAGACTTGAGTTTTCAAGGCCTTGAAATTGGTTTCCAAAGATTTGAAATATCTGTCGCCCTTTGCCTGAGAAATTTCAAGATTCTTGTTTTGGCAAACTAATTCCAGATTCTCTTTTGCTTGTTCATGAAATTTCTCCTTCAAAGACTTGATTTCATATAAATAGTCTTCTTCATTTGAAAGTATATTTTTCAAAATTTCAGAAAGAACATCTGCATGTTTTGACATTGTACAATTCACCATTACCTCAATATTGTTTTCCGAACTTTCATCATGCTTGGCCATAAGACAGAGGTTGGCTTGTTCTTCTTTTGATTCTAACTCACTTGAGGAATCAGAGTCACTCCATGAAGCTATCATATATTTCTTTCTTCTGTCATTTTCCTTATTTTGAAAGTGCTTACTTTCTTGTGAGGACAGTCTCTGATCAAGTGTCATGCATCTCCACTTTCAAAGCAATTCATTACTTTAGATTTATTTTCATCGGAAGAGGACTTACCCTTGTAGTCAATGCTACTAGAATATATTGATTTGTCACTGCTGAAGTCTTTGTTTCCAAAGTTATTCTTCATTTTGAGTATCATTTTCAAGTCTTTGGAAATGAGTGCAATATGATCTTCTTCAACATCTTCTTCCTTTTCATGTTTTTGAGGTTGTTCACTCTTTTTTTCCTTGAGTGCCAGATTCTTCACACTCTCTGGTAATTCTCCATCAGCTTCACTCATGCATATCTCACATGTGAGTAGATTTCGCTGTAAATCATCTAGTTGGAGAGAGGACAGATCTTGAGCTTCTTCACCGGCTGTGGTCTTTGGCTCTCATTTGGCTTCGGGAAGACTTCTCAAGATCTTTCTGACTTTTTCTTCATTGGAGAACACTTTCCCCAAGGACTCCATATAGTTGACAATATATGTGAACCTTTTAAACACGTCTTTGATGGATTCATCTCCATTCATATTGAACAGTTTATACTGTCAAAGGAAGATATTGATCTTGATTTGCTTCACCTGGCTGGTTCCTTCAAAGGTAACCACCAGTTTATCCCATATCTCCTTAGCAGTCTTGAATGTGGATATCCTGTTAAATTCATCTTCATTCAAAGCACAATATAAGACATTCATAGAGCTATAATTATTTAAAAGCTTCTATAACTCAGAAGTAGAGAGAGCAATTTTCAGGTTTGGGAGTTTTAATCCTATCATTTTCTGTGTAGAATGTATGAGATCCATTCTGGATGATAGACCATAGTTCAATGTCCTTATTATGATGAACATTTTCATCAAGGCTTTCCAGTGTACAAAGTTGTCTCCACATAACAAAGGAGGTATGTTAGCAGCTCTTCCCTGTGAGAAACCACCATCACCTACCATACTCACGATCACATGATTGATAGATCGATTGATACAAGCTCTGATACAATTTGAAAGACAATAATTAGGTGTGTAAGACATTATTAATACTCTAGAGGGGGGGGGGGGTTGAATAGAGTATGACAAATTTTGCCAAAAGAGTGGTTTAAAAACAAAGTGAGGAGTGCATGAAGTATTTCAAGGTCTTGAACTCAGATTCAAGCCCTTGAAAACAAAACAGATAGTGAAAAAGTTAATGATCTTTTTCAAGGCCTTGAAATGCCTTTCAAAGTCTTGACTAAAATCTGTTTTGAAGCAGTTAACAAGATAAGTATAGAACTGAAGTGTAAAGCCAAGAAACACAATGATTTTACGGAGTTCAGTCCTCAATGACCTACGTTTCCGCCCGAGGGATCTAATCCCTTCAGGATTTCAACAGACTTATTATTAATCAAAAGCTAAGCCCTAGATGTCAAGCACAAAGAGTTCCCTTACTCTGTTACATATTGTGGTTTTCACTAACCTATCTAGTACCTACTCTAGCTAACTGATTCAATAATAATCTCTTGTTTTACCTCTTGAACAACACCACGCGATTAAATGATGAAGTAGTAAAACAAAAGATATACAAATGAACGCACAGAAAGAAGAACACTGTAAATGTAGTAAAGCTGTGAAGCTTGAAGTGTTCTTCTGTAGACTGGAGTGGATTGAATGAGTATTTGATCTCCTTCAGTGTTGCTTGTCAATCCCTGCGAGAGTTTTCTTGTCTCTATAATGCTTAGTATTCGTGTATCTCTCAAACTGTGTCTCTGTTTACTGGAATTTTGAATTGCATCATTTATAGGAACTTCAAAGAGAATTTCCTAAAAATCCTCCGGAGATCTTTGACTCTCAACAGCTCAATTTCAACGCCTAGCTGCTTGATTTCCTCTCTAATTTTGATTTTATCTTCTATCTGTAGACTTAAGGGAGGTCCAGACACGATTCCATAATAGTATGATCAATCTGCAGCCTTTAATTGTCAAGATACGTTCCAGTAAATAAGGAAACTGACTAAACCTGCATACACAAGGTTAGCTAGCAAATCCTGCAAAATAAGTCAAGCTAATTTTGCAATAGATAATCAGATTAAGTTTGTCTTTCATCATACAATATATCAAGATGAAGTTCAGAAGAGTAAAGAGGAATTAGATTAGAAACTCCCTCTTTGTTCATGCTCAAATATTTTCAAGGCTTTGAGATGAAATTCAAAGCCTTGAAACTTATTGTGAGCAACTTGTGAACTTACAATAGCTTAAAAAGATCCGTTTCTAAATTCCTTCGATGAAATGACTCAAAGAAAGGAATGCTCTGGAAAATGATATTTTATGTGTCAATATTCAAGCATAAAATTCAGCTCTCCTACCTAAAGTACCATTCATTATGCTCTCGAAATCGGATTGTCTTCTCCACAAATATTTTGCGAAATACCAGTTTGTAGATGCTAAAACGCATTCCACTACATGAATAGAGAAACGTTGATTTGAAAGGCTCATGCTGAATTATTGTCTATGGACAATCCACCCGTGTTCTCAAAAATATACTTTGTAAACTATGATCCTGGAACAAAATTTGTTACGGTACACACGAGTATTACACGATTTTAGTTGAACAATTATAAAAGTTCAGATTAAAAATATTATATTTGAATATTTGGAGTTTTAATACGTATGTGTATAATACGTGTGCAAGTTATCCATCTGCCTTTAAAAATAGAGGTGTATTTTCTAGTCATTTAACATATATAATTAAATTTATGTGCCCATATTGCCATTCTTTCATTATATTTTTCAAATACTTCAGATTTGATTTGTAATTTATGTAACCACTTATATAAATTAGTATAAAAATTCAAATGTGAAATAGAATCAAAATATCCACTTTCTTGATCATCATGGGTATATCTACGAATTTCTTATCGAGATCTATATCTTTTATACGATAGAATAGAAGTATAATTAAGTATCAACTATACAATTTTGTTAAAAAGATAACGTAGATAAAAATCCGATGTGAAGACAGCGGGTGTCCGACTCAAATGCACTGTGCCACTGTAGCAACAAAGCGTTACCTCTTGAAACTTCAAAAACATAAATTAATTTAGATGCGATTATTGACAGGAAATGGTCTTAAAAAGAACAAAGTGTATGTACACTTTCTTAAAACTTATGAAATTTTGGGATGTGTTTTTTCTCATGCAGTTTATGTTGTATGAAAATCGAAATAATTTCTAAAGATATATTTTGTCTTGAGTATTGTTTAGGAAACAATCATTAGAACAAACTTGAGCTCCAAGGCCAACTTTGTTACTAGCTATAACAAAAGCTGCCTAATCATGCGTTTCTTCTGCCCATATTGTTTCTTCATTCGGGCCAATTCTTTAAAAGAAAATATATTAGCTCCTTATTATACTCTTTGTGAGTAAACTTAACCATGATTTAGGAAAGTGGGTTTGGAGTAACTTGACACGATTTCTTACGTGTATACGCAAGTGCACGGTCGAAGTAATAACATATGAGTATTAAAACTCAGGTTGTCGAACCCACAGGGATAGTCTCGAGATTATTTAGTTAAAAACATAATTAGATTTAAAGTAACAGGGAGGAATATTTGTTGATTTAAGAGGTCGTCGCCCACAAACAAGCGACTGAAATTCAAATAACAAAGTAAACTAATATTTTTATAATTATCAGGATGATGTGAATATGGAGAACAACTAGATAATCCAGGGTCCCTTAGGGCACTTGGACGAATCCAGACTACGTGTTACAACACTCTATGCAATTCAACCGGGTAATGGCTTTCACAATCTTCTGTCGATCTCATGTGAGTCTACGTAATAGTTTACTTCAGGCCCTATTGGTCCACCTCCATCTACTGTTCTGTTCTAGTCAGTTCGCAAGTTTCGCTCACCTGGTCCTGTCGGTTCACAGATTTTACTCAATCTTAACTAAGTCCAACCGAATCTACCCACAATTGGTCACTCAGTCTCTATCTCCTGTCAGTCTCAAGAAACTACAAGAATGTCAACACGTTCTTCACGAATCTAATTTTCGATCACTGTCGTGCATCAACTTAGATAGCTAGCACAAGTAGGTGATCAATCTAATCATACTAAGAATTAAGAGCAAGACCGTATCGATGAATCGAACCACGCATAAAATTAAGTTTCAAGAACGTGAAATAAATCCATAATCAGGATAATATGTCTAAGAGAAAATCCCTAAGTTCTCCCTGAATTATCTATCTTGAGAGGTTTAGCTAGACATAATCTTGTTTAGCTTTACAAAATTCTCCATAAAATTGATAAAACGAGAGAGAGAGGGAAGAGATCAAACGCGAAATCGGAGCTTCGTCGTCTTCGTCTTCTTTCTTCGTCCTTCTCTTTTTTCTTCTGCGTTGCTACTGCGTTCTCTTTGCGGCCTTTCTCTTCTCTCTGTCCGCTGCTGGATTGGGTCAGATTTTGGCTTGTGGTTTCTTGGGTGAAAGTTGAGATGAGTTGTTGGTGTATTGGTGGATTTTAGTAATTAAGAAGTCAGTTTGTTTAGAGGAATGGTGGGTTAGTTTCAGTGCTTTATTGGCCATGGGTGTGAGGCTATTTTGAGCGTGTAGGTCTAATGGTTATGGTTATGGTTGTGGTAAGGTGGTTGTTTTCATGGTGTATTGGAGTTTGTTGGGTTAATTTGTGAATTGGGTTAAGAGTAGAGGGTTGTTTTGGAGGTAATGACTATGGTGATGGGTAATTTGTGGTTTAGTAGCTGGTGTGTAATGTTGGTATTAGGCAGAGTGTAGGGAGTGGTCATGGTTGTTTGATTTATTTAGGTGAAGGTTATGGAGTTGGAGAAGGGCTAGGCAGATAGTAATGGGTCTCAAGTTATGGTGGTGGAGGTGGATGAATGCAGTAGGTAGTTTGTATGTTAGTAAAGTAGGAGATGGCTTTGATGGTTGTAGGTTTGGGCATTGGGTTTAGGCTAAATGCATAAGCTCATTTCTTGAAACAATTTATTCTTCTCCTCTCTTTACTATTTCTCCGAGCTCTACTCGCTTTCGAAGTTCGCTTTCGTTCCCGTTCCACACTCACGAACCTCCAATACCTGAAACACACAACTACAAGATACCGGGCATAAAATGCGATATAAATACCTCAAATCAACTAGAAAACGCCCAGACTATCAATTAAGCACACAAAGCTCAACTTTCACAAAATCCTCAAGATCATAGAATATTTCTAATCTAAATTACCCAGAAATCACGCAAAACAGTAAGCTTTCAAGTGTAAATATAACACTGTAAACGAGGTTATCAAATACCCCCACACTACCTTTTTGCGCGTCCCGAGCAAAATCTCAATTAAACTGCCACACTATGATTTTCAATCCGCCGAATTGCATACATTTTACTAGCCATGTGACGTAAACAACACACACACACACAACCATGCAATCTACATGCTCTATACAATGCAACTCGATATTTCACAATGCAAATATTGAAACAACACACATTTTTTTTCTTTTTTCCTTAGAGATCGGGCAATCTCGCTATCACTAACCAAACTCATCAAGTTCTCACTAGTTTCTTTCGAAATTTTACAACCGATAGCAAGAAATTGATGATAGAATAATCCTATGCACAAGTTCACTAAGGGGTCCCCAGACATCCACCATAACAATCCAAGACTCGGGCACGCCCTTTAGTTTAGAGGGTATAGACCCATCTTAAGTACTAAATAAGTCTTTCGTCGCCAAGTCATATGAGGTTTTCAGACCCTCTTAGCCGTTATTGCATTTGAATGCAAATTGTCACAACTCCATGTAGTACGACTTGAATTTAATTTTCCTTAGACGCTGTAATTGGATTGAATCCAAATTCCTCGCGTGAAGGGAGGCACATTAGTTTGTTCACCGTATCTAGTCCAAGAGAAGATTTTGATTCATTTTCTTTTTCACTCTCTTCTTTTATTTCAACCGTGCACTTAGAGCAAACAAGTGTGGGATTTTTTCGGTTAACTCTTGTGACTACCGTAAGGGATGGTGGTGTACACTCCCCAACTTCACTTAGGCCGAAGCAATATACCACATGGAAGCCGACTCAACACGAAGGCCCACCCCAGATCAACATGAGACCACAAGTTTCCACTTGAAAACCGACTTTTCAACTCCTTAGGACCTATTCCTCCTAGCACAATAAAGGAATTAAAGGTATGACCTCGTATACTTTCCATTTTTCCCTGAATACCCGGGACATCCTTTCATGAAACAAGTGCGCAAGATACTAAGAATTAAAGAAATCCTACTACGGCGCTTCCTATTCTTAGCGACTCTTTCACTGAACTCTCTTCGGTTTCTAGCTTCATCAATTGCCCTTAACTCAACATTTTTAATTTTTATGATTTTGAATTTTTCTATTTTTTTTTAATTTTTTTTTCATATTTTCCTAGACTCTAAATGCTAGGCCAACTTTACTAACCACAAAAATTGGGTAAGGTGACTCAATAATGTAAAAGTACCAACAAATGCATAAACTAACAATTCTAACACGATACGACAATATATCAAACACTCTACACTAACCACACTACTCACAATACTACACAATCTAAATGTAACATGCTATGCCAACAGACATGGCTAGCAAGACATACACCCCCCCCCCCCACACACTTGAGCATTTCGTTGTCCTCAACGAATTTAGAGATTATATAGGAGGACTCATTGCTTAAATGTGTAGGCGACGGATCTACTCAGCTACAGATCAGATTGCAGAAACAGAGATAGAGAGAGAGATAGTGAGAAATACATGTGGTGCCCGGATCTACATGGGCACCGTGTCCACAAAATTGCAACAAGAAGGGGTCCATTGGACCATTGCCAGTTTCCGGCGAAACACTGCTGATGGAACTCATGTGAGCAATCCCCGAACTACACGATGCTACAATGTAGCTCCCCTAAGGTCGTGTGTGCCTCACACACCGGGGGTAGATTGCTCCATGCTGCAAACAACGCACACGAATAACCTCCAACTCCTCACGAGTCCCCATGTGGGTCAAATGTGCCATAGCACATTGGGGTAGATTCTTCGCTACATTACCTGCAAAACTCGATAACTCATCAGTCTCTCTCTCACCTTTCAAAATCTCCATATGGAGACTCAAAATAAAAACTAAATGAAATAAGAAATATCCTAATCTAATGTTGGGTTGCCTCCCAACTAGCGCTTGTAATTTAAGGTCGACGGCCCGACCCGGTTACCTCAATCGAAAATGATATTGAGGCTGATTTATCCCTCCACTTCTTCTTCTTCCACCATCTCTTTTCTAGATCTTTCTTCTCAAGCGCACCCATGTGCTGTAAAGATGGTGGGGAGTTGTAGAAGTCGACCCTTTTCATTTTGCACTTCTTCTTCTTGATCATCTTACACATAGTACCACTGGGCTCAAATGCATCTCTCTTCATGAAGTCTTCCCAATAGTACTCATTTTGCTACACTTCTTGATGCTCTTCATTTAATGCGTGTAGTTCGTCCAAACCCCCACACTTGGTGATTTCCCATAAGAATCTCCATATATCAATCTCTCCGGATCATCACAAACAAGAGTGACATAAAATATAGAGAATTCTTCATTAGGATGAGCTGGGGCTTGGGGTGGATGAAATCGTGTCTCTAGCTCCATGCGTTCCTGAGAAAACAAACTAAAAGATACCCGTGAAGCACATAGATAGAAATAAAATAAACAAAAATAAAATACTCTAAACGAACTCCTAAAAATAATCTACCAATGTCCCCGGAAACGGCGCCAAAAACTTGACATGATTTCTTACGTGTATACGCAAGTGCACGGTCGAAGTAATAACAGATGAGTATTAAAACTCAGGTTGTCGAACCCACATGGACAGTCTCGAGATTATTTAGTTAAGAGGTTAATTAGAGTTAAAGCAACATGGAGGAATATTTGTTGATTTAAGAGGTCGTCTCCCACAAACAATCACCTGGAATTCAAATAACAAAGTAAACTAATATTTTTATAATTATCTGGATGATGTGAATATGGAGAACAAATAGATAATCCAGGTCCCTTAGGGCACTTAGACGAATCCGGACTACGTGTTACAACACTCTATGCATGATTAATTCAACCGGGTAATGGCTCTCATGTGAGTCTACGTAATAGTTTACTTCAGGTCATGTCGGTCCACCTCCGTCTACTATTCCATTCTAGTCAGTTAGCATGTTTCGCTCACCGGGTCCTGTCGGTCCACCGATTTCACTCAATCTTAACTAAGTCCAACCGAATCTACCCACAATGGGTCACTCAAGTCTCTATCTCCGGTCGGTCTAAAAAAACTACAAGAATGTCAACACATTCTTCACGAATCTAAGTTTTGATCACTTTCGCGCATCAACTTAGATAACTAGTACAAGTAGGTGTCCATCTAATCATACTAAGAACTAAGAACAAGACCGTATCGATGAATTAAACCACACATAAAATTAAGTTTCAAGAAAGTGAAATAAATCCATAATTCGAAAAATATGTCTAAGAGAACCCTTAGTTCTCCAGGAATTATCTAGCTAGAGAGGTTTATCTAGACATAATCTTGTTTAGCTTTACAAAATTCTCCATAAAATTGATAAAACGAGAGAGAGAGGGAAGAGATCAAACGCGAAAACGGAGCTTCGTCGTCCTCGCATTCTTTCTTCGTCCTTCTCTTTTTTCTTCTGCGTTGCTGTTGCGTTCTCTTTGCGGCCTTTCTCTTCTCTCTGTCCGCTGATGGGTTGGGTCAGGTTTTGGCTTGTGGTTGCTTGGGTGAAAGATTGAGATGAGTTATTGGTGTATTGGTGGGGTTTAGCAATTAAGAAGTCAGTTTGTTTAGAGGAATGGTGGGTTAGTTTCAGTGCTTTATTGGCCATGGGTGTGAGGTTATTTTGAGCTTGTAGGTCTGATGGTTATGGTTATGGCTGTGGGAAGGTGGTTGTTTTCATGGTGTATTGGAAGTTTGTTGGGTTAATTGGTGAATTGGGTTAAGAGTACAGGGTTGTTTCGGAGGTAATAACTATATTGATGGGTAATTTGTGGTTTAGTACCTGGTGTGTAATGCTGGTACTAGGCAGAGTGTGGGGAGTGGTCATGGTTGATTGGTTTATTTAGGTGAAGGTTATGGAGTTGGAGAAGGGCTAGGCTGATAGTAATGGGTCTCAAGTTATGGCTGTGGAGGTGGATGAATGCAGTAGGTAGTTTGTATGTTAGTGAAGTAGGAGATGGCTTTGATGGTTGTAGGTTTGGGCGTTGGGTTTAGGCTAAATGCATAAGCTCATTTCTTGCAAAAATTTATTTCTTCTCCTCATTTCACTATTTCTCCGAGCTCTACTCGCTTCTGAAGTTCGCTTTCGTTCCCGTTCCACACTCATGAGCTTCCGATACCTGAAACACACAACTACAAGATACCGGGCATAAAATGAGATATTAATACCTCAAATCAACTAGAAAACGCCCGGACTATCAGTTAAGCACACAAAGCTCAACTTTCACAAACTCCTCAAGATCATAGCATATTTCTAATCTAAATTATCCTGAAATCACGCAAAACGATAAACTTTCAAGTGTAAATATAACACCGTAAACGGGGTTATCATAACTTAGCGCATCTTTTCAATATTGCTTCCACTTCCGATAAAATCACATATTCTCTTGGCATATTTTTATCTGGTTCTGAATTTGATCTCCTCCACACAATCTGCTAAACAAGTCTCTAGATGAGAGATCTAATTGAGACCAGTTCTGGTACCACCAGTTGTCTTTTCTCTATTGCTAGAGCTTTGCTTTCCAAGGCTGGCCGGCATTGGAGCTGCGATAATTCGAGGAGACGATGGATTCCTCTATGTTGTGTAGCAAACTTTGAGTTTTTTTACAGCTAAAGAAGGAATATTCATGGAATTGAATTGTAAAAGAATATTGATGGATAAATGAGAGAGAGAAAGTTACGTACCTAAAATGGTCGAAAAATAAATATGAGAGAGTGAAGAAGGATTTCCTGAAAAACAATTTGTAATATCAAATCAAACAAAAGCCAATGTTTTTGTCTCACTTCACGTTCTTCAAATACTATTGTAAAGTTTGTCTTAACATCGGAGCTATCCTTAACGTTAGATTCTGATTGATACGATAATTTTATTTTTCGCTACAATATATTTATGGACTAAATGAGCTTTTAGTATATCTCAATATTCATTTTTGTTTAGGTGCATCATATCGTCTTGAGTTTTGAAGCTCATTAACCATTTAACTTGATTTTTCACTCAAACAATTTTGTTGATTCAAATTACTTTAAATTTACACACCTAAATACCACTATTATCAGAACTGACATCTACTTGGCTGATTTCGACTATATTGACAATTTCAATTATACTCGTTGCCATATTAATAAGGAATAATACAATCTCTTTTTATACATTTTGCACATTTTTGCAGATTTTAATACGATTTTAATTTCGATCAGATATTAATTAGTGTTTGGCAAAAAAATATATATTAATTATTGTGTAAGTAGACGTGGAAATCACTAAACAAAACCCTGAAAGTTTCTATAAGATATATATTGATTAATATTTGTGCCGTGAGGTACAAATTTCTAACTTATGCAAGACATATAGTACTGCAAACTCATATAAGATATTATTATTTTTTATAAAAATATATGTTCTACTACTAAACTTAAATATGATACTATAAAAATTAATGATATATTACCATTTATAGAGTTTTATTAGAAACTGATTCTCAAGTTGTGTATGCATTTCATGTAATGTTTATAGTAATTTATCTTAATATTAAAAAAAAAATCCAACTAAACTGTGAAAGAGAATAATTAATGATCTTAAATAAATATTACGCGTTCATAACACTTTGGAATACATGTTTTATACTTACAGTTGCATTGAGGAAGTTTTCTTCGGAAGTAGTTTACATTTTCGACGCAATTGTAGTATGTTCATTGAGACGTAAAGACGAGTACTAAACACTTTTGTTCGGACTTCCAAGTATACTTAGTTAAGGATGTTGTTAGTGAGGAATATGAAATGCTTTTCTCTTTATTCGTGCAAACGAGTATTAAACAAAAAAATTCTAAGTATCTACTAATTATGTTCAAACAAAAATGGATCTTGGGAGACTCGCAGATCCCATATCCCTCCCCATTGGTTATACAACATTACTCAAATATCAGAGGTTTCTTTATCTTCTCTCTGATTTTGGAATCTCCCTCTCCAAATCTCATTTGGCATTCTGTGACAGCATCCAATCATGCATTTTCTGACAAGACCAAACATATTGACTTTGATTATCATTGGTCAAAGATCTTGTGGTGAAGGGTTTATTGACTCTCAAATATGTGCAGACTTCTCATCAGCTTGCAGTTATATTTATCAAGCCTCTACACCATGATGTATTTGGTTTTTGCTTTCCAGGTGGGAGTGAGACTCATACACTCTTCAACTTGAGGAGGGGTCTTGCGTAATTGAATTTCTGGAATTGTTGAAGTAAGGAGTTATTGTTCATTCTGTAAGTTTCTTACCAAATGAGTAGCATTCTCTTCTATTAGTATATGCCATTGGATGGGATAGGAGAAAGCTTTAGTGGCCGTTAGATCATAAGGTTTATGTGTTTCAAATAAGTAATTAGTGGAACGACACTGTTTGGTGCAGTTCATCTAATTGTCGTTTTTAAGGATGTTTAATTAGTAGTTAATATCATTTTATTTAGTGACTCATTAATGGGAGCATGTGGCATGCTCTGATTTGCTGATCATCAACGAATGATGAAATTTATCAGTTTTTTTTTTTTTTTTTTTTTTTTTTTTTTTTTTTTTTTATAATAAAGTTTTCATTCAAACAACCAAGCCACCAAAAACATTTTTCCTATCCTTCTCTCCTGCTATACAAAAGGATTGAGGCAGAGAGTTAAGATCAAAATCACCTACATATTTCTCTATTCTGACCCAATTTGCAATCTCATGAGCTAGACAATTTGCAGTTCTAGGACAAAATATTAAAGAGCAAAGCTTATAGTTTTCAAGCCAATTATTTATAGCTGCAGCTCTATTTCTCCATTTCCATTCAGCTTGATTTGGATTCTTGCAAGCCTTTACCACCATTTGACAGTCAGATTCCAAAATACACTTGTTCCACCCATTCTTCTCAATGGATTTGATAGCTTTTTCAATGGCCAGTAGCTCTGCTTCAGTAGGATCCATCTTATACTCAAACTTTCTGTGTATGAACTTGATCTCACCCTTTTTACTTCTGCAGACTAGACCAATTCCAACATCCTCCAATTTAACACTAGCATCAATGTTGATCTTTAGATAATTAATAGGTGGAGGTTCCCAAGGGGTAGGGGTGGCTTCCACTCCACATTTATCAGTACTCATGAGGTTTCCATCTGAAATACCAGTAATGGGATCCAAATCCAGGTTCTTAAATTCAGCATACCTCATTTTTATCTTCAGTATTGTATCACTTATCCTTTGTTGTCTGCTTCCTCTAGTATTTTTGAATTTCCATAGTTGATCCAGAATAATGCAAGCAATTCCACCAATATCAAATCCATTAACCACTTCTTTCTTTTTTTTTTTTTCTTGAAGAGCACTTCAAACCAATACTGTACTGAGTCTCCATGATGGCTATCAGACTTTATCCCCATTATGCTAAACCAGATAATTCTTGCCACTGGACATTTAAAAAAACAATGGTCATTATCTTCACCTTCTTCTCCACAGGATGGGAAATTTATGTCTTCAATTGGCACTCTTGCTTGTATATTCCTCCTTGTAGGTAGCACATTTTCAAGTGTTATCCAAAGGTGAAGCTTAATTCTGTTGTGGCACTTCAGATCCCATACAATCTCCCATTTCTTTGTCTCAAAATTTCCAGAATTGCTCAGAAGCCATCTCCATTAATCTTGGATAGGATTAATTGGGAGTTTAATTCTTGCAATAGCTTCCACTTCCTGCTCAGTAAACCAGCTTCTCAGAATTGGCATATTCCACTCTCCCATCTCCCAATTTATCAGCTCTGCTACTCTCTTTGGAGCTCTCGTGAGATCATCTGGAGGCTTTGGTTTGTGTGCTTCTAAGTTTGGGACCCAAGGGTCCTGCCAAATATCAACATTTAAACCATTTTCAATATCTTTAATTACATTTTCTTCAATGATAAATCTGCATTTTAAAATACCTTTCCACAAATAGGATTCCTCTGTCTTTGTCTCCACTTTCTGAAAATCCAGATTCTTGCAATATTTGTCTTTGAGGATCTTAATCCATAGAGCTGGATCATCAACCCAAAGTTTCCAAGCAAGTTTAGCTATCAAACTTTTGTTGAATTTTTGTATCTCTCTAAAACCCATACCTCCTTCATCTTTTCTTTTACAAAGGCTCTCCCAATTCATGTAGTGAATGTGCTTCTTCTCTGCACTATCTCCCCACCAAAAGGCTGCACATAGACTATTCATTTTGTTCACCAGATTTTTTGGGAGTAGGAAAGTAGACATAATGTAAGAAGAGATTGTGCTTAAAGAGGTTTTGATCATAATCAGTTTCCCAGCATGAGCAAGCATTTTTCCCATCCAACCCTTCATCTTGATATTCATTTTTTCAAACAATTTGTAGAACTCCCTCTCCTTTGATCTTCCTTGGAAAATTGGGATTCCCAGATACACAGTATCTCTTTAACATTTCTTAATTTGTAACTCAGTTTTAATGAGCCTTCTCTGATCTCCTTTTACATTGTTGCTGAAAAACACTGCAGACTTTCCTTTATTAACACACTGTCCTGAGGCTTCCTTATAAAGTTGAAGACAGGAGTTTAGAAACTCAGCCTCCTCCTTGTTTGCTCTAGCCATGAGAATCAAATCATCCGCAAACATTAAATGTGTGATTGACTCACTATCTTTTGCCAACTTGATGCCAGATATCCATTTGTTTTGTGCTGCAAACTGTATGATTCTGGACAGTAACTCTGTACACAAAATAAATAAAGTTGGAGACAAGGGATCACCTGGTCTAATTCCTCTTGTGGCTTTGAAGTATCCCACAGGGCTTCCATTTAGGAGGATAGAAAATTTGGCAGTGCTTATACATTCCCAAATAAGTTCACAAAATCTTTGAGGAAAACCCAACCACTTCAGCACATTCATAATACACCCCCATTCTAGTTTATCATATGCCTTTTCAATATCATATTTGACAAACATCAAACCTCCTTTACCCTTTTTCTTCTTTAAAGTGTGTACCACCTCAGTTAATTTGGTTTTATCTTTCCTTTTGAATGTAAAGATTATTAGGGCTTGTAATGTGTTTTTCCATTTTCTCAACTTTCAGTCAAATTGAATCGAAGTTTTCTCTCTTTCTCTTGAAATTCAACACTTTTTTGGGTTTGATTGAAAGCTGGAGCAACTAGTCGATAACAAGTACGCTAAAAAGTTCTTCATTGTAGAAGTATTGCTTAGTTTAGCGGTGTACTTTTATTTTCATATACAACTATAAGATGATACAACTCTCGAAGTGTTCCCTACTGCTTGAAGGTGCTAGGAAGCCGCATTTACATACTGCTTTCGGTAGAGCACATGCTCTTCGCTGCAAGCGGAATTTCATGCTATTTTTTCGGCATTTCAATTGATTTCGTGTTGCATTATACTCATATTATTATTAACACAAATTGTTTAACTACTCTTGTTCAATTACAAAAACGTGATAGCATCGCCTACGGAGATGACTCGGTAGCTTCTCTTATATATCAGGAAGCAGAAGGTTCCCCGAGTTGACGTCGTGTCCGCGCAGTCTTGCCAAAGACGCGGTGTCCAGTGTTCCCTCTAGTATTGCTCTTTAGTTGCTCGGGGATGTTCTTTTGTGTTATATAAGGTACATAGCTAGTTTGCGCTTCTGTTTCGGAGGGGATGCACATAGTAGTTTCTTCTTTTGGGATGGGTAGTCGCATATGTATGATGGCTCTTCTATGCTTTTATTCTAAAGAAATTCTGCACGTTTTATCGGAAAAAAAACTTTCAAAGTGTTTCATTAAAAATAGCTAATGTTGCAGAGGAGTTATCAGTATTTCATTTTTGCTATCAGTATCTTGAGTCCTATAAATTGTTTGTTAGAAATGGTACAAGTGGCACGTTAAAGACATTTGACTGCTACTTACGGTGCGTCTGATAAACTAGATTATTTTGGTTCATAAAAATATCAACCGACTTCTTTTTATCCATACTTTTTCCATGACTTTTTTTTATTAAAGTCAGTTCTCATATATTTCGGAATTTTTAAGTTCCGATTATTTAAAATCAAACATCTTTTGTGCTCTTTTTTTTTCTATATTCTTACTATTCATTATTCAGCGTTCACCAAAAGTGTTATTCTTAAATGAGTGTTGGTAGTTTATTGCTCATTAGTATAATTTTCGTAAGCAATATCTAATCTAATGTGGGGGCAAATACGTCATTTTTTAATTTTTTATCTAGTTTAAAAACTATCACCAAACACATTTTTTTAGGATTTAGTTTAGTTTCAAAACCATTACAAAACACATTTGTTTAAAAAAAATCTTCAAAAAAATTGAAAACTTATTTTATAATCTAAAACCAGTTTTGCCACCAAAAACCATTCGACCAAACTCAACTTATACACTGGAAAAATGGTTGATGCTCGGCCATGAAAATGCGGGTAGCTTTCTTAAATTTACTGGCAGGAAAATTGTTACAGTTTATTATTAACCAAGGGATTTAACTCAGCAAAGAGTGGTCATAAAAAATTTACTAAACATAGAAATCTAAACTAATTATCTTTCTAACGTCAATTTACTTGGCTGATGAACGCACTGCTTTATAGACCTCAAGATCTTAAGAGTTAATTCACGGTTGAAAACGAACGATTGCAGATAACGAAACAACGACCAAAATTACAGGACGATCGATGGTTGCCCATAAACATTCTCATTAGAGGGTGTCAATGTTTCTTAAAGTTGCTTAAGAAACCTCAAGATGGGAGAATTCATTAGTGGCATAAGGCACTCAATTTTAGCCTGCCAAAAATCATATCTAGGCATAGAGATACAACACAAATCCCTCCCATTTTAGCCTTCAACTCCAGTATCCTCTTAAAGATATCTTTTGGGGTTTTTTTGCAGCCTTGGGGCATTGCAGGGTCCAACAATGTTAGCCTCAAGCTGCCTCCTAATACTCTCCCTAACAATCTCTTCAATTGTATTCTCTCCATTGTATTCTTTCGCTCTATCCGATGCCCAAGCTTCCTTCATCGCTCGTCGCCAGCTTCTGACGTTTCATGAAAATAGCGATATATCTGAGAACTTCGAATTCGAATTCAAGACTGATTTCTCCTTTTCTAATTCTAGGTTGAGAAGAGCGTATATCGCTCTTCAGGCATGGAAGAAAGCTGTGTATTCTGATCCTTCGGGTTTCATGGATAACTGGGAGGGTCCCGATGTATGCAAATACAAGGGTGTATTTTGTGCCCAGGCATTGGAAGACCCGACGATTGAGGTTGTCGCCGGAGTTGATCTCAATGGTGGCGATATCGCTGGGTACTTTCCGGCTGAAATTGGATTGTTGACCGATTTGGCTCTTTTCCATGTGAATTCGAATCGATTTTGTGGGATCATCCCAGATAGTTTCTCCAAGTTGACTTTGATGTATGAGTTCGATGTCAGCAATAACCGCCTGGTCGGAGAGTTCCCTCACGTTGTTCTATCGATGCCTCAACTCAAATACCTCGACCTCAGGTACAATGATTTCGAGGGTGAGTTGCCTCGTGAACTCTTCGAGAAGGATCTGGACGCGTTGTTCTTGAACAACAATAGGTTTGATTCAGTCATACCTGAAAACTTAGGCGACTCGCCTGTTTCTGTCGCTGTATTTGCCAATAACAAGTTCCACGGATGTATCCCGAGTAGCATTGGAAAAATGACAAACACGTTGCACGAGATTGTTTTCCTCAATAACAAACTCGCCGGTTGTTTGCCATCAGAGATCGGTTCGCTGGCGAATTCGGCGGTTATCGATTTATCAAAAAACTCATTTTCGGGGATCTTACCCAAGACGTTTGTTGGCCTAAAAGGGATCAACATTTTGGATATGAGCCACAACAAGCTCACAGGTTTTGTCCCAGATGATGTTTGCAGTTTGCCAAATTTGAGAAACTTCACAATATCTGACAATTATTTCAATGGTGAGGGCAAAGCTTGTAACATGAGGAAGGACATTGTGTTGGATGATTCAAGCAATTGTTTGCCTGACAAAACAAAGCAAAAAGATAAGCAGGTTTGTGATGATGTTGTGGGGAAACCAGTTGATTGCAGCAAGTCTAAATGCGACGGATATTCAAAGCCGTCAACAGAGAAGAATAAGCCGTCGCCTAAACCTCCAAAGTCGTCGCAACAAACCCCCAAATCGCCACAACAAACGCCCAAATCGCCGTCTACGCCGAACCCTTCGACACCTCATAATGAAAAGCCTGTTTCTCCACCAAAATCGTTTCCACCGCCACCTGTTGTTCATTCACCACCACAAGTCGTTCATTCCCCGCCACCAGTTCAATCGCCACCGCCTGTCGTTCATTCTTCCCCGCCGCAAGAACACTCACCATCCCCTGTCAATCGTCATTCCCCACCGCCGGTTCAATCACCGCCACCTGTCATTCATCCTTCCCCGCCGCCAGTTCAATCACCGCCACCTGTCATCCATCCTTCCCCACCACCAGTTCAGTCACCGCCACCAGTCGTCCATCCCTCGCCACCGCCAGTTCAGTCACCGCCACCAGTCGTCCATCCCTCGCCACCGCCAGTTCAGTCACCGCCACCCGTCGTCCATCCCTCCCCACCGCCAGTTCAATCACCGCCACCTGTCGTCCATTCTTCACCACCACCGGTACATTCCTCACCACCACCAGACCACTCACCTCCACCAGCAGTTCACTCACCTTCACCGCCTGAGCATTCTCCTCCACCACAAAATTCTCATGAGGAAAGCCCTGCTCCTGCTCCGGAACCAAACTCTCACGAGGAGAGCCCTATTTACCCAAAAAGAAAACATCCTCCCCAAGAAATGCAACCATCACCATCACCATCACCAACTTCCCAATCTCCGCCACAAGTCGTCGAATCTCCACCAACTCCCGATCACACTGCAACACCCCCACATGATGCCCCTGAACCAACTCCAACACCCTCCCCTCCGCACCATGAGGAATCCCCTACACCTCCAGAATCATCGCCTCCTGAGGAACACTCTTCTTCACCACCACCCGATGTTAAAACTCCAGAGCCACCAGCTCCAGTCCATTCTCCTCCTCCTCCAGTCCATTCTCCACCACCACCTGTACAATCTCCTCCACCACCTGTGCATTCTCCTCCACCACCTGTGCATTCTCCACCACCACCTGTCCATTCCCCTCCACCACCTGTGCATTCCCCACCACCACCTGTGCATTCCCCTCCACCACCTGTGCATTCTCCACCACCACCTGTCCATTCCCCTCCACCACCAGTCCATTCCCCACCTCCACCAGTCCACTCCCCACCTCCACCAGTCTATTCTCCACCACCACCAGTCCACTCCCCACCTCCACCACCCGTCCACTCCCCACCACCACCAGTCCATTCCCCACCACCACCAGTTTTCTCACCTCCACCACCTGTTCATTCCCCACCACCGCCAGCATCACCTCCTCCTGTATTGAGTCCTCCACCAATAAGCTTCGATGATATTGACCTCCCACCAACTCTTGGCGCTGAATACGCATCGCCACCGCCACCAATCTTCCAAGGCTATTAAGGATGTGGATGTATTTGTTACTCTTCCAACTCTTTACTTGTAGTTCATAGTTTGTTATTGTATCTTCTCATTTTATGATAATTTTTCTAATGGCTCTATAACATTTTTTTTTTGTTAGTTTAAAGAAATAGCAGGAGCAATATATGTAGAACCTTTGGTGTTATGTAATATTAATGAGATTGACAATATTTCCTAATTTACCCAGCCTGTTATGACGGATATTATATATCATCGTGGACTTAACCATTCATGTTTCAAATTAGAGCTTTTGACATGTAACCCTGTGAAATATTTGTTCGCCACAATGATAAATGTACTATGGAAATGGACAAACAACCCTCACGCAATATTAATTTTACTAACATCACGCATGGACATTTTTATCTTACTGTTGGCTGCTTACGGTTGTCTGCTTTTTTGGTGTGCGGTGTCAGTAAAATAAATTTCATGTAAGGATTGTGAGGTTATCTATCAATTCTCATACTGTACGTAATTACGTATCACACTGTCAGCTTACAGATACTACATGAGGGCGTTTTTTTTTTTTCGAGAAATTGTTTAGTCGTCAACCGGTTCAAAAATGAGACGTCATGCAGGGACTTTCAACGCTCTACCGCTTGAGCTATCATCGTCGTCGTCATTATTATTATTTTTATTATTACTATTATTATTATTATTATTATTATTATAAACTGTAGATACGTAATGTGGATAAGTAATGTGGATCTGGGCTTGGTTCATTTAAACTATCTCTAGTACTAGTGGTCTCCCCCACACCCATCTGACTCACCATCTTCACCATAATTGACTTTAATATCTACAAGTTCGCCATTGTTGGGTAACAGTTGTGGACCTCACTCAAACTTCTTAATATATTTCAATTGGTTTTTCATTTATTTTTAATTATACACCAAACAAATGGTTGTCTTTTCATTTCACTCGTTAGATATTTTTTAATATTATTAAAAATTTACCTAAAAAGTAACTAAACATATATTACTAAATGATGCATATTATTTTCTGAAAAAATATTTAATGCATATTTGCGAACAAACTAATATAAAAACAACAAACCCATACAAGTTAATCAATTTAAAATAAAAATGCGTGCGACCAAAAATGGACGAGCCCACGTGTAATGCCTCAAGTTTTTGGTGGACCTCCGCCCGTAGTGATGAGCTACATTGAGAACAGAGAAGGATCTCGATTCCATGGCTTGGTGTGACCCACGACTTTCCAAAACAAATTTCATTAAATTTTAAAAATCAAATTTGTATAAGAGAAATATTAATATGAGGAGTTCAAAGAAAATTCAAATGAAGAGAGTACAAATCTAAAGGCTAGTACTAAAAGACTATGTTCTCCTAGCAATTGTCTCGATGAGTCATCCCATTCCCGAGTTGTAAACCTGTGGTTTCAAAATAGCCAAAGTCGACACAGTAAAAAAATAATCAGTAAAAACTGAATAAGAGACATATTAAAACATATAAAAAGAATATTGGGCACGACAGATATAAGTTAAAAAGCTTAAAGAATTTAAATAGTATAAAAGTAAACAATACCATTCTTTATAAGCGTTAATCTGGCTGCGGCACATGCATGAGCCAACATTAGGATCGCTGTAGACAGGGAACCACAATGAAATTCATGCAATTTTTCGAAAAAATAGTGCAGGGGCAGCCCTTGCATCAGCCCATGACCACGGAGTACGGACACAAACTAATGTTGTGACATTGAGTATCTTTAAGAAAACCAATGTTATGATTTTAGTGGTCTCTCAAATGTTAAGGAATATGATTATTTAAATTTCAAAATATTTATTTAATTGGGTGATTTATTGACATGAAGCACGGATTTTGATCTAAATGGGTACTTGCTAAAGTGGTAGACTTTAAAGACTGTTTGAGATCCTGAGTTCAAGTTAGTAGACGACAAACAAGTAAATATAAAAAACAGAGTTTTGATCTATGACCAACTGACTTATAATATTACTAATTTGTATGAGTATTATTTTCAGTGATACATGTGTTTATTAATTGGCTAGATCTACACGCAGAAAAACCCCACTTCTTATCACCTCATTGAATTGGAAAACATTTTCATATAATTTTTTTTTCGAGGCATATGCCATTTAAGATGTGTATTTAAAAGAAACCCTACAAAATATGTTTCCAGGGATTTGAGACTTATACGGTACCTGTTTAAAATAAGAAAAACAACTAAAAACACATGTTAAGAAATCATGTTTAAAAACACATTAAGTATTTTGTATGTACTAAAATAGTGTTTAAAATAGAATAAATGTACATCAATATTGTTGTAAACGTTCGGAGTTAATTAAGTTATTTATTTTTATCTTTTTTGTGAGGAATTTATTGTTAATTAAGTAATTTATTATGATGTCGTTGTGTACCTCTTACAACAATAGGTGATTGTTATTTTGTTTAATAAACATAATGATGTCTTTAATAATCACACGTATGAAAAAAAAAAGTGCCAAAATTTATACTTTTTCAAACAGAAATTTTCAGCATTTTTTTCGAGGTAATTTATTCAACCTGTTTTGTTTTTAAACATGCATGATAAAAGTTATGCCAAATGAGTTTTTTAAAAAAGTGATATTTTTTGGCTTTCAAAAAAAAAGAAAGTGATAATTTTTAAACAGACATTTTAAACAATTTAGTTTGGAAAAACATAAATACCAAACATGCACTAGGTTTCATAAACGATAATGCATTTGGGTATATGAATGAACGATAAAACTGATTAACAGGAAAGCAATCAAAGAAATGACCCCAAATGGAAATAAATTAATTATCTAATTTTAAGAAAGTTTTTTCTTAGAAATAATTTTAACAAAATTAAAATTAAGGTGGAATGAATTTTTCCCCACAAAAAAGGTGGAATGAATTTCAATGATTGTAATAATGAATTTAGTATAAAAAGGAGGGAAAGAAAAAGTTCATCTTCAACATGCTTGAGCCTCATAATATCAACAAGTGATCCTCTAACTCCCACAGTGGCAAACATCATTCTCTGATCATGCTAAGACTACCTAACTTGTGCTTGTCCTGATACGGCTAATTTGGAGAATCATTTCACACCCTGACCCAACAACATCCTTCTCTACTAAACGACAAACACCCTTTTCGTCTTCTTCTGCCCAATAATCTTTCAGGGTATCAATTTCCAAAACAACTCTTTCCCTATAAGAATCAGAGCACACCACCATCCAAAACCCGTCAAATTTTTCTACTATCATGGATATTCACACATTGCCGGTGGGCACAGCCGTCGCAGTCGGTGGTCCGGCGGTGGCTCTGGGTGGCCTTTCATGGTGGCTGCTTAAAGGGTATGTGCTTGATCAAAGGAGAAGAGCTGCCTCTGATCTCCCACCACTACCTGGTAAAAACCCTTCTTAATCTTTCTTTGTTTTGCATATACAATTTGCATTTGAGATTCATGATATTTTCTTTTGTGTTATGATGATGATGATAACTGTTAATTGATGGGGTTACAGAGGTTCCGGGTTTTCCGGTGATCGGAAACTTGCTGCAACTGACGGAGAAGAAACCCCACATCACGTTTAGTAAGTGGGCCAAGGTTTACGGTCCGATATATTCAATCAGAACTGGGGCTACCACAATGGTTGTGCTCAATAACAGTGAAGTTGTCAAGGAGGTACCCTCTCCTTTCACTTTTGGCCTCTAAACAACTACTACCTCTGTTTCGTCTCTTTCAATGGGGGTGACTTTTTTACCTCACTTTGACTCGGTGATTTGGATAACAAAACGATGTAATTTTCTGGCAATTTTTTCATAGTATTGTAGAGTAAAGTTTACTTTACAAGATCATGCAAAGATTACAAAATTCGTGATCGTTTTGCTAACTACATCACCAGGTCAAGGTGACCCAGTGAATAGTGTCAAAAAGTGAAGTAAGGTGAAAGAAAAGAAATAGAGGTAGTATATAATAATACCCTTATGGACTTATCATGTTGCGATTATTCTATACACTCCTATTATTTACTCTATACCAAGTGATTTTGGCTTGATTCTGAGGTTATACTTGGTTCTAGTAGTGAATTATATCATGAAAGACACGGAGTAGAGTTGACATGGAATCACTCATTGTTGTTTTGTTGGCTATCTTCTTATGGCTACCTTGTTGTTTTGCTGGCTATCTTCTTATGTCTACCTTGTTAATTTGCTAGCTATCTTATGGCTACCTTGTTGTTTTGTTGGCTATCTTCTAATGACTAACTGTTGTTTTGCTGGCTATCTTCTTATGGCTACCTTGACATTGTTGTAATTTGTAAAGTGATTCATCGTATATGAAGGTGTCGTTGCTTTGCCATGTTTGTTTCAATTTGGCGTAATTGGTGAATTTTGGTTAGCTTTTCATCTATCTTGCTTAGGTTATATTTTGCATCGGTTGACATAAATGGCTCACAAGCTGTTCTTACTAAATACCGAGAAATCAGTTCAGAGCTTCAGCCCCATCTTGTGAAAACATCTAGTGTGGTTCCTTCATGCTTATGTTTGTCTAGCTCATAGTACTCTTTGTTTATCTATTTTTAGGCCATGGTAACTAAATTCCCATCCATCAACACAAGAAAACTTTCCAAGGCACTTCAGATTCTCACTGCTGATAAATGTATGGTTGCAACTAGTGATTACGACGAGTTCCACAAAACTGTCAAGCGACACATCCTCACAAATGTTTTGGGTCCAAATGCTCAGGTTTGTGTTGTGTAATTCTCCTTATGTGTTTGTTTGCTTGCTTATGTTATAGTTGTGTTTCTTACTTATGTTTACACTCCGTAATCAGAAGCGACACCGGATCCATAGAGACACCTTGATAGAGAACACTGCAAAGGCCTTTCATGCTCATGTGAAGGAGTATCCTCTTGAGGCTGTAGAACTCAGGCGAACCTTTGAATCCGAGCTTTTTGGCTTAGCAATGAAAGAAGTGAGATTTTTCGCCATTTAACATTAATTTTTGTGATTCTGATGCTCGAGTGTTATGATTTATGCTCATAGAAGTTGTTACGCGACGGCTTTTGCAGGCTCTTGGGACTGATGTGGAATCTATTTACGTTAATGAGCTTGGGAGGGTTTTGCCAAGAGACGAGATATTTAAGATCTTAGTGAAGGATCCAATGGAAGGTGCAATAGATGTAGACTGGAGAGACTTCTTTCCATATCTGCAATGGATCCCAAACAAAAGGTTTGAAGCAAAGATCAATCAAATGGATTTCCAGAGGAAAGCCGTGATGAAGGCCCTAATTGGGAAGCAAAAGGACAGGATTTCTTCTGGCAAGGTGCTATTACTTTTTCTTCCGAGTAAAAATGATTGTAATCGAAACATTGATTGGTGTCCAAGCCCTAACACTTGTTTTTGAATTTTGTCAGGAAATGAATTGTTACCTTGATTACTTGTTAGCTGAAGCAAAGAACTTGACCGAGAAACAGTTGATTATGATACTTTGGGAGGTTATCATTGAAACATCAGACACTACAATGGTCACTACAGAGTGGGCGATGTATGAACTCGCCAAGAACCCAATGCTGCAGGTTCCTACAAACACCCATTCCTCCTTTATGAAAATTCTTTGCTGTAGTTACATTTCCTCATTTTATCTTTTCCATAATAACCGCTTGAAAGAACAATGAATAGGAACATGTATGAGGATGATTTTAGATAAACATGTGTAAGAAAACTTGATATATTCTTGTCTCACTGCTTAGTAATAGGAGGTTTCTGTCATGAATTCTGATTTATCATGCTATTCTTGGAGATGCAGAGTTACCGAGGCCATCGTATTGTTAGAATAGTTAGAGTCTGATTGTTCTTAGTATAGGAGAAATAAAAGTGACGAACGAACAAAACAGTAGACGAAGCACCAGTCTATAGCACACAGGCACACAGCGAACAAGACAGCGATAGAGAATTCATGGAGAGTTTGGTTGTGAAAAGTTCGTTTCTGGCCCAAAAAATATTAGGCTAGAACAAATCCCAATAACCCGAGCCCGGCCCAAGCCGGCGGGCGGCTGCACATGTGGTGGTAACAGTGGCTAGGTCTTCTCCCTGCCATTTTATGCACAAAGAACTTACTCTTGTAGGCCAAACTTGGGATAAATATACATTCTTAACTCTTCCCTCGCATCCAATGTGGGAAACCAGAACGGCTTATTTCTCATTCATAACTTCATGTTTTTTTGACGAGTGAGGTCTTGAATTGATCCTCTACCATCCTAGTTTATAGATACATGTTTGTTAGAGTAAGCTCTAGAGTGAGCTCTCGCTAAACCGGGTCCAAAGTTGGGTCAAAAACCTATTTTTCTCCAATAGATACTTGAGTTTACACTTTGTCATTCAAACAATGGTTGGCCTCTTACCATGCTATTCTTAGTTCATTGTACTATAAGCCTCTGAGATTGTAGTTTTGGATCCATTTTTATGCAACAGGATCGTCTCTATGAGGAAATCCAGAATGTTTGCGGATCAGACAAGATTACAGAGGAAAAATTGTGTCAACTTCCCTATTTATCAGCAATATTCCATGAAACTTTGAGGAGGCATAGTCCAGTTCCTCTAGTTCCTCTTCGTTATGTCCACGAAGACACAGAATTAGGAGGATACCGTGTTCCCAAAGGAAGTGAGGTACTTTATCATTGCCCTTTTCGACCTTCTTTACTCTTTTGCATTGTTCTCGTCAAGTCAGAAACTTATATAGTTCCGAACAACTGTGTTTTGTAGATTGCTCTGAACCTATACGGATGCAACATGGACGAGAACAAATGGGAGAATCCAGAAGAGTGGGACCCAGAGAGGTTTCTTGACAAGAGATACGATCCCAATGACATGCACAAGACGATGGCCTTTGGAGGTGGGAAGAGAGTGTGCGCTGGTTCTCTTCAGGCGATGCTCATCTCTTGCACGGCCATTGCAAGGCTCGTGCAGGAGTTTGAGTGGAGAATGACGGAGGGGGAGGAAGAAGATGTCGATACACTTGGGCTCACCACTCATAAACTCAATCCCATGAAAGCAATTCTGAAACCTAGGACTTGAAATGTCCGAGGAAGCTGGGATGTTGAAGTCAGTAGTGTTAGCATTTTGTTTCGGTTTATGGCAGTTTGTTTCGAAAAGTAGCAGATGTTTTGAACTTTTGATGACTGCAGGTTCTTAAATGATCCTTCGGCTGTTGCTCTCAATGGCATCATATAGCTGTTTACTTGGAGTTTCAGCATGATGGATTTGTGAAGAATCTTTTAGCTTATTTTGACAAAAGAATGAAAGCAGGATAATGTTTAGAGGATGCTCAGGAGTCTGGATCGGCAAGGGACTTGTTTGCGAGTTAGATTATTTGTTCAATTTATAATCCAACTTTCCAGATGTATGATAAAGGGAGAGAAAGTTGATAACAAATCATGATAGAAGATTATAAATTAATCCAATAATCTATCTTCCAAGCAAGACCAGGGTTTAAGTGATGGCAAGAGTGTTGCTATATCAGTTTGGATTGAGAGTAGAAATAAGATACTAATAATAATCTTAGTGTGCGATCATCAGGGCCGGCCCTAGAGGCCCTAGGCGATAGTTGAAAATGAGTCCCCTTTTATCATTAGTATATATGTGAATAAAAAAAAACTAGTCAGTTGTAGGGCGTCATACCCAGCATTTTACTAATAATTCGGGTTTTTAACCCGTAAAAGAATGTGGGGGACATCAAACATTACCCACTACTCCTCAAAAAAAATACTACGGGGCCCCTTGAAATTGGGGGCCCTAGGCGAACACCTAATCCGGCTAGTGGATGGGCCGGCCCTGGCGATCATCTAACACTAATGTACCGGATCATATCAGAAGTTCAGAACTTAAAAATAATATACCTTTATTTTTCGGGTGGAAGATACTTTCGCCCCCTCAAGTCTGACACGAGACACTTCTGCCCCTTACTATTTGGAAGACACTATTTTACCTTAATCTTTATCCTCAGAATCTATAAGCTATGTTAATTTCCAATTCCCAAACAAATTCATAGTAGAGTTTACCAAACCTCGGAAGACAATTTCTGTATTTCTGTATAATTTTTACCAGATAATACTTGCCAAAATTACAGAGTAGCTTATCCACAATATTTCTCGAACAACAATTTCTTTACACAATCACAAACATCACCAAACGCACCCTTTCATTCGACAAGAGAGTCCATAAATACAATATTAGGACTCAAAGTTCCAGCCTTACAGACAAGAAAGCTGCATACAATTCAACAACTACTATCAAACTGTTTAGGCAACTTAAAGCAAACAACAACAGCACAGCAATGTGTTTTAGTTGGGCTTGAAGAATTTGAGCTTAAGGCCACTGTTAACCATGCTCCAAATCCCTCCAATTGAAAATGCCAAACTGAAAGCAACTCCCAACCAACCTAGGGTCCAGTTCAGGTACCAACTGAAACTAAACCTTGTTGGCTTCTTTATGAGGATCCACATGAAGCAAGGATAAGCAAATGTCACTGGAAGAGTGAGGCCTCCTAACAAACCAGCAAGGCTGGAGAGGAAAGGTAGGGCCACGCCGATGAAGAAGTTGATGAACCCGTAGAAGACTCGGAACCCAGACCTAACCCAAACTGAGCATGGGCGGTTCGTCCGGCTCGTGTAGCCGGCTTCGAAACTGTCAAAAACGGGCATGGAGTATATCTGGAAGCTGCTCAGGCAGTTGAACACAACTAGAAGGAATGTCATGGCGAGAAGTCCTCTTGGAATGTCGTGGCTGTGAAACCCGAATAAGGCATTCAGGATTCCTCCTGAAGGCATCTGCAACAGAGAAGAAAAGAAAAAAAAAATGAATTTGACTATTACTGAATTGTTTAATTTTATTTCCTCCATATTTCCTTTTATTGGGTGAGTCGGGTTTGGATTATAAGTTGAAGCCAACTTATAAGTTGTGTTTGGTATGTACTTATAATGCAATCCTGGATTTGGACTTATAAGTTCACAGTGTAAAAAATTGGTGTGGAAAAAGTCAGGTTTAATTTATTTATTTTTTTTACAGATTTTTCTGACAAAAATTTATAAGTCAACTTAAGCTACAAATAAGTCATACAAAACTCGCCCATTATCTGGACTTTTGACATATAACCCCAAATCCCCAATGCAGAAAATGTTTGCTGACAGGGCGATACATGCACTATGAGAGTCGACAGATAATCCCCATGCACTATTGATTTTAGTGACATCGCGCTCCAAAAGCAGACATCCGTTATCATACTACTGGTGCGTGTTGTCAGTAAAATAAAAAATATTGGTGCGCGATTTATAGAGCGGGGTTGTCTTTCAATATTCATTGTGCATGTATCGAACTGTGAGCAAACAGATACTGTATTGGAGTCATATATCAAAAGTTCTATTATCAATGCCAGTAATATTTATGTGAATAGTCACTGAGTACATAGGGAGAAAGATCTTCAAGTAATGGACTCACAAGATTTCCATAAGCCCAATAACCTCCAATCGCCACAGGGAATACGCACAGAGCAATCAGCAAATACGCAACTTTGGCTCCTCTCCACATTGGAACATGAGCTGGGTGCTTGAAAGTGGACGGCATTGTCGCCTGTACAATAACACATTGAAACCTTCCAGTTCCGTTCATCGAGAAAGTAATTTTTACCACTTTATACTAACAGTGAGAACATACCTGAATCTCCATGGCTAGATTATGTCCTCTGAAAGCAAAGGCTACAATTCCAAGTGCATTCAACACTGAAAATAAGGTGGCGGACGAGGAAGGCAATGTGATGGGCTGATAAGAGATTGTGGGAGGCCTTTGTTGACTCACTGAAAGTACCCAGACCATGGTAGAATAAGTGATTGCGGTGATTGCCCCAATTAGAGACAGTCCGGCGATTGAGTTGAGGTTGGGGAGCTGAGACAATACAATGCACAAGGAAGTGAACACTAAATACCACTCGACAGTGGTCAGTGGATTCGATGTGCATAGAGGCCCACAAACAATCTCGAAAAACAGTTTTAGTGTTTCCCCTCCTATTAGAATTAGAGCTGTAGCAGTTCCTGCAGATAGGTAAACTGTAGGGAAGAGAGCCAGCCATACACCTAGTCTTTCACCTGAAAGAACAAAAACCATCCACGCAAGTGTTAGGATTGAAGGCAAGAGTTATGAGATACTTGGCAAATCAGTTGTTAAGAGGAAAATGTGAAGAGCCTGTGCACTTCAAAAAGTTACCTAGCAAGTAACATTATCTTAATCATGGTGAAACAATAACATAAAGATGGGTATAGGGTTCAATCTCACCGAATGCTGCTTGTGCAAGTTCCACATATCTGTTATATCTCTTCCCGGGAACTGCTTCATGAAGCTGAACTAAGATCCATAGTGTGTAGAGTTGCCAGAAGTAAGCAATTGTTAAAGAAAGTATTCCCCAACTCCTGTTGAATAATCAGAAAGAATATTTACTGATTAGCAAATGAAATTTGAGATCCTGATCGTATATGAACATCACGGAAAAGGGTAGTTAAGGGGGATAATGCACTTTCTATGAATATCATGCTGGAAAGTGGAAACCTTTTCTTCTGATAAAATTTCCACACATAATTTTTGTTTTTCTCCCGAATGAGAAACTGATATAGCAAGCTTTTACTATTTTAAGCTTAGTAGTTTGATGCATTGACTAACAACAAAGAGTACTTTGAAACAGAACCAGATCAAATTGTTCAGTTTAAGAGAACATAGAGCCAAAAAGACAACATAGTTTAGAATTCAAACATAAAGCCAGTTTAACATTTAGGTATTAAGTTTCAGGTAGCCCAAGAATCTCAAACACTGTATTGCCTTTACACAATATTTTCTGCACCTAAAGACCCATATAAATCCTAAATTCCATCAGGAATAATCCTAGTGACTTGATACCCATACCAAAAGCGCTTTGGCAAATGTCTAAAGAGACATCTTTCATATCTTGACTTTAAGCAGAGTAGAACCCTCGATGCAGAGGGTTTAAATTAAAGACCCATAAGCCTTTTAAATACCAAACGTTCCTTAAACGAAATGTATTAGTACATAGCTGTAAAGGGTGCCCCAAAACAGTATCCAGAAAATTATCATTGCTACATTGCATATGGATCCCAGTAAAGCTAGTGTTTCACAACTAGGCAGCACATACCTTCGGTAAAGTTATTTTCTTTCTTTTTGTCATTGATGTGTAATCCAATCAGTAGTAATTATGAAAGGAGACAAAGCAACTCATGAAACATCAAAGAGTAGGTCCTCCAACATAATCATCTAAAGTTGAACACCATTATTTTACTGATGGGAAGATGTTCGGCATGAGTGTATATATGATCAAGGCGTGTCAATTGTAATCATGGAAACATAGTAAAACCCAAAACCAATGAGCATAGTAATCATTTGAGATATGTATAAGATAATTTTGTCACCCCTAAAGGATAAGCACACATGCAACAAAAAGATCAAACTCCTGGTGGTCAGTCCTTCTAAGATATATGAAGATCTTATGCAGCTGAGAATCAGCTTCAGTGAAAAACTTGAAACCAGAGGCTCCATGCTTTTTTGCGATGATGAAACCTAACTAGCATGCTAGCATTTTTCCATAATTCTGAAGCCATTTAGTAAGAGGTAATAACTGCTTCTGAACTTGCGAGATTATATGTTAGGCATACGCACAATCAACGTACTGGCCAATTATCCACTTACACTTCCCTAAGTCTCTCTACACCAGAATGAAGGTCTTGTGGAATAATTTTGAACTAACAAGGACAGTAATTCATAAAACAGTTTTAGTTATCTCCCAAGGGAAGCTATGTTATGATTATATTGTAATCCACATTTCCCAGAAAAATAAATTTCAGATACATAGCCTCAAGCACTAAATGACCCGCTTTCTTCTCCAAATGTGCACTTATGAAGAACTCTTCCCTGACATACACAACTTTAGGCAGAACGATGTGGCCAATCCGGTACACGCTATTCAAATGTCTTCTGGAATTTATATGACAACATTCAAGAACGAATTGAACTAATCAGATCTCCGATGCAACTCAATGTCCTTTAACCTCCGCTAAAACTAGGTCACTTCTCACCTGTTGGTTCTCTTCCATGTCATACCATCAACTAAACCGTAAATTAAATAAAGACATGTCTTAAGTGCAACTAATAGTTGTAACCATTTGTTCAAGTCTTCATCCCCTTTAGTTACAAACCCGACACACTAATGAAAAGAAGGAAAAGGAAAAGAATAAATTACAGGAAAAGAAACAGAACAATCCTCTGTCTAAAGTAGCAGATCTCTAGAATGATTCCTGTCGTAATAAAAACTTGAAGAAAGCAAAAGATGAAAGCGATAGAATTGACTTGGCTCCAGGATTGTTCCTAACACTACCAACTTTCCATTCTCCAATCAAATCAAAACACAATGAACATCACTAAAAAAAAAGTTCCACCAGGTATTCCCACAAGCCATGCTTCAAATGAATTCAAATTACCATACCACTCTGTCTCAGTTCTTCCTCCCTATCTTGACTTTTTGACTCATATCTAGGTCACTTTGACCGGGTGACTTTGATAGCAAAATGATGCGATTTTTTGATAACTTTTCCACCGTGTTATAGAGCAACTTTTAGTCTACAGCACCATGAAAAAAGTATCCAAAAATTGTATCATTTTGCTCTCAAAATCATCCGGTCAAAATGAACCAATGAATAATGGTAAAAGTCAGGATACAGAGGAAGAGCTGAGACAGAGCGGTACTACACATAAACCGGCAAATGAATCAAGTACTTCTCTTTCTTTCAGTTTTTAGTTTTACCACTACTTTGACCGATGATTTGATTAGCAATACGATATAATTTTTTTGGTAATTTTTATGGTGTTGTACAGTCAACTTTACTATACAACACCATAAAAAATTTCCCAAAAATTGCATCGTTTTGCTATTCAAATCACCGGGTCAAAGCGATGAAAAAGTCAAAACCGGAACAAAGAGAAACACACCAAGTAACAATCAATAAAACACTTTAAACTTCCACAGTGACATTTCATCAAACAGTTAGAAGGCATAACAAAACCATTACGCCGCAACAGTAAATAAACAGACCGGAGAAGAGAGAGAGAGAGAGACGAACCAGCCGAGGAAAGAAAACGCAACGGGCAAGACCAAGGCCTGAAACCCAATACCAGCATTGAGGTTATGAAAAGCGGCGTAGTAGGCATTGCCATTCCTGGACTCGGTAATGGGAAGCCAAGCGTCCTGAGGGTTGAGCTTGGTCAAATGCCCCACATCCTCCAAATAACTCTTCATATTTATCAATACCCTCTTCATCGGCGTCCCAATCGGACTCAGAAACCTCGGCGAAATGAACGACGTCGGCGTCCATGCCGTCGACTTCGAAGCCGGCCTCGGCGACCTCTGCCCGGACGGCGTCAGAATCTCCGGCGTCGACGCCCTGGGGGTCGCCGGTATCGATATCAGCTCCGTCTCCGGCCTCTCGTCCATTGAACAATGTGTGTTATGAGAGAGATTGAGAGAGATTGAGGGAGAGAGATATTAAAAGGAGGGGACAGAAGCACACATTTTTAACAGGGTATTTGTTGCTCTCAGGAGGCGTCAGTGGTCAGTGGAAGAGTGTGGGAGAGAGAGTTCTGAGAGGAGGGGTCTGTCGTGCGTGTGGAGATTTGAAACAGTGGGGCGATCCTGGCCGTTGGTTTGGTCAGTGGTGCTTTTTTGTTCACGAATCGCGAGGGTTTTGTTTGGAAAAGGGCCTTCGTCTTCTTCTTCTCTGCTCTGGAAATGGATAGTGAGAGTGAGAGTGAGAGTGAGGGGTGGTGTGGGTGTTAGGAGTTTGGATGGTGATTGTTCCGTTTGCGTGTGTATTTATGTTTATGTTGAGGGGATGGATGATGGTACTACTGTAGCACCGAAAAAGATATTTACTGCTTGGTGTTTTGTACGGTCAACTTGTTGAGAGTGAGAAGGGAGGTGATTCAGTGCGGAAGCCACACAAGAATGCAACCAAAATCAATGGATTGAGTAGTAGTCTTTTCCCTTTCCCTACTAGTGCGTTTGGATACCCTTCTCATAATCATACATTCTATCTCATCCAAATACATTCTATCTCATCCAAACACACTTAATGATGGTGATGTTTGAATGGCTCCGTTTGGTTGGTTGTTTGTTTTGGTGTTTTGATGCTGGTTGGAGGTAAAATGTTTTGCCTCAAATGATGTTTTTACACATTTCAAATCCGTAGGCCATTTTCCGGAGAGTGAAGGAGCACAACAACTCATACTAACACCTCCCCCACCACTACAACCTACCTCCACCACGACCCATCACCTTCACCCACTTTCACCGCCATCTATCATTGCCATTTCCGTCACGGCCCACTGTTTTGACAAAAGTCAATCAAACACAAGAAAATAATTGCAGGGAAAGCTTTTTCACACAAAATATTTTACTTGTAAAACATTTACTGCGAACCAAACAGAGCCAATAGAAGAGGAAAGGAAAAATCTAAACAAATCCATTTTTTTGTTAACGCTCTCCTTAGCTAGAATAACGTGGGAGAAAATGGGAATTCGTCGTTAGAAAATTCAAAATTCAGATAAAGTGAGACAAATATCAAGATATTCTCGTTTTGGAGTCCTCTTTTTTCTTCGGAATTCAAGCCTGAAATTAAAATCTACCAAATAATTTTATTACGTTCGGTTCGTAAATTAAACAATCTCCAATTGTGGAGTGTTTTAGTTATGGTTTCTAAGGTAGGTACTATACTAACTCTCTTTTTAATGATAAAATACACTTTCACCCCATCTAGTTTGATTTAAGGACACTTTCACCCGTCTAGTTTGGAAAAGGCACTTCCACCCCTTGAGTGTAACAAACTTCGAGTAATTGTAGTTCCTGGTTGTGGAACTGTTAGCCTAGCGTGAGGTACATCGATGAAAATAGTTTTGGAGATAAATTTACGGCATTTATCATACAAAAATTCTATTATACTATTGGGTAACCTCATATTTCACATAAGAAAATGCTAAATGCCACTCTTTTTTCTTCACCTTTCAAGTTCACCTCTTGTGTTAATGTTTTTGATTGGTGATGTTATTATAGAAATATCTTAAAATAAATAGTATCAACAATCATATCTTGACACGTACAAGATGAACATGAAAGGTGAAGAAAAAATGGTGAAGCATAGCGGCCTTCTTTCACATAATGTGTTGCAGATTTGCCCAAAAGCCACTTTTAGTAACAGATCTCAACTTCATACTAGCGGCGTTACAATATTGGGGTGTAAAGTTTCAAAAGTTCCGCACACTGAGGGGGTGAAAGTGTCATTTCAAAACTAGAAGGAGTGAAAGTGTCCTTCACTCAAACTAGAGGGGGTGAAAGTGTCTTTTATCCACTTTTTGTTCATAGATTTTTTTTTATCCAAAAAAAAAAACAAAAAAAAAACAAAAAAAAAAACAAATTAGCGATCTATGAACAAAAAGTGTAATAATTACAATTAAATTTTAATTCAAGTTTTCCATGCATGTCGAAAAAAGTTTCAAATTGTAATTTAGTGCATTTTCGCTTGGAAATGTTAATCTCATTTGAGATTGATTTCTGTTAAAAGAAAAATTAATCTCCTTGGTTTCTTAATATGTTGTGTCAACTTTCTGTTTAAGTTGACTAATTTGATTGAACCAATAGAACTACAAGTGTTGTTACTCAATATGCTTAAATTTTAATCCAGTTATTTAGGGCATTTCAAACAACTTTCAAATTATGCAGCTGGGGTGGTAGCGGTAGTTCAAGTGGTAGAGCGTTGGAAGCCACTGCATGATGTCTTGAGTTCAAATCCGATTGACGACAAAAAAACAACAATGTCTCAAAAAAACAATTTTCAAATTAAAAGTTCAATAAGCTAAGGTAAAAGTGAAAAAAAAAAAGATTGTTTACAAGGAGAATGAAGGCAAGTGTAGGGTAAAAGTGAAAACATTGTTTACAAGAAAGGATAAAAGAAAGAAATTGATTGCTTGAAGCATGATAATGAGTGAGGGAGTGGGTAAGTGGGTCCATGCCGTGCATCCACAAATCCCGGTCGGTCAATGATGAGAATGGTGGGGGGGTTGGTACAGTCACGAGATGGCAGGCGCGTTGTTACTGAAAGAAAACAAACTCTGCTTTTGCGAATTAATGCAAGCCCTATGGTATTTATTAGCATACTCCAATGTCATGTTATTTGCCCGCGCTCCGCCATTGACCGCTTCCAAACGCCACCAATTCGGACGGTGTTCATCTATGTCTACTAGGATCATTTCATTTGGATTTTAGGTAAAATGTGACGGGCGCCTTCAGGGTCGCTGCTAGGAGAATTCTGAGTTGGGTCGAATCGTATCGGGCCAGAAATTTGTTGATCTGAGGTTGATCTATGTATTTTCGTGTCAGGTCCGAAATTACAAGGCCTAGTCGTTGCATTGCACAAACTGTTCTTACGCGCTATAATTAATTTTTCATATTATTTTTTCTTTTTCAAGGAGCACTACGAAGTTGCTATTGGGCGATCAACGTTGTATTGACGTCTTTATTATTGTTATTGTAAAGATAGAAACATAGCCCTATTGTAATATATGGATTTTGTTTGTGACCTTTGAGATAGGTGGCCATATGCTTTAGGGTTGGGCCGTCATTGTGTTTAACACAAACAATAATGGTTGAAACTCCTTAAGCATGTGATTCTAAAGTCTAACTCTAACGCATACATAATGAAAATATATTTGTTGCGAAAGATGTAACACTTACTTTGGTGATTATACGCATTAGAAGAATTTGTCTTTCAATGTCGATTCTCTATTGTATGATACTGCCTGATTCGAAAAATATACCTTTATAAGCATAATTGTAGTGTTATCAAATTAATATATACTTGTTTTGGAAGGTGACAAAGTTAAGCAAAGAGAGGCAAGCCACAAAATGATTAGTAGATGCTTTCATCCAAAACACCACCAACCGGGCATTCTAAAAACAAAGAAAAAAAGAACACCAACCGGGCACTAAGGCATGGAAGAGGGTCCTTTGACCCAAGGTAAGCATGCGTGTCATAATAAAAACCTCTCTAACATGAGCCGAAAGCAAACCTTTTATCGCAAACTCCCATAATTTCTCTCTACAGCCCGTTTGTTTCTCAATTTTGTATCATGTTTCTACTGCGTCTGCGTTACAACTACACAAAACTATCGCTCTCATGATAATGTTCGTCAAACAATAACTCTTATCATAGACTTGTAACTAGGAGCCTCTTTCCTATCCGTTTCAAAAATAAGATAAAAAATAAAAGCTCTCGATTCGACTTCAACTTCCAGATAGGCCAGCCGACATCTGCAGCAAAAACAACTTTCATCACCTTAAATTCCCTCCCAAATGAGTCAGACAAAACTCTCTTTGTCCTCACCCTTTGACAAATATGGCTCCACAGGAACAAGGCGGTTTGGAACTCCATCATTTTCCACCCGCTAGAAACATTGGAAGCTATAAGTCATCTCGAAGATTCAGTAAGCATCTTGAAAGCCGCTCCAAACATCAACTTAGACAATGTTCGTCATCACGGTCAGCTGCAAGTTCCAACTGTTTTCACAAAAAAGAACAGAGATGCCCATCAACCGGGAACTTCCTTTCAGGTGGACGCCACATGGAAAAAAAACAAACAGTTCGGTACCGCAGCATAGACGGACAACAATAATCAGGATCGATATGGGACATGCTTCTTCAGAGCAATCAACCCCCCCCCCCTTGCCGCAGAAACGCGGGGCAATCTAGAGTTAATGAAATGAATCCTTTCAAATGGCTACAGAAATGTCAACATTCTGACGGACAGACAGTTCAAAACATCCGCAAAACAAGGCAAGACACCAATATTGGCACAATGTCTTGTAATCTGTTTTGATGTTGTTTCAATCATCTTCGTAAGCCGCGATAATGTCTCTAGGGCACACACTATTGCCCGCTTTCTCTCTCACGCCTACTTCATTAATATATGACCGTTTTACTTCTAAAAAACTTATGTATTCATTTAGTTATGAATTTTTCATGTTTTGCACCGGTGGTACTAGTAATTTATTGTCCATAATTAGATTTTGTAAAATTATCTTACAAATTGTACAAGTGTTTAAAACCGAATTAGTTTGCATCAAGGACGTGTGAGACATTTTAAGAGCAAGAAACGTAGGACAAAATTTTGAAAAAAAAATGGATGAGAGTAATCCGCTAGTTAGATGCGGCAAGCAAAAACTATGAGAACAAAATAGCAAGTGAATAAGCGAATTAACGAGTCTATTGCAATCCTATTTCCACAAAATTCGCTCTTTATTTACAATAACTTCCGTTTAACTAATCTATTGTGGATGCAATTAAAATGTTTCCCGACGGAGCCCCTTTTTCATGCCTCTAAAAGTCAATACCTTTGAGCAATTCAAATGTTTGGGCAGTTATTGTAGTAGTACTTTTTTGGAAACCAGAACAATCATAGTACATAACATTAATCACATTTCTTTATAGTAATATTTTGACATAAATGACCAGATTTTGTCATTAATAGAAATATCGTAATCTTAATTACCTTCTATATTCTTATGATACTGTGACTTTATGAGTTGATTATATAGATCAAAGTGGAGATGTTACATATTCAAGCATACGTTTTCATGTTCAGATTAGGCAACAAAATGGCAGAGAAAGGAGTGAAAACAACAATTGTTATGTTAGTGATAGTAATGGTGATGGTTTCTGGGCTTGTCGACGGACAAAGCCGTGAAGAAAGACGGCGACGGTATCTGGCCTGCATAAATCAATGTTGGGGACCTTGCTTTAAAATCCCAGACCCGAAATTAGAGGAGAAATGCTTCAGCGATTGTAACTTTAAGTGCGCAAAAGAGCAACCCCCTGCAGCAAACGGTTTGCTCATTTCTTATTCAACAATGAATTTTTCCTACCGATTCTAAATTTCACTGATTTCATTAATTTATATTGTACAAGCTTTTCACGGCAGTGATCTTTTGCTGGTTATTTTGTTTTGTTGCAGGTATGAATGTGGAATTGGGAGCTTGACATCAAGTTAGGGTTTTTTTTTGTGAACTGATGTTCGGATTATGATTAACAAAAAAAATCACTTTTATTGTGAAATAATATAATTGATTGTCTCCTTATTCGCCATTATTGCACTACCAGTTTTAAGTGGTCGTTGTTGATCATCGCTTTTGCCATGAGAATAACCAATCAGGTTGCCTGAGAATAATGAGTGTTAAACTGGCACTCCGTCCCACCTCTTTTGCACCATTTGGATTTTTATCACTATTCACTGAGTCACTTTGACCCGACAATTTGGATAACAAAACTTTATAATTTATAGTTTCTGAAATATTGTAGAGTAGTTCTTATTTTTATATCATTTTGCGATCCAAATCACCGGATCAAAGTGACCCAGTTACGGGTGAAAAAAGTCCAAATAGTGCGTTTGAGCTGGGATTACAAGTCAACGCACAAATTCTTGATTTCTCATAGTCTAACGTGTGGCCATGGCCACACTTGGGTGGTGGATTCGGGATGGGCCTGACCAGGTCGAGTTTAATTATACCAAGCTAACATGAATGCCCAAGCCTATTACCAGTCTGTCCCAGCTCTTTCTTTCCAATTTGACTTTTGTCACTATTAACTGGAACACTTTGACCCGGTGATTTAAATAGCAAATCAAAAAAAAATGTAATATTTTGATAATTTTTTCATGGTGTTGTAGAGTAAAAGGTGCTATATAAAATGGTGAAAAAATTGTCAAAAAATCGTATTATTTTGCTATCCAAATCACCCTGTCAAAGTGACCCGAATTCGAGTAAAAAAAGTCAAATGGGAAGAAAGAGCTGAGACGGACTGGTATGTTTCAAATTTAAGGTCTGAACTGAAACATTAGGCCCACAAATTTAAATGTCATGTAATTAAATAAAAATAGTTTTATTTACAAGATTTTTTTTCTTTGAGATAGTTATACAAATAGAGGACAACCAATAAACGCCATGTATACAAATATTTTGGATCTCTTTTGCACAATGGACTGGGTTGGGCTAGGGCACGACTTTGATAACCCCCAGCCCGGCCATAAGTTTTTCAGGTCAGCCCAACGTTTTTAAAAAGACTTTTAAAACCGAGTCCTAATAGATTATGTTTGGTTCGGGCCGGCTTTTTGCCGGCCGATGGCGAGCTTCTAATATGGGCTATGGTGGTAATTCTAAAGAAAAGAAAAGAAACAACCAAAAAGTGGGCTCAAGTAGGGCCCAAAGTTCTCAGTTATAGACTTCTTTTCACTACAAGTACCTAGCTTCATTAGGGATCCATTCTAATCCGTCACTCGCAGTAAGATTCTATAGGCTAAGGCCTCGTTTGGGTAGAGGATATAGTATGTGGGGATAAGGCTTATGCTGAGATATGAGTAAGGATATGAATGCTGTCTGATAAGCCCTGATAAGATATGTTGGCTGTCTGTGTTTGGGTGCTGTCGGATATGATGCTAGCGACTTAGTTAGCAAAACGATGCAAAAATTCGGAAATCTTTTCATGGTGTCGTTGAATAAACTTTTTTGCTCTATAATACCACAAAAAATGTCCAATTCTTGCTTTGTTTTACTAACCGAATAGCTATGGCCAAATAATATCCGAATATCTTTTTTAAGAACCTGGAGTCGGGAGGAACGGAAGGAGTCCATGTCAACAACCATTTGTGTGAACCTCCTAATTGTAGGGGTGCAAGTTGAAACCAGAAAAATAGCGATCCAAAGCAAAAATCGTACAAAATACAAATCGACCCGGACCGAACCGCTTTAATCACATTAAACTGTATTGTATAGAATTTTCTCTAGCACCAAAAACATAATATAATTATTTTTTTCATCTAAAATGTTGAAGAATCGTTCATATAATCTTAGTTCTTGTTTGATTTTTTCATAAAAAAATCTTACAAAATTAAGAAAATTGTTGTAGATTCGATCAGATACACTTCTGACTTCACTCTCTATATGTGCATTTCACTTTACACAATTTATTTGTTTTAGGTCAAATATCGAATTTTGAGTAATAACATGTACTAATATGTAAAATGTCGGTTTTAACCGAACTGAAAGGCATAAAACTGAGACGACACAAAATCAAACATATATTAAATCGAACCGTTGGGGTTCTTAACCGAGGCCAACTATCGAATCGTTGAGGTTCTTAACCGAGGTCAACTGTTTGCATCCCTATATAATTGTACAGACTTTTTGAGAAAAAAATAATATTTTTAACTAATCAAAAGTGTAAAAAATGCAATTTTAAAATAAATTATTAAGACCTTGCACCCAACACGAGAGAGACTGACTGGGCAAACACAATTTGTGCTCACTTTAATAGACAATTATTGGTAACTGATTGCAAATCAATATTAACAACTGCCCCAATCGTTGACTATCTACTTATAAAATCTTATGCTAATCATATTTTATTTGTCTTTCCCTTATTTTTTGTAAGCACTTTCCCTTATTAATTGGTAGTACCTTAATAAGAATTAAAAGTTGTTGGTTAAGCAAAGCTTGGCTTATAACTGCCTGGTCTGTTGATGCAAGCGCTTACGTTAGCTAACTCCTAGAATTTTTGTTTTTCAACTTTCTTGACCAAAAGTTAACTCCTAAATTAAAGAAAAAACAACATACTATTCTTCTTGATCAATGGCCTTGTGGCCTAAAGATATTCACGGGCTGTTACCTAAAGACCTCTACTGTTTTGTGAGAGGTATCGGGTGCAACTCCTACTCTTAAGTAAAAGGTAGTTGTAGTTTTATACACGACGTTCTATTTGTTCGACAAAAAAATATATACTTGTTGAAGTTAGGTGAGCTAAAATGATAACTTGTACTAAATGTAACTTTTAACAAAATATAAGTACCTTCATTGCAATTGTTGAAGGAGAATTGCAGAAATCAGCTATTTCATACTGTAAGATGATATATATCTCGTTTTGTAGGGCGGACTAATGTTGCACGAACACACTCTGGCACGTACTGCCGTCGTGGAATGTAATTCCTGATTCCGTATAATAGATGACTTGTTTTTCCTAAAAAACGTGTGCACAGTAAACTTCTGACAAAAGCTTTGATAAGCCAATGAATTGTGTCGAAGAGGAGAAGAAGAGTCAAAACCTATATTGATTTCGAGAACGAATTTGCAACTGCTTTATGGGCTTTCTCTGATTTGCTGAACAAATCGTCTCCCTATCTTTGTTGCTCAAAGAAATCAAAAGCTTTGTAAAAAAATTTATATAGAGGCAATTAGTCTGCTTAAATACTAAAGAGTCACGTCTTCGTGAAGAATTCCAAACGATCCGAGCACACTTTCTCGATTGAACCGCCGAATCCACGCAACACATTTGCGCACACCCCCACTCACAGTAAAGAGGCGATGCCATCATGTGTCTTTTCTCAACTGTCATATTGGACAAACCAAAGGTTACATAATGTGACTTCCCAACACTGCTATGATTGCTAGGCCATAATGTGCTATCTAGTAGGATATCCTCACTAGCGGGCTTCTGAATTACCCCGTACTTTAGTTAGGAGTTATTTTATAATGTCGGAAAAATCTTTGAGAGATTAAAAAAAAAATATATTTTGAACTTATTCTTAGCCTTATAGTATAAGGGTGTCATTGGACATCTATGATTATATAGAGTTTCACTTTGGGAGTACTTTTGTAATTTTTGAGTAATACTGTTTAAACTTTATTTTCCCTGCTTGAGACTTACTCGTGCTTTTGTAAAAATGGAGTGTGACATTTATATACAGTGATTTATTTGTTATCATACTACCTATAATAAAAGGAGATATGGCCACTTTGCCAGCTAGGCGTTTTGCACACCGTGGACCATTGATTGGCTTGCATGTGGGTTTGCCGCCATTTACCTCCAACGGTGTTTTGCCACGTCCTTCTTCGTCACTGTTTACAATTTATTTCAGATTGAAATGTCTGTGTTGCCCTCCTGTGGACCGGTATTTTACTGAGGCCATAATGGCATCGTTATGTAATTATGTTTTCCGGTCTGGACCCATGCGTAAATTCGATGAAAAAAAAATAAAGTTTGATAACTTCCGGTTCTGTCCCTGCTATTTGTCATTTACTGGTTGCTTTCAATGGATTTAGTGGTTGTAATTTTGGTGCAGTCGTTGGATATACATGTAAATTTGTTGAAAAAAATAGATTCAGTTAACTTCCTGTTCTGTCCCTGCTGTTGTCTCTTTATTACCTATCCTGAATAGAGTTGGTGGCTGTAATTTCGTGTTGTGCTTCGGATCGATACGTAAATTCGATGAAAAAAATAACTTTTGATAACTTCCGGTTGTGCCCCTGCTATTTGTCATGTACTGGTTTTTTTCCATAGATTTATTCGTTGTAATTTTGGTGCACTGGTTGGATTTAGATGTAAATTTGTTGGAAAAAATAGATTCAGTTAACTTCCAGTTCTGCCCCTGCTGTGGTCTCTTTATTAGGTATCCTGAATAGAGTCTGTGGCTGTAATTTCGTGGTGTGCTTTGGATACACATGTAAATTCGATGAAAAAAATAGAATCTATTAACTTCCGGTTCTGCCCCTGGTGTTTCTGCTTTATGGGATGCCCTCAATACATTTCGTTGCTGTAAATTGGTTGTGTGACTTGGATGTAGATGTAAATTTGTTGGAAAAAATAGCTTAAAATTGTTTATTACATGCCAATTTCTCTTAATTTCTATCCACACCCTTGCTGCTCGCTGTATTTCAGATGATAAAGTATTTCGTTAGAGGGTTATTTCAACCATGGTTTTTGCAAATGTTTCGGTGTGGGTTTCAAATTGTTCATTACATGTCAGTTTATCTTAATTTCTATCTATGCCCTTGCTACTCAGTGTATTTCAGATGACACAGTATTTTGTTAGAGGGTTATTTCAACCACGGTTTTGGCAAATGTTTCGGTGTGGGTTTCATATTTGGTGGACGTAATATTGTCTACTTAGTTGGATGCAGATGTGAAATTGATAGGAAAAAATAGCCTATGTTAGGTTCTTTTGTAAGAAGTTATTTCAGGCGCACCTTTAAATTGTTCATTACATGCCAATTTACAAGCTATTTCTATCTACGCCCTTGGTACTTGCTGTACTTCAGATCATAAAGTATTTCGTTAGAAGGTTATTTCATCTTAAGCCTGTTTTCGTCTACATGAGAGAGATGCTTATTCTTCATTAGAGGATCAGAAAAAATATGCGACGTTTAGGGTTGTGTCGGTTAGATGTTTAGGGTTGCGTCGCCTGGCGACGTACGCACTGTGGAGTCAGAGAGTGATCACAAGTTGAAGATTGAGCTGTCTAAATTTAGCAGAGGTCCATATGTTTTTCATGCACATGTGAAAGGTAATTTAAAACTACGCCTAAAATCACTTAATACGAAAGTAACTACCTAAAATTGTTAATTGCAAAAGTACCTCTGCTAAATTTAGACAGCTCAATCTTCAACTTGTGATCACTCTCTGACTCCACAGTGCGTACGTCGCCAGGCGACGCAACCCTAAACATCTAACTGACACAACCCTAAACGTCGCATATTTCTTCTGATCCTCTAATGAAGAATAAGCATCTCTCTCATGTAGACGAAAACAGGCTTAAGATGAAATAACCTTCTAACGAAATACTTTATGATCTGAAGTACAGCAAGTACCAAGGGCGTAGATAGAAATAGCTTGTAAATTGGCATGTAATGAACAATTTAAAGGTGCGCCTGAAATAACTTCTTACAAAAGAACCTAACATAGGCTATTTTTTCCTATCAATTTCACATCTGCATCCAACTAAGTAGACAATATTACGTCCACCAAATATGAAACCCACACCGAAACATTTGCCAAAACCGTGGTTGAAATAACCCTCTAACAAAATACTGTGTCATCTGAAATACACTGAGTAGCAAGGGCATAGATAGAAATTAAGATAAACTGACATGTAATGAACAATTTGAAACCCACACCGAAACATTTGCAAAAACCATGGTTGAAATAACCCTCTAACGAAATACTTTATCATCTGAAATACAGCGAGCAGCAAGGGTGTAGATAGAAATTAAGAGAAATTGGCATGTAATAAACAATTTTAAGCTATTTTTTCCAACAAATTTACATCTACATCCAAGTCACACAACCAATTTACAGCAACGAAATGTATTGAGGGCATCCCATAAAGCAGAAACACCAGGGGCAGAACCGGAAGTTAATAGATTCTATTTTTTCCATCGAATTTACATGTGTATCCAAAGCACACCACGAAATTACAGCCACAGACTCTATTCAGGATACCTAATAAAGAGACCACAGCAGGGGCAGAACTGGAAGTTAACTGAATCTATTTTTTCCAACAAATTTACATCTAAATCCAACCACTGCACCAAAATTACAACGAATAAATCTATGGAAAAAAACCAGTACATGACAAATAGCAGGGGCACAACCGGAAGTTATCAAAAGTTATTTTTTTCATCGAATTTACGTATCGATCCGAAGCACAACACGAAATTACAGCCACCAACTCTATTCAGGATAGGTAATAAAGAGACAACAGCAGGGACAGAACAGGAAGTTAACTGAATCTATTTTTTTCAACAAATTTACATGTATATCCAACGACTGCACAAAAATTACAACCACTAAATCCATTGAAAGCAACCAGTAAATGACAAATAGCAGGGACAGAACCGGAAGTTATCAAACTTTATTTTTTTTCATCGAATTTACGCATGGGTCCAGACCGGAAAACATAATTACATAACGATGCCATTATGGCCTCAGTAAAATACCGGTCCACAGGAGGGCAACACAGACATTTCAATCTGAAATAAATTGTAAACAGTGATCATGCACATGTGAAAGGTAATTTGATCGTCTTCTCCCTCAGAACTTTGCCCTCACTCTGTGTCGGTGCTCATTGGTGGGCTTAGCACCGCCTTCTGTTGCTTGGAGCCCAAGTACATTTACTGTTCCAGCCACTATTCTGACGTGAGCTGCTGTTACACAGCTTACACGTGTCGCAACATTCTCGTGGGTTTAATGAGAGGATGTCTCCATTCTCCCACTGTCTACTCTATTCGATCTCTTTCCTGGTATGTGCAAAGCTCTCTCCCTGTTTTGGGATGCATTTATCCCCTGTATTTTTTCTTTTGTTTTTTTATTTTTTCCTTTTAAATTCTATGCTTTCTCTTCTTCTTCATTTTCCTGCTTCAAAGGTTCACTGTTGGGGTTGCATGTATGAATTTTGATGTAAGGTGTGTGTGCAATGGTTTGTTTCTATTTCTCGATAGTTCTTCCTTGTCTTATTAAATTGATCACTTATATTTTCGCAGCATTTTACTCACTGTTTAATTTTTTTTTCGTTTGGAGGTTGAGTGGAGGAGTTGCATGTTCAGACTGGGTACAGTTTCTGGTTGTGGGATAAAATGTGTGTAGTTTGTGGTCAGATTGAGTTTGGTATGGTGGTCTGGTGTTATTAAATGCTGATGATATGGTTTATTCTATGTACATAGGTGTTCCACTACAGTTGCATGTACAGATCCATTGCAGTTTTTAGGTCCCCTATTAAATGTTTATGGTTTGGCAGCATTTTTCTCACTGTTTAATTTTTTTTTTCGTTTGGAGGTTGAGTGGAGGAGTTGCATGTTCAGACTGGGTACAGTTTCTGGTTGTGGGATAAAATGTGTGTAGTTTGTGGTCAGATTGGGTTTGGTATGGTGGTCTGGTGTTATTAAATGCTGATGATTTGGTTTATTCTATGTACATAGGTGTTCCACTACAGTTGCATGTACAGATCCATTGCAGTTTGTAGGTCCCCTATTAAATGTTTATGGTTTGGTGTAATACGGCGTTGTATGTGGGAGTTGGGTGTTATTAAATACCAATGATTTGGTAATTAACCGACTGTATTGTGTCCTGCTATTCAGCAGCTTGTAGATCGTATATCATAACAAAATTGCCCTGTTTGTGATCAACTTTTGTATCTATTGTTTTATGTATATCGTGCCGGGAACAAAATTTGGTTAGACAGTTGTTTGTTTGATTCACTGTCTTTGAATATCCCATGTTTAATTGCATTACGTAATCTGTTCCAGCTGGTTTGTGGTGTTACAGATGTGTTGCTGGTTGTGACGAGTTCATTGGACCGCATTGTCAACTGTTTTCCTGGTAAGATGTTTGAATGAATGGTTTGTTCCGTGGCATGATTGAAATCCAGGGATTATCTAAATTTTCCTCCTTTTTTTTTTCTTAAAATTTTCCTTTTGAATTTGTCATCTGGGTTTATCTGGTTTTTCAGCAACGTTGAAGGAGCTATTGGGCTGAGTGGTAGCTGTATTGGCATTGCTGTTTGCATATCACAGGTTCTTCTCTGCAATTTCTGAAATGATGCGGGTACTGTCGTTCAAAATGCTGGCCATAGCTTGTTTTATTAGTGATGTGTGAACTTTATATGTTGTTATGTGGTCGTAATTCTATTCGATGGTTAAAATTCTACGAGTTCATATTTGTTTGTGTGATTTGTACAATATGATCCTTAATATGATATAATATGGGATGTATGTTAAAAAGATAAATGTCATTACTGGTGATGAATATGTTATGTTAGAACATGTGCGTCACTTGAATTTTGTCAGTGAATAAGTATATTTTGAAGTAGCTTGAATTGAGTTAAGTGTGTATTCACTAACGGCAGCAGACCGTTGCAGAATGAGGTAGATGGAAGTTTAGAACAAAAGTCCCAAAAAATCGGAAAAAGTCGACCATTCGGTGCATCACAAAAATTCTTCGATTGTAGATTTGTTGTGGTCTGTCCTGAGTAATGATTTACAATATAGGTATGTCTGCTACTAATACACACAAGACTCCACCGGTCACTGAATCGGAAGCATTGCAAGCTTCCGGACTGCGCGGAAATTCCCTGGGTGAGGGAGAGATTGAATGTCCCGGCGTTCTGACATCACAGCCGCCAGCTCTTATCAGTACTGCATGTGACACTACAAATGGTCAGTCTTGCAGATTGCCTCCAGTTGATCAACTAAGCAGTGGTAGAATTGCAAGCTCTGGTGCTCGTGGCCGCGGAGGAAGAGGGCGGCCTCGAAAAAATGCAGTTGTCGTAACTTCACACGGTCCATGCAATAGCCATCAGGCAACGCCAGAGTTAGTTAACACAGGGAAACTTGCATTACCTGCTGAATCAGAATCATTGCAGGATGCTGGAGTGAGTAGGAATTTAGTTCCTGGTGGAGATGATGTATCACCATTGACTGTTATCCATCCTGTATATGCTGGCACTACTGATGCATCGTTCGCACTGCCTGATGGTGATAATGTAGGCGGTGGACGAACTGTGGACTGTAGTGGTCGTGGCCGTGGTAGAAGAGGGCGTCCTCGCAAAAATGCTGCTGGTGCAACAACATCTGAACTTACTGCGACTGTGCGGAATCAATTTTTGCGTGAACAGGTAGAGGGCACTGCTGTTGCTGCACCGGTTGCCATAGCCTCTGCCGGGGGTAGTTCCTCAGTCACTCCTACAGCAACTCCCCCTTCCGTAAAACAGCAGGTTAGTGATGTTATTAGCGGAAATTCATGTGCTCATGTTAATTGTTCCGCTATTATGCAATCTATGTGTTCCGATGCAATGATTCAGGTTTTCGGAGAAGGAGGTGAAGTCCCAGACAATGATGTTCGTCACTTTGATGCCACTGAATCATGTAGAGGTGTAGTTAGTGGAGTTAATGCGGTAGATTGTTTTGAAATTGCAAATGCTGTCGATGGAACATCTGCTTCAGAGATTTCAGGGGGGGGGGGGGTCGTCGTGGTCGTGGTAGAAGAGGAAGACCCCGGAAAGCCGAAGCTGATTTGACTTCGCATAAGGTCAATGATGGAGTTAGAGGAAGGACGGAGCGAGACAACAATCCAAAAGTATTTGATAATGTCGCGCGTGCCTGCAACCATTTTTTCCGTGATCAAATAGAAATAGCTGGTGTGTCCAAAGTGGTGCACAATCCTTCCACTGGGGGTGGTCCATCCAATACTGTTATATCGTCTCCCTCAAATGTAACACAGCAGTCCATTCCCGTGTCTCCCGTGATTGAAATACGGGAGGTTTCTGATGTTAGTTCTCAAAGTTCATTGGCTGATGTTTTGGGTTGCCATACCAGGCAAGTTACACCGTCCGAATCATGTAGTGTTGCAATGACTGTCGTTGCTGGTAGGAATGGTTCCGAGGTTGAAAATATTGAATGTGGGATATCTTCTCAACAACTATCATGCAATACTGGGCGTGGACGCGGTAGAAGAGGCAGACCTCGGAAAAATGAAGCTGTTGCAATTTCAGATAGGCTAACTGTCCAGCCTGGACATAGGCCGGAGCGAGAGAACGGTGCCTTAATGTGTGATGTTAATGCGGTAGTACGGAATCAATTTTTCCGTGAACACATAGAATCCACTGCTGTAACTGCACCGTCTGACACATCCTGTGCCGGAGATGGCACATCAGCTACTCCTAAAGCACCTACCCCCTCTGTAAAACTGCAGGTCGCCAATGTTATTAGTGGAAATTCAGGTGTTGCCGCTGACTGTTGCGATGTCATGCAACCTATGTGTTCTGATGCATTGAATCAGGTATTGCGAGGACGAATTGATTCTTCTTCTGTAACTCCAACTGCTGACCGCAGGTGTTGTGGTGAAGTTGCAGGCAATGATGTTCGCCACTGTGCTGCAACTGAACCAGTGAGTAAGCTTGGCGTCGGTGATTGTCTGGTCACTGGAGATGATGTCACAGGGATAACTGCTGTACATATTTCACCTGGGGCTCGTCGTGAATGTCGCATAAGAGGAAGACCTCGGAAGAATGGATCGAGTGCAACTTCACACAATGATCCCAGTGGTGTTCAGAAAAAATTGCAGGGAACCAAAGACTCAACAGTCCCAAACAGCTCGAAGGTTGTCGCCAATCATTTTTTCCGTGATCAAGTAAATTCATTTACCATATCAACAAAAGGTTGCTATAGCTGTGAGAGGGAAGATTCGTCCACTGCTCATGAGGCTGCTCCTGTGATTGTGACAGAAGATGTGGCAAACATCGTTCATGGAGAATCATCGGTTGACATTGTGCATTCCTACGGTTCACAATTTACTTATTCGGAAGCAGTCACTCATCGGCCAACTTTGTTGCCTGGAAGCGGTGGTAAAGAAGTACATAATGAACAAGATCAGACACCTAGAGCTGTTGTTCGTGATGGAGAAGACGTAGGCTGTAATGTTGCTAATGCAGACAAGGCAGCGAGTAGCGTGGCAACTTCAAGAAACAGTCGGAAGAGAGGTAGACCGTCAAAAGTTAATTCAAGTGCTTCTCCAGTATGTGAAAACAGAAGCAGTGTGAGTCCAAACAATAGTCGAGAATGCAGAGGAGAGGAGCAAACTGTTGTGCCTCGGCCTAAGTGTGATTCGCAACGAAAGCACAGTGGAATGGGGAAAGTTTCGTCTCAGAGATTACGTAGACGTGGCATTGCATGTCTCCCGTCAAAACATTGCACTGCAGCCTCCACAAATGCAGTCGGTACCTCATTGCCTCCGTCCACAGCAACTGCACAGCTAACGCCACATTCCAGATCTTCCCGGATTGTTGTGCGTCATGGTTTCTGTGTCACTGCTCTGGATGTGTACAATGGTCAGCAGAATCATGGGCTGGCATTTGCTCCTTCTAGCGTGACTACTGCTCCGTGTTCTCGCACAGCGCATGATTCATTTCCACCTCCCTTATTTCGCTATGCTGCAACTGAATCATCATCTGACATTCCTGCATCATCGAAGACTATTGGTGAAGGTGGTTCATCATGCTCATTGGTAGGTGAGTCCAGCAAGCATCCTCCTGGTACTTCCACTGGCGCTAAACCATCGAGTGAGTATTATACTACTACTGATTTCATGATATTCCCCCTCTTGTCTGTTCACAGTATTGATTATTATTTTCAATGTGTCTGTCTTGCAGAGAAGAAGCGTAGAAAGAAGTGGCAACGTGATCCTCCCTCTCCTCCCACTGAACCGAGCCGGCTACCCCAGCCAAGGATATGTCCTCATTGCCAGGCCAAACTTTTTGCGTATGAACCAGATGGATTTTGCTGCAGTTCGGGCCGAATTGTTCTTGCTGCACATGAAATTCCTGATACACTGGCTGCATTGCTACTGTCGGATAATGCAACAAGTCAGGAATTCAGAACTTCGATTCGTGCATACAACAGTTTATTTTCTTTCACATCCATGGGCGTGAAGAATGATCGTGAAATCCTCAAGAACAGCAAAGGAATTTATACATTCAGGTTTCAGGGTCAAATATATCATTACATCAATAACCTCGACCCCGGTGAGGAGACACCTCGATATCTGCAATTATATTTTTACGATCCTGCTTATCAATTACATTGTCGATCTCAGACGTTCAGCAATGTTGATCCGTCTATTATTGCTTACCTGAGTGACATCCTGAAATCAAATCCCTATAATGAAAAATTCCAATCAATGTCTGAAACCCCTGATCTCATGGACTGTGATATACGTATTCGGTGTGATCCCGGATTGGATCAGAGAACCCATAACATGCCTACTTCAGATCAGGTTGCCGGCATTTGGATAGATGATGAATATCGTGCAGGCAAGTATTCGCGTGATATCTTGGTGCAGCGAAAGAAGGGTGGGCCAGAACCAATCAAGTACCACTTGGGTTGCTACGACCCACTACAGTACCCGATTATGTTCCCTTATGGTCAACCTGGTTGGCATACTGGTATTGAGAAGAAACCTGCAAAGAATAATCCCGCAAAAGCGCCAAAGAAGAAGAAGCGACGTTCAGGTTTGCACATGCCCAATGTTCTTCAATGACAGAATCTTCTCTTCTATGCAGACATATTTACATCATTTTCTAACTGTTATTTGGGTCGATGCAGGTAAAGAGGATGCAGAGTCAGAGATTCCAACTGTGACTTGTCGGCAGTACTACTGCTATCGTTTGCAAATTCGAAGCATGCGGCATTCCTCGATTTTATTTTTCGGTCGTCTGCTTCAACAATATATTGTTGACATGTACATCAAATTGGAAACAAGTCGACTTGACTATGTGCGCTTCAACCAAGATGATATTCGTGCAGAACTTTATCGAGGTATAATTGATAGTCTGGCAGCAGGAGAAACGAATCCTGAGAACATTGGTCGTCATGTTGTTCTACCGCCTTCATTTGTTGGGGGACCACGAGATATGAAGCGTCGTTATCAGGATGCAATGGCCCTCGTGCGTCAGTTTGGAAAGCCTGATTACTTTGTGACGATGACTTGCAATCCTAGATGGTCTGAAATCCAAGATGAGCTCCTGCCTCATGAGGAAGCATCGAATCGACCGGATTTAGTAGCTCGGATTTTCCGTGCGAAGGTAGTTGAGCTGAAACGTGATTTAGTTGAACGAGAAATTCTTGGACCGATTGCAGCTTATACGTATGTCATCGAGTATCAGAAACGTGGTCTTCCACATGTGCATTTCCTGCTGATTCTCAAAAAGTTTGCGAAATTGATGCAACCTGATGAGTATGACAGGTATATCTCAGCTGAAATTCCTGATCCTGAGGTCAATCCTCATCTCTACAATGCCGTTGTCAGGCATATGATGCACGGTCCTTGTGGTGAACACAACAAGAACAATGTATGTATGCGGCCTCGTACTGGATGCAAGAACAGATATCCCCGGGATTTTTGCAATGCCACAAGAACTGGTGATAATTCGTTTGCTATTTATCGCCGACAGCGCAACGGTCGCACTGTTGAGGTTCGCGGAGCCACTCTTGATAATAGATGGGTCGTGCCTTACAATCCATATTTGCTGGCGAAATATGACTGCCACATAAATGTCGAGATTTGCTCAACAATCAAGGCAGTTAAATATCTGTACAAGTATATCTACAAAGGGCACGATAAAATTGCATTCCAGCTTGTGTCAAATCAAACAAGTGGTATTGATGAAATTGCAGCCTTTCAGTCTGCCAGGTGGATTTCACCTCCTGAGGCTGCATGGCGTCTTTACAGTTTCCCGCTCAACGAGATGTATCCTTCTGTAATTGCACTTCCACTTCACCTTCCTGGCATGCAATCTATTTCCTTCGACAAATATACGAAGCTTCCATACATTGCCGCGGATAAGAAGTACGCAAAAACAATGTTGACGGAATATTTCGAAACAAATAAGCGTGACAAAAGTGCAAAGCGTTGGTTGTATAGTGAATTCCCACAACATTACGTGTGGAATAAGACAAATTTATGCTGGGAGCCTCGGAAGAAGGGCTACAGTATTGGACGTATTGTTGCTGCTAATCCTTCGGAGGGAGACCGCTTTTTCCTCCGATTATTACTGACTCATGTCCGAGGTGCTGAATCATACGAGCAGCTGCGAACAGTGAGGAATCACATATGTGAATCATATCGTGAAGCATGTGAGAAACTCGGTCTGCTGGAAAAAGACACAGCACTTGAAGATTGTTTAGAAGAAGCTGCGACTTTTCAAATGCCGCAAACATTGCGGCGTTTATTTGCCACTATCCTTGTGTACTGCCAGCTAGGCAATCCACGGTCTTTGTGGGATCGGATGTATATGAATCTATCTGAAGATTTCCGGAAAGAGAGGAGATTGAATGAAGCTCAAATTCTATTCAGAACTGTTAAAGGAGTGAATATATTTCTAGAGGCAATGGGGAGACAATTGATTGATTTCATTACTTCGTTACCAGTTAGTCAGAGTGAGGAAATGAGTTCCGTGAATCGGGAAATTGAAGAGGAATTGACAGTGCCCATTCCAGCCGAAGACGTGGCTGCCATCGACCAGCTAAATAACGCGCAATCAGCAGCTTACAAAATAATCACAAATCACATCGACGAACTGAAAGGTGGATGTTTCTTCGTCGACGGACCAGGTGGCACGGGGAAAACTTTCTTGTACAGAGCTCTGCTGGCATATGTCCGCAGTAGTGGAGGGATTGCTCTGGCTACTGCTAGCACTGGTATTGCAGCCTCAAACTTGCCTGGTGGAAGAACTGCGCACTCTCGCTTCAAGCTCCCCTTGGATACCACGGATAAGAATACATGCAACATTGGAAAACAGACAGCTCTTGCTCACCTTATTCGTGAGGCCAAAGTTATCATATGGGATGAGGTGACGATGGCGAAGAAGCAGAATATAGAGGCTTTTGAATGTATGCTACGCGATATATGTTCCAATGAATCGCTATTTGGAGGTAAGGTCGTGGTCTTTGGAGGTGATTTCAGGCAGGTGCTGCCTGTCACGGTGCGTGCTACTAAGGAGGAATGTATCTCCAACAGCATTGTTGACTCACCTCTATGGGCCAGTATGCATTTGCTTTATCTAACGGAAAATATGCGTGCTGTTGACGATCCTACCTTCTGCCAATTTCTCTTGTCGATTGGAAATGGTAGTGTGCAAGATGTTGATGAAGCGACAATAGATTTGCCAAAATCGATGATTGTGCCATTTATTGATGAAAGCATGTCAATAGATTTGTTTATTAAAGCTGTATACTGCAATTTCCAATCTGACTGTTTGGACCCGCGGTACCTTACCGAAAGAGCAATTCTAACTCCTCGGAATGACTGCGTAGACCGAGTCAATGAAATTTTGCTGAGTAGATTTCCAGGGGAGTCCCATACATATAATAGCTTCGATCGATCTCTGCTAGAGAATCAGTCGACTCATCCAGTAGAATTCCTGCATACACTAACTCCCAATGGGATCCCACCTCACCACTTAGAATTGAAGCCAGGTTGTCCACTAATGTTGCTACGCAACCTTGACCCGTCATCTGGATTGTCAAATGGTGTCAAACTTATTTGCAAGGAGTTGTTGCCTAATGTAATATATGCTGAGATTGCAGTCGGTCCAAATAAGGGGAAATCCGTGTTCATTCCTCGGATCCCACTCAGACCGTCCCAAACAGATCACTATCCCATAGAATTCGAGCGTAAACAATTTCCAGTTCGACTATGCTTCGCTATGACCATCAACAAGTCGCAGGGCCAAACTCTGAAACGTGTTGGTGTTTACCTACCGCAACCTGTATTCTCGCATGGTCAACTGTATGTGGCATTATCCAGAGCCAAGTTAGGGTCTGCAGTTAAAGTGTTAATCGAACCAATTGACGGGATTCAATTTAATTGCACAACTCGAAATGTTGTGTACAAAGATCTGTTGCATAGAGCAACTCGCGTACACAGCACATTTTAAATTCCATTCATGGTTAGTGCTTGCCGGTTTCATCATGCGGAGATGCCACTCATGTGGTGTGCAGTAATATAATATAATGTCACCTGAAACAGACTTGATCATTAGTTGAAAATCTTGATATCTTATATACTAACACTATTCAAATGTCTTTTGTAGGAATTCATTGAAATCATGGAAGGTAAAACTTTGAAGTTGTCTGAATTGACGGACGAATGCAAAGAATGGAAACTCCGACTGCGGGTGGCCGAGAAATCACGAATATTGACAGGAAAGGCTTCCAACACAAAGTACCAGCGTTTTGTGCTCTGTGACAGTGAGGTTGTAATTAAATTTATGCAAAGATATTGGTCAAATAATCTGACTGTTTGTTTCTTTTATTTTGCAAATGTAGTGTGGTTTTGCTGCTGTGTTCACAATTGTTATTCTCAATCTGTCGGTTTCCACGTTCAATAAATTTTTATTCAAGTTGCAGGGAAAATAGATCCAGGCAACATCATTTGATGCAGATATACCCAACTTTGACAACAAGTTACATGTCTATCATTCGTACTGGTTTAGCAATGGTGTTGTGCGACCTGTTAATCCGAAGTACCGTTACATAGATCATGATTTCTCCCTTGTGCTTAACAAAGAAATGGAGGTAACCGCAGTTGAAGATAAGGTGGACGAAGGCTGTGGCAGCAACTATAATTTGAAAAGTCTGGAAGAAGCTCGCACTCTTGTGAATTCCCGTGAGAAATTTGGTAGGTCATATGCACTGCTTTGCATAATTTGTACATAGATATTTCATATTAATATAAAGTGTTAAATGTTTCCCCATAATAAGTACACACTTCTATCTGTATTGTTTGTATTTCACTATGATCATAGATGTTGCTGTCATCGTCATTGCTGTAATGTCCACGAAGACAGTACCCCGAAAAGATTCAGCAGGTCGTGCTCGAGTGAGGGATGTCATTGTTCTGGACGACTCGTAAGTACCCTGCCTCTGAGCATTGTTTGGTATTACGTAGTGTTCAAGTGTTGCTTCCTGGTGCGTGCAATTATTGAAGGCTATATTTACATATATCATTTCAGCGGTGTCCCAGTTTGTTTATCCTTATGGGACGATGCAACCACAGCAGAAGGAGATAAACTAAATATACTGGCCAGTGCTCATCCAGTTGTAATTGCAACGAATGTGTGTTCAACAACATATCTGGGTAACTTTCCCTTAACATCAGTATTAATGAGTATGGAATTACAAGATTATGAACGGAATGGAAACATGACTGCATTATATGAAAACATAGCTTGCATAACATTATATTCGTGTAATTGCTGTACATGTGTTTGTAGATTTTTCTCTGAGGACAACAATGTCCACTATGTTCCTGCACAATATCGAGGATCCAAGAGTTGACGAGTTGATTGACTGGTATATGAATACAACTATTTATACAGTTTCCAATAGCGACAACATGATATATTTCCCACATTTAATCTCATATCTGTTTCTCTCGTGTAGGCGTGATGCAAATTATCAGAAGATTGATAAACTCAGGAATCCTGAATTATTGTTGGCACAGAAGAATCCTAAGACAAAGAATACTGAATTCAAGTTGTCAAAGATTGCAGACCTCCCAGAAAAACCGGTATTTTCTCCACCGTAGTTATATCATATTGTTGGGAATTTATTGTTATGTCCAGTTGACAGTCCTCTATATATATCCTGCAGTCTGCAGACACTAATGTCTGGGTGAAAGTTTCAGTTCTTGCCTTACCTGAAACACAGAGACCGTGGTACCATTCTTGCAGTAAGTGTACTCGTGCAACGAGCTATGTAACTGGAGAAAAATTCAACTGTTCTGGTTGCCACAATTCTGATTGCACTTCCGTACCATGGTAATTTGATATAATTCTCTTCTATCCAACTTCAGCTGTATATTCAATCTCCAGTGACCAAATATAGAAGAGCAACTATGAAACAGAAGAATGGGAAAAAAAAAAGAGGAAAATTTTTTTTTTCCAAAAAAAAAAAAAACAGATAGAAAAAAAGTTTTGAATACATTCATTTTTGCTTTGTAGGGGTCGTCTAGAAGTCCAAATTGGAGATGACACTGGAGAGCTGAATGTTGTCGTTTTCGGACATGGTGTCGAGGCTGTCCTGAAGAAAAGTGCTGTTATATTGTCAGCAATGACAGGAGATGTATGCACGCTACACTTAAGGCTTCATTCGATAGTTTATTAATGTTATGGTTCATATGTTAGTGTGCTTTGTGAGGATAGTGCTAACTACAAGACATTGATTCATTTCAGGAACACAAGGAGCTATTGCTTAAAGCTAATGAGTCAAGTGTTAAGAACATGTTCTATTTTCGACTTGCTGGATCTACAAGCACGAACCGCAGAAGGGTCAACAAATGGAATGTTCGCCAAGTGGAGACGGCATAGTCGGACACAATGCCAGCGTATGCGCCCAACTGCAGATCAAGTATGCAACCACATGTGTACATAGAAGCATTACTACAATAGAAGCTCTGCTGTGATCCACTAGCACTACAACTTTTGTTCACCTTGAAAAAATGCAAGGAGATAACATCATGGTAATGTTCCATTGTTATCTCCCTGCCTTTTGCCCCCCCCCCTTCTTTCCCAAAAACTATTGCATCTTCGAACAGATTCGTCCTCTGCCTTCCGTTTAATATTAATCTATATTAAGTTCTCCATGTTTACAATTGCAGTCAATTAAACTGATATTCCATATTACAAAAAGTTACAGTTGCAGGGATATAATACTAATACATATGTATAATATAATAGCTTGTACACAGAATAAAAACAATAAACGATCCTTGGAAATTTTGGTGAGGAAGAGAGAAAGAGGAAAAAAGAAAAGGGAAAAAACCAAAAAAAAAAAAAAAAAAAAAAAAGAGTTCCATCAGTTATTAGATTTCATAACCAACACAAAATATTCTTGTCTACATTTAGTACACATGCTTCAAGATGACTTCAAAGGCCTGCACTTTCTAGGTCTCCTATATAATGTTACAAGATTGACTGTAAGCATTTCATGAACTATTTCTCAATCTATTCACCATGTCAGGCTACAATTCTGATGAAGAGCATTCTTGCTGGAGTTTAACCACCTTGCTAACAGACCTTCCCACCACTGAAATTAGCATCCCAGCTGGGAGCTATGTTCACATCTTCTCACCCAACAACACAGTGCAGCCTAACATGAGCTCACCCTATCATCCAATGACTGGAAACACAATGTATGATGCCGGAAATCACCAATTTCACGTTATTCACAGCCCGACATCACCAATTTTCCGTGCATCGCCTCCCAGTGGCAACGAATTTATGCATGCAGCTTACGGTGTTGGTGTAGCACTTTCTCACAGTCCGCAAAATTGTCACTGGAACAGTCCCCCAATGCGAAGTCCAGGGTCACCAGTCTTCTATGCATCGCCGCCTACTTGTACAGATTTCCTCCATGGCTCATACACTACAGGTATTCCCCTACCAAATTCCCCTCCACAATATAATTATTACAACTCCATTGCATCTCCCCAGTATCAGTACTCCCCTCTTTCGTCAAATATTCACCCTCAATCACATTCATACTCAGCCTCACCACAGAATTATGGTTCACCAATTCCAATACCAGACCATCAAGTATTAATACCTTTACATTTCCCTACCCACACATCAGATTTCCTTCCGCAAATCACCGAGCAACCTTTGGTATACCAAAGTGATCTGCAATCAACCTATGCTTCAGACAATGCTGATGATGAATGTATATTCTTCCTCGAAAACTTGCCTCCTCCGAGACAACAGAATCCATATTTGACTTCTACACCAGGTCATCATACTTTTACGAACCCAGGTAACGGCAATGAAACTGGATCCTCTTCTTCAACTAGCAAGAAGATCCGCTCCCCATCTACGTCATCTCTTAGAATCCACTGGTCACCTCCTGCAAAACATATCATCAAACTAAATTTCGATGGGGGATTCTACTGCGACTACAAACGTCCAACCTGGCCAACCATAGTTCGTGCTGGTCTATATCGGAATTGTACAGGAGATTGTGTGTATGCCTTCGCTGAAATTGAGCATGAGAAGAACTCTGACTTTGCAGAGGCATCTGCACTGTGCAAAGGTTTGAAGTATGCATTAGATCGGAACTGGCTTGATATATGGGCAGAGGGCGATGCTAAAAACATTATTGACCACATAACTGGTGTGTGTTCTCATGTTTTCCCAGAAGACGTTTGTGCCGAAATCGAAGAAATTAAAGAACTACAAAAAAAATTCAAATCATGTTTGATAACATTCATCCATCGTGAAGGTAACTCTGCGGCAGATGCACTCTGTGTAGCTTTCAAACATCACGATGGATGTTATGCATTCGAAACAACGGGTCTACCTGAACGTGTTCAGGATATTGTCGAGCAAGAAAAAAAAGGGAAGACATACCGTAGAGCGTAGTAACCGGTTCTAGCATTTGTACCTGGTTCATTTTGTAACACTAGCATCATGAATAATTTGTGTAATGTAATGTTGTTAATTTCGGCGAATTCAGATACTCTTACCAATCCACGTTCACATTGGAATTTGGTTAAGTAGTGTTCACTCACCAAAAAGGAAATTACAATAAAAGAAAAAAAAAAGAAATAAAAAATCAAAAAAAAAGGTCTTTTATAATACTCCGTTCAATATTTACACGAATCTACTTATTTACACAATGAGTTCATCTGGGAATGGAGCTGTATATAAACTGAAGTACTATCCCAGACAAATCAGTTGTTGCTGTGTATAATATAATATACATTTAATTACATATATTAAGACATATGCACAAAAATCAATTTATTTTGTTATCTGTACTACACTTTCGAATGAATACGCCCACAAATCATCAGAAATGCAACGTATCAAATTTATAGCTACATTCCACGAAATTGCAATAATACTATGAGTAATATTTCGTATATTAATTACAATATGTGGTAATTTATGGCTTCTAGGCAGAAAGTAGGAAACAGTTGGAAAGAATAGATATCCCTACTGCTATTGAAATGAATGCAGCACATTGTGATAGAAAATTCAAGGCAATGTGAGTAAGCCATTACATGAGGCAACAGCACAGGTTCCATGCATGCCACACATGTGGCTGCTAAAATCTGCTTGACAATCATGACTTTGTACCAACCAATGCATCAGCTCACCCATTACACCTATACTGTGATTGGTATTCCTAAAAAGTAAAAGATCTGGTTGACGACACTTGTCAACAGAATTCTGAAATTTCTTGGAGACCAAGTTAAAAGAACAGATATAAATTAGTATTCCACAATTTCAACTATTTGCCGAGCAACACTTCAAGGTAACCATTATATACTAGCATAAATTGAAGATATTGTTTCCACATACACAAATTTAACAAACTTACTTTACAATGTGCAGATAAATAAGAGAAGTATAATCTGGATGCAAGGTTAGTATCCACTTCTGTATTGCCAGGTCAACGACGTGTGTTGTGCTCGTAATCCACGTTAGTAAGTTATATACTGCAACAACTCACCATTACAAAATATATACCTTATTTCGGTTTGTAATTATCGAAATTATGACAGATATATTTCAATGGAAAGCTGCCGTAACACCGGAAATGAGCAAAACGTAACCGAGGAAACACGCAGCATCCCAAGAGGAAGGGCCGAGGGAGCAGCTATCTGTCGCAAAATATTCAACAGTGGTAAAAATGTTGATGAAATGATCACAGATACTGAAAAGGAAATTCAACGAGTGGAGCGTCAAATACAAATACTGGGAAAAGTAACCTTTCTCAAGCAACAACAGCTCGAGATCCAGATGCAATTTCTTCAAAAACTGCAGCGAATGAGCATTGCCAGTAGGCGGTCGGTGACATCCAGCACGTCATCATCGCGATCCAAGCGAAAACGGTCTCCAACAACCGCAGGAGAGGATTAGTAGAAAATGAATCTGTTAACATATTCTCGATGTTTGATTTTAAATGTTGTCTTTACGGTACTCTTGCAATTTCACGTTCCAGCCGTTTCGTAGTAACTTATGCCTCATAATTTTGGGATGTCAACAACTTGTAACATCTCTTTCCTTTTTTATTTCTTTTTTGGCACTCCATTTTTTCCACTCTTTTTTTTTTTTTTTTTTTTTGGATTTTTCTTTTCCCCCTTCTTTCTCCTTCTTCTTCTTCCGTTTTGATGTGCATCTTTTTTTCTTTCCAACAACTTCCATTTGAACTAGATGAAATTCATTACTTCAGAACATTAAAAAATAACGTCAGTAAGCAAAAACCTTGATCAAGATTATTTCACATGACAGCCAATATAGTGTCTATGGACACCCAATTTGTGAAATACAATGAAAAATAACATTATTAAAATTTATCACTGATACCTCAAAAGCAGAGATAACTTTATGATTTGAAAAAACAACATCCACATCCTACATTTACAACTACCCAACTTCGTTGTGCTGGTAAGAAGACCTTTCAACTTCATCCTCCAAGCCAAATCTTCCCTGATTTCTAACTTTTCTCTAACAGGTATTACAACTTATATCGCAATGATAATTTCGAACAGGTACTGGATATCATACCGTATTTCTCACAGCGATCTACTTATTCACAGTATTCCTATTCGTGATTGTTTAGGTCGGGAATCCTCCAACTTGATTCATCAGATCTCAGCGACTCACAGGTTCACTCTACAGGTACCTGATTCCAAATAGCATCTTCTTTATCTGTGTAATCGCTCACAGGAAGAAATCTACATTACTCATATTCAGTCCCTTTTGTGAACAAATGATTGGCATTTATCGGGTGCTACTGTTTTCATATGTTATATTAGTGATTTCTATTCCAGATCTGCTACCAATGTCTTGATCTATAAATAGTACACTCCACATAGAGACGAAATCTGTCTGATTGGTGCACAATGGAAATAGATATATTTGTTGATAAGAGGTTCATCTTTAGTTTCAATTGAAGACACACATTGGTATATTTGGCTGGATAATGACAGGAAAAAAAAAATAAATAAAGAAGAAAGAATAAATAAAAAAAAAATGATCAGGAAAAAAAATGTTGTGAAATTGTAAGTACAAGATTCATGAATTTAATGTTGTTAATCTGACTAATAGATTAAATTGTAGTCATGTGGAATGTGATTATAGCAATAATTGTAAGTACAAGATTCATGGATCTACTGTTGTTAATCTCACTAATAGATCAGCTTCGAAAGACAGCCTTTGCAGATATATACAATTAAGCTTATGCGTAAAATAGCAACCATACTTTACCCAATACATATAGGCCACTGAGTCATATGGAACGTGATTATACCAATACATATAGGCCTCCCACTACTCAAATACTGATTATTTATTACAAATTTACAGTAGTCCAGATATCTCAATTTTGGGAACATACCAGGTCACTAAACACAAAACTTATTGGTGTAACTCCTTAAACCAAAAACAGTTCATACTGAATCATGTTAGGTACAATTAATTTCTACCAGATAGTTTCGACTGAATATTTTTATTTTACGTACGAAGAGTTATAAAGAAATAGCATCAGTCTGTGAATTCATTACGATGTGGCTCAAAAAATATCTCGTGCAAATTAACTCACACGGACATTAATCATTCGTAGTTTCAGTAAATAATCATACATGTATTTCAACCCCCATATCGCAACTTGTGCTCAACCGATTGCTGATGTAGCATAAATGAAAAGAACGCATTAACATGCATATGTTTAAGATCGTCTCCTCTGTACCACATTCAGTAATACAGATTACTATATTCCTCTTGCAGCTATCTGGAAATGAAATTCTTCCGAGTTATCACGGATCGAGATGAAGACAACAACAACTTGGTAGGCCTTAAGTCACATATATATGTGTGTATATATACACATGTATATGTGTGCTTTTTAGAAAGAAATTGAATTGAATAACACTAATATTAATTTTAATAAGAGATGGATTTATTAAAGATTTCAAGCATCTATTCACTGCAGCGACTGCCAGATGACTTTGTGGAACATCATCGATCCAATCTTGGAATTAATGCAGAGCTTGTAGTCCCAGATGGCCGAGTGTGGGAGATAAAAATGAAAAGTAGAGGTAACGACATATATTTGACAACAGGGTGGAAGGAATTTGCAGCTCATTATTCGCTCTCATTTGGGCACATGCTGACTTTCAAGTACGAGGGACATTCCAAATTCAAAGTGACAATCTATGGTCTCGGTACATCAGAGCTAAATTACAGTGCTGGACCTTCTATCCTGAATGCAAGAAAGTGTGCAGCTACTCGTGCATTGAATAAGGCTAATTCCTACAAGGCTCACTGCAACAACCCATGTTTCGCTGTTGAAATACAGAAGTCCCATTTGGAATCTTCTGGCGGACTGGTAAACTTTCAATGTTAAATTTCATTTACAACGGCATTGTATTCAATTGCAACGATAGCAACTGACAATCTCATGTTTGCATTACAGAATATACCAATTAAGTTCAGCAGGGCATACTTGAAAGAGCGGACAACAGTTGTGTACATTACAGGGACTTCTGGTAATACAACTTGGACTTGCCGTTGCAAATACCCAGGTGGAGAGAACAGCGATAAGAGACGAGTGTCTTGGTATCAATTTGCCAGAAGCGCTAATGTACGTACTGGAGATGCATGTGCCGTGGAATTAGTTGATTCAAGCATGCCAAAATTTAGGGTGAAAGTGTTTCCAGCATAGCCTCAACGTATGAAAGTACTCTGTACTAAGAATATCCAGACATTTCTTTAAACATCGTCATTCTGTCAACCTGTTCCAGTATTATTCTATGTTATTATCTTTGCAAAAACATAACAACCTAATGTTGCAATGTAACTATAACTTTGATGACATGCATCATGCTATGGTTTGCTTAATATCTAATGCATTAAGTTACATTATGTTTCATATATATTGTGACATATCAAAGTAACAATCTCTGTTCCCTTTTATTTCAACTGAACTTGGCATGTTCAATCACAACCTACCTCAACAATTCCAGCTGCAGTAATAATAAAGGCAAATCTTGCACACAAGTAACAACAGTATTTCAAATGTCGAATTGGATTGAATACTATCAGACTATAACACTCACATGCTGTTGTACAATTCAATGCCTCGAGATTCCACACATGCAAACTTCAAATAATGCATTTGTTGCAATATCTACCACATCATGAACATGAACTACACCTGCTCACATACTGAATCTGCACACACAAAGTCACAGATATTGAACGGTTGGCAGAGGTCTCTACAGAGCATCTCTTTTCAATTTCAGATGCAAATAGGTAAGAAGCTTCCAAATGTCTCATTGATATATGAACCCTCTTGGAATGCACTTGCTGATCAGATAGTGCAGAAGTAATTGCGATCATGTGACCATCTCTGCAAATTGCACAATAAATTAACTACAAATGTGAATTGTCAATTCAAGACATGATCAACACATAGGAAATAACATGATGAAAATTCAACTTGCAATGGTTACATCGAATTTAGAAATTACATTAATTATATATTGCAGAATATGTGACCACAGGTATGCAAGACCTAACTATATAAGAACTGCTTCCCATGTCTACAATCAGTATCAAATTGCAAGCAATACAATTGAGATTCAGAAGTTGAATCAATATACAACTAACAAATCCGTTGTATACTGAAGATGATGCCGTCCAAGATTGCAGATGTTCGTGCGTCACTGGTAAAGTTAGAAAACCTCAAATTATTGTTATCACAGAATCGGTGAAATTCCAGGCTATCCATCTATGTGTTAATATTTTTGATCTGCATATACTTTCATCTTCGGAATTTACAATAAGTATTTTCTACATACAATCTTTAACGGAATTCTTCTTCTTGCATATATCGGCCCTTTGGTTTTCAATATCTCTTCTTAATCATAATTTAACTTCATTCAAACTTCTTTATTTCATAATGCATCGTTCTGATTTCTGTTTCTCCGGCTTCATCCAACACTGAGAAGCCTATGTATGAAGAAGCCTGGCTTAGGGTATCAACACGTATCTTTCCGACAAGTCAAACCACTTGGTTCAATGCATGTAACCGTTGCAATCGTGAACGTCGACGTCCATACTGTCCCGTATGTAATGACATACAATGCGACACAAGCCCCAGGTTAATTATTTCACACCTGATGAATGCATTAAAATTAACAAAATTCGTTGGCTACAATTGCACACTACCAGTTGACACATCACAGGTACATTCATGTATAATATGATTACATACCATTTTCACAGATGCCGCCTTATAGTGGAACTGCGAGATGACACTGGAATAATGGATGTGATGATTTTCGGCCAGGCTGCGGAGACCCTTCTCCGAAACACAGCTGAAAATCTAGCAACAATGACACCACAGGTATTACCTAATTTGCCCCGAACAACTACAACCACAGCGCGGTACTTACTCATATGAAATATACAGCTGCTCATAGTTATGTAATACACAAATAACGGCATTATTTTCTCAGGAACAAGAAGCTCTACTGGTTGGCTTGAACATGGAAAATGCAAATGACAATGTGTATGTTCGTGTGTTCAAATGCACGCCGCCAAACAACCACAGGGTAACTAAATGGGTTGTGAAAGAAGTTCAGTATGCATGGTAAACAGATTGATATTCCATGCACAGTCGAAGATAATGCTGCTCAGTATCTGAAGAATAAGACCGCCGAATGTTTGCCACATTGCTGCTACAGTGCATTGCACTGTTCACAATGATGTTTCCTCTTTGTTCTGTTATGTTATAAATTGTACCGCTTTCTGCTTTTACCGCAAGTAATAATAAAACGATATGAAGAAATCATATCTGCCGTTATAATGTTACAACGTCCTCAGTGAATTTAATATTTACACAATTTCTTTCGTCGATAACCGACTATAATCTGCACCTGTAATGAAGGACACCTGTTAATGAAAAACTTCAGTAACTTCAGTGTTTTGGATATGGCGTCAGTTTGCACATGTTAGATAGCGTTTACACAGAGAGTCAGCATCCTATATACACATATTCATACCACTTATAATAAAAACCCTCTGTCATACATGTGAACAATGACAGCATAGTTTACGGAACTGTTGTTGTCCATACACACATTCATACCACATATGAATCCAATGACAGTGACTGAGTGGTGAATGTATAAACAGTCAAATTAAAAGAAACAAATTGCCTGACAAAGTCACGGACCAATTGTCCTGTTTTATCTGGCATTATCTGCCATGCATTTCACCTCAACTCTTCTATAAGAAACCTATAGATCCATTATTCAACATAACAAGGAACATAAACTATCTATTCATAGAATAAACAGCTACAATGTCAAGACACAGAAGAGCAGTCTCTGAGGAAGAAGTAACCAGTAATGAAACTATTGCAAGCTCCTCAGCTTCAAGTCCATCACTCTCGCAGTTTGTTACTGCAGCAACTCGATTTCAAGAAACACCTCCGCCTCCGATTTTGACTCCTCGCAGTAAGTTTCCTACCATGTTTTGCTATCTACGGTACTTTCAAAATGTAATGCGGCCACAATATTCTATGATATTAGTTAGCCAACGACATATCATATTTTCTGCGACATTAATTAAAATATAAACCTGATATATATCTTAATACTCATTTCTCTACCTTGAAGGAGTTATAAGGATAAGTGTGCATGGTTTCATCTCACCGGTAACCAATACCGGTGGAATCGGTGGTGTCTGCCGCGATGACAATGAAAACTGGCAGCTTGGTTTCATAGGAAGAATTGATGGGGTCTCTCAATTGGAAAGTGAGCTGTGGGCAATTTATCAAGGTATTCATTCAGCTTATGAAAATGAGTGGAAAGAAATCAAGATTGAGACTTCCAACTATGAGGCCAGCAAAATCTTTCATCTGCAGACTACTGCTCCACTATCAATGAGGCAGGAGATCCATGATGGATATGCATTGCTCAGACGCATGAAAATAGCCTTGATCCCTATCGAAAAACTGGACAACAGTGTCGCACAGCAGCTTGCCTCTATGGGATCTCAACAAAGTGATCGTTTCAAAATATTATATGATGCTTGTGCACAAGAGATTCCGGCAGGGAGACCTCCGTGTACACCGTACGTAGTGGATCAGGGATCGCACAGGAAGAATAGGGGTGTGTGTAGGGAGAGAGTAAGTCAGTAGCAATGTCTGAGAGAGAGACAGAGGTTTGGCAGAGCTTCCGCGTATGGCAGTGTTGTTCTCTTTGTATGGAAAGGTTAACGATGTATATATACTGGAGAACGTGACCGTTGTAGTGTGGTTAATGCGCCCATTAATGGCGGCTTAATTAGCTTAACCATAACGGCACGTTCGTCCGAGTATATAGGAACCGTTAGAGCACGTGGTGCGCAAGTACCGGAACCGTTACGAGGTTGACCGGGTTTGACCGGATTGACCGGGTCTAGGGAGCTCGTGCCATAAATCTCTCAAAACAGTAACTAAAGGTCGCGCGCGGGCTTGGCTCGCACGCGACAGGGCTTACTCTAGCCTCCAAACCACAAATCCCTACAAGTCCCGTGCAGTGGTATGCGAGGGCTCTGTCTCGCAGCCCCCACATGGATCAGCTCGGCTGGTGATCCTGTGTGTGTGGAGCACAATATGGTGTGCTGGATGGTTGCCACGTGGCCTAGATCTGCCATGTCATAAAGCAGTATCTACATTAGCCCCCTTTCTGCGCGTGAAGGCTTGTAGCTGTATAGGCTTCCATGCGCGGAAACCAACATGCGCGTCATCGTCACGTACCAATTCAAATACGGGTAGATTCAGCCCCCGTGCGTGTAATTATGACCTAAAACCCCTAGAGTCGTGCCATCTGACCTTTAGGGTTTTAGGCGTGACGTCAGCCCGTCCTGTGATTGCGCGACACGACGATGACGGTTGCGATTCGACTACTGAAGGGACGCAACCCTTCATTCTTCTGGATAAATACCTTGTATCCCATCATTGCAAGGCATTGCTTCTTTCTCTTAAAGTGAATGGTACCCGGAGATCTTCGAGAGCAGATCCAAATAATCAATCATCAGTTCAAGACTGCAAATCGTATTCTTCAATTGTGCATCTCCAAGCAGGCTTCAAGGAAACAAGGTTGGCCTCGTTTACTTTTTGATTTTAAAATTCCGGCGTTTGTCTTGAACTGCGTTGATTCTGTAAACTCATGAAATCTGTGAAGAGGCTTTGATCTTTAAACCCGCTTCGCTTTACTCTTTCGACGATATTGGATCTTGCAATTACCCAATTTCTGAAATCGGCACCGGAACTGTTTGCATTCCTTTGCATAAGTCTCGAATTCAAAATTCAAACTGACTGGTGTGGTATTTCTCCCCCCCTTTTTTTTTGCCCTTTCGCAGGAATGGCCAAAACAAGGGTAACCAGACCCGTCAAGGAAGATGAAGAGATGCCGGAGCTTCCGCAGTCTCTGTGGCGAAAAGCCCCCTTTCTGGGTGGGAAAGATTTTTACCACGCGAGGGTGAAGGCGAAGAGGATGCCTGATCCTGTTCCCGTTGAGCGGTTGTTGACACTGACTCGCCCAGTTAACTCAGCCTTGCTCGAGTTAGTTGGCTCCGAGGATGTGGTTCGATTGGGAATCGAGAACGGGCACTTCCCATACACTGCGATTTCTACTCAGGCGTTTGTCCAGAAGTTGGACTATATGGATGAGTGGACTGACCACGTGTTGGGTAATTACGCCGAAACTCTTGATGAAGCCGGCATTTTCTTTGCTGTTCGTGCTATGAAGGGTGCTGCCGTGAAGTTGGATCAGTCCATGCTTCTAGACCTTCTGTCCCGCTATTCGCCTGCGACTCATACGTTTCACTTTGCTGAGTTCGAGGCTGCCCCCACGCTCGAGGACGTTCAAATGCTGTATGAGCTTTCCCCCATGGGCGAGGTGGACCCCTTGAGTCACTTAAGGACATCTGCGGAATTAGCCTTGTACGCGCAGATGGAGGAGTGCCTAGCAGAGGTGAAGAAAATCTCCACTCGGTGGACCAGTACAAAACCTCTTCCGAACTGGCAGCTGGTTGATACGTCCGCGAAGAATACCTGGAACAAGTGGTTGCAGTACTTCTTCCGAGACTATGCGAGCAGCAGCATTACTAAGAAGCTTTTGAGCGAGGACCCGGAGGCCGAGAATTACGTAGAGGGCAAGGGTTATCATTTGACCCTTTGCGCCTTTCTTTGTGCTTGGCTGTCGAGATTTCTGATTGATGGTCACCCCCATGATGGGGTCTTCTACCATGTGCTGCCACTTGCCGTGAGGCTCGCTCTTGGCCAGAGAGTCGCACTTGGACCCTTGGTCTTGGGCACGCTATATTACAGGCTGGATCAGCTGGTTCTGGCGATGAGGGAATCGCGTGGCCGCCTCGATGTTCTGACCTTTGTCAATATCAGCTTTTTGACAATGTGGGTTTTCGAGCGTTGGCCGTCTTATGCTCCAACTCCCCTCCCACTTGAGAAGTGGTGTCCCCCAGGCGAGACGAAAGCGCTCAACAGCGGAAGGGCTGCGAGATGGTTCGGGGCAAGCAACACCAAGTGTACTTGGAGCTTGATATGCGACAAGCGAAGGGAGTTCACTGCCAGGCCTTACGCCACACGTGTTGAGAATGTGCGGTGGTTTCCGAAGCTATACCCCTCCGAAGGTATGGTCTTGTCAGAAGACCTTCTCTTTGAAAAGGGACCGCATTTCCACGAGCGCTATCGTGAGTTCTTTTGCTGGTGTCTGCGGGGTTCTCTTCCTGCACTTGCAGAGCATATTCGTGAGCTCGCGCCACGATATGAAAGGCTCACAGTGGATGTTGACCCCACTCGGGTCTCTCCTCAGTTTGGTTTCGATGCGGTGGCCCCATCAATCTGGCCCCAGTCTATCGTTAGAGGGTGCTACAAGCGCTTGCTGACAAAGGAATGCAAGACGGTCCTTATGAGCAATCTTCCCTTTGAGCAACCTGCGGGAACTCGCAGGGGTGGTTGTTCCCAGAATTGGATCGCATACTGGATTGCCCAGCATACGAGGATGGAGACGGAGGCGGCGGCGCAGCCAGGAAGGGCCCCCTTGATCAAGAGAAACTCTTTTCCGTTTCGCCCCAATTGCAGTTTGAGCGAGTCTGAGTACGGTTGCTACTCGTTGTTGGACCGCGAAAATCATTTGTGCCCCGATTTCATTCTGAAGGAGCAGGTCGATGCAATCAAGAAGGGTGACACGCAGGTCATCAAATATAGCAAGGCGTTTGCTGAGGTAAGCAGTTTCCCTGTGTGCTTTGAGCTCTTTGATTTGCTTGCACTGATGCTTTTTGTTCTGTATTGTCCAGTGTCATGTGCGGAGGTTCGCAGCTGGTGACCGTTCCAAATCGCTGGTGGATACCATTGTTGCGACCAGAAGAAGGGGGGAGTCGTATCGGCTAGCATGGAGGATGGATGCCGAGGTCGAAACAAAAGTTCGCGGGGTCATGAACACTTTTGCTGACTCGCTGATAGACAACCCTCCGGCTCCGTCTCCTCCTAGGGATGACCCGTCCCCTCCAGCGACTGCGGCGCCGAGAGCGAAGAGGCCTAGGCAAAAGGGGATTACGATTTCTTCCCCTAGGAGCGCTCCAGCTTCGCCCCCAGCGAGGTCCCTTTCTGTCAAGGACAAAGGTAAGGGTCGTATGCCCGGCAAGGTGCGAAAAGATCTCGCAGTTGAAACCTTCGTTCCATTCAATCAAGAGGAAGAGGAAGAGAGGCAGGAGCCCCAAGCAAGTAATGAAGAAGAAGAAGAAGGAACAGTTATGATGCGCGAGGAAGAGTCAGGAGGTACTTCCGCCGCATTTTCTTGTCCTTTATCATAACTTCTATGCAGTTCTTTTCTTTGAACCAATTGTATATTCGCAGGTGATGATGATGAAGCCGTTGGTGGCCTCGTGGCCAAGAGGCAAAAGAGAAATGCCCATGCTGGCGTTTCAGATGATCCCATAAGCGAGGATGTTCTTGCTGAATCCCGGAAGACAGCCGCGGAGGCTGCTGCGAGAAGAAGGCAGCGAGAGGAAGAGGAACTCGAGCTTGTGAAACAGCGGAGCCTCGAGGAGCGGCATGTTGACGACTTAGCGCGTCCAACTGGCGAGGAAGACGAGCTTCCCGAAGAAGTGGCTCCTCATGTGGAGGAGGAAGATGAGGTTCCTGGAGAGGACACAGCAGAGCTAGAGCAAGCCCAAGCGGACTTCGCAGAGATCGCAGGTGGCGATAAAGGTGAGATCTTCAATCTCGCAGTTACCTATAGAGATGTAATTGTGGGTGCGTTAAAGCACGGTGTGTCAAAGCCTGACATTCGCCGTTGGTTGGTAAGCAAATGCGGAGAACCCTCAGGTAATTATTTTGAGTGATATGCGCATACTAGGCTTTAGTCACTTGAAGCAAAATCATGACTGGTTTACTCGCGTCCCAGGTCACGCTTCTCTTAAAGATTTGCTTAGTGAAGATACACTGATAGGGCACGGTTCCACGTCCCTAGTGTACGATGAGGATACCTTAATCCCACCTTCGCGTGGAGGTGCTTATTCTTAGCTTTAGCAAAGATAGTGAAATAACTTATAACACAAGTTACCTCATATTGTCGCATTTGGTATCGCAGGTCATGCTGAGGAACCTGAGCTGGAGCAGAGAAGTCATCCTTCTGCATCCCATGTTCCAATCTCGAGCTCTCATACTGAGAAGCCCGTCGCGGACGCTGGACATGTAAGTGAGCGTCTCGAGGATGTCATCGAGCTCTCCGATGATGTCTAAGCTGATGCTGTGCGGATGGACGAAAGTGTCCGTACTGGTGGTGAGGAGGAAAGGACAAGCGATGCTGCCATTTCCGCATCCGGGAATGTCCGTCCAGCGACCTCGGTTGCGCCTCCGGCGATGACTGAGCCAGGAGCACCTATTCCTGCGTGGAGCATTTGGGGCTCGCAGGTTGGGAATGTAATCGCAGCTGGTGCAGCTTACACTCTTCCTCCTAACTATGAGAGTTTGGAGCTCGCAGCTGATAGGAGAGCCATGGAGCGAGGGCAGTCTTCGAACAACCCGGTGGCTCGCATTCCTTCTATTCATGAAATTCTGGAAGGGACCGGTAAGCAGAGATTTTACCATTCGTACGTCGCATTATTTGCTTGCTAGTTTTGACATCATGACTTGTTTTTGACGTCTCAGGTTTGAAGCAAACCGATGTAGACTGGGTGGTTCGAATGCGCCTCAGATACCCCCGATCGTTTGTGAGGTGTCTGGAGATCAGTCCTTTTGACAGGAGGCTATTCCTTACTGAAGCCATCTGGATACTAGAGCAGCTGTGCGCGGCTACACCTGCGACCATTTCGGCCCAGAGTGCTGAATTGCTGTGTGGCATGTGCCAAAATCTCGTGCTCAAAGTCCAAGGCAGACTTGGCTTTAAATTCCTCAAGGACAGAGTTACACTGATTCGCGCAGCTGTAACTTTGAATCTCGGTCACCAGAATCTCGCAGCTGAGATGCAGAAGGTGGAGCAGCAAAAGCAAAAGGTTGATGAAGCTGTAAAGCTGTATCAGGAAATGAATGCCAAGTGCGAGCAACTGAAGCAAGAAGTGAAACAAGTGGAGAAGCTGAGCGAGCAGTTCGCACCCCAGGACTCCTTAGTTAAAAATTTGTTTTGACTTTTCGAATTTTTGAAAAGAAAACAGGAAAATGGCTGAGACATTAATGTAATGTTTTGAACATTAATGTGATATTGCTAGGGTTTCTCCCCCTTCTTTTTTTTAACAACAAACAATGAGTTTGCCCGTTTTGCCCCTTTCGGGATTTGATTGGACATTTCTGTGCATATCCAATTATGACATCAGCAATTGATTCTTTGCTTGATTTTCGCGCTAATTTCTCGGCAGATAAGCACGCTTCCGTTGGGAAGTCCATCCGAATCATGACTATCCGTCATTTATTAGGATACGCAACTGAATCGTCGTAGCCTTTAGTAGGGTAATTGATTGTTACCGCTTTTCAAGGCGTAAGTGATTGAACTTACCCTCTTTTTGAATTTGCTGACTCATCTTAAGCAACCGAAGAGTCTCCACAGGGCCTATATAAACTCTGCCTTTGTCATTTGGGTTCTTCATCCCAAACATGTGCTTTGCCGTGAGTCCTTACGACTGCTGGCTTCAACGCTTGTTTTTCGTTGATTCATGGCAACTTCAGGCTTTGAATCCTGAGTTTGCGCTTTGTGCCATAGAAATAGTTTCCAAGATCCACTTTATGAGGCTCATTGCCGTTTATAACCATCATAAAGAGGATGCAGATAATACCTCATGTGTGTTCGAAGAAATTTCTTCGTGTATTATGTGTGCAGGTCATGTTTCCGGCCGCCTCGTGGTGAGGTGCAGCGCCGAAGATCTGCGTACTGTGCTGCCGGTGTCAGGACCGGTGGATTCTCTCTTTTCTTAGTCGAGAGTTCCCTTGGCGTATTTCTGGCTTATCAGCCATTTTTCGAATGTATTGTAAGCCATGTTGGCTGTGTAGTTAGATGCGAGCTTTTCGCTTGTAAGCTGCTATCTAGATAGATAAATTGTAAGTCATTTGACTCATAATGATAAGTAGTATTTGTATCATCTGTTCTTTGCAACAAAATACAATTTCGCATGCGTTTCGGCTTGTTTTGCCTTGCATAATGACATGTAATGATTTCACATATGCGATGTCAATTTACAGATATTTCGCTAGATCATTCGAGATCGTTATTTCGCAGCTGTGCCATCTTGACGGATGGGCTTGTAGTTGGTCGTTGTAAATCGTATGAGATCACGTTCACAACGTTGTTATCGTTCCAGATAATTTTCCAGAGATCAATCAAGATCGTTGTGCAAATTGCTATCATAGAAGATAGGCTTTGTTTGAGATCGTTTCTCGCATAAACTGCTATCACAGCAGACAGATCTTTAGAAGATCTAATAAGATAACTCTGCACTCGTGTTGCCATCATATAAGACGGGTTTGGATAATTAACCAAAATTGCTATCGTAACAGATAGGCTTGAGAAGATCATTATAAGATCGCATTTGCGTTTGGCTGCTATCGTAAGAGATAGGCTTTAATGATCACTTAAGATCGTATTTGCATTTGGCTGCTATCGCAAGAGATAGGCTTTAATGATCACTTAAGATCGCATTTGCATTTGATTGCTACCATGGGAGATAGGCTTTAGATGATCACTTAAGATCGCATTTGCATTTGATTGCTACCGCAAGAGATAGGCTTTAATGATCACTTAAGATCACATTTGTAGTGGCTGCTATCGTAAGAGATAGGCTTTAATGATCACTTAAGATCGCATTTGCATTTGGCTGCTATCGCAAGAGATAGGCTTTAATGATCACTTAAGATCGCATTTGCATTCGATTGCTACCATGGGAGATAGGCTTTAGATGATCACTTAAGATCGCATTTGCATTTGATTGCTACCGTAAGAGATAGGCTTTAATGATCACTTAAGATCACATTTGTAGTGGCTGCCATCGTAGGAGATGGGCTTTAGATGATCACTTAAGATCGCATTTGTATTTAATTGCTATCGTAAGAGATAGGCTTTAAATGATCGATTAAGATCGCATTTGTAGTGGCTGCCATCGTAGGAGATGGGCTTTAGATGATCGATTGAGATCGCGTTTGCTATCATATGAGATAGGCTTTGATGATCAATTAAGATCACGTTCGCTATCGTAAGAGATAGGCTTTGATGATCATTTAAGATCGCGTTCGCTATCATAAGGGATAGGCTTTGATGATCACTTAAGATCGCATTTGCATTTGTTACTATTGAAGCGCATAAATCATTGTTAACAGTTGTAACAAATTAGATAATCGATATAAACAGCTGATAAATGTGAACTTCTCATTTGGGAGAATTCTTTTATTATGACATTCTCATATGGGAGAGATAGGATTACAATCCTCTCATATGGGAGAGGAGATTGCGAATATCGTAGCCACATGAGACATTAAGCAACGTTATCATAAAACGTATGAAACAAGAGAAGTCAGGGATAGTACTTCTTGATCCAGCGCATGTTGACTGAGCTTGGAGTTGAGGTTGTGCCGTGCAACCTTCGTATGCTGCAGTAGCCGCTATCGAAGACTTCTGTGACTTCGAAGGGTCCCTCCCAATTAGCTGCGAACTTTGGGTGGGTTGCCTCTCGCATGCAGTGATCAGATGCGCGCAAGACCAGGTCGCCAACTGCGAAATCCCGTCGCTGGACTGTCTTGTTGTAGGCGCGAGCAATTCTTTCTTGGTACCGCTTGTTAGTCCTTTTGGCTTGTTCTCGCTTTTCTTCCAGCAAGACTAAATCATGATCGCGTTGGTTTTCGTAGAGCGCGTGGAAGGCCAGCCTTGCCGAATTGACTCTGACCTCCGCAGGTACCACAGCTTCAGCCCCATAACATAGTAGAAATGGCGAGGCCCCTGTGGGTGTCCTTGGAGAAGTTCTGTAGGCCCACAGAGCTATGTTAAGAGAGTCGGCCCACTTCTTGTGGTCATCTGCGACCATCTTGCTCAGAATTCTCAGCAGCGTTTTGTTAGTCGCCTCGGCTTGCCCGTTTCCCTTTGGATAATAGGGGGTAGAGCATATCTGCCTGATATTGTACTCCGCAAGTTTTGTAGCTACCTGACGATTAACAAAAGGAGTACCGTTATCTGAAAGAATAGTATTCGGGATTCCGAACCTGCATACGATGTTTTCCTGGATGAAGTTGACCACAGCCAGCGCGTTTGCCGTCTTCAGTGGTATTGCTTCCACCCATTTGGTGAACAGCTCAGTTGCGGTGAGAATGAAATGGTTCCCATGTGACGTTGGTCGGATGGGGCCAATGAAGTCCAAAGCCCATGTGTGAAATGGCCATGGCGTTCCTAGTGCATGTAGGTCCACGGCGGGAGCGTGCACTAGGTTCCCTTTGAATTGACATTCTTGGCAGCGTCGCACCTTGGTGCGGCAATCGACTTCCATCGTGGGCCAGAAGTATCCAATTGAGAGAAGCTGTCTGCATAATTTCGCACCTCCCTGGTGTTCCGCCTGGTGGGAGAGGTCCATGACTTCTTGCGCTTCCCTATCGTCTAGGCATCGCAACAAGTTGCCTTCATGACCTTTTCGCCAAAGCAGATTTTCTTGAACCACATATCGAGAAGCTTTCCTCTTCAATTTGTCTGCCTCTTTTCTCGATTCGGGTATAGTGCCTTTGGTGAGGAATTCAAACAATGGCTTTCTCCAGTCTGTGTCGTCGTCGATTAAAGCGACAAGAAGAGAATCTTTGATTAGTGCGCAACTTTCGCACTTCCCTTGTATCAGGGCTGCGGCTGTAGACATGCTTGGCCAATGGATGCCGTATCTCTGAGCTTTCCTGTAGATTGACACCTCGCTTTCTCCGCAAGCGTGCTGGTGAATCTTTTCTAACAGCTGTTGTCCCTCTTGTTCGGAGACACATCGCATGAGTATTCCTCCGGGACCCTTGTAGTAAAGGGTGTTGTCGTGGATACAGTATCCTTTCGTGACTGCCCAGCCCTCGCTGCTGGTGCCTTTCGCAATAGCTTGCAGGATTGCTTTTCGCCAGTCTGCGTCATCCATGTGTTCGTCGTCGCACGCATCTTCTGTTAATGCCGACGATGTTCGCACTTCGATGGAAATCCTTGCGGGGCATTTGTCTATGCTGACCTTAGATCCCAGAGTTGCTAAGGCGTCTGCCTGCCTGTTGTCCGCTCGGGGTTTGTGCTCGTATTTCACGTCGCAGAATTGCTGCATCAGTTTTTGCACTAGGGTGCGGTATGGTAGGAGGTTGATCTCCTTTAAACCATATTCGCCCGAGGCCTGTTTAACAATCAGTTTGGAATCTCCCATGACTGTTAAGTTGCTCACTTCCAAAGCTTTCGCCGCACGGAGTCCCGCGATCAGAGCCTCGTATTCCGCCTCGTTGTTCGTGACTGCGAAGTTGAGTTTTGCGGACATCTGTATGACTTCCCCGTCCGGCTTTGTCAAGACTATCCCAATGCCTCCGCCTTTTCTGGTTGACGAACCATCGAAGTGGAGGGTCCAATAGGGCACGTCGATCGCGTAGATTTCAGGGCCTTCGAGTTCTTCCTCGATCACAGGTTCGTGACTGTTGTCAGGAAACTGTGCCAGCAGATCTGCTACCGCCTGCGACTTGATCGCTCTTGGTTTTACGCATGTGATATCGTATTGAGAGATGGTCATGTACCATTTCGCCAATCTCCCGCCCGGAGTAGTGTGAGTTAGCAGGTATCTTATGGGGTCGCTTTTGGTGACCACCACTACTTTGTGCGATGCAAAATAGTGTCTCAACTTCTCTATTACGAAGAATAAGGCAAGGCAATGACGTTCGATGTCCGTGTACCTTGATTCAGCAGGCTGCACAATGCGAGAGATGTAATAGATAGGCCTCTCTTGTCCCTCATATACCTGGGCCAAGAGTGCTCCTATAGATCTCCTTGTTGATGTAAGATATAGCAGCAGCGGCGATCCCAGTTGAGGCGCGATCATAATCTTCGGGGATGTAAGTATCTCCTTTAGCTTTTCGAACGCCGCTTCATGGTCAGGAGCCCAGTTGTACGCGGCGTCCTTCCTGAGAAGAGTGCTGAAACAGCATGTGATTTCGGCGATTGCCGGGATGAATCTCCGCAGATATGACAATTTTCCCAAGAATGTTTTCAAGGTACTTTGGTCTTGAGGTGGTGTCATGCTGGTGATGGCTGACACTTTCGCAGGGTCAGGCTCGATTCCTTGGCGATGGACTACGCATCCCAGAAACTTCCCCGAAGTCACGCCGAACGCGCATTTCATGGGGTTCATTTTCAGTTGAAAGCTCCTGCATCTGTTGAATACCTTTCGCAGGTCTGCAAGGTGATCTGCTTCATGCCTGGATTTGACTACCAGGTCATCCACATAGAATTCCACTTCTTTGTGCATCATGTCGTGGAATAGGGCCATCATGGCCCGCTGATAGGTTGCGCCTGCATTCTTAAGACCGAATGGCATTACCGTATAGTTGAATACCCCCACGGGAGTGATGAATGCAGTTTTCCTTGCATCTTCGGGATCCATCTTGATTTGATTGTACCCGCTGAAGCCGTCCATGAAACTGAACATGCGATGGCCTGCTGTTGAATCAATGAGTAAATCGATGTTAGGCAGCGGGAAATCGTCCTTAGGACAGAAGCGATTAAGATCTCGGAAGTCCACGCAGATGCGGAGCTGTCCGTTCTTCTTCACCACTGGCACGATGTTGGCTAACCATGTGGGATGGTGATTGGGCTCTATGAACTTGGCATCTAGGAGTTTGACAATCTCCTGTTTGATCTTCACGTTGAGCTCTGGCCTAAAGCTTCTGGTGCTTTGCTTGACCGGTTTAGACCCTGGGATGATGTCTAAACGGTGCATGGTGATGCTCGTGTCCAGACCCGGCATCTCGTCGTATTCCCATGCGAACACGTCCTTGTATTCAGTTAGGAGCTGCAGCAGTCCTTGTTCCTCTTCGCTTGTGAGGTCCGCACTCAGGAAGACTGGTCTTTTCTTTTCCTCGTTCGGGCTGAGGAACACTTCCTTAAGCTCTTGCTTTTGTGGTCTTGGCCTGTCTTCCATGCATTCGGGGGCTTCTTTAAGTTTCTCCTCTGGAGTGCCCTGTGTTGGCTCTTCTGTGAGCGCAACTTGCTCGATTTGATTGATTTGCCCAGGGACATCCCCATGCCCGTGTGAGGACGTCCCCGCGCACCTTCATATGCGATAGCATTTCTTCCCGTTGGCGTAGAAGCTCTCTATCTCCTTGCCCTCGGGGTCGTGCTTTGCGATCCTCTTCAGAGTGTAGACACTCTTGCGATGATATGCGATGCGCGGCGCCTCTTCGTGGGTAGGCGGCTTTTCTTCGGTGTCTCCCCTTGTCACCATCACGCCTGCAGGTGACTGGTCCTTGATGTCCTCCCAGAGAGGTAAAGGAGTAGGGTTGAATGGTCCGGGTGTTTGCTCGTCCGCCATCTCGGTGAACCACACCGCCTCGCTGAGATGCGCTTCGTCCAAGTTGAACGGGTTAGTTGAGGCCGGTATCTCGACAATCCTGTCGTTCCAGATAGCTTTCATCACTTGGTGAGCCGTTGAAGGGATTGCGTCAAAGCGATGAATCCAGGCCCGACCTATGATCATGTGGTATGTGGTGTTCGCGTCTATGACATAGAACTTCGCCGAGCACTTGATTTTGCCGATCTGAACGCCCAGGCGGATCCACCCGATCGTCATTCTGGAATCGCTTCCGAATCCCACCAGCGGGGATGGACGCTTGACTACCTTGTGCTCGGGGATCCCTGCTAGCTTCAGCGTGTGGAGTGGAACAACATTGACCGCTGCTCCTCCATCGACGAATGCTCGCTTGAATTCGACGCCGTTGATGATGGCGGTCACGTACAGGGGCCTCTGGTGGCTCGCATCTGTCTTTTTGTCGCTGGCAGAAAAGGTCATAATCTTTTCTGTGGAACGGGACGCCCTGACGACTTTCCCGTTGGAGACCACGAGGTCCTCCTCGTAGTCCTCTGCTACCCTTAAGATTGCTTTTGTCATGTCCGCTCGACATTTTTCGGAGAAGTTCATCTCGTTGAAGAATCTGTCGAAGCCGTGCGACCCTTTCATGCGGTCGGCACGCTCATCTTCCGTGTCCATGCTGTAGTCTTCATCTTCATGGACTTCAGCAACGATGGGCAGACCATCCTCTGCGACTTCTTCCAAGTCGACTATCGAGATCATGGCGACCTCTTTGCCTTTTGAGCCCGAATCTGTATGGGCAGGCAGCGGGTTGTTGCGCACATCCTTCCGATGGTCGCTGACGATGAGTTCGCCGCTCTTCATCTTCTGATCGAGTGCGAATCTGAGCTTCTTGCACTCGGCTGTGGGGTGCATGACCTTGCCGTGGTATTCGCACCACTTAGGGTCCCTCGTCATCTCCTTGGAGGGTGCTTTCTCGAGCGGTGGGAGGACGCCGTCCTTACGCCACTGTCTGCAGAGATCGCTTGCCTCCTCCACCGAGCAGGGCAGGGGCGGTGCGTCGAAGTTTGTAACTTTTGCTTGCTTCTGGGGCGAAACTGCATTGACCTCAGCTTCGCGTCCTCGCTTGTAGCCGAATCTGCCGATCTTGTAGGTGGTGCCGCTCGCAGGTCGTTCTGGAGCGCTCTTCTTTCTCTGTCTCTCGACGATGGGCTCGATGTTCATCGTGCACTCGATGAGCTTTGAAAACGTGGGTGTTTGCAAATTGATTAGCATGCTCTTGTACTCATCTCGCATGCACTGCAGGCATATCTCTACGAGGCGACTCTCGAGCATTGGGTCCTTGCATTCTAAGGATTTCGCTCTGAATTTCTTGATGAAAGTGATTCCATCTTCCTCGCGTTTCTGATACATCCGCGAGAGGTGGATCATCGTCACCTTCTCTTCCATCTGGAAGAACTTGGTGTAGAACTTCTGGACCATGTCGTCCCAAGTCTTCACAGATCCGGGCTCCAACGTCCGGTACCATTTGTATGCTACATTCCCAAGAGTCTTTGGGAACTCTCGCATCAGCAGTTTGGGATCAGCTCCGTATGGACCCATGACATCGATGAAACGCATGACGTGCTCATGGGCGTTTCCATTGACGTCTTCGAACTTGTCCCATTTGGGAGCCTTGTACCCTGCCGGGTTAGGCATGAGATAAATTTCTCGTGGGATGGGTGGATCGTTGTCTAGCTTCGGGATGATGGTATCCGCGAGCGATTGATGAGCTAGGATGGAGTCCACGCGCTTCTGCAAGGATGTCATGCATTCTGGGAGGCTTCCCTCGGTAGCTGCCGGAGGGGCTGCCGTAGGCGGTGGCGATACATATGTCGCCGGAGGATTGAGAGTGTATTGGCTACCCGCGTTTCCCCATATGGTCGCCGGTGGAGGCAGAGTGTACTGCAAAGTTGGGTTAGACGCCAAAGCCGTGGGCTGAGAGGCGTGAGCGGCAGGGGGTAGCATTTGCGCTGTTGATCCTTGGATCGAAGGCAGCTGCGCGGCTGACGGTGGAGTTTGCAGATGAGGGTTGGGAGGCGTGGCCGATACTCCCAATCCTGGAGCAGTAGGGGTTCCTCCTCCCTGAGGGGTGGCGGTACCTGGTGGAGGATTTGGCGCAAGGGGGCCCAGAACGGCCAAGATCCGCTCCAACTGCGCAGATTGAGACTTGAGAGCTTTTGCCTGACTTTGGACAGTGGCATCCAAAGACTCCAAAGTTGGGGCCTCGCCGGGAGTCGTCGGAGTACGGCGGACTTCGTCTCCCGAGGGAGTTTCGGCGGACGGCGACCGGTTGCTGACATCATCCTCCTGAGACATGGTTGCTTTTGTTGGTAAGTTTCACGTCGGGTTCACCAAAATGTGCACAAGAGATTCCGGCAGGGAGACCTCCGTGTACACCGTACGTAGTGGATCAGGGATCGCACAGGAAGAATAGGGGTGTGTGTAGGGAGAGAGTAAGTCAGTAGCAATGTCTGAGAGAGAGACAGAGGTTTGGCAGAGCTTCCGCGTATGGCAGTGTTGTTCTCTTTGTATGGAAAGGTTAACGATGTATATATACTGGAGAACGTGACCGTTGTAGTGTGGTTAATGCGCCCATTAATGGCGGCTTAATTAGCTTAACCATAACGGCACGTTCGTCCGAGTATATAGGAACCGTTAGAGCACGTGGTGCGCAAGTACCGGAACCGTTACGAGGTTGACCGGGTTTGACCGGATTGACCGGGTCTAGGGAGCTCGTGCCATAAATCTCTCAAAACAGTTACTAAAGGTCGCGCGCGGGCTTGGCTCGCACGCGACAGGGCTTACTCTAGCCTCCAAACCACAAATCCCTACAAGTCCCGTGCAGTGGTATGCGAGGGCTCTGTCTCGCAGCCCCCACATGGATCAGCTCGGCTGGTGATCCTGTGTGTGTGGAGCACAATATGGTGTGCTGGATGGTTGCCACGTGGCCTAGATCTGCCATGTCATAAAGCAGTATCTACAATGCTCCAGATATTATTCAAGATCTAATTGTTGAGGACAAATTAGAAAGTTGTAAGCGTTACACCTCCTCAACTGACACAGACTAATGCAATCTCATCTTTACAACAATTACGTCGCTCTGTCCGTTGTATTCTGTATTTCTCATCTTCAAATAACTAACAGCTATGTCAAGAGTTTATATTTCACTTGCCATTGTTAGTTCACTTAATTTATTTATATTATAACATTGATATAAATCTAATGACCTGATTCCTGGTCAATTCAAGCCCAAAAACCCATATGTCAACTAATATACGTTGCCTGATCGAACGGCTCATTATTAGGTCACGATGAAATTGTTCTACTAATTCACAGTGCATTGCTTGCATTATCCGTCATATGTCTGATGTATAAAACATCAACTAATATACATTGTAGCACCAGTGGTATGAACTGACGACGTACAATGAATACCAGTGAACTCCATTTAACATCGTAAAACATGTGACTTATCAATGAAGGGGATGTTAAAAACAAGGGAGAGGGAAAAGAACAAAACCACACAGATTAATGCAATCTGATATCCCGACAATCTTCAGTCATGACAAAGTGATCGTTACAAAATATTATTTGATGCTCCAAATATTGTTCAAGATCTAATTGCCGAGGACAAGTTAGAAATTTCTAAGCATTAAACCTCCTCTCACGACACAGGCTACAGCAATTACGTCCCTCGATGCATGTTATTTTCTGATTTTGATGTTCAAATAAATAATAGCTATGTGAAGAGTTTATAATTCACTCACTTAAGAGCAGTTATTTCATTTTATTTACCCATTTGAGAAGATTGCTATCCAGTCGTATTTTCGAGTTCTCTTGCACTGAACCGGTGAGCTTTGTTAAACATGGTTAAATGGATAACATATTGACAAAGGGGATGTTTTTAAAAAAAATAAGGAGAAAAAGAAACAAAAAGGGTCAGCAAAGCTGTAAATATAATCTTGCGAATACATCGTACTGTATATCTACGCTTGCCTCCGAACATATTAATAATTAACACGTCAAATTTACGATCACTAAATCTATTGAAAATAACCTATTTCTTGCATCAAATGTACGTATTGGTCCAGACCGGATAACACAAGTACATAATCACGCCATTGTAGCCACAGTAAAACTGCTTCGTAACTTACAACGTTCCGCTCAATCCATCATTAGAAATGCTTAAAATTGCTATGATTCCATATTCTGATTTATCATTCATCTAATATGCTATAATTAATCCGATACAATAAATTCATTGATGTTATATACAAACTTCTAAATGATGCGTGTTTCAGATTGGACAACAAACCAATGTAAACAAACATTAAATTAACTGAAATAAAAAACTGCATTCATAGATAAAATATACTCCACGATTACATAGGTTTGCATAACTAATCCAAACTAAACATTCCCCAACTTCATGATACTCATCATAAAAACTAACATCAAACTACAGTTGACTGGAACAGAATACCGGAAGATGCAAGACCTTCTACACCTTCGGTTTCTTCTGGGACGAACCAACAACGCTATCATCTCTCTTCTTCCTCTTCCCACCCTGCTCTTCTGTACCATCCGGTGGAGAATTCGCTTTCTTCCTCCGCGAACCTTCACTGCCTTTGCCTTTAACTTTCTTCTTCTTCTTTGTGCCGGGATGGTAAGTACAGGTCCAATTATTTGGAAAAGAGGAAGCTGTGTCAACCCGCCAGAATTCATCTTTGTCCGATGCATCTGAATAGATTGTTGACTCCGACCCCTTCCCAACCACATACGAATTATCATGCCAACTCTCCCACGAAGATATACCCTCTGATAACTCCAACTCACTATCATATTTCTGACTTTTCTTCGTCTTCTTCTTCATGCTCTTCTTGGCAACCTTCCTGACCTTACTATCACTACTTTCTTTACCAGAATCCATTGCTGTACTCTATGTTATTACCACAACAAATTGGTTGTGGTTATATACAATTTCTGAATATGAATGTGAAAAGACCGTTGCAACTGTTCACGTCCATTCAAAGAACTTATTACCGTGCATCTTCTAAGAGACACGTCTGTATTAAATGCACACTTTGAATCAATCAGAAGATATTGCAAACCCCACTAAATCTACCGGCGAAATCTTCAACACACACGAAACGATAGATCTTAATGATGAAACGTAAATCAAAAGGAATCGGAGGGTGACTTATTGGAGAGGAAACTAGGCGTTGACAATAGATTAGGGTTTCAGGTTATAATTGTGTTTTCCTGGTGGTAGCGGGGCAATTAAGACCTCTGTAAGAGCAGCAGAGTATAATTATGAGAATCAATTTTAAGGAAGTATTTTCCATGATATCTATTTTAAAACCAAGAAAATAAAGTACGAAGCTATTGTATCACAAACACACATTTGTAAATATAATTAGTTTTTCTTTGAAGGAAAATATGTGTGATCAAATACACGTTCACTGACATTAGTAAATATCAATATCAATTTCATCGACTGTGATTACTACACGTAATACCAATTTGTTGCATCAAACCATAGATTTTGATGTCCTTTTCTTAGAAAAAATTAAAGAACAATTTGTACTATGATATCCTCTTGTTAGAAAAAATTAAAAACAATTTGTACTATACTCTTTCTGCGACACATGAATTACAATTACACGTACGGTGAGACAATTGTCAACTTCCAAACCGGACGGCAACGCCCGGTGCAATGGCACGCCGCGCGCAACGCGCGCGGAGTGAACCTAGTTATTTGATAATATGCTAATATATAAAAATAAGCTTGTACAACCTCTGTTTCTTCTCTTTCAACTCTGGTTGACTTTTCACCCCGTAACTGGGTCACTTTGACTCCATGATTTGGATAGCAAAATGATGTAGTTTTTGGGCAAATTTTCGCTAATGTTTTAGAGTAAAGTTTGCTCAAGATCACGCAAAGATTATCGAATTTGTGTACCATTTTGCTAACCAAATCACCAGGTCATAGTGACCCAGTGAATAGCGTAAAAAAAAGTAAGATGAAAGAGAAGAAACAGAGGTAGTATGTATTCACTAGTAATTTGAAATTATATTTTCACCCCTCAACTTTTAGTTTCCACATAAAAAACTCTCGTTTATAAATTTTATGTTTTTTGCCCCGACTAGCAGTTCATCTCTTGGCTATTTACACTAAAGTCCCTTTCCACTTTCTTGGTCAACTCCAATTAAACTAAAATAGGTCATCATAGTAGCTACATCCCTATGTATACGCACAATCATCCCTAAACAACTCCCACTACTACCTAATATTTTGTATGTACATTTCATTATGGAATTATTCACCCAACCCTCACACCACTTCAATTACTCAGTCACTCTCTAGATTTCTCACTCTCATTTATTTCATCTTTTTTCTCTCTTCACGATCACTCGTACAAACTATATTCTCTCTCAAACTCCATTCCCGTTTTTGGAGCTTCATCTCCACAAACTTTTATCAAAGCTTCATTTTCTAGTCTCTCAAGCATGAAAAAATTGAGTCCAAGCTTTGTATGATCATGGTGGAGAGTTCTTTCACCATTCTACTCAAGGATCGAATGCCAATTTCACCACATTGCTCACCATCTTCTTGAACTTTGGATAAAATTTTCTCTAGACTTGAATCGATGCTTGCATGTCTAAATTAACATTTGATTATTGACATTTGATCTTAGTTTTCTTCATTTTCATGCTTGATTCTTCATTTTCATGGTCAGATCAAGTGTATGAATTTAAAATTTGGTCTATTTCATGAAACTCACACAACAATCCACATCCAAATTGTGAATGTATTATTATTTGCATTTGTATCTCAAGAGAGTTTTGATAAATTGTGTCAAGAGCATGCAAATATTTTATTTCATGCTTATAATGATGGTATTTGGTTGAAAATCAAGTGTACTTAAATTGCATGTACCACTAGAACAACTCTTGTTGATTTAAGAAATTGCATGTTGATATAATCTTGACAGTATGTGAAAAGATGGATTATCTTCACTATGTGAATCAACTCTTGAATATTTTGAACTAGACTCGGAAAAGGTTATTTTGAGATAAGAAAAAATCAACATCATATCAGTTTTGGTTAGGGAGATAAGCTCATTCTAAATTGCATATTTTGTGAAATAAACTTTCTGGACAACTTTTTTGTATTTTGAATTGAAACCCACTTTTCAGAAAATAATTTCACCTCATCTTTCTTGTGATGAAACTAGACACATAGGGGATTAATTATGGATAATAGTGACACTTTTTCTCTTCTCCAATGAGTAGTAATTGTCCTTCAAAGTTAAAAATTTCTGCCAAACTTGTTTATGCACAGAAGTATTTGTTTATTTTGTAACATGAGTTTTATAGTAGCTATGCATTAGATTCTTGATGTTATGAAAGTATACACATGTAGGTTCCTTCTCAATTTATTTTAAAATTTTAGAGGTTATTTTGATATGGTAAAGAGGGCTCTAAAGTCAGAGCATAAATCGTGTCCAAAATATGATTTTTTTATTTTTGAAAAAACTTGTATGTGACATATCTATGTGACATGTTGGTATTGTTTGTGACATTTGATAACTATAATATGTGCAGTTGTGACATGTAGGATCATGTGCATATAATGTAGGGTTTTATAACGGGTTATGCAACGGAATAAAACATATAAAGATCCGCACAAGACCCTCCAATGATCACGGAACTAGACAACATAACGATAGTAAATGATTTAGTATCAAATACCTTGTTGGTTTCCTTGGATGACTTCAAACGCGAAATATTATTCACGTTTCTATGGATAGTCCACTTCGTGGATTGTCTCCGGATCCTCCACACCTTTGTGCTAGCTATGGATGAAGGAGGAAGAAGAAGAATCACGCAAACCAGAACAAAAGATGGGTGACACGCCTCTCTTAAGGCCGACGGGTAGAGGGGTGGACGGGGGGGTTGGCCCTCCTTGTCTTGTCTCTATCCTTTCTTTTTCTCTCCTTGTGTTATGAAAATTATGACACTCTCTTATCAAAAAATAAACTAGGAGTGTCTTTTATATAGTATAACAATTCCTTGTTAACTACATATTAGCCCACTACTAATCTTGTCCATACACGGATTAGTCCAACTTGCAAATTAGTCCTACTAAGTTTGCAAGTAGTTGTGTATTGATCATTCTATTTAATTAATCATATTAATTAATTCGCAAGTCTTGTTTAATCCATATGGAGTGTGACCGCATAGGCTTTTACTTAGTTGGTAGTAACGATGACTAACATGGAGCGGTGTCTAGCAACACATCCATGTCACCCAACTAATAGAAATACTTAGTAATCCGACAAACCTTGTGCAAGTATTGTCTCATCTCGTTGTCTCTATATTCGGATTGAACACGAGACATACAAGTCACACTCGTATATCTAATCCATAGTTTCTCGATCGTTGAAATAGTCTTATCCATGCAGATAACATCAATATCCCATATTGATTTATTTTAGTCTGGCTAGACATTCTATAAGCACCATCCCTCGAGTGGCCATGGATATTTTCTCCCGTTATGTGGGAGGGACAAATTCTATCTACATCATTACCAACTCTAAGCTTGCTTCCTATTGTGTCCGATAAGCGTCTTTATTGCTACCCAGTTACGGTGTAGCGTTTGACGACATCAAATCACAATATTCCACAAGTAGAGGATCTAGTGACTTCATGTCTAAGGATGACAATACAATTGCCACTACGAGAAGCACTTGTGACTTCACATAACATGTATGTAGCCTCTTCGTTGTGAGTCAATCTAGTATGATATTACCCTTAATGCATACACATGTGTTGGATCGTGATATCTCCATATCAGTCCAACCCCATACTAGTTCAGAGTTGATCGTCCTATTATCAGTATAATTAACTAGGTATATTTAAGATAAACAACACATTTGCAATCTAAGTGCTTCATTATATTAAATATCTCCATAAATAATACAACAAATAGTCTAGCCAAAAGTAATGTTCATACTAAATAAGATTGCTTCTCGGCATCTATTCCAACATATAGAGCATGTATTCAATATGCGAGTATACCACTTGTTGTTACTTAGTGCGTTACCAGGGTGATTGTAAACAACGGCTTCGTAGGAGACGAGTGGTTGTCGTCTGAGTGTTAGATTTGCTTCCTTGATTTTTCATCATTCTCCGGATCAATTGTAAGTATATATGTGCAACCTTTACTTATCGAAATGTATGTATGCGTGTGACGACGCGAATGAATATTTTGTTAATTGTGAAAGTATGAGAATCATGACCTATTCTATAATTCTTTTTTGGATATTTATGAATCCTTTGCAAGATATCTTGAAAATTTAATAGTGAAATACTGACATTCCAATTTTTTTATGGAAAAAGAAGAAATAAAACACTTATAATATATTTAGGAAGATGTACAGAGTTGTGTTTGTTTGTGGCTCCGGTCGGAGAAGCCAAGCGATACTCCTATTACTTATGGCTACAGCCATCGAAGAAATGCTTGCTATTATTGGGCAGAAATGTTCATAAGTCCGCCCTCGACGAGCTTAAATGTACCAAGATATTGAAGACAATGGGTTTGTAGAGCTATAGAGTGCTACTTATACTTGTAAGGATCACTGCAGTATAGGGGTATCAACACTTAAGGCCTTTTAGCTAATGTTTTGAGCGGGGATTGACGTATGGGCTCCCTTAACGCTCGGAAAAAATAGAGTTTGGTAGACCCTAAAATTCAGCCTTCATGATTACTTTGTGATCCCTCTGTCTACATTGATACTTTTGGTGGCTCTAAACATGCCTTAGCTAAACTTAACGGTTAGTTAAAGATGAACGAAAGTTTCTTACTTTATCGATCCCGTTTGTGGCTATGGATATGCTCCCAATGAAATGAAATGAGTCGAAAATCATTGCCTACTCGTGAATTAATATTGTCATCAGTTTAAATCATCTTGTTTGCTCTTGAGATTTTACTGGTTTAAAAACTCCGTGAATACCCGTGGCTTGTTACTCATTTTAAGTTGAGAGGTTTTGGTTTCTCGGTCACTTATTATTGTTCTAAAATTCTAGTCTCATTTACTTGTTATGGTTTAGAATCTCTAATTTTATTACAAATTATACTTGTGTGCCACTCATTGATTTACATCTCGTAGTAAGTATTTACTTAGTTTTTACTAATTGCTTTCAAACCGTGGTGTATGTGTTTCTATTTCAAAACCACCACATGTTAGTACAGGCTGGGGAGGGAACGCGGATCGAGACGAGGAAGAGAGCCTAAGTTACTTCACTTAGCATATCACGCACATTTCACTTTATAGACTTGATAAATCCTCACTAGAGTTATTATTAAGCTTAATTTGAGGGTTAAATATGTCAAGAGTAAATGTTTAGACTTTAATGCTGGTCTTTGCGTTTCATGTGAAGGGTGTAGTGGTAGTTTAGCACTTCTTTGGCATGGTAGTCTTGAAGTCACGTTTTGAATGAAGTCGAAGTTCTTTATTAATTGCTTGATTTTTTATCGGTGAGTCGAAGTTCTTTATTAATTGTTTGATTTTTTATCCTAGTTTGCAGATCCAGTGGCAGTTCAAGGATTTTATGGGGATCCGGATAGCAATGAACGAAGGACTTCTTGGAAGTTATTGGGGAGGCTTCGTAACCCTAATAATATTCCATGGAGTGTGATGGGCGATTTCGACAACTATGTTTGCGAGGACAAAAAGCAGGGTGGAAGACTAGCAGATAAACAACTGATGGATGATTCTAGGTCTGCTCTTTCTTCTAACGAGCTCTTTGATCTTGGTCATAGTGGACAGCGGATTACGTGGATTAGCAATCTGCGAAACAGTACTCGTATTCGTGAACGTCTTGATATGGTGGTGGCAAACTCAGCTTGGATCTGTTTGGAAATTCTCAGGTTAATCATCTAGTAGCTGCTGTTTCCGATCATATTTGGATTCCTATGCAGAAAAAGCCGTTCATTTGCAGAAATTGGAATGAGTTCTAGAACTTTGATTCAAAGCTTAAGCTTGAGGCAACAATTGGTAAACGAATGAAACAAGGGGACCACTCTGTCTTTGGTAAGAAGAAGATTGCATACATTCGAGAAAGACTACAGATACTGCACCGTTCCAACAATATTGATGAAGTATATGCAAAAATTTGCCATTACAAAGTGGAACTTACTCTATGCGGCTACAGCGTTCAAGGGTCCTATAGTTGAGAAGTGGGGATCAAAATATTAGATTTTTTCACCGAAAAGCTTCGTTAAGGAAAGCTCGTAATCATAAGTCTTCAAGATGTGAACGGTATTTGGCGAACGACAACAGATGATATTGTAGTGATCCTTGATAATCGCTTTCGAAGCATTTTTACCTCACAGATACCATCGGCCACTGATATGGAGGTCATGCTCCAACACATCAACCCGATCCTTTCTCTCCCTCAGGTTGCAACACTTGACCAGGCCTTTAGCCGAGAAGACAACGAGTTGGCCCTCAGCCAGATGGGGACAACAAAGTCCTTGGGCACAGACGGCTTTTCGACATTGTTTTTTCAGGAAAATTGGACATCTTTGGCAACGAGGTATCCAATACGTGCCTCAACGTACTGATTAACAATGCTATTATGGTGGGTTTTTAATGATACAGTCATAGCGCTGATTCCGAAAGTGAAACAGGTCAGACTTCCAAGTGATTTGAGGCCTATTAGTGATAAAGAAGTTTATCACTGAGCTTGGTGTGGTTCCTAGTATTGTGGATCCCATAGCGTTGCACTGTGACAACTCTGGGGCGATCGCACAAGCCAAGGAGCCTAGATCACACCAGAAATCAAAGCATGTGCTTAGGAATTCCATCTCATTCGTGAAATGATCGATAGAGGAGATGTGAAGATATGCAAGATTCTAACGGATGACAATCTTTCAGATCCACTGACGAAGCCGCTTGTACAACGAAAACATAAAGGGCACACTAGATCTATAGGCATAATAGATGCACCAGATTGGCTATAGTGCAAGTGGGAGACTGTTGGAATAGGTACCCTAGAGGCAATCTATATTTAGTACGAACGTTGTTTGGCTAGAATATTCATTTATTATTTACTGAGATATTTAATATAATGAAGTCCTTAAATACAATGTTTTGTTTATCTTAAATATCCCTAGTCCATTATATTGGTTAACAGGACGATCAACTATAGACTAGTATGTGGGTAGATTGATATGGAGATATCAAGTCTAACACATGAGCATGCATTAGGAGTAATGCAACCAGCGCTTTTCGTAGTGCTAATGGTATTGTAATCCTTAGATTTGAAGTCACTAGATACTCTAGTTGCGTAAATATCACGCTTTGATATTACCAAACGTTGCGCCTTAACCAGGTAACTATATAGGTAGTTATCGGGCATGATAGGAATCAATCTTAGAGATCGTGGTGACGTAGATAGGATTTGTCCCTCCCACATAAAGGGAGTAAATATCCACTCGAGGGATGGTGCTTATAGAATGTCTGGCCAGACTCAGATAAATCAATATGGAGATATTGATGTTATTTGCACGGATAAGCATATTATTAGGATCGAGGAACAATGAATTGGATATACGAGTGTGACTAATATGTCTCGTGTCCAATCTGGATATGGAGACAAAGGGATAACACAAAACATGATTGGGCACAAGATTTGTCGGGATCACTGACTATTTATATTAGTTGGGTGGCATGGATGTGTTGCTAGACACCGCTCCATGTTAGTAAGGATTTACTACCAACTAAGTAGAAACTTATGGGATCACACACCGGATGGACTAAATTGGATATTGACCTTAATTAGTTGGACTAATTAATAAAATGATCATAACGCAACCACAAACAAAGTTAGTGGGACTAATTTTGCAAGTGGACTAATTCATGTAGGGACATGATTAGTATTTGGTATTTTATGTTGGTAATAAAGAGTTATTACTATATAAAGGAACTCTAGCTTGTTATTTTCTCAAGACATGTCATTATTGAGAGAACATAACAAAGCAAGAGAGAGATAGAGAGAGAGCAACAATAAAGAGGCCGAAGCCCCCTATTGTCGTCCCTCACTCGTCGGCCACCAAGGAGGACCACCCCTCCTTGCCTCGTTTTGCGTGATCTTCCTCCTTCTTCCGTTGCTAGCACATCGCGGTGAGAAGTAATCCAATCAAATATCCTAGGTGTGGATACTCGTAGAGTCGAAGGTATGATTCTTCGTGTGATCTCGCAATCTAAGGTACACACCTATTCTACCCTTATCATGTTATGATTGCTTGGCTGTGATCCTAGGAGGGATTTGAGCAGGATTAATTTTGTCATTCCGCTGCGTTACCTGCATCAAAACTCTACAGTGGTATCAGAGCCACATGTCGTAGTGCATAACATGATCTTATGCGTTACTGTTTTTCAGTTTGTACACCGTATTGTTACTATTACGCGAAAACTGAAATTAATTGGCATATTAGATGCAAATTGAATTTGATTCAAGACAAACAGGACCTAATTTAACATGGGATGTGAAGATTAGTGAGTTTGATCACATAGGATGTGAATAATTTTGGATATAGGAAATAGGGTTTAGGCAAAAGTTGGGAAAAGGAATGTTTCAAACTTGGAAACAACTAAACTTGGACAACAAGTCAAGAAATTGTTTTGGAAACAATTCCAATGGAAGGTTTGGCCCTCTATGGGACCGCCCCCTTGCTTTGCCACCCAATCTAGGGCACGGCCAAGGGGCTGGGCCGGCCTAGCGTGCGGCTTGGCCGACCGCCCCAAGGTCGTGCCTTGTCCTTGGGAGGTTCGGCCATTGTGGATGGTAAACTCTTGGACTGCTTTTGACCCTAGTTGCATTTTTTTTTAACTAAAATTGAACAAGCGCGTTAAAAATTGGTTTTAACCGTATTATGTGCTTTGTTGCATGGTGGATGGATATGGCCTAGGTTGTGGATGTTCACTTTTTGTGGTTTGGTTTACGGCCTGCGAGCTGATCATCTTCTCAACATGTGAGGTTTTATTTATTTATTTATTCTAGATGTTAAGCTAGAATTAGAGTAATTAGATAATAGCCAAGAGCATAGAGAAGAAGACCAGAGAACCAAGAAGCCACAAAGACGATGAGGACTCCCATCCTAGGCGCGCGAATATGGTGGAGCACATGGAGACGAGCTTGTCACTTTAGGGCATATAGATATTATCATTGGCTTGGTAATATCTTTGTCTAGGGGCCATATCCATGCCACATTAATTTTTATTTTGTGGATGTTTATTATTTATGTATTGTTATTTATTTTGTGTGTATGGATGATACAAGCAAAACGTTAACAAGATAATAATAAACAAGTATGATCTTTTATGGTGGATTGCCCAATCCAAATAAGTAGATCAAGTTTATGGGATCAACCAAACAATAAGATAATGACAATTAAATCCCTCAATGGAAATATTGCATTTTGCCTTCTCTTACCTAAACACCCTTCATGATCGAGGTCCATTAAAATACGAGCTTGCCAAAGCAAGGCGATTTTAATTCACCTTGGTGTGTTGCGGCCATAGTTAGTAAAATACGGGACGAAAATAAAACGTGGTACGGTACGTACGTGTATTATACGATTTCATATTAAAAATACGTTACTAAAAATTCGGCGTAAAAGTACGCGATTTGATTAATTCGAGTTTTATATACGTACGTGTATACTTCGTAAACTAGTTATGGAATTAAAAATACGGGTGCATTTCTTAATATTTTAGCATACTAATGATTTATTTGTGTACCACATTGCCATATTTTTATATTGTTGTCAAATTTTTAAAAATAATTTTTAAAACATGTACTACCTCCGTTTCGTCTGTTTCGTCTGCGTTTGACTTTTTAACCCGTAATTGAGTCACTTTGACTTGGTGATTTGGGTACCAAAACGATGTAATTTTTTAATAATTTTTTCATGGTATTTTAGAATATTCTTTCATCTATAACACCATGCAAAGATTACCAAATTCTTATATCGTTTTGCTAATCAAATCACCGGATGAAAGTAACCCAGTGAATAGTGACAAAAAGTGAAGTAGGCTGAAACAGGCGAAACAGAGGTAGTACTCATTTGTTTATCATTTCTGATAATTACACTTTTTACTTATAACTAATTACTTGTGTAAAATAATGCCAAACTATTAATGTTGCAAGCTTTTGTAAAAAAAAAATTATTACGAATTCCCTAATATTAAGAATGATTATTTTAAAAATTAATAATATAACACATAAGACTCAGGATGCAATACATACATACACACACATATATATAGCTATTTAAACTTAATATTTACAATTTTTTATAATAATACTTGTAAATCTTTATAACAATAAAAATTTAAAATATAAAAATAGTAAAAAATAAAATTAATAATAACTAATTTTTATAACATTTTGGATGATAATTTGTTCACTGCAATATTGTATGCAAGAGTTTTATTCGGAAGTATTGTACGTTAAAACGTTAAATACGAGTTTTAAACTTTTTCGCTCAAAAATTCGAGTATTTTTCATTATGTCCAGCAATAGTACGAAATACGAAAGTATTTTTCATTTATACGTACGGCGGGTATTAAACGGAAAAATTCGGAGTATTTACTAACTAGGGTTGCGGCGGCACAAGCAAGTAATGTGTGATTGTTGAAGTAAGAGGTTGAGCGCAACTGGGCAAGATCAATTGGATTGATGAGCCTAGAGGCATGACAATTAGGCGTTATCTATGGATTAGATAATGAATAAAGGGTTATTCACCTAATTGGACCAAGAGTTGTATTGGATGCAATTAGAAAGTTTCCTACCTAAATAGCCTATTCTTAGGTGACTTGCCAAAGCAAGCTCAAGAAGAAGTGAAAAGGGATCTTGGGCTCACTAGAAAATATACATGATATTTTCCGCATTAATGGTGAGGGTTATTAATCCAAGAAAAATAGTGGGAGCTATATTTAATGAACTAACCATTGTTGAATATAGTTAAATTGTTCAAAGTACTAAAATTGCATATTTCTCGTTTTGTAGAATTTCAATGGCAAACAATCATGCTTCGACTTCATCCCTGCGATCTGTCCTTGAGAAGGACAAGTTGTCTGGAATAAATTTCCTTGACTGGTACAGAAACTTAAGGATCGTCTTTAAGCAAGAAAAGAAACTGTATGTCTTAGACATTCCTGTACCAGAACCACCCTAGGATGAGTCTTTTGTAGCTGCTGTGAGAGCACATCTAAAATATGTGGATGATTCTAATGATGTGACTTGTCTCATGCTTTGCACCATGACCTCTGAGCTCCAGAAGCAACATGATAACATGGAAGCCTACGATATGATCAACACTTGAAACGATTGTTTCAAGAACAGGCAAGGCATGAGCGGTATGAGGTGTCCAAAGCACTGTTCAAGAGCAATCTCACAGAAGGGAACCCAGTCGGGCCTCATGTACTCCGTATGATCGGATAAATTGAGAACCTCGAGAGGTTAGGCTTCCCATTCGGCCAAGATTTGGCAACAGATCTCATCTTGCAATCGTTGCCTAATAGTTATAATCAGTTCATCATGAACTATAACATGAATGAGATCAACAAAGCTCTGCCAGACTTGCTGAACATGCTAAGGACAGCTGAATAAAGCATCAATAAAGGCAAAGACAAGGCCATACTGATGGTCAATAAAAGAAAGGGCAAGGGAGTTGCCTCTACTTCCAAAGGAAAGCGCAAGAAAGTTGCAAAATCCAAGGAAACCTTAAAGCTTTCTGGGGGCGTGGATAAGGGCGAGTGTCAGTATTGTAGCCAGCCGGGTCACTGGAGGAGGAATTTACCTAAATATCTAGAGGATAAAAATCTTGGAATAGTGATTCCACCTCCACCAGGTATTTTTGTTGTAGATATCAATATTTATATTTCTTCATCTTGGGTATTGCATACTGGGTGTGGATCTCACATTTGTCAAAATGTGCAGGATTTGAAAAGAAGTAGAAGACTGCCAAAGGAGAGATATACTTGTGCATCGGGAATGAAGCAAGAGTTGCTGCATTAGCTATAGGCGTGTATGAGTTATCTCTGCCTTCAGGGCTTATTTTAGAATTAGACAATTGCTATTATGTGCCTGCTATGAGCAGAAATATTATTTCTATTTCTTGTTTGGACGAGAAAGGTTTTCTATTCCAATAAAGGACAAGTGTTGCTCCATTGGTCTAATGGATTGTATATCCTTGATCTAAATAGTGTCGTCTATAACATAAATACCAAGAGGATTAAAATTAATGATTTAAATCCTACCTATCTATGACACTGTCGTTTAGGCCATATAAATGAGAAACACATATCTAGACTCCATAAGGATGGATTCCTAGACTCATTTGATTTGGAATCATATGAGACATGTGAGTCTTGTTTATTGGAAAAAATGATAAAGTCCCATTTCAATAAGAAAGGTGTGAGGACTAGTGAGTTATTGGCACTCATATATACTGATGTATGTGGACCATTTCCCACGCCAGCCAAGAGCGGTTACACATATTTCATTACGTTTACTGATGACTTCAGTAGATATGGATTTGTGTACCTCATGAAGGCCAAATCCGATTCCTTTTAATTGTTCAAGGAATTTAAGAATGAAGTAGAGAAGCAGCTTGGAAAAATTATTAAGGCTCTACGATCGGATCGCGGAGTAGAATACTTGAGCCAAGAGTTTGACGAGTATCTTAGAGAGTGTGGGATAGTATCCCAACTCACTCCACCGGGAACGCCACAATGGAATGTTGTGTCCGAGAGGAGGAATCAAACCCTACTCGATATGGTTCTATCTATGATGTGTCTAACATATCTCCCAATATCATTTTGGAGACATGCTCTATTGACTGCATCTTTCACCATTAACCGTGTTCCATCCAAGTCGGTCATAAAGACACCATATGAGATATGGACTGTGAAGCGTCCCACAGTGTTGTTTATGAAGATTTGGGGTTGCGATGTCTATGTAAAACGTTTACAAACAGACAAACTTGGACCCAAAGCGGATAAGTGTAAATTTGTGAATATCCTAAGGAAACGAAAGGATATTATTTCTATAATCCAACCGAGAACAAAGTGTTTGTAGCTCGGACCGACGTGTTTTTAGAAAGAGATTTCGTCTCTAAAGAAGCAAGTGAGAGGACCGTAGAACTTGAAGAAATTCAAGAACCTCAAAACACTAATCCGATGATGGAACATGAGCAGGAACCACAAACGGTTGTGGAGGATCCTGTTCAGGTAACACAGAAACTCCGTAGGTCGGTAGGGTGCGTCATGAGCCGGAGAGGTACGAACTTCTCGTGACAGAGCCCGATGACGTACCACTCATGGATGATGAGCCTACTGTAGGGTTTTGATTCATGGATCGCGCAACGGAAGCATAATCAAACAAATAGCCATGCAAAACCCTCCAAGGATCACAAGTCTAGATGCATAACGATAGTGAAGGTAAGAAATCATAAACACACCTTTGGGTTCTCCTTGATGACTTCAAACGCGAATAGTGTCACGTTCTCTATAGTTGATCCACGCCTAGAGTTGATCCTAGAACTCCCAAACTCCTTGGTGCTAGCCCGGAATAAGAGGAGGGTGAAGGAATCACGCAAAACGAGACGAAAAGAGGGGCTTCGGCCCTCTTTTGGCCGACGGGGTGAGGGCGGCGGCAAGGGGGTCGGGTTCGGCCTCCTTGTTGCTTGCTCTCTCTCCTTTGTTCTCTCCCACTCTTGTTATGTTCACTAATGAGCATAAGTTATGAGGAAGGAAGGAAGGAAGGTCCTTTATATAGTCCAACAACTCCTTGTTAACTACCTAAAGGACTTATTCTAGTCCAACTAGAATTCAATTTAGTCCCTTCCTTGCAAATTAGTCCCTACTAAGTTTGCAAGGGTTTGCAAAGTGATCTTTCTAATTAATTAATCCAATTAATTAATTCCCAAATCTAGTTCAACTCTATATAGCGTGTGACCCCATAGGTTCTATCTAGTTGGTAGCAACTATTTGCTAATATGGAGCGGTTTCTAGCAAAACATCCATTCTAGCCAACTAATAGAATAGTCATCTAGACAACCTTGTACAAGTAATTGTCTCATCCCTTTGCCTCCATATCCGGATTGGACACGAGACATACAAGTCACACTCGTATATCCAATCCATAGTTTCTCGCTCTATGGGAATAGCCTTATTCGTGCAAATAACATCAATATTTATATATTGATTTATTTGAGTCTGGTCAGACATTCTATAAGCACTATCCCTCGAGTGGCCTAGGATATTTGCTCCCGTTATGTGGGAGGGGAAAATCCTCTCTACGTCCACTACGATCTCTAAGCTTGCTTCTCATTGTATCCAGTACACGCCTTTATAACTACCCAGTCACGGTGTAGCGTTTAACGCTACCAAGATCACAATGATCCACAACTAGAATATCTAGTGACTTCAAGTCTAAGGATGACAATACCATTGCACCGCGAGAAGCACTTGTGACTTAACATAACATGTATGTAGCCTTCTCGGTGATGGGTCAATCCAATGCAACATTCCGTAATGCACACCTATGTGTTGGATCGTGATATCTCCATATCAATCCAACCCCATACTAGTCTATAGATGATTGTCCTATTAATCATTATACTTGACTAGGGATATTTAAGATAAACAACACGATTGTAAATCTAAGGACTTCATTATATTAAATATCCAATAAATAATAAATGAATTTTCTAGCCATATACAAATTCATACTAAACTAGATTGCCTCTAGGGCATCTATTCCAACAGTCTCCCACTTGCACTAGAGCCAATCTGGCGCATCTCGTATGCCCATACTCCTAGTGTGCCCTTCATGCTTCCACTGCGTGAGAGGCTTCGTAAGCGGGTCTGACAGATTATCATCTGTAGGAATCTTGCATATCCGAACGTCTCCTCTATCGATAATATCTCGAATCAGATGAAACTTCCTGAGCACGTGCTTGGACTTCAGGTGCGATCTGGGTTCCTTTGATTGCGCGATCGCCCCAGTGTTGTCACAGAACAACTCCACTGGATCCGCAATGCTAGGGACCACACCAAGTTCAGAAACAAATTTTCTGATCCAAACAGCCTCCTTTGATGCGCCATTTGCAGCAATGTACTCAGCCTTTGTTGTAGAATCAGCTACCGTCTCTTGCTTGGAACTCTTCCAGCTCACCGCTGCTCCATTCAGGCAAAACACATATCCCGATTGTGATCTAAAGTCATCTCTGTCGGTTTGGAAGCTTGCATCAGTGTAACCCCTTACACGCAACTCTTCCTCACCGCCAAATATCAAGAAAGCATCCTTAGTTCTTCTCAAGTACTTTAGGATGTTCTTGACAGCAATCCAGTGACTCTCACCTGGATTGGATTGGTATCTGCTTGTCATACTCAAGGCATATGACACATCTGGTCTAGTACATAACATGGCGTACATGATAGATCCTATGGCCGAGGCATAGGGAATCCTACTCATGCGTTCCTTCTCAATCTCATTTGAAGGACAACCACTCTTCGAAAGAGTGATTCCATGTGACATGGGCAAGAATCCCTTCTTGGAATCTTGCATGTTGAACCGTTTCAACACCTTGTCAATATATGTACTTTGACTTAGGCCTAGCAACCTCTTAGATCTATCTCTATAGATCTTTATACCGAGTATATAGGCTGCTTCCCCTAAGTCCTTCATTGAGAAACACTTTCCTAGCCAATCTTTCACAGATTGCAGCATGGGAATGTCGTTTCCAATGAGTAGTATGTCATCCACATACAAGACCAGAAAAGCTACAGAGCTCCCACTAACCTTCTTGTAGACACAAGACTCATCTTCGTTTCTGATGAAGCCAAACTCTTTGACCACTTCATCAAAACGTCGATTCCAACTCCTAGAAGCTTGCTTCAATCCATAAATGGATCGTTGCAGCTTACAGACTTTGTTGGCTTGCTTTGGATCCTCAAAACCCTCCGGCTGTATCATATACACGTCCTCGAGGAGATTCCCATAAAGGAATGCTGTTTTTGACATCCATCTGCCAAATCTCATAGCCGTAGTATGCTGCAATTGCAAGTAGGATTCGGATGGATTTGGTCATAGCGACTGGTGAAAAGGTTTCATCATAGTCAATACCATGAATCTGTCTGAATCCTTTAGCAACCAATCGACCCTTATAGGTAATCACATTACCATCCATGTCGATCTTCTTCTTGAAGACCCACTTGCACCCTATGGGTCGCGCCCCATCGGGTGGTTCCACCAAAGTCCATACTTTGTTGGTATACATGGATTGCATCTCGGATCTCATGGCTTCAAGCCACTTCTGAGAGTCTGGGCCACTCATGGCCTCCTCATAGGTAGTAGGCTCATCATCTATGAGCATCGTGTCACCGGAATCAGTTACGAGAAGTCCATACCTCTCGGGTTCCTGGCGCACTCTACTAGATCTACGAAGCTCTTGTGTTACCTGAACAGGTGGCTCCACAACTGCTTGTGATTCCTGTTCATGTTCCATAATCGGTTCAGTGATTTGTGGTTCTTGAACTTCTTCAAGTTCTACATTCCTCCCACTTGCTTCTTTAGAGACAAACTCTCTTTCTAGAAACACGCCGGTCCGAGCAACAAACACTTTGTTCTCGGTTGGATTGTAGAAGTAGTATCCCTTAGTTTCCTTAGGGTACCCCACAAATTTACACTTATCCGATTTAGGCCCTAGCTTGTCTGATTGTAAACGTTTTACATAGACATCGCAGCCCCAAATCCTCATGAACGACAGTGTGGGACGCCTCCCACTCCACATCTCATATGGTGTCTTCATGACTGATTTAGATGGAACACGGTTAATGGTGAAAACTGCACTTAATAGAGCGTAGCCCCAAAATGACAATGGAAGATCGGTTTGACACATCATAGACCGAACCATATCCAATAGGGTTCGATTCCTCCTCTCGGACACGCCATTCCATTGTGGCGTACCGGGTGGAGTGAGTTGGGACACGATCCCACACTCTCTAAGATAGTCGTCAAACTCTTGGCTCAAGTATTCTCCTCCTCGATCCGATCGTAGAGCCTTGATACTTTTGCCAAGTTGCTTCTCTACTTCATTCTTGAATTCTTTGAACACTTCAAATGATTCGGATTTTGCCCTCATAAGGTACACAAATCCATATCTACTGTAATCATCAGTAAATGTAATGAAGTAGACATAACCACCCCTGGCAGGCGTGGCAAATGGCCCACACACATCGGTATGTATGAGCGCCAATTGCTCACTAGTCCTCTCACCTTTCTTATTGAAAGGGGACTTTGTCATTTTTCCCAATAAACAAGCCTCACATGTCTCATATGATTCAAAATCAAATGAGTCTAGTAATCCATCCTTATGGAGTCTAGATACACGTTTCTCGTTTATGTGGCCTAAACGACAACGCCATAAATAAGCAGGATTTAAATCATTTATTTTAATCCGCTTGGTATTAATGTTGTAGACAGGATTGCTTAGATCAAGGACATAAAGTCCATTAAATAATTGCGCACTAAAATAGTGAATATTATTCAAATAAAAGGAACAACAATTGTTCTTTATTGAAATAATAAAACCTTCCTTGTCCAAACAAGAAATAGAAATAATGTTTCTGCTCATAGCAGGCACAAAATAGCAATTATTTAATTCTAAAACTAATCCTGAAGGCAGAGATAGCTCGCACATGCCTATGGCCAACGCAGCAACCTTTGCTCCATTCCCAACGCGCAGATCTACCTCCCCTTTAGCCAATCTTTTACTTCTCTTTAGATCCTGCATATTTCGACAAATATGAGATCCACATCCAGTATCTAATACCCATGATGTAGAGACAGTTAAATTGACATCTACAACAAAAATACCTGGTGGTGGTGGAATCACTATTCCAAGCCTCTTGTCCTCCAGATATTTTGGGCAGTTCCTCCTCCAGTGTCCAGGCTGACTGCAGTAGTGACACTCACCCTTAGTCACGACCTTGGCAGTGCCACCAACAGGCTTAAGGGCTTGTTCCTTGGACTTGGCAACTGACTTGCCTTTGCCCTTGGAGGAAGAGGCAAACCTTTTGCCCTTTCCTTTATGCACCATCATAATGGCCTTGCCCTTACCCTTGTTGATGCTCTGTTCAGCCGTCCTCAACATGTTGAGCAAATCTGGAAGTGGTTTAACGATCTCGTTCATGTTATAGTTCATAATGAACTGTCCATAACTCTCGGGAAACGATTGCAACACGAGATCGGTTGCCAACTCTTGGCCGACCGGGAACCCAAGCCGGGCGAGATTCTCCAAGTACCCGATCATTCGGAGTACATGGGGTCCCACCGGGTTCCCTTCTGCCAGATGACATTTGAACAGTGCCTTTGAGACCTCATACCTCTCTATCCTCGCCTGCTCTTGGAAGAGCTGCTTTAGATGTTCGGTCATATCGACAGCATTAATTTTCTCGTGTTGCTTCTGAAGCTCAGAGGTCATGGTGCAAAGCATTAGGCAGGCCGCATCATTAGCGTCATCAACACGCTTTTGATACGCCTTTAAGGCAGCAGGTGTCTGGTTCTCTGGACCTTCTGGAACATGCTCCTCTATTGCGTACAGTTTCTTCTCTTGCTTGAGAACAATTCTCAAGTTTCTGTACCAATCAAGAAAGTTGGTTCCAGAGAGCTTGTCCTTCTCAAGGACAGATCATAGGGAATGTTGTGAACTCGATGAGTTGTTTGCCATTTGGAATTCTACAAAAAGGAAAATACGCAAGTTTTAGTATTTGTGAATTTTTGACTATTTAATAATGGCTAGTTTATTAAATATAGCTCCCACTATTTTTCTACGGATTAATAACCCTCAAGATATTAATGCGGAAAATATCCTTATATTTTCTAGTGGGCCAAGATCCATCTTTTCATCTCCTTATGAGCTTGCTTTGGCAAGTCACCCATAATTTGACTACTTTTAGGTAGGAACAATTCCAATTGCATCCCATATGCAACTCTTGGTTCAATCGGGCAAATAACTCCTTATTTATCCATCCATATGGATAATCCCAATTGATTGCCTCTAGGTTTCTTAATCAAATTAATAGCCTAGTTGTGTTCAACCTCTTATCTAAACAATTGCACATTGTTACGTGCCATGGCATTCCATCATTATGAACCAAGTCGCCATGCTTTGGCACGCACGAACTTGATAAATAATGATGATAATGAGTGTTTAAATAAAGAGAAGGCAAGAACACAATATTTAAAATTTGAGGAATTTTAAATTCAATTTTTTTTTTTAATTATTTTGTTGATCAATATCAACTAATCTATCTATTTGAGTTTGGTCACAACTCCAAATAATAGATCCGGGTTGTCTAATTATCTTATTATCCTAATTGCATGCATCATCCATACACCAACCACACAAATAATAAGACAATAAATAAACAACCACAAAACAGAAATTAAACGTGATGTGGATATGGCCTTTTCTAGACTAAGATAATTCCAAGCCAATGAAATTATCTATGAACCCTAAGCAAACACATCTCCATGCGTCTTGATCTTTTGTTCCATCCTTCATAGTCATGTGGAATGCTCCATGCTCCATCTTTTGTGGCTTCTTTGGCTTTGGGCTTCTTTTCTTCAATCTTGGCTAACAATCTACTTTATCAGGCACTAGCTAATATCTATACTAAATAAAATAAATCTCACAAGTTGAGAAAAAAATGGCACGCAGGCCATAAAACCCTAATTAATTATTACAATTAATTGATCAGCTCGCAGGCCGTAAAACCAAACCACAAAATTAAACATCCACATCAAACCACATCCTAAGGCCATATCCAATCACCATGCGATTTGCACATAAACAGTTAAAATCCAATTTTAACGTGCTTGGTCAATTTTAATTGATTTTAGGATTTCTAGGGTTAAAACGGTCCATGGGCCCAACAATCCAATTGCCCGGGCCCATTAAAGTGAACCACAAGGCCCTAGGGCCGGCCCGGCCCAAAACCCGCAGCTAGGCCCGCGGGTTAGGGCCGCCCGGCCCCTTAGGGCGGCCAAGCTTGGGCGGCAAGCAAGGGGGCGGTCCCCTAGGGGGCCGAACCTCCTCTTGGGGGTTGTTTCCAAAACAACTCCCTTGCTTGGAGCCCAAGTTTGGTTGTTTCCTTGTTTTGGGAGAACTCCTTCTTCCCCAAGGATGCCCAAACCCTAGATCTATGATCCTAAAATTTCTCAAACTCACCAATTCATGCATCCAATGCAAGAATTGGATCTTGTTACGAGTAATTATTTACAAATTGCATCCCATGCTTGATTTGTCTTGTTTTACGCGATAAACTATCAAATTAAGGTGTAAAACAACAAGAATGTAACACATAAACTACGTTTATGCTCTATAACCTGTGGCTCTGATACCACTGTAGGGTTTTGATTCATGGATCGCGCAACGGAAGCATAATCAAACAAATAGCCATGCAAAACCCTCCAAGGATCACAAGTCTAGATGCATAACGATAGTGAAGGTAAGAAATCATAAACACACCTTTGGGTTCTCCTTGATGACTTCAAACGCGAATAGTGTCACGTTCTCTATAGTTGATCCACGCCTAGAGTTGATCCTAGAACTCCCAAACTCCTTGGTGCTAGCCCGGAATAAGAGGAGGGTGAAGGAATCACGCAAAACGAGACGAAAAGAGGGGCTTCGGCCCTCTTTTGGCCGACGGGGTGAGGGCGGCGGCAAGGGGGTCGGGTTCGGCCTCCTTGTTGCTTGCTCTCTCTCCTTTATTCTCTCCCACTCTTGTTATGTTCACTAATGAGCATAAGTTATGAGGAAGGAAGGAAGGAGGGTCCTTTATATAGTCCAACAACTCCTTGTTAACTACCTAAAGGACTTATTCTAGTCCAACTAGAATTCAATTTAGTCCCTTCCTTGCAAATTAGTCCCTACTAAGTTTGCAAGGGTTTGCAAAGTGATCCTTCTAATTAATTAATCCAATTAATTAATTCCCAAATCTAGTTCAACTCTATATAGCGTGTGACCCCATAGGTTCTATCTAGTTGGTAGCAACTATTTGCTAATATGGAGCGGTTTCTAGCAAAACATCCATTCTAGCCAACTAATAGAATAGTCATCTAGACAACCTTGTACAAGTAATTGTCTCATCCCTTTGCCTCCATATCCGGATTGGACACGAGACATACAAGTCACACTCGTATATCCAATCCATAGTTTCTCGCTCTATGGGAATAGCCTTATTCGTGCAAATAACATCAATATCCCATATATTGATTTATTTGAGTCTGGCCAGACATTCTATAAGCACTATCCCTCGAGTGGCCTAGGATATTTGCTCCCGTTATGTGGGAGGGGCAAATCCTCTCTACGTCCACTACGATCTCTAAGCTTGCTTCTCATTGTATCCAGTACACGCCTTTATAACTACCCAGTCACGGTGTAGCGTTTAACGCTACCAAGATCACAATGATCCACAACTAGAATATCTAGTGACTTCAAGTCTAAGGATGACAATACCATTGCACCGCGAGAAGCACTTGTGACTTAACATAACATGTATGTAGCCTTCTCGGTGATGGGTCAATCCAGTGCAACATTCCGTAATGCACACCTATGTGTTGGATCGTGATATCTCCATATCAATCCAACCCCATACTAGTCTATAGATGATTGTCCTATTAATCATTATACTTGACTAGGGATATTTAAGATAAACAACACGATTGTAAATCTAAGGACTTCATTATATTAAATATCCAATAAATAATAAATGAATTTTCTAGCCATATACAAATTCATACTAAACTAGATTGCCTCTAGGGCATCTATTCCAACACCTACTACCTATGGGGAGGCCGTGAAAGGGCCAGACTCAAAGAAGTGGCTTGAATCCATGAGATCCGAAATGGAATCCATGTATACCAACCAAGTATGGACTTCGGTGGAACCACCCGATGAAGTTCGGCCCATAGGGTGCAAGTGGGTCTTCAAGAAGAAGACCGACATGGATGGCAAAGTAGTTGCCTACAAGGGGCGATTGGTGGCTAAATGTTACATACAGATTCATGGTATTGACTATGATGAGACCTTTTCACCAGTCGCTATGAATAAATCCATTCAAATCCTACTTGCTATTGCATCTTACTATTGTAGGGTTTTGATTCATGGATCGCGCAACGGAAGCATAATCAAACAAATAACCATGCAAAACCCTCCAAGGATCACAAGTCTAGATGCATAACGATAGTGAAGGTAAGAAATCATAAACACACCTTTGGGTTCTCCTTGATGACTTCAAACGCGAATAGTGTCACGTTCTCTATAGTTGATCCACGCCTAGAGTTGTTCCTAGATCTCCAATCACCTTGGTGCTAGCCCGGATTGAGAGGAGGGTGAAGAAATCACGCAAAACGAGACACCAAAAGGGGTTCGGCACCCTTTGTGGCGTCGGGGACAAGGGGCGGCGGCAATAGGGGGCGGCGTCCCTCTTTGCTTGCTCTCTCTCTCCTTTGTTCTCTCCTACTCTTGTTATGTTCTCTCTTAGAGCATAAGTTGTGTAGGGAAGGAAGGAGGAGGGTCCTTTATATAGTCCAACAACTCCTTGTCAACTACCTAAAGGACTTATTCTAGTCCTACTAGAATTCAATTTAGTCCCTTCCTTGCAAATTAGTCCCTACTAAGTTTGCAAGGGTTTGCAAAATGATCCTTCTAATTAATTAATCCAATTAATTAATTCCATAATCTAGTACAACTCTATATAGCGTGTGACCCCATAGGTTCTATCTAGTTGGTAGCAACTCTTTGCTAATATGGAGCGGTTTCTAGCAAAACATCCATTCTAGCCAACTAATAGAATAGTCATCTAGACAACCTTGTACAAGTAATTGTCTCATCCCTTTGCCTCCATATCCGGATTGGACACGAGACATACAAGTCACACTCGTATATCCAATCCCTAGTTCCTCGATCCATGGAATAGCCTTATTCGTGCAAATAACATCAATATCCCATATATTGATTTATTTGAGTCTGGCCAGACATTCTATAAGCACTATCCTCGAGTGGCCTTGGATATTTGCTCCCGTTATGTGGGAGGGGCAAATCCTCTCTACGTCCACTACAATCTCTAAGCTTGCTTCTCATTGTATCCAGTACACGCCTTTATAACTACCCAGTTACGGTGTAGCGTTTAACGCTACCAAGATCACAATGATCCACAACTAGAATATCTAGTGACTTCAAGTCTAAGGATGACAATACCATTGTACCCGAGAAGCACTTGTGACTCAACATAACGTGTATGTAGCCTTCTCGGTAATGGGTCAATCCAGTGCAACATTCCGTAATGCACACCTATGTGTTGGATCGTGATATCTCCATATCAATCCAACCCCATACTAGTCTATAGATGATTGTCCCATTTAATCATTATACTTGACTAGGGATATTTAAGATAAACAACACAATTGTAAATCTAAGGACTTCATTATATTAAATATCCAATAAATAATAAATGAATTTCTAGCCAATTACAAATTCATACTAAACTAGATTGCCTCTAGGGCATCTATTCCAACAGTCTCCCACTTGCACTAGAGCCAATCTGGCGCATCTCGTATGCCCATACTCCTAGTGTGCCCTTCATGCTTCCACTGCGTGAGAGGCTTCGTAAGCGGGTCTGACAGATTATCATCTGTAGGAATCTTGCATATCCGAACGTCTCCTCTATCGATAATATCTCGAATCAGATGAAACTTCCTGAGCACGTGCTTGGACTTCTGGTGCGACCTGGGTTCCTTTGATTGCGCGATCGCCCCAGTGTTGTCACAGAACAACTCCACTGGATCCGCAATGCTAGGGACCACACCAAGTTCAGAAACAAACTTTCTGATCCAAACAGCCTCCTTTGCTGCGCCATTCGCAGCAATGTACTCAGCCTCTGTTGTAGAATCAGCTACCGTCTCTTGCTTGGAACTCTTCCAGCTCACCGCTGCTCCATTCAGGCAAAACACATATCCCGACTGTGATCTAAAGTCATCTCTATCGGTTTGGAAGCTTGCATCGGTGTAACCCCTTACACGCAACTCTTCCTCACCGCCAAACATCAAGAAGGCATCCTTAGTTCTTCTCAAGTACTTTAGGATGTTCTTGACAGCAATCCAGTGACTCTCACCCGGATTGGATTGGTATCTGCTTGTCATACTCAAGGCATATGACACATCTGGTCTAGTACATAACATGGCGTACATGACAGACCCTATGGCCGAGGCATAGGGAATCCTACTCATGCGTTCCTTCTCAATCTCATTGGAAGGACAACCACTCTTTGAAAGAGTGATTCCATGTGACATGGGCAAGAATCCTTTCTTGGAATCTTGCATGTTGAACCGTTTCAACACCTTGTCAATATATGTACTTTGACTTAGGCCTAGCAACCTCTTAGATCTATCTCTATAGATCTTTATACCGAGTATATAGGCTGCTTCCCCTAAGTCTTTCATTGAGAAACACTTTCCTAGCCAATCTTTCACAGATTGCAGCATGGGAATGTCGTTTCCAATGAGTAGTATGTCATCCACATACAAGACCAGAAAAGCTACAGAGCTCCCACTAACCTTCTTGTAGACACAAGACTCATCTTCGTTTCTGATGAAGCCAAACTCTTTGACTACTTCATCAAAACGTCGATTCCAACTCCTAGAAGCTTGCTTCAACCCATAAATGGATCGTTGCAGTTTACAGACTTTGTTGGCTTGCTTTGGATCCTCAAAACCCTCTGGCTGTATCATATACACGTCCTCGAGGAGATTCCCATAAAGGAATGCTGTTTTGACATCCATCTGCCAAATCTCATAGTCGTAGTATGCTGCAATTGCAAGTAGGATTCGGATGGATTTGGTCATAGCGACTGGTGAAAAGGTTTCATCATAGTCAATACCATGAATCTGTCTGAATCCTTTAGCCACCAATCGGCCCTTATAGGTAATCACATTACCATCCATGTCGATCTTCTTCTTGAAGACCCACTTGCACCCTATGGGTCGCGCCCCGTCAGGTGGTTCCACCAAAGTCCATACTTTGTTGGTATACATGGATTCCATCTCGGATCTCATGGCCTCAAGCCACTTCTGCGAGTCTGGGCCATTCATGGCCTCCTCATAGGTAGTAGGCTCATCATCTATGAGCATCGTGTCACCGGAATCAGTTACGAGAAGTCCATACCTCTCGGGTTCCTGGCGCACTCTACTAGATCTACGAAGCTCTTGTGTTACCTGAACAGGTGGATCCACAACTGCTTGTGATTCCTGTTCATGTTCCATAATCGGTTCTGTGATTTGTGGTTCTTGAACTTCTTCAAGTTCTACATTCCTCCCACTTGCTTCTTTAGAGACAAACTCTCTTTCTAGAAACACGCCGGTCCGAGCAACAAACACTTTGTTTTCGGTTGGATTGTAGAAATAGTATCCCTTAGTTTCCTTAGGGTACCCCACAAATTTACACTTATCCGATTTAGGCCCTAGCTTGTCTGATTGTAAACGTTTTACATAGACATCGCAGCCCCAAATCCTCATGAACGACAGTGTGGGACGCCTCCCACTCCACATCTCATATGGTGTCTTCATGACTGATTTAGATGGAACACGGTTAATGGTAAAAGCTGCACTTAATAGAGCGTAGCCCCAAAACGATAATGGAAGATCGGTTTGACACATCATAGACCGAACCATATCCAATAGGGTTCGATTCCTCCTCTCGGACACGCCATTCCATTGTGGCGTTCCGGGTGGAGTGAGTTGGGACACGATCCCACACTCTCTAAGATAGTTGTCAAACTCTTGGCTCAAGTATTCTCCTCCACGATCCGATCGTAGAGCCTTGATACTTTTGCCAAGTTGCTTCTCTACTTCATTCTTGAATTCCTTGAACACTTCAAAGGATTCGGATTTTGCCCTCATAAGGTACACAAATCCATATCTACTGTAATCATCAGTAAACGTAATGAAGTAGACATAACCACCCCTGGCAGGCGTGGCAAATGGCCCACACACATCAGTATGTATGAGCGCCAATTGCTCACTAGTCCTCTCACCTTTCTTATTGAAAGGGGACTTTGTCATTTTTCCCAATAAACAAGCTTCACATGTCTCATATGATTCAAAATCAAATGAGTCTAGCAATCCATCCTTATGGGGTCTAGATACACGTTTCTCATTTATGTGGCCTAAACGACAATGCCATAAATAAGCAGGATTTAAATCATTTATTTTAATCCGCTTGGTATTAATGTTGTAGACAGGATTACTTAGATCAAGGACATAAAGTCCATTAAATAATTGCGCACTAAAATAGTGAATATTATTCAAATAAAAGGAACAACAATTGTTCTTTATTGAAATAATAAAACCTTCCTTGTCCAAACAAGAAATAGAAATAATGTTTCTGCTCATAGCAGGCACAAAATAGCAATTATTTAATTCTAAAACTAATCCTGAAGGCAGAGATAGCTCGCAAACGCCTATGGCCAACGCAGCAACCTTTGCTCCATTCCCAACGCGCAGATCTACCTCCCCTTTAGCCAATCTTTTACTTCTCTTTAGATCCTGCATATTTCGACAAATATGAGATCCACATCCAGTATCTAATACCCATGATGTAGAGACAGTTAAATTGACATCTACAACAAGAATACCTGGTGGTGGTGGAATCACTATTCCAAGCCGCTTGTCCTCCAAGTATTTTGGGCAGTTCCTCTTCCAGTGTCCCGGTTGACTACAGTAGTGACATTCACCCTTAGTCACGACCTTGGCAATCCCACCAACAGGCTTAAGGGCTTGTTCCTTGGACTTAGCAACTGACTTGCCTTTGCCCTTGGAGGAAGAGGCAAACTTTTTACCCTTTCCTTTATGCACCATCATAATGGCCTTGCCCTTACCCTTGTTGATGCTCTGTTCAGCCGTCCTCAACATGTTGAGCAAATCTGGCAGTGGTTTAACGATCTCGTTCATGTTATAGTTCATAATGAACTGTCCATAACTTTCGGGCAACGATTGCAACACGAGATCCGTTGCCAACTCTTGGCCGACCGGGAACCCAAGCCGGGCGAGATTCTCCAAGTACCCGATCATTCGGAGTACATGGGGTCCCACCGGGTTCCCTTCTGCCAGATGACATTTGAACAGTGCCTTTGAGACCTCATACCTCTCTACCCTCGCCTGCTCTTGGAAGAGCTGCTTTAGATGTTCGATCATATCGACAGCATTCATGTTCTCATGTTGCTTCTGAAGCTCAGAGGTCATGGTGCAAAGCATTAGGCAGGCCGCATCATTAGCATCATCAACATGCTTTTGATACGCCTTTAAGGCAGCAGGTGTCTGATTGTCTGGACCTTCTGGAACTTGCTCCTCTATTGCGTACAGCTTCTTTTCTTGCTTGAGAACAATTCTCAAGTTTCTGTACCAATCGAGAAAGTTGGTTCCTGAGAGCTTGTCCTTCTCAAGGACAGATCGTAGGGAATGTTGTGAACTCGATGAGTTGTTTGCCATTTGGAATTCTACAAAAAGGAAAATACGCAAGTTTTAGTATTTGTGAATTTTTTGACTATATTTAATAATGGCTAGTTTATTAAATATAGCTCCCACTATTTTTCTACGGATTAATAACCCTCAAGATATTAATGCGGAAAATATCCTTATATTTTCTAGTGGGCCAAGATCCATCTTTTCATCTCCTTATGAGCTTGCTTTGGCAAGTCACCCATAATTCGATTACTTCTTAGGTAGGAACAATTCCAATTGCATCCCATATGCAACTCTTGGTTCAATCGGGCAAATAACTCCTTATTTATCCATCCACATGGATAATCCCAATTGATTGCCTCTAGGTTTCTTAATCAAATTAATAGCCTAGTTGTGTTCAACCTCTTATCTAAACAATTGCACATTGTTACGTGCCATCGCATTCCATCATTATGAACCAAGTCGCCATGCTTTGGCACGCACGAACTTGATAAATAATGATGATAATGAGTGTTTAAATAACGAGAAGGCAAGAACACAATATTTTAAAATTTGAGGGATTTTTCTTCAATTTTAATTATTTTGTTGATCAATATCAACTAATCTATCTATTTGAGTTTGGGCACAACTCCAAATAATAGATCCGGGTTGTCTAATTATCTTATTATCCTAATTGCATGCATCATCCATACACCAACCACACAAATAATAAGACAATAAATAAACAACCACAAAACAGAAATTAAACGTGATGTGGATATGGCCTTTTCTAGACTAAGATAATTCCAAGCCAATGGAATTATCTATGAACCCTAAACAAACACACATCTCCATGCGTCTTGATCTTTTGGTCCATCCTTCATAGTCTTGTGGAATGCTCCATGCTCCATGCTCCATCTTTTGTGGCTTCTTTGGCTTTGGGCTTCTTTTCTTCAATCTTGGCTAACAATCTACTTTATCTAGCACTAGCTAATATCTATACTAAATAAAATAAATCTCACAAGTTGAGAAAAAAATGGCACGCAGGCCATAAAACCCTAATTAATTATTACAATTAATTGATCAGCTCGCAGGCCGTAAAACCAAACCACAAAATTAAACATCCACATCAAACCACATCCTAAGGCCATATCCAATCACCATGCGATTTGCACATAAACAGTTAAAATCCAATTTTAACGCGCTTGGTCAATTTTAATTGATTTTAGGATTTCTAGGGTTAAAACGGTCCATGGGCCCAACAATCCAATTGCCCGGGCCCAAATAAGTGAACCATAAAGCCCTAGGCCCGGCCCGGCCCAAAACCCGCAAGCTAGGCCCGCGGGTTAGGGCCGCCCGGCCCCTTAGGGCGCCAAGCTTGGGCGGCAAGCAAGGGGGGCGGCTCCCTAGGGGGCCGAACCTCCTTGTGGAGGTTGTTTCCAAAACAACCTCCTTGCTTGGAGCCCAAGTTTGGTTGTTTCCTTGTTGTGGGAGAACTCCTTCTTCCCCAAGGATGCCCAAACCCTAGATCTAAGATCCTAAAATTTCTCAAACTCACCAATTCATGCATCCAATGCAATAATTGGGTCTTGTTATGATTAATTCTTTGACAAATTGCATCCAATGCTTGATTTGTCTTGTTTTACGCGATAAACAACAAATTAAGGTGTAAAACAACAAGAATGTAACACATAAACTACGTTTATGCTCTATGACCTGTGGCTCTGATACCACTGTAGGGTTTTGATTCATGGATCGCGCAACGGAAGCATAATCAAACAAATAACCATGCAAAACCCTCCAAGGATCACAAGTCTAGATGCATAACGATAGTGAAGGTAAGAAATCATAAACACACCTTTGGGTTCTCCTTGATGACTTCAAACGCGAATAGTGTCACGTTCTCTATAGTTGATCCACGCCTAGAGTTGTTCCTAGATCTCCAATCACCTTGGTGCTAGCCCGGATTGAGAGGAGGGTGAAGAAATCACGCAAAACGAGACACCAAAAGGGGTTCGGCACCCTTTGTGGCGTCGGGGACAAGGGGCGGCGGCAATAGGGGGCGGCGTCCCTCTTTGCTTGCTCTCTCTCTCCTTTGTTCTCTCCTACTCTTGTTATGTTCTCTCTTAGAGCATAAGTTGTGTAGGGAAGGAAGGAGGAGGGTCCTTTATATAGTCCAACAACTCCTTGTCAACTACCTAAAGGACTTATTCTAGTCCTACTAGAATTCAATTTAGTCCCTTCCTTGCAAATTAGTCCCTACTAAGTTTGCAAGGGTTTGCAAAATGATCCTTCTAATTAATTAATCCAATTAATTAATTCCATAATCTAGTACAACTCTATATAGCGTGTGACCCCATAGGTTCTATCTAGTTGGTAGCAACTCTTTGCTAATATGGAGCGGTTTCTAGCAAAACATCCATTCTAGCCAACTAATAGAATAGTCATCTAGACAACCTTGTACAAGTAATTGTCTCATCCCTTTGCCTCCATATCCGGATTGGACACGAGACATACAAGTCACACTCGTATATCCAATCCCTAGTTCCTCGATCCATGGAATAGCCTTATTCGTGCAAATAACATCAATATCCCATATATTGATTTATTTGAGTCTGGCCAGACATTCTATAAGCACTATCCTCGAGTGGCCTTGGATATTTGCTCCCGTTATGTGGGAGGGGCAAATCCTCTCTACGTCCACTACAATCTCTAAGCTTGCTTCTCATTGTATCCAGTACACGCCTTTATAACTACCCAGTTACGGTGTAGCGTTTAACGCTACCAAGATCACAATGATCCACAACTAGAATATCTAGTGACTTCAAGTCTAAGGATGACAATACCATTGTACCCGAGAAGCACTTGTGACTCAACATAACGTGTATGTAGCCTTCTCGGTAATGGGTCAATCCAGTGCAACATTCCGTAATGCACACCTATGTGTTGGATCGTGATATCTCCATATCAATCCAACCCCATACTAGTCTATAGATGATTGTCCCATTTAATCATTATACTTGACTAGGGATATTTAAGATAAACAACACAATTGTAAATCTAAGGACTTCATTATATTAAATATCCAATAAATAATAAATGAATTTCTAGCCAATTACAAATTCATACTAAACTAGATTGCCTCTAGGGCATCTATTCCAACAACTATGACTATGAGATTTGGCAACTGGATGTCAAATTAGCGTTTCTGTATGGAAACCTCCTCGAGGATGTGTACATGACAAAACCAGAGGGTTTTAAGGATCCAGAGAATTCCAACAAAGTATGTAAGCTACAACGATCCATATATGGATTAAAGCAAGCTTCTAGGAGTTGGAATCAACGTTTTGATGACGCATTCAAAGAGTTTGGCCTCATCAAGAATGAAGATGAGCCATGTGTTTACAAGAAGGTTAGTGGGAGCTCTGTTGTGTTTCTGGTCTTGTATGTGGATGATATACTACTCATTGGGAACAACATTCCTACCTTGAAATCTGTTAAAGATTGGTTAGGGAAGTGTTTCGCAATGAAGGACGTAGGAGATGCAGCCTATATACTTGGTATCAAGATCTATAGAGATAGATCTAGGAGGCTGCTCGGCCTAAGCCAGAGTACATATATAGACAAGGTGTTGAAACGGTTCAACATGCAATATTCCAAGAAGGGATACTTGCCCATGTCGCATGGAGTCACCCTCTCAAAGGCTGATTGTCCCTCCAGTGAGATTGAGAAGGACCACATGAGTAGGATTCCCTATGCATCGGCCATAGGATCCATCATGTACGCCATGTTGTGTATTAGACCAGACATGTCATACGCATTGAGTATGGAATACAGATATCAGTCTAATCCCGGTGACAGTCACTAGATTATTGTCAAGAACATCCTCAAGTAATTGAGAAGAACTAAGGATGCGTTCTTGATATTTGGAGGAGAGGAAGAGCTAAGTGGAATTGGTTACAGTGACGCAAGCTTCCAAACAGATCGTAATTAGGGTATGTGTTTTGCCTGAATGGAGGAGCTATGAGCTGGAAGAGTTCCAAGCAAGAGACAGTTGCTGATTCTACAACTGAAGCTGAGTACATTGCTGCTGCAGGCGCAACAAAGGAGGCTGTTTGGATAAAGAAGTTTATCACTGAGCTTGGTGTGGTTCCTTGTATTGTGGACCCATAACGTTGTACTGTGACAACTCTGGGGCAATCGCACAAGCCAAGGAGCCTAGATCACACCAGAAATCAAAGCATGTACTTAGGAGATTCCATCTCATTCGTGAAATGATCGATAGAGGAGATGTGAAGATATGCAAGATTCCAACGGATGACAATCTTTCAGATCTACTAACGAAGCCGCTTTTTCAGCGAAAGAATGAAGGGCACACTAGATCTATAGGCATAAGAGATGCACCAGATTGGCTTTAGTGCAAGTGGGAGACTGTTGGAATAGGTGCCCTAGAGGCAATCTATATTTAGTACGAACATTGTTTGGCTAGAATATTCCTTTATTATTTATTGAGATATATAATTTAATGAAGTCCTTAGATACAATGTGTTATTTATCTTAAATATCCCTAGTCCATTATATTGGTTAACATGACGATCAACTATAGACTAGTATGTGGGTAGATTGATATGGAAATATCAAGTCTAACACATGGGTATGCATTAGGAGTAATGTCATACCGGATTGACCCACGACGAGAAGGCTACATTAGATTATGTTAAAGTCACAAGCACTTCTCGTAGTGCTAATGGTATTGTAATCCTTAGACTTGAAGTCACTAGATACTCTACTTGCGTAAATATCACGCTTTTATATTATCAAACAGTGCGCCTTAACCGGGTAACTATATAGGTAGTTATCGGGCATGATAGGAAGCAAGTTTAGAGATCGTAGTGACGTAGATCTGATTTGTCCCTCCCACATAATGGGAGTAAATATCCATGGGCCACTCGAGGGATGGTGCTTATAGTATGTCTGTCCAGACTCAGATAAATCAATATGGAGATATTGATGTTATTTGCACGGATAAGTATATTCCCAGGATCGACGAACTATGGATTGGATATACAAGTGTGACTAATATTTCTTGTGTACAATCCGGATATGGAGACAAAGGGATAACACAATACATAAACATTAGGCACAAGGTTTGTCGGGTTCACTAACTATTTCTATTAGTTGGGTGGCATGGATGTGTTGCTAGGCACCGCTCCATGTTAGTAAGGAGTTACTACAACTAAGCAGAAACCTATGGGGTCACACACCGGATGGATTAAATTGGATATTGGCCTTAATTAGTTGGAATATTTAATAAAATGATCATAACGCAACCACAAGCAAAGTTAGTGGAACTAATTTGCAAGTGGACTAATCCATGTAAGGACATGATTAGTATCGAGGCTTTTATGTAGTTAATAAATAGTTATTACTATATAAAGGAACTCCCGCTTGTTATTTTCTCAAGACAAGTCATTATTGAGAGAACATAACAAATCAAGAGAGAGAGAGAGAGAGAGAGAGAGAGAGAGAGAGAGAGAGAGAGAGAGAGAGAGAGAGAGCAACAATAGAGAGGCCGAAGCCCCTCTTTTGCCGTCCCTCACCCGTCGGCCACCAAGGAGGACCGCCCCTCCTTGCCTTGTTTTGCGTGGAATCCAATCAAATATCCCAGGTGTGGATACACGTAGAGTCGAAGACATTATTCTTCGTGTGATCTCTCAAACTAAGGTACACAACTATTATATCCTTATCATGTTATGATTGCTTGGCTGTGATCCTTGGATGGATTTGAGCAGAATTAATTTTGTTATTCCGCTGCGTTACCTGCATCAAAACCCTACATGTGGGAGAAGTCTCAAGTATGATTCCAACTATTTTCCTGACACTTATAGCGAAGGAAAGAGTATTTTTTGCACAATTATGGAGAATCTGGAGCTATCGAAATGCGTGTGTTTTTCAGAATGATTTTCAACCTATTGAAGTGCTTCTTCGATCAATCCTGGACTACATTCAGGAACAATTTGAAATTACAAAAAACTGACTGGCCGGTCTTCTTCGGCCATCTCTACGGCAACATGTTGGCGACCCCCAGACCAAGGAATTCTGAAAATCAATGCTGATGAAGCTTGGCTACCATGAGAGAATCGAGGCGCTGGAGCTGTAGTTTTGCGAGACCACCGGGGAGCCTTCCTGGTGGCTGCGTCGTCTTCTCTACCTACTGCCATGTCAGCGTTCGAGGCAGAAACTTTCGGGATTCGGGATGGATTGTTATTAGCCATGGATTATAGTTGAATCCGATGCTAAGAGGGTTTTTGACGCTGTCACGTGAGCGAATGTGGTAGGAATAAATAGATCAGAAAACGAAGATGTTATCCGTCAAATTCGAAGCCTAGCTAAGCGTTTTGAGAATATTTCCTTTACATTTAGCCCTCGTTCTACGAACAGAGTAGCACACGAATTTGCAAACTTTGATCTTTTCCTACCAAACAAATATGTATGGCTAGGTAACAATCGGATTTGGGCCCTCCAACTTCTCTAAAACGATGTAACTGGTATTTATGAACATGAGTTTTTACATGAATAGAAGTTGATTTTTCTCTAAAAAAAAAAGATCCTCGAGAATACGACCTCTGAAATCGTCACAACATTTCCAAACTAGCACGTGCTCACGGGACTTTCATGCAAGACACCAGGTATATTCTCGTCCTTGAACTTAATTATGGATTCAACACCCACAATAGGGCTAGTTTGGTAATGCTGCGGCGGTTTAGAAAGCTGCTTTGTATAAAGCACTGTGAGAAAGCTGCTGTGAGATTCTACACAAAAAAAGTTTGGTAAACTCCGTATAAAATTGCTGCGGAAAAGCACTTTTGACATTCTGTGTTTGGTAATTAGTGCTTTAGACCCTTTTTAGTGTCAAAACGACCATTTCAGACATAATATAATAAATGGAACTATTACAATAAAATATTATTAATATTCATTAATGATAATGATGTCAAACGATAAATTAATCAAAAAGCAGGTCGTGGAAAGCAACCTCTCCCCTGCTTTTCCAAAGTTGTTGTGGGAAAACAGTTGATTTCTAGAAGTTAGAAAAACAAAACTTTACCAAACACAGTGCTAGTTTGGTAATGTTGTGGCGGTTTAGAAAGATGTTGTGTAGAAAGCACTGTGAGAACCTACACAAAAAGTGTTTGGTAAACTCCGTATAAAATCTGCTGTTGAAAAACACTTTTGACATTTTGTGTTTGGTAATTAGTGTTTTAGACTTTTGTTAATGTCAAATGACCATTTTAGACATGATATAATAAATAATACTATTACAATAAAATATTATTAATATTTATTAATGGATAATGATGTCAATTTATAAATTAATCAAAAAGCAGGTCGTAGAAAGCAACCCCTCCCCTGCTTTTCAAAAGCTTCTGTGGGGAAACATATGCTTTCTAGAAAGCAAAAAAACAAAACTTTACCAAACACAAAAATTCTGCTTTTGGATTCGAAAAACAACGTTCTAGAAAGCAAAAGCATTACTAAACGGGCTCACAAAAATACTGCTTTTACATTTGAAAAACAGCGTTCTAGATAATAAAAGCATTACCAAACGGACTCTAACCAGATCATGAGACGAGGAAGGTGACAGGAAAACGAACTCGGAATTAGGTGGGCCTTTGTTGGTCAAAAGCACACTTGTAGCTGGAATAAAAATACTACTACCAGTATTTGAGTTACACCAACACCCACACAAATTCAACCAATTGCAACGTCTACCGTCGACCAACGCGATGAAAATGGGTAGACGATGTAGTATAATACTACTTAGTCCGTTTTCTCTCTATCTTCCTCGTTTGACTTTTCCTTTCGTAATCGGGCCACTTTGATCCGGTTCTCAGGCTAGTTACCTATCTAGTATAGTTTGCAGGCTATTGCATTAGAGCGGGGGTTTACTCAGAGCGCACCCCAAGGATAGCGACTGCGGGTTCCCACGTCATCAAAAAGAAAGGCAGAGTAACAGATCTGAAATTGTTGTGATCCATAACAACCGAAACTTCAAAGAATTTATGAATGACCCGTCATTATGATCTCAGACATTACGGTGATTAGAGTTTATGTATTACACATGTTATTCTCTTCTGATCCGACTAAAGCTTGATGAACCAGCTTTCGTCCGTTACACGTATTGTGTCAAATGAGATGCATAAACTTTCGTCAATTACACGTGTTGTGTTAAATTAGATGAGCCACAGGTTTCTCCTGGATCTTTCCATTTAATTTTTTTTACACGTATTCTTATCACTTTGACCAAATAATTTGGATAGGAAAACGATTCAAGGGTTTGGTAAGTTTTACATGGTGTTGTAGCGTAAAGTCTACTCTACAACACTACGAAAAAATTACAAAAAAATTGCACCGTTTTGCCAATCAAATCACCAAGTCAAAGCCACTCAGTAAATAGTGGAAAAAAGTCAACTGAGAAGATCCTGAAGAAACGGATGTAGTATACTATTCTGTCTCAGCTATTTGTTCCCAATTTAACTTTTGCCACTATTCACTAGGTCACTTTAACTTGGTGATTTGAATAGCAATCCGATGTAATTTTTTGATAATTTTTTCATGGTGTTGTAGAGCAATAGTTGCTCGATAATACAGTGTAAAATTTGTCAAAAAAAATATTATTTCATTATCCAAATCACTCGTTCAAAAGGACACATACTCTGCTCAAAAAGTCAGATTAAAAACCAAGAGCAGAGACAGAGTGTGCTAGTCAGATTGAGAACAAAGAAGCTTGAACCGTGGTCAAAATGAACGGGGGTGCTTTCTCGTAATTATAACAGAAAACCGAGGGGACTGTCACAGACTCACAGTAGTCAATGAACCGGCCGCCGACTATTTAACTCATAGTCATCCCATAACATCTGCTCTTTCTCTTTGGATATATCAACGCGACTCTTCTGTCTTCCCGGAGATTCTCTCTCAGAGGATCGGCTGACCAATCGCTCAGGTTTATATCTTCTAGGTTTTCCGATCTCATCTCCTCTCCCTGTCATCATCATCCAATTTTGTGGCCAACCCATTTATCCCTCCGGATTCATTCATTTTAGGGTTAGGTTAAAACTCTTCGATTCAACCCCCGGATCTCCGATTCACCAATTTCTCCAATTCCGATGGCATTTATCTCCTGCTAGGGCTTCTCTCCCCAATCCACCCTTTCATCTCCGAGCAAGCCCTGTACCAGATCCTCCTCCTGCTAACAAAACTATCTCTCATGGCGATCCGATTCACCGTCACCTACTCCGGCTACGTCGCCCAAAACCTCGCCTCCACCGCCTCCACCAAAACCCCCACCTGCCGCTTGTTTCACGAATGCTTCATCCGCTCCCGCCTCTTCTGCCCCCCCACGGCGGAGCTAGATCCCCACCGGGCGGAGCTACGGCGGCGGAAGACCATCACCGCCGCCTCCTCGCCGTACGCGACCATCGCCGGGGAGATTCTCGGCGCGGGCTTCAAGTCGTCGCCGGTCGCGGCCGGTTTGATTTCGTTGGTGAGATCTTCGACTGGCGTTCCCTCTGGGGTTTCGTTTTTGGGGGTTTCGTCTTGGAAGCCGAGCTCGATTATACCGTTTTTGCAAGTTTCCAAGTGGTTGCCCTGCAACGAAGTGATTCCTGCCTCGGCGAGTCATAAGATTGACAAAGGTGGGACTAATTTGTGTATTGAAACGACGAATGAGAAGAAGATGAGTGATTGTTCTTCTGGGGATTTGTCGTCTCAGAGTTTTAGTCAGATGGGTGCTGCTGAGAGGAGTGGGTGGTTGTCCAAGATGTTTCATATCCGGTCTGAGGATGCAAAGGCTGTTTTCACGGCGTTGACTGTTAGTATACTTTTCCGGTCGAGTTTGGCAGAGCCGAGATCGATTCCTACTTCATCTATGTGCCCAACTCTGGATGTGGGTGATAGAATTCTTGCTGAGAAGGTATAAAAATTTGATTTGAATGCCATGTGTTTGTGAAAATGTGTTAATAGTGTTTTATAATGTTGAACTATGCAATATAGCTTGAGGAAGGAGAATTAGATGCTTCTTGCAATGTAGATGTTGATTTTGGTTGACAATTGGAGTTGAATTCGTTGATAAAAAACCTCTATGGCCCTATATGTTAACATATTGCCATTTTTGATGAAGCATGCTCAATATGGTTTTCTGATATTAGCATTGTACATGGTAGTTGCACACTGTGTTGCTTAAAAGTTTTCTGAAAGTTGGACTTGTTCATGGGTAGCTGAATACTTGTGGGTTTATGTTGTATTGACTAGAATAGCAGACTTTTTGGTTTATGATCATCACGGCGATTGTTTGATGGAGTATTGGTTGTTTCAGGTTTCATACGTCTTCAAGAAGCCTGAAGTTTCAGACATTGTGATATTTAAGGCGCCTCCAATTCTTCAGGTTTGTATCACAGCTTGAACAAACAGCTATGTTTCCGTCACTTGATTCAAGCTAATGTTTGTGCGTGTTATGCAGGAGGTTGGGTTTAGTTCAGGCGATGTATTTATAAAAAGAATTGTAGCGAAGGAAGGGGATTACGTAGAAGTAAGTTAAATGTTTCATTGTTTCATTGTAGCTTACGTATTGTTTGTGGTTTGATCTTGACAACTAACGTTATGTACTTCTCTTGCAATAGGTACGTGATGGTAAGTTATTGGTAAATGGTGTTGTGCGAGACGAGGATTTCATCTTGGAGCCACTTGCTTATGAAATGGAACCAGTGGTAAGAATCCCACCATTGTTGATCATGAACTCTGGCATCTGCACAAACACTAGTTAGTAATTAAGTTTTGATTTTATATCTACAGCTCGTTCCTGAAGGTTATGTCTTTGTGATGGGGGACAATAGGAACAACAGTTTCGATTCCCACAACTGGTAATTCCGAGTTCCAGATACTATATCTGCTGATAAGTATTTTTGTTGGGTACTTGTAGCTGTAGTTTTGACAGATACACTCATCGTAAAACATTGATGAGAATTGAATCCAAACGTTCAGATACCAGTGAGATAGAGACAGGTTGAGAATGTTAAGTTGAATGTTATGATGTGTTTCATTCTGGAATGTCACTGAATCTAGCTTTATGTATGTGTCAGGGGTCCTCTTCCAATTGAAAACATCATTGGAAGATCATTGCTCAGATATTGGCCACCTTCCAAAGTGTCGGAAACCATTCAAGTAATACCTGTGAAGAAGGCAACAATGGCGTTCTCGTAACCTCTTTCCCCTTTGCTTGCAAGGGGCGGCGTTGTGATGCAACAACTGTGTTCTTAATAATTTTGTTGCTCTTCTGGCTCAGTTACTAGAGCTGTTGTGAATATTCTCAACTGTTTGTGCCCCTGTTTTGATTATCAAGGTTTTGTGGAGAGGATGGATCCATTTCATCCATAGTTTGCCGTAATTTGTCAGTGGTGGAGCCCTAACTGTAAGTGATTTGGTGCTCACACCTTGAGTTTAAAGCTCTGTTGATACTGACAATTTTTTTGATTTACTCATAGATTTAGTTCCAGTTGATTTCAGAACATACATACATCTGCAGTTCAAAGTTCTGATTCTCACCGAAGGCATTTCCATAATCATCTTTTCACAATGCTCCTGTTGATGTTTAGGATGCTTTCTGGGTGCTGTCGGTGATATCTGGCTGTTGTGCTGTATTAGAAGTATGTTGTGTAACACAAAAATGTTTCAGGTACCAGCCTGTTGAAGTTAGTTCATTTTTCGGGAAAATATGCTTTTGTGGTGGGTACAAATCTCAACTTGAGAATCAGATATGCGCTATTGTCCAGATTCCAGAGTTAGAATATACTAGGGCTTCGTTTGGGGATGTGAAACTGTGTGATATGAGTTGGGATATGATTCCAGTGGAATAACGTAGGGTATGGATGATGGAGGATGCAAGAAAGAATATTATGTAAGGCTTGATGCAAAGCCCGGAACAATAAAATGATATGTATTAGACTATGCGGATCAGCTCATTAGTTAGTAAGTTTATGGGTTAATTGAGATGCTTCAGGTGTGAACCTTTTTTTTAGAATGAATTTGAAATATATTAGCCATTGAAGCCGAATACTTCAATCCATGCGCCCGGATGGCCTTATGCCAATTTTCTTCCAGAAAGCATGGCACATGGTGGTCCATCAACTACTTCGGCGGTTCTATCTTTTCTTAACTCTGGCCACATGTTACGTCTTTTGAATCACACATCCATTGCATTAATCCCTACGCTGGCTACTCCTACTACGGGAGCGGATTTGAGACCAATGAGCCTCTGCACTATCACTTATAAGATCATCTCCAAAGTGCTTGCCAATAGGCTTCGTTTTATCCTGTCTGATATTATTTCGCCAACACAACCAACTTTTGTAGTTGGGAGAAGAAGTGTGACAACACATTGCTCGCCAATGAACTCTTTTCATAGATTAAGAAGCAGCGTACTGGAGTGCACCTGGCGGCACTTTGACATGAGCAAAACCTGGCGGCACTTTGACATGAGCAAAACATTTGACAGGGTAAACTGGGACTTCCTTTTACATGCTCTCCGATGTATGAGATTTCCGCCCAATCGGTTAACGCTTCTTTTGCAGTGCATTAGTAATGTCTCCTACTCAGTCTTAGTCAATGGTGAATCTACGGTCGTCTTCACCCCAACAGCTGGTTTCCGACAGGGTGATCTTCTCTCACCTTATATTTTCATCCTCTAGCTTCAGATATTATCATCTCACCTCCAAGCACTTCAATCATCGGGTAAAATTTCGGGCCTACAACTCCAAAGACATTCGCAACCCGTCTCTCACCTACTATTTGCTGACGGTTGCTTTCTTTTCTTTAAACCAACCCTGGCTTCATGCAATAGCCTGGTTGTTGCCTTGGACCGTTTTGGAGTTGTTTCTGGACAACGAATTAACTATTCAAAGTCATTTTTTTTTCCAGTCCAAACATTCCTCATGTGCTCGCTCAGAAATTCATGGGGTTTTTCGAACACATACCCATAAGTCCATCATCCATATACTAGGTCCTCCTTTAGCGGAATGTCGCAACAAAATGCAAACATCCAACACTCTTTGCTCAAAACTGTGAAGCTAGGATCTCGGCAAAGCAAGTCTGTCCTGTCATCTATACCTACATATTTTGGGTATGCTTTCCTTCTTCCTTCAACCACTCTCTCCAAACTAAACACCCAAGCACTCAACTTCTGGAGAAACCCATCCAGCAAGCGACCACTACGTCTCATACCAGATGAGGTGTTATGGCAAGCCAAATCCCATGGAGGTTTGGGGATACGTCGTCAAGAATGGGCTAACCAAACACTCCTCTCCTCTTCATACTGGAGAATCTTCAGCTCAAACAACACTCTTGTCTCTTCTGTCATCAAAATGAGATACCCTTGCCATTTTAACACAAGTCAGCTTTAGAGTCCACACATTCCAGCTCCTTCGACGGCATCTTGGTGTGCCAAAGTATCCTTTCGGGCAGGCAAATTGTTAAAAATGCCTATGCCTAGTCAGTTGGCCATGGCCATGATATTAATTTGGGCACTAACCTTTGGATTCCATTTCTTATGATTCCACTTTCAATTTTTTTACAAATAGACTCCTTGAATCAGTATTAGGTTTCCGACTTCATTACTACGACTTCTGACAAGCCTCACTGGAATACTCATGGTCTATTATCCATCCTTCCTCAATTTTTAGTTAGACTAATTCTATCCATACAACTTCAGCCATGTAGCACGCCAGGTCATATTATCTGGCTTTCACAAAAGTAGGGAATTACACAGTTAAATTAGGATACTGTTTTCTTCAATCACTTTCGACGCCATGCCTCAATCCAGCTGGTTATTTCATGGTTTTCCCATCTCCGAACCCTATTTGGGGGAATCTTTGGGGACTTCACCTGCCTGAGAAATACAAACTTTTTCTGTGGAAAGCTCTTCAACCCAATGCACTTCCTTGCCTCCTTCACATGGCTGCCAAACTACCTGCACTATCAACTACATGTCCCTTATGTCACATGGAATCGGAATCGCTAGACCACCTATTCCTCACATATTCAGTCTCCTCAACCCACTTTACCATTACTCAACTTCAAACCCCCAACACAGCGGCAGATGCGTGGATCAGGCATATTTTACTAAATCCAACAACTATGCTTCAACAACTTCCAATCCTTTGGACCCAGTGGAAAATGAGAAACATGGTGTTTTTTGAGGGCCAACAATGGACTACATCACTTGCCAAGGAGTTATATGCCCAATCCCGATCTGAGATTGCATATTTCCAAGCTTCGAGCCTCCATTTCACGAACAAAGAGATCTATCGCTCACCCAATGAATTATTTATTCTATCTCTAAATCAGCAACATCGCCTTCACTCTCTTCCATCAGGCTTAGACACGGCCAAGGTGGATGGAGTCTGGTGTTCTACAGCACTGGCGGGAGCAGTAGTGGTTTCTCTTCAACCACAGTTTGGTCGAACTATATCATACTATAATTTGCACACCACATATATCATGGTCTACTTGTTGCACATAAACACAATATACATGTCCTATTATTATGCACTGACAACCTTATCTCCTTCAATAAATTACAAGGAATGAAGATGCTTCCTACAAGGACGCACCACTTTTGGCTTTATCAGGCAATAGGTTATGTATTTTCAAAAACTGTCTTAGCTAGGGTCCCCCCGGGGACATGTTTTGGAAGCTCATCGTCTTGCAAAGATGGCGACATCGTCTCTAAAGTAATGTTGGAAGGTTTAGCTTGTATAATTTCTACTTTAGTCTCTGGCTGTGACCCTTTTGTTGTACATTTGTCATGGCTTAGTTTAGGAAGGTTTGTGGTTTCGGTATGTAATTATGTTTGTAATCTTGGATGATGATTGTACCCTGCCTCGTTTTTGTACCTTGACTGTTATTAATGGTATTTCTTACTTTTCACAAAAAAAAAAAACAATCCATGCGCTCAAGGAGGAACGCAGTACATCCAAACCTTGGCATTACTGAATAATCTTCCTACCTGAGCACATTGATGTGACATCATATTAACATTCACCTGGTGAAAAATACTAAGTGTATTCTTACAATATTCCATTACAGTCCCGTAACAAGTGCGATCCCCCACAGGTGACTGTGTTTCGAGATCCTTGAGCAAATTTTGAAGATCAACTTCAACTTTCAATTTCCGAAGACCCATACGATGGGCTAACGCAAGTCCTTCCAGCATAGCTATGATCTCCGTCAGCTTCGCCGACCCGACCAAAGCAATGGTCTCGCCATGGCAGCGATCCATTTCCCATTTGAGTCTTGCAAAACTGCACCGAAAGCTATTGTTTGACAGCTACACTACCTATATATTTAATAAATGGGTAGAAGACAATAATCTCCCTTGTAATATTTGATATCAACTTGCACCCAAATCCTCTCTAACGGGTTTTCTCTCTTTTGTTTTTAGTGCCCGTTCTTAAATCTTTTTTATCCTCTCTTCCATTCCCGGTGAAGGAGATTCATCCGAGAGCCGATATTGAAGATGATGAAATGGCTGATTCATGCCATCATGTCCAGTTTGGGGATGATCAATGTATGGATCTTGTTGTTCCCTTAGCAAAGAAACTGCGAAGCGAACAGGGGTTGGATCTTGCACTGACTTTTGAATCCTATGCAATTGTTGTAGATTTTACACTAAAACTTGTAGAGTTGGTATCTAACCAGGCTTAAAAAAAAGGCTATTAAAAAGTTTAATTTAAAACAAGTTCCTTCAAAGAGGCACTTAAAAAAGCGTTTAAAATCCTTTGCAACTTTTCAAACTACAAGTCACGTAAGAGAACTGAGCCCTAACCAATCTAGTCTACCCGTTTTTCATTCTCTACCTAACTTTTTTTTTTTTTTTTTTTTTTTCTGTGGAAACTCAACCGTATACCCTTTGACCTTTCCATCAATCCATGTAGTATGTCGGTGAGATTTCTACAGCTTACTACCTCTGTCCCAGCTCTTCCCCATCATTTTGACTTTTATCACTATTCACTGGGTCACTTTGACTCGGTGATTTGGATAGCAAAATAATTTAATTTTTTGATAATTTTTTTATGGTGTTGTAGAGTATAAGTTGCTCTATAACACCGTGAAAAAATTATCGAAAAATCGCATTATTTTGCTATCGAAATCACCCGGTCAAAGTGACCCATATACGAGTCAAAAATTCCCAATGATGGGCAAGAGCTGGGACAGAGCAGTAATTACTAAGCAAACACGTCTAGACTAGACTCCAAAAAAGTTTTTAAAAAGTGGCAGAGGTGTCGACGAGCATTAGAATATTCGGAAAAATCAGGTCGACGCGTGTCGAATTACTTCGATGCCGTTGAAACTTGAAAACGGTTCGATACAAATACGACCCTCTTCACTCCTCCAAATCACTCCCCCTGAAAACAAAAATGGACGTCCGTCAATCGATCAGCAACCAGACCACCGTCTCACTATCCCTCGCCAAGAAAGTGGTGCAAGAAGAGGCAAACGACTCCAATTTCATCTTCTGTCCTCTCTCGATCCAAGTCGTCCTCAGCTTGATCGCATCGGGTACCAAAGGCAAGACCCTTGACCAGTTACTCTCCTTCCTCAACTCGAAATCCACCGACGACGTCAACCATCTCTCCTCCCAAGTCGTCTCCCTCGTCTTCGCCGACGGAGAGCCCAGCGGTGGCCCCAAGCTGTCTTTTGCTAATGGGGTTTGGCTGGACCAATCGCTCTCTCTCAAGCCTTCTTTCAAACAGGTGGTCGACACTGTGTTTAACGCCGCCTCCAACCATGTCGATTTCCAAAACAAGGTCAGTCTTCTACTTCCAAGTACCAGTAATATTTCAATCTGCTCTCTTTAACTAGATTTATTGATCATCTAGTGTCTCTGAGATGCCTTGTTTTGCTTTTTATTAGACTTCATAAGATGTGCTGTAGTAGCTAATTTTACCTATTGAAGGTCTTGAAATTGTTGTTTTTTTGAAGTTGTTGTTTGGCATATGGTACTCGGTCTATTTTGCTTGTGCCTAATAAAATACTAGGCTACTCTCCTTATTGTCAATTAGTTTTGAGGTGGAACTCCAGTATTCGATTAATAAGATGGTACCACTCTGTCTCAGCTCTTCCTCCCCATCATGACTTTTTGACTCGTATCCCGGTCACTTTGACCGGGTGATTTTGATAGCAAAATGATGCGCTTTTTCGCCATGTTGTAGAGCAACTTTTACTCTACAACACCATAAAAGAATTATTCAAAAATTGCATCATTTTGCTATCCAAATCACCGAGTCAAAGTGACCCACTGAATAGTGGTGAAAGTCAACATGGGGAGGAAGAGGTGAGACAGAGTGGTATCAGAGCCTTGTCAGAATCTGATATTATGATTGGAATTTGATACTGTTTCGCAAACTGTGGGTAAAGGGCCTTGTTAGATTCTTGAGATTGACTGTTCCATATCTCGGGAACTTGGTATGTTTTGCTTGTGCCTACTAAGATACTTGGGCTACTCCCATCATTTCCAGTTGGTTTGGAGGTTGAACCCCAGGATTCTTAACATAATGGTTTATGTAATTGATGCTGCACTAGCTAGCCACTTCCAGTATGGATGGAATGGTATACTATGCTTAGAGTTGGAAAAACAATGTTGGTCTGGTTTGCTTTCAGTTTAGCTAGTATTCGTCCGAGTTGTTCTGGTGCGATTTATTTATCCAGCATTGGTTCTACATGTAGTTGACCTACTGAATTAAGGAGCCTGTTTGTTAAACTTAAGGAGCCATCCAATAGCTACAAAGGTATTGAAGGTAATGATCACTGGTATCTGACTACCAAAAAAATGCTGCAAATTGTAAGGTATTGGAAGTTGGAACTATGGAGATGAAGTGTAGATGTCACACTAAGGGTTTGACATGCTAAGCTACGCACCAGAGATGGAGTTTACGCCTGGACTAAAAGTTAGAGTTGTTTCTAGTAGGTATTTCTCTTGATTTTAACTCTACTTTACCAGAGTGGTTGTGACTTGTAACGGTCTTTCTGGGTGTTTGCTCCCAAGGAATTAGATTGATGGTTTTAAGCAGCCACGCATAGATGGAGGTTGTGTGAATTTGGAATAAATCATTTCCTGGATGACTTTCTTGAAGAGTAAATTTGTGTGTTTGACATGTTCAGAATCACGGGGTTCCACCTCAAAACCAATTCACAATGAGGGGAGTAGCCCAAGTATCTTATTGGGCACAAGCGAAACGGAAAGAGTCCCGATGTGGGACAAACAACGAGTCGCAACACGCCCCCTCACGGGCAGACAAACAGGAACATATTCAAACAAATTGACAGAACATGCTAAGATACCATGATAAGAATCCTGGGGGGTTCCACCTCAAAACCAATTGGCGATGAGGGGAGAATCTAATTAGGCAAAGACAAAACAGACCGAGTCCCAATGTGGTACAAACAATGATTCTCAACATGACATACTCTCTCTATCCCAAGATTTATAGTCTGGGTGGACTTTCCGCAAACTTCAAGGAAATGTTCTTGACGTGATAAGTTTACTAAATTGTCTTTTGTCATATGTGCTACTTTTTCTTGGAGAGTGAAAAAGTTTGAAGGAGAATAGGATGCGTGGGGAAGTTAAGTGAAAAGTTCATAACTCTTCAGAAGTACGACAATAACATGGTTGAATTATGCGTGGGGAAGTTAAGTGAAAAGGACACCAATAAATTGTAAACAAGTTGATAAATGCCTTCTGAGGACTAACATGGTTGAATTATGCAAACAAGCCTATTTTATTCGATGAACTAAGGATGTCTATGATTAGAACTTAAAATGCAAGATATTGGATAGTGCATTCATCACAACAAGGACACATATAAACAGCAATTGAGGCTCCTTAAAAGGAATTAGATTTATGAGTTTCCTAGAGCTGATATGCAAGGAGTGTCTTAAAAAGTTGGAAATTCGGAATGCATCTTGCAATCTAGTAAACAACAGTTGGAGTGGATTTTTCTTGTATCTGTTAAATACCGGTTTCGTTATTGCTTATTGGTCTATGTTTCTCTATCCTATACATCATGGCATGGTGGTGGACAGATGAGTAAAATAGAATCCACAGAGAGGGGTTTAGCTTCAAACGTTGCTACAAAATGCAAAAAGTGAACATTAAGAATGGAGTCAATAAGTAATCCACCAAATGAATTGTGGGGCAAGACAATGGTTTTTATCTGATCTACAAAGGTGTAAAAAATGTAAAAAGAAATCCTACGGGTGGAAATGGTTAGAAGACTGGTTTCACTTTGGTCTCAACATGTAATTGATAACTGTGTGTTAAACATTCCAAAATCACCTACCTAGTTAGAATCGTTACTCTGTTATGAGTCCACATGCAATATACTGCCACCTATGTAGCACGGGTGTGGGAGCAGTGCGGGAGCAGCAAACTCCTAAAAATCAAGGGTGCAGGTGCGACGGGGTGCAGCGACTTTATTTATATTTTTTCATTATTTGTTATACCATTATACTAATATAAAAACCACGATAATAGTAATCCAAATTATATCCAAACTATATCCCGCCTGACTCTTTGCATGGTTACCTATATAGTCAAGATATTCACTCTGCCTCGTCAAATCTGAGTACCTGGGTTTGCATGATCATAATCATGATCTTGTGAAGAAAATTGTAGGTTGTGTAGTCTTTCCAATTCAGGTGGTATCTGAAGGATTTCGTTTTTTAGCACTCTAATTCTCGCTCCTAATTTGCCCCGAACCCAGATGTCAAGTATCACAGCCATCTCGCAAACATCAGGATGTTGTGCAATTCATGCAGTTGCATTCCATCATGATTACTCCTGTGTTCAGATCTTATGGTGCAAACGTCTAAACCCTCTACTAATCTGTTCATTTTGCAATATTTCCTCTTTAACCAAAGATATTACTCGTATTATTTCCATTTGAGTACTGGTGCTCATAATTTGACCGCAGCTATATAGTTTCCTAACATAAATCAATATAAATGTACACACACACACACACATACACAAACATATTTCTCAATTTGATGATTGGGCTGTTTGTAATGCTAGGCTGTTGAGGTGACTGGAGAAGTCAATTCGTGGGCTGAAAAGCAGACCAATGGCCTTATCAAAGAAGTTCTCCCGTCTGGCTCAGTTGATGCTTCAACCAGGCTTGTCTTCGCCAATGCCCTCTATTTTAAGGGAGCTTGGGACGAGAAATTTGAGGCATCCAACACGAAAGATGATGACTTTCACCTCCTCAGTGGCAGCGCCGTACAAGTTCCTTTCATGAGCAGCAGGAAGAAGCAATTTATCAAAGAATTTGATGGTTTCAAAGTCCTGGGGCTTCCTTACAAACAGGGTGAAGATAAACGGCGTTTCTCCATGTACTTCTTCCTTCCAGATGCAAAAGATGGACTTCCAGCTTTGACAGAGAAGTTGACTTCAGAATCTGGATTTTTGGAACATCACTTGCCTTACGAAAAGGTCGAAGTCCGTCATTTTCGCATCCCAAAGTTCAAGATTTCGTCCGGCTTTGAAGCTTCCAAAGTGTTGATGGGACTAGGCTTGGTCCTGCCTTTCTCAGGCGATGAAGGGCTTACTGAGATGGTGGATTCACCTTCTGGTCAGAACCTATTTGTTTCTAGCATCTTCCACAAGTCCTTTGTTGAGGTCAATGAAGAAGGTACAGAGGCTGCTGCCGCCTCTGCTGGGGTGGTGAAGCTGAGATCAGTGTTTATAGCTGAGAGGGTAGATTTTGTAGCTGATCATCCCTTCCTTTTTGTCATCAGAGAAGACTTGACCGGTGTGGTGACTTTCATTGGCCGCGTGCTTAATCCTTCTATTGCTGTTTGATTTTTGGCTGAGGAAGAGAGTGTATGTAGATGATGCAGACTATAACTGGAGTTTGAGAAGAGTTCTATTTTCCTTGTTGTTTGTGTCTGTTTAGGTTACTGTCGAAGGCCCTGCATATGTAATAGCATGGCTTGGTGATCATGTTTTCAGTTGATGTTTTTGGTTTTCCTGTTTCTGATATTTCAATGGACTGATTTGGTCATTAGTACTTAATATTTTTTGCTTCTCTTTTTATATCTCTGATTCTCTGATGACCTCTGTAATATTTTGAGTCATTTTTGTTGAGGAGAATATTTTGAGTCATAGTTACGAAAGCTTAGGACTTGGCCATTTGATTATGTTTAGTTAAGAAAGTTTAGGTCTAAATATTTTGGATAATAAAGGTCTTCTCAGTGATAACAACTCAAAGATCCGGGTTCATCAAGTCCCGGCAAGGAATACTAGTCAGTTCCCTCTCTTCCTACCCATTATGACTTTTGTCACTATTCACCGGGTCACTTTGACCTGGTGATTTGAATTGCAATATAATACTATTTTTTGATAATTTTTTCATGGTGTTGTAGAGTAATAATTGTTCTATAATACGGTGAAAAAGTTATCAAAAAATTGCATCGTTTTGCGATCCAAATTATCTGGTCAAAGTGACCCAGATACGAGTCAAAAAGTCACAATGGATAGGAAGAGAGGGAACGGAGGTGGTATTTTATAAGACAGTGCATCCCCACTACTTTTTTTCTAACATTTTATGAGACAAATTTTTCGAGGAAAAATTGTATGAGACAATTCGTGTGAATGGGAGGGTGAGCAATTCGTGTGAATGGGAGGGTATAGTTCATAGAGCGAAATTGACAGAGTATTTTTAACGGAGTGTGTTCTTTTTATGACATGGGAACTTACATCCGCTACTCTTCAGATACGCATTAGGTAAACTCCAGTGGCGGACGCAGAATTGTAGATGAGTGGGGGCGGGTTTATTAATATGTACGCTATTCAACCGAATTTTTTTCATCGAGGTTTAAAAATTATTAACAGTAATATGTAATGAAGATAAGGAAGAACTATATTATTGAAATAGTACTACAAAAAATTTGATATTTCACAACATATCTTGATTTATACATTCCACTTTGTTTGTCCGATTTGATTAGCAAGAAAAAGTAAGAATCTGATAATTTTTGCATGTCTTGTAGAATAAACTTTACACTACAAGACCATGCAAAAATTATCAAATTCTTATCTTATTGTGTTAATCAAATCGCTAGGCCCGTATAATATCCAATTATAGTTTTCAAGAATTGGCTGGGACTGAGTAGTAAGTACTAGAGTAAAATTCAAAATTTAGGAAGATCATATGAATTATTTAATTTTTTTGAGGGGGCCAGCATGTAGTACTTCTTTAAAAAACTTAACATAACTCAAAGGATCTCTCCGCAATTACGAAAGATAGGAGGGGCCATGGCCCCCACTAGCCCCCCCTTGGGTCCGCCAGTGGTAAACTCCAGCACACGCACTAGGTAAACTCGCACTAATGTAATAGTTTGCAAAATACACTAGAAATGTGCGCACTAAGTAAACTTCTGCTATAGTGCAATAGCCTACAATTTACAGTAGAGACTAGAGAGGTAAATCGGCCTGGAAAAATCCGGATTGAAGTAGGAAGCTCTTGGGTTGCCCCAATATTTGAACTCAAGACCTGAATACAAATACCCCAAATTCTTGAGAATGCTAACATTACTAACTCAACACATCCTGAAGTATAACAACGTAGTACATCTTATCATGTAAGGGATGAAATCAATTGAGTAGCTACTCTACTTTATGATGGCGTTTGGATTTTGCAGTTTTGATATTTTTTTTAACCAAGTACTTCATCCGTTCTCTCTCATCCTTTTTGCCTGTTCCTTGTTTTGCTTTTTATTTCCTCCGTTCTCTCTCTTTCTTCACAGTTTCTATTTTCGTCCGTTTTCTCTCTTTCTTCACCTTTCCATTTTGGGCCAATTTTTTGTGGGTAAATGACCTATGCACCCTTAAACTATCCCACCCTACAAACCCACCAACTAGTCAACTATTTTTTATCTTCCCCACTACACCACCGAAGGATATGGTAGAGATAGAGAGAGAGAGAGAAAAAAAAAGAAAACAGAGAGGGAGGGAGGATGAGAATCGGGAGCAGAGGAGAAAGGGGGAGAGAGGGATAGGCAGAGACGACGGAGACGAGGACGGCGACAAGAACGGCGGTTGAGGCTTCGACGTGCTCGTGAGGCGGCGGCGCAAGGCAGAGCAACGCCGATTCATTCTCTCTGGCGTTGCTTCGTCTCCTCCTCCGCCAGATCTTAAAGTATTAGGCCTCATCTGAAGGTATTTAGGCCTCTCCTCCTTCACCTCCGGAGCAGCGCCGGTTTGTGGCGAGGAGTGGAGGCAGATTCCCGATGTTTTATGGTGGCGAGGCGGCGGCGGTCTGCCGGTCTTGTATAGATCCTCTCTTCTTCACCTTCTACACCACTTCTTCTTCCTCTTGTATTTTCTTTTTTGAGAATCTTCTTTATCTTGTATAGATCTATTTTTTATGTATAATTTTTGTTCTGTTCTTCACCTCCTGATGGTCATGGTGGCGGCGTTGCTGGTCAAGGTGGCGGTGATGTTGACTGTGTGGAGACAGGGGGGTGAAACAGAGGCTGTAAATGGTTGAAAAGGTTGGGGTAAAATGGACTTTTCACATGTTTTCCTTAAAACATGTGCCCTCAAAAGTGTGAAGAAAGAGCCCTAACGGAGGAAGTACATTCTAAAAAGAAGCAACATTTTCACAGTCAAATGACAATTTTGTCCCTAAAAAATAACTCGCGTTTCATTTCCCAAAATAGTTCACCCTAATAATTGGACTACTACTAAAATATGTCAGCAGCCGAATATGATGATAATCCAACCTAAATTAAACACTAATCCAAACACTAACGTGAAATTCTAGGGAAACAACCAATATCTCCTACTCACATCCCACTAACGTGAACTGCCCTAGAAACTTTGACAGTTAGTTAGAAGATGTCCCAAACCAGATCACAAAAGATATGAATGTTGCTCTCATGGCCACCCCCTCAAGTGAAGAAATTGAAAAAGTGGTATTCCAGATGGGAGCCTATAAAGCCCCAGGGTAGGATGACTTCCAAGGGATTTTCTACCAGTCCCAGTGACAAACTATAAAGGAAGAGGTGTGTACTAATGTGTCTCAGTTCTTTACATCTGGCTTCCTTCTAAAAAGTATAAACATCACCAACTTGGTCCTCATTCCTAAAGTGGAAAAACCAACTAGTGTGGCTCATTATATGCCCATCTCTCTATGCACTTTTACATACAAAATCATCTCTAAACTTATGTCAAATAGACTGAAACTTCTCCTACCTAGTCTTGTGCTTCAGAACCAGTCAGCCTTCATCCCACAAAGAGCTATACATGATAATCTCATTATGACTCAAGAGCTCCTACACTTCATCGCTCATAAAAAGAAGGGAAAGGAAGGGGATCTTGCCTTTAAGATTGACATACACAAAGCTTATGACAAAATTCAATGGGATTTTCTCAAAGATTTGCTTCTGAAAATGGGCTTTTCTCAGAATTGGGTTCAAAGAGTAATGACTTGTATCACTACTGTGGATTACATGATCAAAGTTAATGGGGGTGGATTCTAGTACAGTGCTTCCAAAAGCAGGAGTGAGACAGGGTGATCCCCTCTCACCATATCTCTTTGTGTTAGTTATGGATTCTTATCAAGAATGATCCAAAGAAGAATGGAGGACAATAGCATCAAGGGGGTTAAATGTGCTAGAGCTGGGATTCCAATATCACATCTTCTCTTTGCTGATGATGCCATCTTCTTCTCACAAAACCAAGTTGGACTAACACTACGTGGGAGACTCTGCAAATCCTTGGTAAAGCTTCAGGTATCCACTTAAACTTGGATAAACCAACAACTCTCTTCTCTCCAAACACCAAGCTTGAGAAAAAAACAAGCTATTATAAATGTTTTGCAAGTAAAAGCCCTTACCAATGAGATGAAATACCTGGGCTTACATGCCCTTTGGGGTAATCAAAGAATGAAGGGCTTGACTATCTTTACATCAAGGCTGTTAAGAAAATGCAAGGATGGCAACAAACCTCCTTTCACTTGCTGGCAGAGAAACTCTTATAAAAGCAACCTACCCATTACTATATGCAATAAAATAACCAAAGCCATTATATGCTTTTGGTGGGGGTGGGGGTCCTCATGAAAATAAATTAAACTGGGCGGCTGATGCGCAATTTAGCGTACTGTTCGCAAGTATACGAATCAAGTAATATAGAGAGTATTTTCGACTCGGATTATCGATCCCACAGGGATTTTGCAGGTTTTTCTAATAATCAGTTTTAACGAACAGAGTGTAAAAAGGAGGAATATTTTGAGAGTTTGTAACTAAGTACTGAACGTAAATAACTGAAACGTAAATATTTTTGTGGAAGTTTTCTGAATAATCTTAAGGTTGTAAATCTAGGGTTTGAGATACTAGGTCCCGGGATCCCCTAGGGTTCTTCAGATTTTCGTTCTTTGTTTGACATGAAAACACACAGCAGTCTCGTTATCCGTGCCACGTACCAATTGTGCAGTATCTTTTCTTTTCCTGCACGTTATCACAATCCTGCAGACTGTCGGATTCCTGTTAAGCTGCCTAAGTCTGCAGTCTCGTTCTAAGGCTGCTAGGATTTCTAACCTGTCCTGATGGCCCGGGTCAGATTCTCTAACAGTTGGTCTCAACGATTTCTGGCTAGTCCTAACTCCCCTTCGCTAGTCGGCCCATCGGGGTAAGGTGCTTCTGTCTTCTCTTCCTAACCCTAACCGGACGTTTTCACCTACCGGCTCGGGTCTGTAGCAATTCTGGTTAGCTACTCCGATCATGCATAAACAGTAAAATTCAAAGACAGAATAACGAATAGAGCTGCTGATATTAAGATAGCACGATCATGAATTCATAGTCAAAACGTAGAACTAATATGAAAACGAAACCCTAGGTTCACCGAGAACCTAGGTACAAGTTTAGCTACTGAAATTCATAACGTAAATAACACAGTTTTTGAATGAGAGAGAAGAAGAGCAAACGGGTGTCTTGAATCTGGATTCACGTTTCCGTGCTCTCCGGGGATGCTCCGACTCCTCCGGTTGTGCTGTCTTGTGTTCCTTGTCAAAACGAGTCTGGACGAGTCTTTAAATAGTGCTGTTTTTTCCCGAAACGCTTGCGCCAGAATTTACGAAAACTGCCATCGGTCCACCGTCTTTGACCAAAAAGTCAAACTGGCTGCGTATATACGCAGGGGTTGCATATATACGCAACCAGGGCCCAACCAACATCCCCCACCACCCTCACTGCCTGCGTATATACGCAGGGCCTGCGTATATACGCAGGGCCTGCGTATATACGCAGGCCGTGGGGGTAGGTGGGGCCCACTTGGTCCTTTGGTGGGCCAGGTCTGGTCCCCTGGGTCCCACTCTTCTGCCTGATGCTCCCGGTTTTCCTTCCTCGGTGTCTTCCTGCTTTCCCGTGCCCCCGTCTTGCGTTTTGACCCGAAACTTGTCAAAATTACCAAAATACCCCTGGGTCAAAACCGCTCCAAATTCTGTGCAATCTTGACTCTGGCCATAGGAAAACTGCTGCCTGAATTTGGGAGACAAAATCTGAACTTGACTCCGGAAACCCAGGCCCGGTGCCAAAATGACCAAAATACCCCTAGGCCAAAACTGTCCCGGAAATCGTCACGAACATAAAATAGTTGCTCCTGACTCTGGACACCGGGAACCGAGACTCCTTACTCGGGCGTGGCCTGACTGGGACCCACACGTGACGGGAGTCGGTTTTTCGGCCGGACTCCGTTTCAGCATTATAACCTGTTTTCGGAAAGCCCTTGACATCTCCGTTCTTTTGCCCCCGGTTTCACTTCAAAATTCCAAGTCAAGCTCAAGATATCGTCAACCGAGCGCGTCCCGGTGATTCTCGGTTTTGGCGTTTTCAGCTTCCTCGGTCGGTTTTCACTGCTCGTTTTTCCTCCAGTCTTTCCGTTTTCCATTCCGCTCTCCCTTGTACCAGTCTCGGTCAAATCCTGTCCCGAGCATTTTCTGCACGTTTCCCGAGGCGATCCCGGTTCTGTCTCGGCACGCATCCCGATGCACTTTCCGAACCTGTTCCTGAAAAAAAACAGGAAAAAACCCGCGATCATATCCAATAAAAGTACCAAACATGCAGAAATTCACGAAGAGCAAATAAATGTCTCATTCCTAAAACCGAGGCTTTCCGAGGGTGAATTCTGGCTAAAACGCGGCTTTCCAGCACACATACACATCTTTTCCGGCTATAAAATAACCCCTATTTGGGCGTTATCAAATACCCCCACACTAAACTTTGCTCGTCCCGAGCAAACTCCAGCAATATACTACCAATGCATACTATCCCGAATCAATCCAGAGCGGTGTAACTGCACTTAAAAAACAGCATTTATAAAAGCAGTTTATATATATATATATATATATATATATATTTTGGTGAGACTGGGCAATCTCTTCAACTTAAACTGAACATCATCAAGTTCTCATATTCCCCTAAATTTCAGAAACTGCGGTGATCGGAAGAACTCGCGGCCAGCCTAGGTTAGGAACAAGCACGAACACCACTTACTTCCGCTTTTGCATGCAAACCGAACGTATCCCTAATGCACACCTTCCGTGCTTTTACTCTGGGTGTAATGTAAATCTGCCGGCTTTGGGACGGTAGGATAAGTCATTTAGAAGCGATGTCCTAAACGTCACAGCACACTCACACATACCCCAATCTCACACTCCCTCACCAAGATGATAGAAACTGACCCAAATCACCTAAGATTTTAGACACTCAATTTCCCCAGTCCCGGTGTAACTGCCGTTCTCGCGGCCACAACTGTGAACAAATGTGAAACGGTGATAAAAATTGTCGGCCCGACGTTTTGAAATAAACTCAATCAAGCACCCTGAATTTTCTGCCTTTGATACTTTTTTTTTTCGTTTTTTTTTTTCTTTTCTTTTTTTTTTCTATTTTTTTCTCGTTTTTTTTTTTTTTTTTTTTTTTTTTTTTTTTTTTTGGGCAACACAATAAAATAATAATATAAACCGAGCCAACTCTATGATAAACCGAAAACGTGGGGTGGCAGAAAAATACTGAAATAAAATCTGAAACGACCACCCCCACACTAATTTCGAACCATGTAGTCAATCTGTAAAATAATCGCGCTTTTCCAACCGATCCTCCTCACTCCAAGGATGTCTAAATCGCACAACGCGTCCTCCAGTAACCCTGTCAACCCAAAGTCCCCCATGTCGTGCGGAAAATTGTCACGCACTACGGCTCTCCTCCTGTGCTCACGGTGTAATGTCGTGAGTCACCGCCACACCGAAGTGTGCTGCCGTCACTATCTCACCCTTACACACCCTCAAATATAAAAATAAAGATCATCCACTATCAAATATGACAATTCTGCTCTACTCCCGAAAATCCCCCTCAACTCAACTCCCTCGTGCCATGACGCGTAGGAAAGGTAAAAATACTAACAATGATGCGAGTATCAAAAAACGGCTTCCTAGGTCAAACGGTTACCAAGAAAAGGATTAATGGATCAACGAGGCTCACTAGTGGACCTAAGGTGCGAGACAGGACGTGAGGTCCCCTATGGCCTATCACTCCACCAAATGATGTGGTGACCGTGATGGCGGGTTGACGACTACCTGGTGACGGTGGTCTGGCAGCTAGTCGGATACATTGCTCGGGAGACAGCTACTTGCGTTTTCTGACGCGCATTGGCTCTATTAACTCCCCTAGACAGATTCTCGCAGTTCTTCCTCACTTAAGTTCGTCCATTTCGGGAAATTTTATATCATTAAACTCTCTCCAGTTTTAAGCTAAATCCTTCACCCAGTCTCAAAAATTTAATTTTTGAATTTGTAATAATTTTTTTTTACATTTTTTTTTTTTTTTTTTTTTTTTTTTTTTTTTAATAAAACGTTATGCAGTTACAACGCCACCACCCCCACACTGGATGGTGCCATGCCCTCATGGTACTAATCATTAGGCATACAATCTGGACTGGATGAGCTGGCTTGCCTCATCGAATGGGAACAACTGGTAGCATATGCAGAAAAATAAAGCGAGAGACAGAAATTGAACCTGTGCACCCGGAGTCAGTTCTTACAGGTGCGGAATTTCTCGCAGATTCCGGTGGAGCAGGACCGTTGACCGGTCGCCAGAAAATTTCTCGACGAAAGTTGTCAACCTTCCGGGCTCTATATGCGCTCTGCGAATGTGCAATCCCCGAGCACCATTGTGTGTGACAATGTGCTCCCATATGGTCGAGTATACTTCCGTACACCGGGGTCGATTGCTCGGTTCTGCAGAAAAAACTGTTACTGAAAAATCCCCAACTCGTACGAGTCCCTGTGACGGTCGAGTGTGCCAGAACACACCGGGGTCGATTCTTCAAGATTTTGAAAATCTGTCTTTCCTTCTACGAAATTTTCTGAATTCGCTTCAAACTCCACGGATCTGGGTATGGAGGTAGAGAGAGAAATATGGGGCAAAAACGTGTTGCTGTCCGAATTTTTTTTTTTTTTTTTTTTTTTTTTTTTCTGCCTGCGCTGCGTATATACGCAGACAGGGAGCATTTTGAAAAAGATTTTTTTTTTTTTTTTTTTTTTTTTTAAATTCCAGATTTTTCGCTGCTGGCTGCGTATATACGCAACCCTGCGTATATACGCAGACAGCAGGTAAAAAAAATATTTTTTTTTTCAAAATTCTGAAATTTTACCGCTGGCTGCGTATATACGCAGCACCTGCGTATATACGCAGGCAGCAGTAAAATTTCAATTTTTCAAAATTTTTTTTTCGAACACAAAATTTTTCCTCTCTCTCTACCCCCTGTGTGCCTATTATACGCACAGGATGGGCGTAAAATACACACACAAAGTATTTCTACTCCTTTTTGTTCTCGTTTTCTACTCTGCTGTATCTGCACATGCTGAATCCAAAGTCAATACCCACTCATCTTACCTCTCTCAAAATTCAAAACTGAAAATAAAACTGAAATAATTTAAACTTACTACGTTGGGTTGCCTCCCAACCAGCGCTTGTAATTTACGGTCGACGGCCCGACCCTGTTACCTCATGTTTGCTCAAGGGACGTCAAAACCGCCAGGTTCTACTTTGACATCTGCTCCCGGGCCCAGATATGGCTTGACCCGGTTTCCGCTCACCCACCGAGATCTCAATTTTCCCGGGACAAGCTGCATCCGAGACTCGCCGTGAAGTGCTTTCTGCCCTTCTTGAAACTGCTTTGGTTGTGCCGAAGTCTGATGGCTCGGGAGCGTTTTAAGCTCTCGGGTTGGTGGCTCTTTGAGTGACGGGACCAGGGCCAATTTCTGCCCACCTTTTTCGTCCAGCTGTAAACTGGTCCGGTTTTCAGTTTGCATGGCCTGCTCCTCCTGGAATCTCTCCTCGTTCTCTCTGTCCACTCTATCAATCTCTGCCCATAGCTCATCCATCTCTTCGTTTTCCCAGCCTTCTTCGACTACCTCCACTACGAAGATGTCTTCATGCTCGTAATAATTCGGTAGTTGCAGATTTTTGAAAACGTTGAACTTCACCTTGTCTTCATTAATCTGCATGGTCAGTTCTCCGCTCTTGCAGTTTATCATGGCTTCTCCGGTAGCCAAAAACGGTCTTCCCAGAATGAGTGGTACGTCCCCTGCCTCCATGTCCAGAATTACAAAATCTGCCGGAAAAATCAATTCTCCGACTTTCACCAGAATATCTTCAATAACTCCGTAAGCCTGCTTCACGGATCTGTCCGCCATCTGCAGCTTGATTCTGGTGGGCCTAAGTTCACCGATTTTCAAAGTTTTGAAAATCGATAACGGCATCAGATTGATACTAGCCCCTAGGTCACACAGAGCCTTTCCTGTGTAAGCATTACCTAGGGTCACCGGGATGACAAAACTGCCAGGGTCCTTCCTCTTCCTCGGTAGCCCATTCTTCACACAGTTGCTCACTTCTGCCGTCAGATTTATTGTCTCGAAATCGCTCATACGTTTCCGTCCATACAAAATATATTTGAGGAACTTGGCATAAGTGGGCATCTTTGCCAACGCCTCCGCAAAGGGTATGTTGATCTTCAGCTGTTTGAAAATCTCGAGAAATCTGGCGTAGTCCTTGCTATCATCCCTCTTTCGTGTCTTCAAAGGATACGACACCTCCTTGGAGACAGGTACCGTTTCTGCTTCCTTCTCCTTTTGCACTACATCCTGCTCAACCGAGCCCTTCGGCTGGGGGCGGTCGGCTGAGCTGTCATCCTTGCCAAGTACTTCACGCTCGATTTCCTTTGATTTTTCTGCACGTGCATGGCTAGGATACGGCGGATCCTGTAGTGCTAATCCACTCCGAGTGGTGATGGCATTGACCTGAGCACGTGGATTATTCACTGTATTCGAGGGCAAGTTTCCTGGCTCTCTCTCCGTTAGCTGCTGTGCTAACTGTCCAACTTGTACCTCCAAAGCGCGCAGTGACGTTTTGGTCATCTGCACGTCGGCTGTCAGGGCGTCCATGTGCTCGAACCGGGACTCCATGGTCTGGAACATGGACTTGATCTCCTTCATCTGAGCGTCGTACTGCTGTGCAGATGGGCCCGACTGAGCCTGCTGCGTCGGTGCAGCCTGCTGGGCTGGTGGCCTGTGCTGGAACCCCGGTGCATAAACTGCTGCGTTCGGGTTTCCGTACCGGAACCCGGGATGGTCTCTCGATGCCGGTCTGTACCGGCTCGGATCCCACTGCTGCTGTACGTAATTGGAATCTTCGTTTCCGAGCCCCTCGATGGCTGTGTCCAAATCTGTTTTTCCTACTGCATCAGTTGAGTAAACTTTCTTGACCAAATCTTGAACGATCTTGGCCAGATTGTCTATCCGATCGTCTTCCACTGGCTCGGCTCGGGCCGTGATCCTGCGATCGTCAAACAGGCGAGTGTCCTGTTTGGCTAATTGCTTCATCAGCTCATAGGCACCGTCCTTGTCCACATGGCACAGGAAATTTCCTCCGGCTTCTCGGTCAATCCTGTCAGCACTCTCCCTGTCTAGGGCATGGTAGAATACCTGCAGGATCTTCGGGTCTCCGAAACCGTGGTTCGGGCATCTTTTCACAAGTCTCATCAATCTGTCCCATGCGTCTACCACCGTCTCTCCCGTCTTCTGTTTGAACGACAAAATCTCGCTTTGTAATTGAATGACCCGGGAGGCGGGGTAAAATTTGGCCAGAAAATCGGTGACACACCCCTCCCATGTAGTGATCGATCTGGGTGGTCGGGATTCGAGCCAGTCGTTGGCCACTCCGTATAGGCAGTATGGGAAAAGAATTAGCATAAGTGCCTCTGCGCCAACTCCCTTATACCGGACCTTGTTGCAGTAATCCTCGAACTTCCCGATAAAGTCGTTCGGGTCTTCGTCAGCTTTGCCATGGAACGGGCAGAGGGTCTGCACAGTCTGGATGGTGGAGGGTTTGATGTCAAAGTGTTCTGCGGTGATCTCGGGCACCACAATAGCTCGCTCATGCCCCCCCGTGGGGACTTCGAAATTCTCCACCAACGCCTTCCCAGACCGGTTGTATGTCCTCTGGTTGCTCCGGGCAGCGAATCCTGCTGCGATCAGATCCTCGATGTACCGAGCCATCTCCGCTGGAGTACGTGTCTCGGGCAGTTCTGGTGTTCTCTCGGTATTGTCGCCCATCCTGCAAAAGTAGAGATCTCAAGAGCAATGAGATAACGAAAAATAAAAAATAAAATAAAAATAAAAACTCTGAAAATTAATTCGGACTACTAAATAAACCCTAAAAATTCCCCGGCAACGGCGCCAAAAACTTGATGCGCAATTTAGCGTAATCTTCGCAAGTATACGAATCAAGTAATATAGAGAGTATTTTCGACTCGGATTATCGATCCCACAGGGATTTTGCAGGTTTTTCTAGTAATCAGTTTTAACGAACAGAGTGTAAAAAGGAGGAATATTTTGAGAGTTTGTAACTAAGTACTGAACGTAAATAACTGAAACGTAAATATTTTTGTGGAAGTTTTCTGAATAATCTTAAGGTTGTAAATCTAGGGTTTGAGATACTAGGTCCCGGGATCCCCTAGGGTTCTTCAGATTTTCGTTCTTTGTTTGACATGAAAACACACAGCAGTCTCGTTATCCGTGCCACGTACCAATTGTGCAGTATCTTTTCTTTTCCTGCACGTTATCACAATCCTGCAGACTGTCGGATTCCTGTTAAGCTGCCTAAGTCTGCAGTCTCGTTCTAAGGCTGCTAGGATTTCTAACCTGTCCTGATGGCCCGGGTCAGATTCTCTAACAGTTGGTCTCAACGATTTCTGGCTAGTCCTAACTCCCCTTCGCTAGTCGGCCCATCGGGGTAAGGTGCTAAATTCTGTCTTCTCTTCCTAACCCTAACCGGACGTTTTCACCTACCGGCTCGGGTCTGTAGCAATTCTGGTTAGCTACTCCGATCATGCATAAACAGTAAAATTCAAAGACAGAATAACGAATAGAGCTGCTGATATTAAGATAGCACGATCATGAATTCATAGTCAAAACGTAGAACTAATATGAAAACGAAACCCTAGGTTCACCGAGAACCTAGGTACAAGTTTAGCTACTGAAATTCATAACGTAAATAACACAGTTTTTGAATGAGAGAGAAGAAGAGCAAACAGGTGTCTTGAATCTGGATTCACGTTTCCGTGCTCTCTGGGGATGCTCCGACTCCTCCGGTTGTGCTGTCTTGTGTTCCTTGTCAAAACGAGTCTGGACGAGTCTTTAAATAGTGCTGTTTTTTCCCGAAACGCTTTCGCCAGAATTTACGAAAACTGCCATCGGTCCACCGTCTTTGACCAAAAAGTCAAACTGGCTGCGTATATACGCAGGGGTTGCATATATACACAACCAGGGCCCAACCAACATCCCCCACCACCCTCACTGCCTGCGTATATACGCAGGGCCTGCGTATATACGCAGGCCGTGGGGGTAGGTGGGGCCCACTTGGTCCTTTGGTGGGCCAAGTCTGGTCCCCTGGGTCCCACTCTTCTGCCTGATGCTCCCGGTTTTCCTTCCTCGGTGTCTTCCTGCTTTCCCGTGCCCCCGTCTTGCGTTTTGACCCGAAACTTGTCAAAATTACCAAAATACCCCTGGGTCAAAACCGCTCCAAATTCTGTGCAATCCTGACTCTGGCCATAGGAAAACTGCTGCCTGAATTTGGGAGACAAAATCTGAACTTGACTCCGGAAACCCGGGCCCGGTGCCAAAATGACCAAAATACCCCTAGGCCAAAACTGTCCCGGAAATCGTCACGAACATAAAATAGTTGCTCCTGACTCTGGACACCGGGAACCGAGACTCCTTACTCGGGCGTGGCCTGAATGGGACCCACACGTGACGGGAGTCGGTTTTTCGGCCGGACTCCGTTTCAGCATTATAACCTGTTTTCGGAAAGCCCTTGACATCTCCGTTCTTTTGCCCCCGGTTTCACTTCAAAATTCCAAGTCAAGCTCAAGATATCGTCAACCGAGCGCGTCCCGGTGATTCTCGGTTTTGGCGTTTTCAGCTTCCTCGGTCGGTTTTCACTGCTCGTTTTTCCTCCAGTCTTTCCATTTTCCATTCCGCTCTCCCTTGTACCAGTCTCGGTCAAATCCTGTCCCGAGCATTCTCCCTGTCTAGGGCATGGTAGAATACCTGCAGGATCTTCGGGTCTCCGAAACCGTGGTTCGGGCATCTTTTCACAAGTCTCATCAATCTGTCCCATGCGTCTACCACCGTCTCTCCCGTCTTCTGTTTGAACGACAAAATCTCGCTTTGTAATTGAATGACCCGGGAGGCGGGGTAAAATTTTGCCAGAAAATCGGTGACACACCCCTCCCATGTAGTGATCGATCTGGGTGGTCGGGATTCGAGCCAGTCGTTGGCCACTCCGTATAGGCAGTATGGGAAAAGAATTAGCATAAGTGCCTCTGCGCCAACTCCCTTATACCGGACCTTGTTGCAGTAATCCTCGAACTTCCCGATAAAGTCGTTCGGGTCTTCGTCAGCTTTGCCATGGAACGGGCAGAGGGTCTGCACAGTCTGGATGGTGGAGGGTTTGATGTCAAAGTGTTCTGCGGTGATCTCGGGCACCACAATAGCTCGCTCATGCCCCCCCGTGGGGACTTCGAAATTCTCCACCATCGCATTCCCAGACCGGTTGTATGTCCTCTGGTTGCTACGGGCACCGAATCCCGGACGCGCAGTTTAGCGTACTATTCGCAAGTATACGAATCAAGTAATATAGAGAGTATTTTCGACTCGGATTATCGATCCCACAGGGACTTTGCAGGTTTTTCTAGTAATCAGTTTTAACGAACAGAGTGTAAAAAGGAGGAATATTTTGAGAGTTTGCTTACTAACTAAGTACTGAAAGTAAATAACTGAAACGTAAATCTTTTTTTTGTGAGAATTTTCTGAATAATCTTGAGGTTGTAAAACTAGGGTTTGAGATACTAGGTCCCGGGATCCCCTAGGGTTCTTCAGATTTTTGTTCTTTGTTTGATATGAAAACACACAACAGTCTCGTTATCCGTGCCACGTACCAATTGTGCATTATCTTTTCTTTTCCTGCACGTTATCACAATCCTGCAGACTGTCGGATTCCTGTTAAGCTGCCTAAATCTGCAGTCTCGTTCTAAGGCTGCTAGGGTGTCTAACCTGTCCTAATGGCCCGGGTCAGATTCTCTAACAGTTGGTCTCAACGATTCCAGGCTAGTCCTAACTCCCCTTCGCTAGTCGGCCCATCGGGGTAAGGTGCTAAATTCTGTCTTCTCTTCCTAACCCTAACCAGACGTTTTCACCTACCGGCTCGGGTCTGTAGCAATTCTGGGTGATCAGGCCGAGCATGCATGAACAGTAAAATTCAAAGACAGAATAACGAATAAAGCTGCTGATATTAAGATAGTACGATCATGAATCCATAGTCAAAACATAGAACTAATCTCTGAAAAAGGAACCCTAGGTTCACCGAGAACCTAGGTAAAAAGTTTAGCTACTGAATTTCATAACGTAAATAACACAGTTTTTGAATAAAGAGAGAAGAAGAGCAAACGGGTGTCTTGAATCTGGATTCACGTTTCCGTGCTCTCCGGGGATGCTCCGACTTCTCCGTGGATGTGTTGATTTGTGTTATTGATGTCCCTCAAAACGAGTCTGGACGAGTCTTTATATAGTGCTGGAGACGTTTCTGGAAACTGCCTTTATTTACGAAACTGCCACTGACCGAACCCGCCTCAAAATTTGTGCTGTCTGCGTAAAATACGCAGGGCTGTGCGTATAATACGCAGACTGCAGCCTGACATATGCTGATTTTTGCGTATTTTCCTCCCTGGCTGCGTATTTCACCTCCCTGGCTGCGTTTAATACGCAGGGCTGCGTATTTTTCCATTTCCTGCGTATTTTCTTCCCCTGGCTGCGTATAATACGCAGGATGCTGCGTATAATACGCAGACAGGGTCAGAAACTGGCCAAAAATCCTCCCTCTGGCTTGCTGTCTGCGTATAATACGCAGAATCCTGCGTATAATACGCAGACAGCAAGAAAAACTGCTCTTTTCTGCTCCGTTTTGCGTTTTGACCCGAAACTTGTCGAAATTACCAAAATACCCCTGGGTCAAAACCGCTCCAAATTCTGCCCAATCCTGACTCTGGCCATAGGAAAACTGCTGCCTGAAATTGGGAGACAAAATCTGAACTTGACTCCGGAAACCCGGGCCCGGTGCCAAAATGACCAAAATACCCCTTGGCCAAAACTGTCCCGGAAATCGTCACGAACATGAAATAGTTGCTTACGACTCCAGACACCGGAAACCGAGATTCGTTACTCGGACGTGGCCTGTCTGGGACCCACACTTGACGGGAGTCGGTTTTTCGGCCGGACTCCGTTTCACCATTATAACCTGTTTTCGGAAAGCCCTTGACGTCTCCGTTCTTTTGCCCCTGGTTTCACTTCAAAATTCCAAATAGAGCTCAAGATATTGTCAACCGAGCGCATCCCGGTCATTCTCGGTTTTGGCGTTTTCAGCTTCCTCGGGCGGTTTTCACTGCTCGTTTTTCCTCCAGTCTTTCCGTTTTCCATTCCACTCTCCCTTGTACCAGTCTCGGTCAAATCCTGTCCCGAGCATTTTCTGCACGTTTCCCGAGGCGATCCCGGTTCTGTCTCGGCACGCATCCCAATGCACTTTCCGAACCTGTTCCTGAAAAAGCAGGAAAAAACCCGCGATCATATCCAATAAAAGTACGAAACATGCAGAAATTCACGAAGAGCAAATAAACGTCTCGTTCCTAAAACCGAGGCTTTCCGAGGGTGAATTCTGGCTAAAACGCGGCTTTCCAGCACAAATACACATCTTTTCAGGCTATAAAATAACCCCTATTTGGGCATAATCAAATACCCCCACACTAAACTTTGCTCGTCCCGAGCAAACTCCAGCTATATACTATCAATGCATACTATCCCGAATCAATCCAGAGTGGTGTAACTGCACTTATTTAAAAACAGTATTACTATGATAAAAACTGTGTATATTTTTGGTGAGACTGGGCAATCTCTTCAACTCAAACTGAACATCATCAAGTTCTCATATTTCCCTCGATTTCAGAAACTGCGGTGATCGGAAGAACTCGCGGCCAGCCTAGGTTAGGAACAAGCACGAACACCACTTACTTCCGCGTTTGCACGCAAACCGAACGTATCCCTAACGCACACCTTCCGTGCTTTTACTCCGGGTGTAATGTAAATCTGCCGGCTTTGGGACGGTAGGATAAGTCATTTAGAAGCGATGTCCTAAACGTCACAGCACACTCACACATACCCCAATCTCACACTCCCTCACCAAGATGACGGAAACTGACCCAAATCACCTAAGATCCTAGACACTTAATTTCCCCAGTCCCGGTGTAACTGCAGTTCTCGCGGCCACAACTGTGAACGAATGTGAAACTGTGATAAAAATTGTCGGCCTGGCGTTTTGAAATAAAATCAATCAAGCACCCTGAATTTTCTGCCTTTGATACTCTTTTCTTTTTCTATTTTTTTTTTCTCTTTTTTTTGTTTTTTGTTTTTTTTTTGTTTTTTTTTGGGAAACACAATAAACAATATACACCAGGCCAACTCTATGATAAACCAAAAGCGTGGGGTGGCAGAAAAACGTGTTGCGTGCAAAAGCATACGAACATAAAATAGTTGCTCCTGACTCTGGACACCGGGAACCGAGACTCCTTACTCGGGCGTGGCCTGATTGGGACCCACACGTGACGGGAGTCGGTTTTTCGGCCGGACTACGTTTCATCATTATAACCTGTTTTCGGAAAGCCCTTGACATCTCCGTTCTTTTGCCCCCGGTTTCACTTCAAAATTCCAAGTCAAGCTCAAGATATCGTCAACCGAGCGCGTCCCGGTGATTCTCGGTTTTGGCGTTTTCAGCTTCCTCGGTCGGTTTTCACTGCTCGTTTTTCCTCCAGTCTTTCCGTTTTCCATTCCACTCTCCCTTGTACCAGTCTCGGTCAAATCCTGTCCCGAGCATTTTCTGCACGTTTCCCGAGGCAATCCCGGTTCTGTCTCGGCACGCATCCCGATGCACTTTCCGAACCTGTTCCTGAAAAAAAACAGGAAAAAACCCGCGATCATATCCAATAAAAGTACGAAACATGCAGAAATTCACGAAGAGCAAATAAATGTCTCATTCCTAAAACCGAGGCTTTCCGAGGGTGAATTCTGGCTAAAACGCGGCTTTCCAGCACACATACACATCTTTTCCGGCTATAAAATAACCCCTATTTGGGCGTTATCAGCGGCTTGGAGGAAAATCACAAATTCTAAAAGAGAAGGAGGTATTGGTATAATGGAGTTGAAAGCATAAAATTTAGCCCTCTTATCTAAACAAGTATGGAAAATTTCTAAGTCCCCTGATAGCCTTTGATTCAAATTTCTCAAGGCTACCCACTTCCCTAGATCCTCTATTTGGCAAGATGGTAAGGGTTCTTGTCCTTCTTGGGTTTGGTCCAGTCTTCTTGTAAGAAGGAACTTCCTTAAGGAAGGATCAAGGTGGGTAGTTGGAGATGGTAAGTCCATAAATGTAGCCCAAGATAATTGGATTCCTAATGGTGAAGGGGGTTTGAGACACAACCCAGTGGTTGCTGGTTTTGTTGGAATAGACGCCCAAGAGGCAATCTAGTATAGTATGAATTTATTTTGGCTAGAACATTCATTGTATTATTTATTGGATATTTAATATTATGAAGTCCTTAGATTTACAATTGTGTTGTTTATCTTAAATATCCCTAATCCAGTATAACGATTAATAGGACAATCATCTATAGACTAGTATGGGGTTGGATTGATATGGAGATATCATGATACAACACATAGGTGTGCATTAAGGGTAATGGCGCACTGGATTGACCCATCTCCGAGAAGGCTACATACACGTTATATTAAGTCACAAGTGCGTCTCGTGGTGCAATAGTATTGTCATCCTTAGACTTGAAGTCGCTAGATATTCTAGTTGTGAATTATTGTGATTTTGGTAGCGTCAAACGCTACACAGTAACTTGGTAGTTATAAAGGCGTGTACCGGTGTGCACAAGAGATTCCGGCGGGGAGACCTCCGTGTACACCGTATGTAGAGGATCAGAGATCGCACAGGAAGAGTGGGGTTGTGTGTAGGGAGAGAGTAAGGCAGTAGTAATGTGTGAGAGAGAGACAGAGGTTTGGCAGAGCTTCCGCGTATGGCAAGTGTGTTCTCCCTTTGTATGGAAAGGTTAACGTCCTATATATAGCAGAGAACGTGACCGTTGTAGCGTGGTTAATGCGCCCATTGATGGCGGCTTAATTAGCTTAACCATAACGGCACGTTCGTCCGAGTATATAGGGACCGTTACAGCACGTTGTGCGCGAATACCGGAACGGTTACGAGGTTGACCGGGTTTGACCGGATTGACCGGGTTTGTGGAGCTCGTGCCATAAATCTCTCAAAGCAGTTACTAAAGGTCGCGTGCGGGTTTGGCCCGCACGCGACAGGGCTTACTCTAGCCTCCAAACCACTAAGTCCCTACAAGTCCCGTGCAGTGGTATGCGAGGGCTCTGTCTTGCAGCCTCCACATGGATCAGCTCGGCTGGTGATCCAGTGTGTGTGGAGCACAATATGGTGTGCTGGATGGTTGCCACGTGGCCAAGATCTGTCAGCTCAGAAAGCACTATCTACATTAGCCCCCTTTCTGCGCGTGAAGACTCGTAGCTGTATAGACTTACATGCGCGGAAACCAACATACGCATTGCCGCCACGCACCAATTCAAATACGGGTAAGTTCAGCCCCCGTGCGTGCCATTATGACCTAAAACCCCTAGAGTCGTGCCGTCTGGCCTTTAGGGTTTTAGGCGTGACGTCAGTTTGTCCTGTGATTGCGCGATTCGACGGTGACGGTTGCGATTCGACTACTGAAAGGACGCAACCCTTCATTGTTTTTGAATAAATACTTTGTATCCTCCATTGTTGCAAAGCATCACTTCTTTCTCTTAAAGTGAATGGTACCCGGAGATCTTCGAGAGCAGATTCAGATAATCAATCATCAGTTCAAAACTGCAAATCGTCTTCTTCAACTGTGTATATCCAAGCAAGCTTTGCGAAAACAAGGTTGGCCTTGTTCAATTTCGATTTAAAATACCAGTGTATGCCTTGAACTGCGTTGAATCTGTAAACCCATATAATCTGTTGAAACTTGTGAAGAAGCTTCAAGCTTTGGACCCAATTGCGGCTTGATCCCTCAATAATAAGGACCTTGGATAGGGTTTTGAAATCTCCTGATAATGCAACCTTCTAATTTCTGAAATTGATACCAGAAACTGTTCATCTTTCTTTCTGTAGATCTTGAATCTCGAAATTCAAACTGAAGTAGCATATTTCTCCCCCCTTTTTCTTGCTCTTCCGCAGGAATGGCCAAGACAAAAGGAACCAAACCCATCAAGGAGGACGAAGAGATCCCCGATCTTCCGCAGGCTTTGTGGCGAAAAGCCCCCTATCTAGGTGGCAAAGATTTCTACCATGCGAGGGTTAAGGCGGAGAGAATGCCCGCTCCTGTCCCAATTGAGGGATTGCTAACACTGACTCGCCCGGTTAACTCAGCCTTGCTCGAGTTAATTGGCTCCGAGGATGTGGTTCGACTGGGAATCGAAAATGGGTACTTCCCCTACACTGCGATTTCTACCCAAGCTTTTGTCCAGAAATTGGACTACATGGATGAGTGGATTGACCATGTGTTGACCAATCATGCCGCGACTCTTGATGAAGCCGGCGTATACTTCGCTGTTCGTGCTATGAAGGGTGCTGCCGTGAAGCTGGACCAGTCCATGCTTCTAGACCTTCTTTCCCGCTACTCGCCTGCGACTCACACATTCCACTTTGCTGAGTTCGAGGCTGCCCCTACACTCGAGGACGTGCAGATGCTGTACGATCTCTCTCCCATGGGTGAGGTGGACCCTTTGAGTCCTTTGAGGACGGCTGCGGAGATTGCCTTGTACACGCAGATGGAGGAATGCCTGGCAGAGGTAAAGAAAATCTCCACCCGGTGGACTACTACGAAAGCCCTTCCAAACTGGCAATTGGTTGATACGTCTGCGAAGAACACCTGGAACAAATGGTTGCAGTACTTCTTTCGAGACTATGCGAACAACAGCATCACTAAGAAGCTTCTGAGTGAGAACCCAGAGGCCGAGAATTATGTGGAGGGTAAAGGCTATCACTTGACCCTTCGTGCTTTCCTCTGTGCTTGGTTGTCGAGGTACTTGATTGACGGTCACCCACATGATGGGGTTTTCTACCATGTTTTGCCACTTGCTGTGAGGCTCGCCCTTGGCCGGAGAGTCGCACTCGGACCCTTGGTCTTGGGCACGCTGTACTATAGGCTTGATCAGCTGGTTCTAGCCATGAAAGAGTCGCGTGGCCGCCTCGATGTACTGACTTTTGTCAACATTTCCTTCTTGACGATGTGGGTTTTCGAGCGATGGCCATCCTATGCTCCAACTGCTCTCAAACCCGACAAGTGGTGTCCCCCAGGCGAGACGGAGGAGCGTAACAGCGGCAGGGCTGCGAGGTGGTTCGGGGCGAACAATACCAAGTGCATTTGGAGCTTGATATGCGGCAAACGGAAAGAGTTTACTGCCAGGCCCTATGCCACACGCATTGAGAACGTGCGATGGTTTCCAAAGCTGTACCCCTCTAAGGGTGTTGTCTTCTCAGAAGAGCTCCTCTTTGAAGAGGGATCGCATTTCCAGGAGCGCTATCGCGAGTTCTTTTGCTGGTGTCTACGAGGTTCCCTTCCTGCCCTCGCAGAGCATATTCGTGAGATCGCGCCAAGGTATGAGAGGATTACCGTGGATGTTGACCCCACTCGAGTTTCTCCCCAGTTCGGCTTTGATGCAGTGGCACCATCAATCTGGTCCCAATCCATTATCAGAGGTTGCTATAAGCGCTTGCTAACAAAGGAGTGCAAGACAGTATTCATGAATAATCTTCCCTTTGAGCAGCCCGCAGGGACCCGCGAGGGTGGTTGTTCTCAGAACTGGCTCGCATACTGGGTCGCCCAGCAAACGAGGATTGAGACGCAGTCGGCCGCGCAGCCAAGTAGAGCTCCCTTGATCAAGAGAAACTCTTTCCCGTTTCGCCCCAATTGCAGTCTGAGCGAGTCTGAGTATGGTTGCTACTCATTGCTGGATCATGAGAACCATTTGTGCCCTGACGTCATTCTGAAGGAGAAGGTCGCCGCAGTTAAGAAGGGCGACACGCATGTCGTCAGATATAGCGAGGCATTTGCTAAGGTAAGCAATTTTTCGCGTACATTAAGCTTCTTGATTTCCTTATGCTGACGCCTTTGCTCTGTACTGTTTGCTGTAGTGTCATGTGCGGAGATTCGCATCTGGTGATCGCTCCAAGTCATTGGTTAACACCATTGTTGCCACCAGAAGACAAAAGCAGTCGTTCCTGCTAGCATGGAGGATTAACCCTGAGGTCGAAACCAGGATTCGCGCAGTCATGAACGCTTTCGCTGACTCGCTGATAGACAATGCTCCGGCCTCGTCTCCTCCCAGAGATGATCCGTCCCCTCAAGCGACTGCGGCGCCGAGAGTGAAGAGGCCCAGGCAAAAGGGAATTACAATTTCTTCCCCTAGAAGTGCTCCAACTTCTCCCCCGGCGAGGTCCCTTTCTGTCAAGGATAAAGGCAAAGGTCGCATGCCCAGCAAAGTGCGGAAAGAGCTCGCAGTTGAGACTTTCGTTCCATTCAACCAGGAGGAAGAAGGAGAGAGACAGGAGCCCAGAGAAAGTGATGAAGAAGAAGAAAGAACAGTGGTGATGCATGAAGAAGAATCAGGAGGTACCTCCGTCGCGTTTCTCTGCTCATTATCGTAATTCTTTTGCAATTCTTTCTTAAACCAATCATTTCTTCGCAGATGATGATGATGATGAGACCATCAGTGGCCTTTTGGCCAAGAGACAAAAGAGAGATACCCATTCTGGCATTCCAGACGATCCCATAAGCGAGGACGTTCTTGCTGAGTCCCGGAAGACAGCCGCGGAAGCTGCTGAAAGAAGAAGGCAGCGGGAAGAGGAGGAGCTCGAGCGTGTGAGACAGCGGAGCCTCGAAGAGCAGCATGTTGACGACTTAGTGCGTCCAGTTGACGAGGAAGATGTGCTCCCCGAAGTAGTGACTTCTCATCCGGAGGAGAAAGATGAGGTTCCAGAAGAGGATGCAGCAGCCCTGGAGCAAGCCCAAGCAGACTTTGAAGAAATCGCAGGCGGCGATAAAGGTGAGATCTTCAATCTCGCAGTAACTTATAGAGATGTTATTGTGGGTGCGTTAAAGCATGGTGTGTCAAAGGCTGACATTCGCCGTTGGCTAGTAGGCAAGTGCGGAGAACCTTCAGGTAATCATTTGAGCGATATGCATGTACTGGACCTTAGTCACTTGAAACAGAAACATGACTGGCTTCTTCGCGTCCCAGGTCACGCTCCTTTTAAAGACTTGCTTAATGAGGATACACTAATAGGACATGGTTCCACGTCTTTAGTGTATGACGGAGATACATCAATCCCACCTTCGCGTGTAGGTGCTTGCTCTTAGCTTTAGCAAAGATGGTAAAATATCATTCAATGCAAGTTACCTCATACCATCGCATTTTTTATCGCAGGAAATGTTGAGGAACCTGCGCCGGAGCAAAGAAGTCAGCCTTCTGTGTCCTATGTTCCGACTCCGAGCTCCCATACCGAGAAGCCCGTCGCAGCTGCTGAATACGCAGGTGAGCCTCTTGAGGACATCATCGAACTTTCTGATGATGCTGAAGCTGACGCTGTGCTAATGGAGGAAGATGTCCATACCGGCGCTGAGGAAGTAAGAACAAATGCTGTTGATGCTTCCGCATCTGAGAGCGTCCCACGCCAAGCATCTTCGGTTGTCACTTCGCCTCCGGCGATGACTGAGTCGGCGGTACCTCTTCCTGCGTGGAGCTTTTGGGGCTCGCAGGTTGGGAATGCAGTCGCAGCTGGTGCGGCTTATACTCTTCCTTCTAACTATGAGGAGTTAGAGCTCGCAGCTGACAGGAAGGCCATGGAGCAAGGGCAGTCTTCAACCACTCCAGCAATGCGCATTCCTTCTCTTCGTGAGATTCTTGAAGGAACTGGTAAATAGTGATTCGCTGTTTGCATCTCGCATTATTCGTTTGCGAATTTGACAGCATAACTTAGCTTTAACATTGCTTCAGGTTTGAAGCAAATTGATGTGGACTGGCTAGTTCGGATGCGCCTCACCTACCCCCGATCGTTTGCAAGATCTTTGGAGATAGGGCCCTTTGACAGGAGGTTGTTTCTTACCGAAGCCATTTGGAATTTGGAGCAGCTGTCTGCGGCCACGCCTGAGACCATTTCTGTCCAGAGTGCCGAATTGCTTTGTGGCATGTGCCAAAATCTTCTTACCAAAGTTCAAGGCAGACTGGGTTTCAGATTTCTTATGAAAAGAGTCACTCTGATTCGCGCAGCCGTAACTTTGAAGCTCGGCCACCAGAATCTCGCAGCTGAAAAGCAGAAGGTGGAGCAACAGAAGCAAAAGGTTGAAGAAGCTACGAAGCTCTATCATGAGATGAATGCCAAGTGCGAGCAATTGAAGCAAGAAGTGGAGCAGGTGGAGAAGCTGAGCCATCAGTTCGCACCCCAAGACCCCTTGATCAAGAATTTGCTTTTGACTTTTTGAATTTGAAAAAATAGCAAGGAAATGGCTGGAACATTAATGTAATGTTTGAAACATTAATGTAATGTTGCTAGGGTTTCTCCCCCCTTTTTTTTAACAACAAGAATCAACTTGCCCGTTTTGCCCTTCTCGGGATTTGATAGGATATCTATGTGCATATCCAATTATGACATCAGCAATTGATACTCTGCTTGATTTTCGCGCTAATTTATCGGAAGATAAGCACGCTTTCGTTGGGAAGTCCATCCGAATCATGACTATCCGTCATTTATTAGGATACGCAACTGAATCGTCGTAGCCTTTAGTAGGGTAATTGATCGTTACCGTTTTTCAAGGCGTAAGTGATTGGCCTTACCCTCTTTTCAAATTCTGCTGACTCATCTTTGGCAACTGAAGAGTCTCCACAAGGTCTATATAAACCCTGTCTTTGCCATTTGGGTTTTTCATCCCAAAAATGTGCTCTGCCGTGAGTCCTTACGACTGCTGGCTTCAACGCTTGTTTTTCGTTGATTCATGGCAACTTCAAGTTGTGAATCCTGAGTTTGCGCTTTGTGCTGTAGAAATAGTTTCCAAGATCCACTTTATGAGGCTTATTGCTCTTTATAACCATCATAAAGAAGATGGAGATGATATCTCATGTGTATTCGAAGAATTTTCTTCGTGTATTATGTGTGCAGGTCATGTTTCCGGCCGCCTCCCGGTGAGGTGCAGCGCCGAAGTGACCGTGCTACCGTCTCGTAATGAACGGCGGAATTCTCCTCCAGCATCCCTGGAGGAGGATTTCTTGCCTCTTCGTTCTTGAGCTCAGGAGGCTTGTCAATGCGCTTGTCAATCATGACAAGGAACCCATCACCAGAGGAATGACTGCTTCCCCTGTTCTGTACGGCGGCATACGCCGGAACAGGAGGTTCCTCCGGTGCCTATCTTGATCAGACAGAGGCCTTTGTCACCTCTTGGGGTCTTGGACGTACCGTTACCCAGATCTTGCCGCTAGGGACGTAGCGAATGACGAGTTGATCTCTTCGCAGCAGCATCCCTTTTGCTATAGATCTTTGGCCGCAGATCTGCGTATTGCATAGCCGGTGTTAGGACCGGTGGGTTCATCCCTTTCAGTTAGGATTCCCGTAGTGTGTCTCCGCTGGCTTGTCAGCTACTTTTCGATTGTATTGTAAGCCATGTTGGCTGTGTAGTTAGATTCGAGCTTTTTCGCTTGTAAGCTGCTATCTAGACAGATAAATTGTAAGTCTTTTCGACTCATAATGATAAATACCTTTTGTATTATCTGCTGTTTTGTTACAACAAAATATGATCTCGCATGCGTTTCGGCATATTTCGCCTTGCATAATGCTGTGTACACGTTTCGCATTTGCTATCTGCCATATAAATTCGCAGATGTTTTATTGGATCGTTCGAGATCGTACTTGCGCAGTTGTGCCATCTTGGCAGATGGGCTTTGATTTGCTATCATACCTGATTTGCTATCGTATCAGATAGACCTTTGTAGATCACTTAAGATCATTTTGCACAATATTGTTATCGCATTCGTAGAATGCCTCCATCACCGCAGATAGGCTTGGAAGATCAATTAAGATTACTTTTCGCATAAGTTGCTATCGTAGCAGATAGGCTTTAGCAGATCAATTAAGATCGTTCTTCGCATGAGTTGCTATCGCAGCAGATAGGCTTTTGAAGATCAATTAAGATCGTTTTTCGAATGAGTTGCTATCGTAGCAGATAAGTTTTAGAAGATCAATTAAGATCGTTTTTCGCATGAATTGCTATCGTAACAGATAGGCTTTAGTAGATCAATTAAGATCGTTTTGCATAGACTGCTATCGTGACAGATAGGCTTAGAGGATCAATTAAGATCGCATTTGCATAGGCTGCTATCGTAATAGATAGGCTTAGATGATCAATTCAGATCACATTTGCATAGGCTGCTATCGTAACAGATAGGCTTAGATGATCAATTTTGATCGCATTTGCATAGGCTGCTATCGTAACAGATAGGCTTAGATGATCAATTCAGATCGCATTTGCATAGGCTGCTATCGTAACAGATAGGCTTAGATGATCAATTCAGATCGCATTTGCATAGACTGCTATCGTAACAGATAGGCTTAGATGATCAATTCAGATCGCATTTGCATAGGCTGCTATCGTAACAGATAGGCTTAGATGATCAATTAAGATCGCATTTGCATAGATTGCTATTGTGGCGGATAACCATTGTTAACAGTTATAACAAACTAAACTGAAACACAATTGACAATCCAGAAATATAAAGTTCTCATTTGGGAGAAGCCTCTGATTATAACGCTCTCATATGGGAGAGATGAGATTACAATCCTCTCATATGGGAGAGGAGATTGTGTAAATCGTAACCATACAAGAGATTAAGCGACGTTATAATAAAACGCATGAAACGAGAGAAGTTAGGGATAGTACTTCTTAATCCAGCGCATGTTGACTGAACTCGGGGTTGAGGTTGTGCCGTGCAACCTTCGTATGCTGCAGTAGCCACTGTCGAAGACTTCTGTGACTTCGAAGGGTCCTTCCCAATTGGCTGCGAACTTTGGGTGAACCGCTTCTCGCATGCAGTGGTCAGATGCGCGCAGGACCAAGTCTCCAACTGCGAAATCTCTTCGCTGGACCGTCTTATTGTAAGCGCGAGCAATCCTTTTCTTGATATCGCTTGTTGGTCCTTTTGGCTTGTTCTCGCTTTTCCTCCAGCAAAACTAAGTCATGATCACGTTGATTTTCGTAGAGTGCGTGGAAGGCTAGCCTTGCTGAATTGACTCTCACTTCCGCAGGTACCACGGCCTCGGCCCCATAGCAAAGTAGGAATGGTGAGGCCCCCGTGGGTGTCCTTGGAGAAGTGCGGTAGGCCCACAGAGCTATGCTTAGAGAGTCGGCCCACTTATTGTGGTCATCTGCGACCATCTTGCTCAAAATTCTCAACAGCGTTTTGTTGGTCGCTTCGGCTTGTCCGTTTCCCTTCGGGTAATAAGGGGTAGAACATATCTGCCTGATATTGTACTCCGCTAATTTCGCAGCTACCTGGCGATTAACAAAGGGAGTACCGTTATCTGAAAGAATGGTGTTTGGGATTCCGAACCTGCATATGATGTTTTCCTGGATGAAGTTGACCACAGCTAGCGCATTTGCCGTCTTCAGTGGTATGGCTTCCACCCATTTGGTGAATAGCTCAGTTGCGGTGAGAATAAAATGATTCCCGTCTGACGTAGGTCGGATGGGACCGATGAAGTCTAGAGCCCATGTGTGAAATGGCCATGGCGTCCCTAATGCATGTAGATCCACGGTGGGAGCGTGCACTAAGTTTCCTTTGAATTGGCACTCCTGGCAGCGTCGTACTTTGGTGCGGCAATCGACCTCCATCGTGGGCCAGAAATATCCAATTGAGAGGAGCTGCCTGCATAATTTCGCACCTCCTTGGTGTTCCACCTGATGAGAAAGGTCCATGACTTCTTGTGCTTCTCTGCCGTCTAGACATCGCAGCAAGTTGCCCTCATGGCCTCTTCGCCAAAGCAGGTTTTCTTGTACTACGTATCTAGATGCTTTCCTCTTCAATTTTTCGGCTTATTTTCTCGATTCGGGCACGGTACCCTGAGTGAGAAAGTCGAAGAGCGGCTTCCTCCAATCTGTGTCATCATCGGTCAGAGCGATGAGTAGAGAATCTTTGATTAGTGCGCAATTTTCGCACTTCCCTTGTATCAGGGCCGCAGCTGTCGACATGTCTGGCCAATGAATGCCATATCTCTGAGCCTTTCGATAGATTGACACCTCGCTTTCGCCGCAAGCATGTTGGTGAATCTTCTCGAGCAGCAATTGTCCCTCTTTCTCGGAAACACATCGCATGAGTATTCCACTAGGGCCTTTGTAGTAAAGGGTGTTGTCATGTATGCAGTACCCTTTTGTGAGTGCCCAGCCTTCACTGCTTGTGCCTTCTGCAATGGCTCGTAAGACTGCTTTTCTCCAGTCCGAATCACCCATGTGTTCGTCGTCGCACTCGTCTTCTGTCAACGCTGACGACGTCCGCACTTCGATCGAGATCCTCGCGGGACAGTTATCTGTACTGACCTTGGATCCCAAGGTTGCCAAAGCATCTGCATGCTTGTTGTCTGCTCGGGGCTTGTGCTCGTACCTTACATCGCAGAATTGCTGTACCAGCTTTTGTACCAGGGTGCGGTAAGACAGAAGGTTAATCTCCTTCAAACCGTATTCGCCCGAGGCTTGCTTGACGATCAACTTGGAGTCTCCCATGACCGTCAGATTGCTTACTTCCAAAGCTTTTGCTGCGCGCAGTCCCGCTATGAGGGCTTCATATTCTGCCTCGTTGTTGGTGACTGCAAAATCGAGCTTTGCGGACATCTGTATGACCTCCCCATCTGGTTTGGTCAAGACTATCCCAATGCCCCCGCCTTTTCTTGTTGACGACCCGTCGAAATGGAGCGTCCAATAAGGCACGTCGATTGCATAGATTTCAGGTCCTTCGAGCTCTTCTTCGATCACGGGCTCGTGGCTGTTGTCGGGGAACTGTGCCAACAGATCCGCTACCGCCTGCGACTTGATCGCTCGCGGTCTCACGCATGTGATATCATATTGAGAGATGGTCATGTACCATTTCGCCAATCTCCCGCCGGGAGTAGTGTGAGTTAGCAGATATCGTATGGGATCGCTTTTGGTGACCACTACTACTTTATGCGATGCGAAGTAGTGTTTCAATTTCTCTATTACGAAGAACAAAGCAAGGCAATGACGTTCGATGTCTGTGTACCTTGATTCAGCAGGCTGCACGATGCGAGAGATGTAGTAGATAGGCCTTTCCTGGCCTTCGTACTCCTGAGCCAAGAGTGCTCCTATGGATCTCCTTGTTGATGTCAGATATAGCAGAAGCGGTGACCCCAGTTGAGGTGCGATCATTATTTTTGAGGACGTCAGCAGATCCTTCAGCTTTTCGAATGCAGCTTCGTGCTCCGGAGCCCAGTTGTACACGGCGTCCTTCTTGAGAAGAGTACTAAAACAGCATGTGATTTCGGCAATCGCTGGGATGAATCTGCGCAGATAGGATAGCTTTCCTAAAAATGTCTTCAAGGCACTCTGGTTATGGGGCGGCGTCATGCCGGTTATGGCTAATACTTTCGCAGGGTCAGGCTCGATTCCTTGGCGATGAACTACGCATCCCAAGAACTTCCCTGATGTTACCCCAAATGCGCATTTCATGGGATTCATCTTTAGTTGAAAGTGTCTACATCTATTGAACACCTTCCGTAAATCTGCGAGGTGATCAGCTTCGTGCTTGGATTTAACCACCAGGTCATCCACATAGAATTCCACTTCTTTATGCATCATGTCGTGGAACAGAGCCATCATGGCCCGCTGATAGGTTGCACCCGCGTTTTTAAGACCGAACGGCATCACCGTGTAGTTGAACACCCCCACCGGAGTGATGAATGCAGTATTCCGAGCGTCCTTAGGGTCCATCTTGATCTGGTTGTACCCGCTGAAGCCGTCCATGAAACTGAACATGCGATGGCCTGCTGTTGAATCGATAAGCAAATCGATGTTGGGCAGCGGAAAATCGTCCTTGGGGCAGAAACGATTGAGATCTCGGAAGTCCACGCAGATGTGAAGCTGTCCGTTCTTCTTCACCACTGGCACGATGTTGGCCAGCCATGTGGGATGATGATTCGGCTCTATGAATTTGGCATCCAGGAGTTTGACAATCTCCTGTTTGATTTTCACGTTAAGCTCCGGCCTGAAGCTTCTTGTGCTCTGCTTTACCGGCTTAGACCCTGGAATGATGTCTAAGCGGTGCATAGTGATGCTTGTATCCAGTCCCGGCATCTCATCGTACTCCCATGCGAACACGTCCTTGTATTCAGTTAGGAGCTGTAGTAGTCCTTGCTCCTCCTCGCTTGTGAGGTCCGCACTTAGAAAGACTGGCCTTTTCTTTTCCTCGTTCGGGCTGAGGAACACTTCCTTTAGCTCTTGCTTTTGTGGTCTGGGCCTATCTTCCATGCATTCAGGTGCTTCTTTGAGCTTCTCATCTGGAGTGCTCTGCATTGGCTCTTCTGTTAGCGCAATTTGCTCGATTTGATTGATATGCCCAGGGATATCCCCGTGCCCGTGTGAGGACATCCCCGCGCACCTTCATATGCGATAGCATTTCTTCCCATTGGCGTAGAAGCTCTCTATCTCCTTGCCTTCGGGGTCATGCTTTGCGATTCTCTTCAGGGTATACACATTCTTTCGATGGTATGCGATACGCGGCGCCTCTTCGCGTGTAGGCGGCTTTTCCTTGGCATCTTCACTTGTCACCATCACTCCCGCAGGTGACTGGTCCTTGATGTCCTCCCAGAGACGCAAAGGAGTAGGGTTGAATGGTCCTGGTGTTTGTTCGTCCGCCATCTCGGTAAACCACACTGCCTCGCTAAGATGTGCTTCATCCAAGTTGAATGGATTCGTTGAAGCCGGTATCTCGACTACTCTGTCGTTCCAGATAGCTTTCATAACCTGGTGAGCCGTTGAAGGAACTGCGTCGAAGCGATGAATCCAGGCTCGACCCATAATCATGTGGTACGTAGTGTTCGCGTCTATGACATAGAACTTCGCTGAGCACTTGATTTTGCCAATCTGAACGCCCAGGCGGATCCATCCGATCGTCATTCTAGAGTCGCTTCCGAATCCCATCAGCGGAGATGGACGCTTGACAATCTTGTGCTCGGGGATCCCTGCTAGCTTCAGTGTGTGGAGCGAAACGACGTTGACCGCTGCTCCTCCATCAACGAATGCTCGTTTGAACTCGACACCATTGACGATGGCCGTCACGTACAGAGGCCTCTGGTGGCTCGCATCTGTCTTCTTGTCGCTGGCAGAAAAGGTCATAATCTTTTCTGTAGAGCGAGACGCCCTGATGACTTTCCCGTTGGAGACTACAAGATCCTCCTCGTAGTCCTCCGCTATCCTCAAGATTGCTTTCGTCATATCTGTCCGGCACTTCTCGGAGAAGTTCATCTCGTCGAAGAATCTGCTAAAGCCGTGCGACCCCTTCATCCGGTCGGCACGTTCGTCTTCTGTGTCCATACTGTAGTCCTCGTCATCGTGGACCTCAGCAATGATGGGTAGACCGTCCTCTGCGACTTTTTCCAGGTCGACAATCGAGATCATGGCAACCTCCTTGCCTTTTGAGTCTTGCTCCGCATGGGCAGGAAGCGGATTGTTACGCACATCCTTCCTGCGATCGCTGACGATCAGCTCGCCGTTCTTCATCTTCTGGTCGAATGTAAACCTGAGCTTTTTACACTCCGCTCTGGGGTGCATGACCTTGCCGTGGTACTCGCACCATTTAGGGTCTCTCACCATCTCCTTGGAGGGTATCTTCTCGAGCGGTGGCAGGACACCGTCCTTGCGCCACTGTCTGCAAAGGTCGCTTGCCTCCTCTACTGAGCAAGGCAGAGGTGGTACATCGAAGTTCACCACCTTCGCTTGCTTCTGGGGTGAAACTGTATTGACCTCAGCTTCGCGTCCCCTCTTGTAACTGAATCTCCCGATCTTGTAGGTGGTGCCACTCGAAGGTCGCTCCGGAGCGTTCTTCTTTTTCTGCCTCTCGACTATAGACTCGATGTTCTTCGTGCATTCAATTAGCTTTGAAAACGTAGGTGTTTGTAAATTGATGAGCATACCTTTGTATTCGTCTCGCATGCACTGGAGGCATATCTGTACGAGCCGGCTCTCGAGCATTGGATCTTTACACTCCAAGGACTTCGCCCTGAATTTCTTGATGAAAGTAATCCCATCCTCCTCGCGCTTCTGATACATCCGCGAGAGATGGATCATTGTCACCTTTTCTTCCATCTTGAAGAACTTGGTGTAGAACTTCTGGACCATGTCGTCCCAAGTCTTCACGGATCCGGCTTCCAACGTTCGGTACCACTTGTACGCTACGTTCCCTAAGGATTTTGGGAACTCTCGCATCAGTAATTTGGGGTCGGCTCCGTACGGCCCCATGACATCAATGAAACGCATGACATGCTCATGAGCGTTTCCGTTGACATCCTCGAACTTGTCCCATTTAGGAGCTTTGTACCCCGCGGGGTTAGGCATGAGATAGATCTCTCGTGGGATGGGTGGATCGTTGTCCAGCTTCGGGATAATGGTATCCGCGAATGACTGGTGAGCCAGAATAGTGTCCATGCGCTTCTGCAGAGACGTCATGCATTCTGGAATGCTTCCCTCGGTAGTTGAAGGAGGGGTTGCCGCAGGCGGGGGCGACACATACGCCGCCGAAGGATTGGGGACATACTGACTAATTGCATTGCCCCAGATCGCCGTTGGAGGAGGCAAAGGGTACTGCAAAGTCGGGTTAGATGCCAAAGCCGAAGGCTGAGGAGTGTGAGCAGTGAGAGGCAACATCTGAGCTGTTGACCCCTGAATCGAAGGCAGCTGCGTAGTCGTCGGTGGAGTTTGCAGATTAGGGTTGGGAGGTGTGGTTGACACTCCCAGTCCCGGAGCGGTAGGGGCTCCTCCTCCTTGAGAGACGGCGGCGGCTGGTGAAGGGTTTGGTGCAGGGGTGCCCAGAACGGCCAAGATCCGTTCTAGTTGCGCGGACTGCGCTCTGAGAGCTTTCGCCTGACTTTGGACAGTGGCGTCCAAGGACTCTAGCGTCGGTGTCTCGCCGGGGGTGGTAGGAGTACGGCGGGTCTCCTCTCCCGAGGCAGTTTCAGTGGAAGGCGATCTGTTGCTGATATCATCCTCCTGAGACATGGTTGCTTTTGTTGGTAAGTTCACGTCGGGTTCACCAAAATGTGCACAAGAGATTCCGGCGGGGAGACCTCCGTGTACACCGTATGTAGAGGATCAGAGATCGCACAGGAAGAGTGGGGTTGTGTGTAGGGAGAGAGTAAGGCAGTAGTAATGTGTGAGAGAGAGACAGAGGTTTGGCAGAGCTTCCGCGTATGGCAAGTGTGTTCTCCCTTTGTATGGAAAGGTTAACGTCCTATATATAGCAGAGAACGTGACCGTTGTAGCGTGGTTAATGCGCCCATTGATGGCGGCTTAATTAGCTTAACCATAACGGCACGTTCGTCCGAGTATATAGGGACCGTTACAGCACGTTGTGCGCGAATACCGGAACCGTTACGAGGTTGACCGGGTTTGACCGGATTGACCGGGTTTGTGGAGCTCGTGCCATAAATCTCTCAAAGCAGTTACTAAAGGTCGCGTGCGGGTTTGGCTCGCACGCGACAGGGCTTACTCTAGCCTCCAAACCACTAAGTCCCTACAAGTCCCGTGCAGTGGTATGCGAGGGCTCTGTCTCGCAGCCCCCACATGGATCAGCTCGGCTGGTGATCCAGTGTGTGTGGAGCACAATATGGTGTGCTGGATGGTTGCCACGTGGCCAAGATCTGTCAGCTCAAAAAGCACTATCTACAACCGGATACAATAAGAAGCAAGCTTAGAAATCGTAGTGGACGTAGATAGAATTTTTCCTCCCACATAACGGGAGAAAATATCCTATGCCACTCGAGGAATAGTGCTTAAAGAATGTCTGGCCAGACTCAAATAAATCAATATGGGATATTGATGTTATTTGCACGAATAAGGATATTCCCAGGATCGAGAAACTATGGATTGGATATACGAGTGTGACTTGTATGTCTCGTGTCCAATCCGGATATAGAGACAAAGGGATGAGACAATTACTTGTACGAGGTTTGTCGGATGACTATTCTATTAGTTGGCTAGAATGGATGTTTTGCTAGAAACCGCTCCATATTAGAAAATTGTTGCTACCAACTAGATAGAACCTATGGGGTCACACGCTATATAGATTTGAACTAGATTTGAGAATTAATTAATATTATTAATTAATTAGAAGGATAACTTTGCAACACCTTGCAAACTTAGTAGGACTAATTTGCAAGGAAGGGACTAAACCGAATTCTAGTAGGACTAGAATAGGTCCTTTAGGTAGTTGGCAAGGATTTGTTGGAATATATAAAGGATGCTCCTTCCTTCCTTCCCACACTTATGAGCCCTTGATCATAACTAGAGTGGGATAGAACAAAAGGAGAGAGAGCACGCAAGCAAAGGAGGCCGACCGCCCCCTTGCCGCCGCCCTATCCCGTCGTCCAACAAAGGAGGCCGCCCCTCCTTGTTTTCTCGTGTTACGTGATTTATTCTTCCTCTTCCTCCATTACTAGCTAGCATAAAGGAGAAGGAAGATCTAGATCTCAACTCTAGGCGTTGATCAACTATAGAGGCGTGACACAATTCACGTTACAAGTCATCACAGGAGAATCCCTAAGGTGTGTAACTTGATTTCTTCCCTTACCATCGTTTTGTCTCTTGTCTTGTGATCCTTGGAGGGTATTGAATGGATGAATTATGTTTTCCGCTGCGTATCCATGATCAAAACCCTACTGGTTTTGGTGGAAATCTTCAAGTGAACATATTCATTCAGGAGCACACTAGAAATCGGAACAAACACCTGGTTAGAAGCTAGTTTAATGATGATTATGCTAAAGCTATCCTTGCAATTCCCCTCCCTTGGATTTCAAAGGAAGACATATTGATCTGGGCCCATACAAAAAATGGCATATACAATGTCAATAGTGGCTATTATCTGGCTAAAGAATTTCTCCAGAAGAAGAAAAGAAAAATCCAACCCCAGGTAAACAGTGCAAGCTCTTCTTTTAACCTAGATCCCCTCTTTTGGAAGAATTTTTGGAAGCTTGATATCATCCCAAAACTGAAAATTTCATGCTGGAAAATCTGCAACTCATCCTTGGACACCATGTCTAACCAGTACAACAGGAAGTGTGCCCATTCCCCTTTATGTCAGATTTGTGGCCTAGAAGATGAAACTGATGAACATCTTTTTCTTAGATGCCAATGGTCTAGAGCTGTGTGGTGTGGTATAGGCCTAATTGATAATTCCACTCTCTCTACCATTGTCAACTTTAAGAAATGGTTCCATGACCTTATTGTCAACCCCTCTTCCCCAAGTATGGAAATGTTTATTTCCCACATTACCTTTACTTGTTGGTATATTTGGCTTCACAAAAATGCCAACCTTTTCAACCATACAAATCCCAACCCTATCCAAACTACTGCTATCATAAAATCCCAAAAATCTTTTTGCTCCTCTACACATAATACAAATGTCCAGATTGCTAGCCACACTCCCCAACAGCCTTTTCAAGTTCAGTTTCCAATCATATTTTGTGATGCTACCTGGGATAAACTGTCAAAGCTAGCCTCTGTAGCATGGGTTTCCTTCAAGGATGGCTGGAATGTGATAGATGGTGGTTGGTCTACTACAGTGGCTGAATCTCCTTTTATGACTGAAGCTATTAGTTTGAGAAGAGCTTGTGGCTCCTGGCCTGCAATAGATTTTCCACAATGCATCATTTTGTCTGATTGCAAGCTTCTAATTCAATGTGTTTTGAGTGATACCAATTATCTCTGGAGCAGTAAAGTTATAATTGAAGATATCAATGATTACAACAACCAGCTAAAGCTCAAGATTAGATGGATAGATAGAAGTTTTAATGTTGCTGATTGGGTTGCTAAGAATACATGCTTGTTAAATCCTAATAGTAGTTGGTGGTCAAATCCCAACTTTAGATCCCTAGTTGATCATGTTTCTTTTTGTTGTAATGGGTGATGTTTGCTTTCTTTAAAATTTCTCCTTTTGATAATATATATATATATATATATATATATATATATATATATAGCATTTCTCAACACTAATCCTAAAAAAATAACCCTACCTAAATAAAAAACACCAGCCCACAAAACAAACCCACATTAAGATAAAAATACTCATTTTTACAACTCTCTCGCCACAATTTTTGTCTCTCTGTTCTTCCCCTTTATGAAACATCGCCTTCACCGAAACTCTTAGGCACCATCTCTTTATTTTTGATGCGTGCGTTCTCAAATCGATCTCTTACGTTTCTTCTCTCCTTCTCTTAATCAAACTAGAGTCCCGCAATCAAGGCCATCGTTAAGAAAAAAAATTATGTAATTTTGTTTCAATCTTGCAATTTTTATGTTTTACGATAAATTTTTCTCAATGATTTCTTTCAAATACATCATAAGATTATCATAAGCACAACAAGACTATTTTTTTGAACGGTACACTTATAACCTTCACGGAATCATTTTTCACTTATAAAATTACATAAACGGACAAACGAGCTAAAACTTGCCTTTGTTTATTAGTTGAACAAAATCTTGTGTTTCAATTCGTATTTGTTTATTTATTTATTCGAATCGAATACAAGGAGTCTTCACAAACGGCTTGGTTCATTTAAAGCTCTCTCGAACGACTCATTTTTGAAATGCAATAAGTTCAGGGGAGGCATACGTAGTTTGTAAAAGTTGATTTAATATTTAAGTATTATTGGTCAAAGGCTTTTTTTTATGAACATTATCGGTCAAAGTTGATTTGCATGTTGCATCGCGTGCAGCCTTCGTTCTTCTAGATGTTTGCGGACTTTATAGGGGTTAATAGTCCCACATCAAAGGAACCAGTTAAAAAGTGTACACCTCGAAGCAATAAATTAGGTCACGGTTTGTCCATTTATTCCCCCGCCCACAGCAGAAAAAATACTACCACTCCTTCTCTCTGTTTCTACCTATTTTTACTTTTACATTCGTTGGGTCACTTTAACTCGATGATTTGATTAATAAAATGGTATAAGAATTTTTAATAATTTTTTTGAGGTATTGTAGAGTAAATTTTATTTTACAACACTCCAAGTGGGTAGGAAGAGAGGGTACTGACTACTACTACATGAGTAAACATGGCCGGCAACAAACGACCAAGGTGGACCAAGAATCAAACCTCGGACATCTCATTGGGAATTTCAAACCAGGTATTGCTCCACTAGTTTAAGGATTCGAATGTCGTCATCTCGCCCCTATCGATCACCTTACTCATGGGCATGATGGCTGCCGGCTGCGGAGGTGCAACCCTTGACCAGTTCCTCCAATTCTTCGGCTCGAAACGGTGGCGAAGATCAACTCTCTCTGCTCGAAACTAGTCTCCATCTTCCATAGCCACGGTGGTGATGGTGTTCCTCTGTTGTCCTTCGCCGGTGGTGTTTAGGTAGATCATGTTGGAACCTGTTCAAGAAATCTGACCCGAAAAAAAAACAAATAAAATGAAATAATCAAAACTTACAGAGTCTGGAGAATCGCAGCAGTAAAGCAGAGACGATCTCGTGCATAGACACGATGGCCTTAAGGCTTTATTCGCTCCCAATTGGTACTGTTGATCCGGAGCAAAGGCCTCCCAGGATAATCGCCTCTCACCGTGCAAGCAGAAGTACCGTCTGGAATTGCACCCTTCAAACCTGTTAACTGGTGTGAATATCTCTCTGTGTTTGAAGGAGGAAGAGAACTGGATTTCGGAATGAATAAAACAGAGGAGGGTGTCTGCCTTTTAAAGAAGACAGACACCCGTTAGGAACAGTTGGAAACGGTTGGGTAACGAAAACAGTTGTAACTGTTCAAAAAGCAGTTACAGAAAACGGTTTGGTGAAGAATATTTTACGGGCTGATTTTAATTCTGAGAAGGAGTTGGTTTCTGGCCCAAAAAGATTAAGTTGTCATTTAATCAGGCCCAAGCCCACACCACACCACGTCACGGCCCGGCCCGTGCCCGAACCCGACCCCGAGCCGGCCGGCCGGCCGGCCGTCCGGACGGACGGCGGCGGCGCGCGCGCGCGCGCACGTGTGGTGATTCGGACCATAGCTAGGTCCTCTCTCCTACACAAAATGTGTACCACCCAAAGGGCGTGCCCTATACTGCAAACTTGAACTACATAAGGTGAACAAGTTTGTTCTCCCCCCCAATGTGGGATGAATTAATTTTCCCACTTGAAGTTGCCTTCTTCACCTTCTTGAGGTGCCATCTTCACCTATGAATTTTTCATTCACCCGAACTCGATTTGGGTCGAAATAAAGTAGTAGGACGATCACCTCTACATAAGGTTTCCAAAACTACTTTCACCTCGACGAATCGATAACCCGATTCTTCACAAATCAGGTACAAAGTCGACCCAAAATCGATTTTTTCCAACAATCCCCCACATGAATGATAAAATTGGCTGAGTAGCCGGGATGTCAAAGGATTGAGAGAGATATCACGCGAACGATAATCGCATCGAGAATGTAGTCAGAGACTTTGAACGTTCTCTTAGTGAAGTACCAACGGGTATACTGGCTTGTCAGTAGCGAATCGCCTTGAACTGCTTGCCGTGACGTGTACCTAGTCATTAGCACCCACACGGTTATCATTCTTCCAATTACGGTTCTCATTTTCGTGCCCGTTTTGGCCATGGAACACTTATGTCCTGGTTTCATGAGTGGTCTTAGAGAATTTAGCCTCGTCATTCTCCTAGAACCGGCCCCCAGTTCCCACTCATATAGGTGAACTCATAAAGAGTATCTTGCCATACCCCACTTGGTCGTTTAACCAAGATATGAGCTCATTAAAAGCTTCAACGCTTAACCTTGTCCAATGCAAGCGTCACTCGGCGTTCACCCTAGGAATAGGTTAGGAAATTAAATTTCCCCAGTGACTAAATATTTGCACGATAGGTAGGTTGGCCCTTTGAACTTAGTTATTGGGATCTCCAATCTTCTAAGTTGGGTTTCCGCTATGTGCAACTCGGTGAGATAGGCTTTAGTCCCATTCCCCTCGATGAACTAAACACTTGCTCTCTCGGTAATCCCTTTGTTAGAGGGTCTGCTAAGTTCTCCTTAGACTTTACGTAATCAATCGATATTATTCCATTTGAGAGCAATTGTTTAATGGTGTTGTGTCTACGACGAATATGTCTAGACTTACCATTATAGATACTATTTTGCGCCCTTCCAATTGCCGATTGACTATCGCAATGGATGCAAATAGGTGCCATTGGTTTTGGCCACATTGGAAGTTCTTCCAAAAAATTGTCGAAGCCATTCTGCTTCTTCCCCTGATTTATCCAAGGCAATGAATTCGGATTCCATTGTGGATCTTGCAATGCAGGTTTGTTTAGAAGACTTCCATGACACGGCTGCACCTCCTAGGGTAAAGACATACCCACTTGTGGATTTAGAATCCCTTGTATCCGATATCCAATTGGCATCACTATACCCTTCAAGTACGGCTGGGTACCTAGTATAGTGCAGTCCGTATGTTAAAGTATGTCTTAAATACTTTAGCACCCAAGTCAATCCTTTCCAGTGATTTGCACTAGGATTGCTCGTGAATCGACTGAGTTTGCCAACTGCTTGAGCGATATCGGGTCTGGTGCAGTTCATGAGATACATTAGACTTCCGATAACTTGAGCATATTCGTTTTGCCTTACACTGGCCCCATGATTCTTGGCGAGGTGTAGATTAAGATCAACAGGAGTCTTAACTTCCTTGCTGTCGTTCTTGTCGAATTTCTCAAGTATCTTTCCAACATAGTGTGACTGAGATAATGTGTATCCATTTGATGTTCTAGTGATTTTCATCCCTAGTATAACATCTGCGATACCCATGTCTTTCATGTCAAACTTTGTCGTCAACAACTTCTTTGTTGAATTGATGATATTCTTATTACTTCCCATAATTAGCATATCATCGACATATAAGCAAACAATGACATAACCATCACGAGTGGTTTTGTGATAAACACACTTGTCACATTCATTTATATGAAAGCCATTTGATAACATTGCGTTATCAAATTTGACATGCCATTGTTTTGGTGCCTGTTTCAGCCCATAAAGAGATTTGACTAACCGGCAAACCTTGTCTTCTTGTCCGGGAACACGAAAACCTTCAGGTTGCTCCATGTAAATCTCCTCATCCAATTCACCGTTCAAGAAAGCAGTCTTTACATCCATTTGGTGAATTTCGATATTATTTATAGCGGCAAGCGCTATAAGTATGCGAATGGATGTAATCCTTGTGACTGGTGAGTAGGTATCGAAATAATCGATACCTTCCTTTTGTTTGTATCCCTTTGCTACAAGGCGAGCCTTGTATTTTTCGACAGTTCCATCAGATTTAAGCTTCCGCTTAAAAATCCATTTGCAACCTAATGGTTTGCAACCTGATGGAAGACTCACCAATTCCCATGTGTGATTTTGAAGTATTGATTCAATTTCACTATTTACCGCTTCCTTCCAATATGACGCCTCACTGCTAGACATAGCCTCCTTGTATGATTGAGGCTCATTTTCTACCATATAGGTAAGAAAATCCGGTCCAAAAGTCTTTGCTTTTTTGGCCCGCTTGCTACGTCTAGGTTCTACCTCTTCTTCGGACTGTTCAGACGTGGAGTCACGAGTTCGTTTAGAACTTTCCACATTCTTGGTTTTGTACGGAAATACATCTTCAAAAAATGTAGCCGAACAAGACTCAAAAATAGTATTTTCGTGTATATCTTCAATTTCTGATTTTACAACCAGAAATCTATATGCACTACTATTATGAGCGTACCCGATGAAAACGCAGTCCACCGTTTTCGGTCCCAATTTAACCTTTTTAGGTTCCGGTATTGCTACCTTTGCGAGACACCCCCACACTTTGAGGTATTTGTAGGACGGTGCTTTTCCTTTCCATAGTTCATATGGAGTTTTGCTAAGCCTTTTCCGAGGAATCCTATTAAGGATAAGGTTAGCGGTCAGCAGGGCTTCCCCCCACAAGTTCTGAGGTAAACCCGAACTTATAAGTAATGCATTCATCATTTCTTTTAAAGTTCGATTTTTCCTCTCCGCAGCGCCATTTTGTTGTGGCGAATACGGTGCCGTAGTTTGATGAATAATCTCACTTTCTAGACAAATGTCTTTAAGTGGTGATTCATATTCACCTCCTCGATCACTACGCACAATTTTAATTTTTCTATCCAATTGGTTTTCAACTTCATTTTTGTAATGTTTGAACATATCTACTGCTTCGTCTTTGCTTCTAAGAAATATAGACGTAGCAATATTTAGTGCAATCATCTACAAAGGTAATGAAGTACTTCTTTCCTCCTCTTGTTTGCGTATATTTTAGATCGCATATATCCGTATGGATTAACTCAAGAGGGGATGTCACTTTCCCATCAATTGGTCGGAAAGATTTCTTTGTTTGCTTTGCTTCAACGCACGTTTCGCATTTGTGGGATCTATCAATTTTTGCACTAGGAAGATGTTCCATAGACATTAACTTGCGAATGGATTCAAGATTTGCATGTCCTAATCTACTATGCCATAAATTAGAAGACTCCAACAAGTAAATAGAATTGACGCTCTTATTTATAAACTTAATTGGCGTCACAGTCATTACATTTAGCTTGAACATACCATCGCTAAGGTATCCCCTGCCTACATACGAACCACTTTTCACTAGTACAATTTTGTCGGATTCGAAGACAAGCTTGAATCCTTTCTTAACTAAGACGGATCCCGAAACCAAGTTCTTGCGAATCTCCGGCACGTGGAGCACATCGTTGAGCACGAGCATCTTTCCCGAGGTCATTTTGAGAGTGACGGTGCCTTGTCCTTCAACGGTAGATGAGGCGGAGTTGCCCATGAAGACCGGTTCCCCACTTTTCACCTCCTCGTATTTGGTAAACATTGATTTGTCCGAGCAAATATGGCGTGTCGCGCCGGTGTCGACCCACCATTCCCTTGGGTTGCTGCCAATCATGTTCACCTCCGAGACGACCGCTGACAAGCGAATCCCATCATCCTCGTTTGCTTCCGCAACGTTGGCCTCGGACTTCTCTTTGTTCTTTTGAGGTTTGCGCTTCTTTTTGCACTCGCTTCGACGATGTCCCGTTTTGCCGCAATTAAAGCACTTCCCCTTGAACGATTTATCACCCGCATCGGCGGAGTCCAAGTCTTTAGCCTTTCGTTTCTTTTTCGGCCCTTGTTCCACGACGTTTGCTTTGGCTTGCACAATTCCTGTTTTGGGGTCGGCATTGCGGTTGTCCTCCTCAATCCTCAAGCGCACGATGAGTTCCTCGAGCTTGATTTCCTTGCGCTTGTGCTTGAGATAATTTTTGAAGTCCTTCCATGATGGAGGCAACTTCTCAATTATACAAGCTACTTGGAATGATTCGCTAAGAACCATCCCCTCGGCATGGATCTCGTGGAGGATCACTTGCAACTCCTGAACCTGACTTATTACAGTTTTTGAATCTACCATACAAAATTTCAGGAATCTAGCCACTACAAACTTCTTAGCCCCAGCATCTTCTGTTTTGTACTTTTTGTCTAAAGATTCCCACAATTCCCTAGCGGACTTAGCACCACAATACACACTATACAATGAATTGTCTAGGCCGTTAAGAATGTAGTTTTTAGCCAAAAAATCCGACTGCTTCCACGCGTCTACCGCTGCCACGACATCCTTTTCGGAGTTTTCGGTCAACGCTGGTGCGTCTTCATTCAGAACGCCGGCCAAGTTGAGGGTTGTCAAGTAAAATAGCATTTTTTGTTGCCATCTCTTGAAATCCTTCCCGGTGAACTTTTCTGGACGTTCCCCATGTCCGCCGATAGCCATCACTGTCGCGGGTCTGGTGGTATTTCCAGAACTGGTTCCTTCTGCCATTGCTGAAAATTTGCAACGCAAAAATTCAGTACCAATGGATGTATATAGAATAATATACTGTTATGTAAAAACAGCAACAAGACGATAATAATACAGTTTCTGAAATTTAACAGTAAATAAAATGAACTGAAAAATTAAATCAGAAACAACAATTCTTTCGAAAATTGGTTTCGAAAGATATAGATAGAAAGTAACAGATAATCTGATTTTTTTTTTACGAAAATGAAACATAAACAGAAAAATTAACTGTTACAGAAAAATAAACGGAGCAGTCTATTTAACTGTTGCAGAAAAATTTCGACAGAAACTGAAGAAATTTTGACTGTAACAGAAAATTAAACAGCATCAATATTTAACAGTAACAGAAAATTAACAGTACTAGAAAATAATACTGAAACTGGAAATAAAATGTACTGCAGAAACAAAAACAGAGACTGAAAATTTTACTGTTGCAGAAAAAATTTCGAACAAAAAATTTTTACAGTCACGAACAGAACAGAACTGGAAAAATAACAGTACTGATTCTTGAACAGATTAGTATAAAGCCTTAAGATTGTTGGAACCTGTTCAAGAAATCTGACCCGAAAAAAAACAAATAAACTGAAATAATCAAAACTTACAGAGTCTGGAGAATCGCAGCAGTAAAGCAGAGACGATCTCGTGCATAGACACGATGGCCTTAAGGCTTTATTCGCTCCCAATTGGTACTGTTGATCCGGAGCGAAGGCCTCCCAGGATAATCGCCTTTCACCGTGCAAGCAGAAGTACCGTCTGGAATTGCACCCTTCGAACCTGTTAATTGGTGTGAATATCTCTCTGTGTTTGAAGGAGGAAGAGAACTGGATTTCGGAATGAATAAAACAGAGGAGGGTGTCTGCCTTTTAAAGAAGACAGACACCCGTTAGGAACAGTTGGAAACGGTTGGGTAACGAAAACAGTTATAACTGTTCAAAAAGCAGTTACAAAAAACGGTTTGGTGAAGAATATTTTACGGGCTGATTTTAATTCTGAGAAGGAGTTGGTTTCTGGCCCAAAAAGATTAAGTTGTCATTTAATCAGGCCCAAGCCCACACCACACCACACCACGTCACGGCCCGTGCCCGTGCCCGTGCCCGAGACCGAGCCGGCCGGACGGCGGCGCGCGCGCGCGCGCGTGTGGTGATTCGGACCATAGCTAGGTCCTCTCTCCTACACAAAATGTGTACCACCCAAATGGCGTGCCCTATAGTGCAAACTTGAACTACATAAGGTGAACAAGTTTGTTCTTCCCCCCAATGTGGGATGAATTAATTTTCCCACTTGAAGTTGCCTTCTTCACCTTCTTGAGGTGCCATCTTCACCTATGAATTTTTCATTCACCCGAACTCGATTTGGGTCGAAATAAAGTAGTAGGACGATCACCTCGACATAAGGTTTCCAAAACTACTTTCACCTCGACGAATCGATAACCAGATTCTTCACAAATCGGGTCCAAAGTCGACCCAAAATTGATTTTTTCCAACAGATCAATCGCTCTCTCTCAAGCATTCTTTCAAACAGGTCATCGACACAGCGTATAGGGCGGCTTTGGAGAGTGTCGATTTCCAAACCAATGTAAGTTCTTCTTTAAATACTTAGGTTGTTGGATTATATGAGGAGGAAAACACAACTCGAACCCTAATCCTAATACTAGGATTCCTTTTGGTGGAAAACTCAATAAATTAGGGTTCGAGTTGTGTTCCAACTTGCACAAGAATTTTGTGCATAGTTTAGCAAATGATAATTGCTGGGGGCTCGTTTCAATTTTTGATGGGGGTAGCTTAAGAGAGAAGACCTCTCCAAGGTGATGGCTCTAGCAGTGATAATCCCTTCTTGGTCAGGGACAAACCATATAAAGAGCAAGGGAAATTGCCCCCACGATTTTTTCTAAATTTCACTAATATACCCATGATTATTTATAATAATATTTTTTATAAGATCAATGTTACACGTACTAACATACACATCTCAATAACATCAATTTGACCAAATTGTGGCTTAGTTAAATTGTGCTCACCCATTATTCTCAAAAAAGGAATTGTGCTCAGCCAAGGGCGTAATCACATAGGTATGGGATCTATAGTCCTACTCAATTTCTTAAAATTACAATTTCATCATCATTATTTTTTAATTTTATAGTTTACTCCCTAAAAGAAATTCTATAGCCACTGCTCAGCTCCTTGAAATTTAAAATTTTCATTGCTCACTTTAATCTTTTAAATTTAGGCCCACTGTAAAGAATTCATCCCACTGTAAAAAAGTCCATGGATCCGCCCCTTTGCCCAGCTCTTTCAATTTCCGGCCCCTGTCTCGAGGCCGCAAACTGTGTAACACTTGGTACAATCACTCTGGGTTGATACATTTATTTGTTACGGTTTGATATTCCTATCAATAAAGAATAATTTGTATACTGTTTTTTATATTCGACTTCGTTTCTTCTTCATGGTACTATTAAGAAGAAAATTGCCATGAGATAATTTGTTTTTTCCTTTATAGGAATCTCTTGGTTGCAATATTTTTTTTTTTTGAGTGGGTGATAAGTCAGAGATCGCGGTGGTCCATCTACTTTGAGTTGATAAGTTTATTTGGATATTCTTATCAATAAAGAATGTTTAGTATATTTTCCTAAAAAAAAAGAATGCAGTATACTAAAGCCTGACTTTCTTCTTCTGTCTCCATGGGTAACTAAAGGCGGATGGCGTGACCAATGAAGTTAACTCGTGGGCTGAGAAGGAGACGAACGTTCTTATCAAACAAGTTCCTCCTCCTTGGGCTGTAAACTCTTATACAAGGCTCATACTCGCAAATGCACTCTACTTCAAAGGATCTTGGACTCACAAATTCGACAAATCACATACAGAAGACCTTGACTTTGACCTCCTTGATGGCAGCTCAGTTCAAGTCCCTTTTATGACTAATGTTGGGAGCTAACTAGTCAAGCAATTCTTTGGTTTCAAAGTTTTGGGACTTCCTTACGAGTGTGGCAAAGATGATAAACAAAGTTTCTCTATGTACATTTTCCTTCCAGATGAAGTCCAAGGCCTTGTAGATTTAACAAAGAAATAACTACTGGATCAGCATTCTTAGAGCGTCACCTCCCTACCAAGAGGGTAGAAATTGGCGAATTTTGGATTCCAAAGTTCAAGATATCGTTTGGGTTTGAAACTTCTGATACCGTCAAAGCTTTAGGCTTGGTCTTGCCTTTTTATCACAGAGGGTTGGCCGAGATGGTGGATGATTATCCCTTATTTGTTTCCAGTATCTTTCATAAATCCTTTATCGAGGTTAATGAAGAAGGTACTGAAGCTGCAGCTGTATTTGTTGCTGTGTGCGCATTTCTATTTGCGATTTAGAATGGAAAGAAAAAGTAGATTTTGTGGTAGATCATCCGTTTCTTTTTGTCATTAGGGAAGATGTAGCTGGCGCGGTGCTTTTTGTTGGCCGTGTGCTTGATCCTTCGGTGACTGGTTGAATCTAGACTAACAGATGTGGCTAGAATTTGGGTAATTTACAGTTTGCACTCTCAGGTTTATATAAATAGACAATTTCTACCCCCACTGTTCATTAAGTGACAGAGGACACCCCTATTTTGTGCAATAATAATTACAAATTATACCCCTCCGTCCATTTCCGTTAGGGAACCGTTAAGTGATAGTGGGGTTCATTTTTGGGGTATTTTTTTTATTCCCATATTGCTCCGGAGTTTTGATAATTTACACTTATTACCCTCAAGTTTAGGTAACTATGCAATGCACACCCTTATTGTTAATTGACATGGAACAACCCTATTTTGCGAGTTGGCACCTTTGGGTGTTTGGTTCATGTCTAATATGTCATCTAGTGATATATAATGTCATTTTTAACCTTTAGAAGTTGTCACTTTTTTCCACTAAATTGTATGACTCTTTTATCTCTCTATGGATGGTTATAAATTATTATAGATCATATTTTGTTGTTGTCAAAAGGTCGACAATGAAAACTAACATTGAGTGAATAAGTTTTATTTAACAAAATTAATTATGACAGAGTACTTGTCACATATCAACATCAATCTGTAGTTTGTTTACTAGAATGATAAAAAAGTTTTTAAAGCCAAACTAAATAATATCATCGAAAATTATTCGAAACTAAAATAAAGAGGATTATAGTAGTTTTTTTTGTTAAAGATTATAGTAGTTAATACAACCCAAGTTTATTTACATTCAAGCGTTGAATTAAAAAAACAAACATTCAGCTTGCTGTAATATAATAAAAGTGCTTGTCAACAGAAGAAAAACACATAAGATACAAAGAGATACGTAGTAAAAAGACACAATTCTATTACTACTATCTAGCAACATCTTAAATAAATTACAAAAGAGAATAATTTAAAAAGACCTTTTTTTTGTTTCCTCTCTCTATGTCAACTGAATTATGTGCCGTCCTGAACCCACCTAAAATATTTTTTTTTGCGCATCTATTGGATGACTCGGTTTTTTAGACTTGCAGAGATAAAGTTTACACATACGCGATATTTTTTTCTTCCGATTTGAGTGCTTTCTATAAGTTGTTGTAGATTGATTAAATCTCCATCTTCTTTCGTCCATCGCCGTCGGAGAGTCACGTATGGGATTATTCGGTGGCACTAACAGAGAATTTTTTTTAGTGCTCTATTAGAGCACCATGTGGTGTTCTACAACCAATGAAAATGCAACACTTAAACAAATTGACAGTGATTAGTAGACACTCATTGGTTGTAGAGCACCACGTGGTGCTCTTTTGGAGCACTAAAAAATTGCTCGCAATAACATTATTGAAGTCTTAAATGAACCTACAAATCATGGGTAAATTTGTATTTGTGGTACTTACCTATTTTTTTATTGGAGTATGTCTAACTTAAAGGTGTCTCCTGTCGATTGGCAAGCAGTAGGGGTACCCAATACCTATTTACCATAATCGGAGGGTACTTTGTGTATATTACCCTATAAATATTGAGTAAAGGTACGAGGGTAAATTAGTACTTTCACATTTTCCGTCTATGACCGTTACAAATCATCCAAAATCGGGGTGTTCCCTGTCAATTGATGAACAATAAGGGTAGAGTTTTTCTATTTAAATAAATCTAAGGGCACAAAATGTAAATTACCCCTAGAATTTTGATATGATGTTTTAGACTGTTGAAAGCCTCGGAGTTTCATTTTCTTGCATCACCATTGTCACATGAGCCTTGATAGTGTGTCTTGGTAGGAAGATCCATTACGGTGAAATCCTTTTCATGGAAACAAGATAGCCCAATTGTTAGTTTTGGTAGATTGGTTTGAAGACATGCACAGTATAATTGTGTATTGTCTCTATTCACTTTCACTTGCAGATTCAGGCCTTTGTTTCAAAGGAGGAATTGCTAGCAAAGGTACAGCATGAATAGGTAAATGAATTGCTCCCCATCTTTAGTGCCCCAAGATTTCGTGAAACTATACGAACTTTGTATTCGTGTTCCTCGCTAGATCACCTAAAATTCTAAGGAGGGGCTCCGTTTCCGCTCACAATCTTTGCTCAGGCGCTTTCAGCTCGAGCTCTTTTATAATTCGTCGCTCCCAAAATTCTAGAGTGTGTTTTTATCAATTTACCCTTGTACTTAGGTTCCTCCGAAAGACATCATGTCAATAGCTCCACGAAGTTTGCAAAATATTTTTTTATAAACTAGAAGTTACTATACCAATTGTTAGCATATACTACCTCCGTTTCCGTTCTTTCTTCATGGTTTGACTTTTTCATCCGTTAAATGACCTTGTGGTGATTTAGATAACAAAACGATGTAAAATTTTAATAACCTTTTTATGGTGTTGTAGACTAAATTTAACTTAAAATATCATGAAAATATTATCAATTTTTTGCATCATTTTGCTAATCAAATCACCGGATCAAAGTGACCTAGTGATAAAAGTTAAACCAAGAAAAAGAAAAGAAACAACTGGTAGTATGTCTTTTCACAACTTCTCACATGCAAGAGATATGACGACGTTCAATTTATTACTACTTCCGTCATTCTCTCTTTCTCCTCATTTTTATTTTTATCACTATTTGTTGGGTCACTTTGACCCGATAATTTAATTAGTAAAAAGATGCAAAAAATTGATAATCTTTTCATTGTGTAGAAACTATAACCAAAAATTACATCATTTTTCTATTCAAATCACCGAATTAAGGTGACGCGGTAACAAACACAAATGTTAAAAGTTGGGAGAATAGAGGAAATGGAGAAAGTACATTGTTATGTGTCCAAATCTATAGCGAGTGGGTTATGTTCGACAATGGACTAAATGCAACATAGTAGTAGGACCACTCTGTCTCCTCTCTTTAGCTCCCTGGCGGCTGGATGGAGTTTCTTAAGAGAGGAGCCAAAATGACATTATTGCACATGTGCTTTATTTTAAACTACAACAATACTAACAACCATATCACATTTTTAGAGAAAATGACCCAACTTTATTGAGAGTAATTTGATTTTTTCTGTTGTAAGGTTACCCAATTTGAAAATGGAGCGAAAGAGAAGAGACGTCCAAAATAAAATATGGGGCTAGAGAGAAAAGGCGGAATGGTACTACGTTTCTGTACTCACATTAACAATAAAGGATAAAAGACAATTTACACCCTCGTTGTTTGAAATATATACAAAAAACCCCTTGCTGTTCGGGGATATACAAAAATCACCGCGAGAGTGGACGAACGTTAGACAAAAAAACACTTTTGTAGAAATTTATATTTTAGTGACTATTATACCCCTCTACCATGCCAATTACTTAAATGCCCTTATAAAACTACCATCTATTAACAGTTTTATTCGGACAACTATGCCATTTTTTAATATATTAAATTAACTTAATTATTATCATATTTACATCACATTTTAACACGATTGCATCAGTCTTGTGTATGTTAAATGACCATTATACCCCTTGGTACTGTTCACCGGGACAAATACCATCCCTGGACACTATTCATCTGGACAATTACCACCCCCATTTTCACTGTTCATCTGGACAATTTCCACCCCCATTGCAAAATATAGTTGAATTTACAAATATTTAGTGGTTGACTGAAGACAATTTGCACCCCTATGCTTGGTAAAAAAGCAACCCATAAAATATGAACAAAGGCATGTTATTGGTATGAAAACACAAAATGCATAACAATTAATGGTAAATAAAATCAAGAAGTACAAAGTAATGCACTTGCCTTGCTTGTTCTCTCTTGGATGATCTTAATTAAAGAGAGAGCTTTGAGTGTATAGTGATGAAATTGTGTTGTGGGGATGACAATAAATAGCAACTGTCAATGTTATTTGGGGAACTTTTGAGGGAAAATAAGAGGAGGGAGTTATTGGAGGGGAAATTTTATGGAGGCTAGTTGTTGGAGGTTGGCTAGGTTGTTGGAGAAAAATTAGGTAATGTTGGTTCATATTTTATACTACCTTCGCTTCTTCTCTATCACACCGGTTTGACTTTGTCACTATTCACTGGGTCACTTTGACCCGGTGATTTGGGTAGCAAAATGATGCAATTTTTTGATAATGTTTTCCTGGTGTTGTAGAGTAAAAATTTATCTATAACACGGTGAAAAAATTATCAGAAAATCGCATCATTTTGCTATCCAAATCACCCGGTCAAAGTGACCCAGATACGAGTCAAAAAGTCAAAGCGGTGTGATAGAGAAGAAACGAAGGTAGTGTCAAGGGATGAACACTGAGTTGCTGTTTTAGCAAGCAGAGGGGTGCAAATTGTCTTCAGTCAACACCAAATATTAGGAAATAGTCACAAAATATCAATTTTAACAGAGGGTTTTTTTTTGTCTAACGTCCGTCCAATCTCAGGGTGGTTTTTTATATCCTTAAACAGAAGGAGGATTTTTGTATATATTCCAAAGAACGAGAGTGCAAATTGTCTTTTACTCTGAAAAAACATTTTGTATGATATTTTAAAGTGTTATTTTTCTTCTTCTTCAATGCCGTGACTTCATTCACGATGAAAGTGAGTCAGTTCACCTTCAAGCATAGACGGTGCCTGTGGTTTGAAAATGTCAACTACACCGTCATTTCACAACTTCATTGCAGAGTGTGTGATAAAGCAACGTAGCTGAATAGAGAGGTTGGTTGAGACTTGAGAATCACCGGATCAAAATGACCCGATTTTTGGATAAAAAAAAAAAAAAAAAAAAAACAGCGAGTGGGTTATATCGAACAATTGACTAAGGCTATCTTTGGTTGTTTAGGATTAACAGTATTAGCTGGATATTGACTAAATATAGTCCAGATATTAATTAATACCATGTTTGATTATTCTGAACTAATTTTAATACCGGTAGTAAATAGTGAAAAGATGGTGTTTAATGTCCTAAATTAGTTCCCTCTCACATAAGGGTAGTAGCTGGATTGGATTATTTGTACCTTAAAGTTGAATTAATACTGCACGAAACTAAACACATTATTATTTATAGTTTAGCTAATCCAGTCCAATCATATCCGGAAATTCTATTTCAGTCCAGTCAAATCCAACTAGTCCGAAAAACCAAACGTGCCATAAATGCAATATACTACTTCCTCCGTCCTGCAAAGATAGTCCATTTTGAAACTATAATTTTTTTTTGGAGACATGTAATTAATGCATCCCACTACAAGTTTCTAACATGCTACTTCCACTGTTATTCCTGATTTTGTTTTCTCCAAAACTATGAGGATTAAATATGAATAAGTAGTATTGTAGGTTCATTGTAGTTTTTTACCTTAAAATATAAGTGAACAATCATTCTGGAACAAATCAAAATAGAAAGATGAGCTATTTTTATGGAATGGTGAGAGTACATTTCTGTACTTTCACATTAAAAAAAAAACATTCTTTGTGAAATTTGAAAGTGTTTTTTTTTTTCTTCTCCAATGCAGTGTGACTTCATTTACGATGAAAGTAAGTCAGTTCGCCTTCGAGGATGGTGCCTGGGGTTTGAAAATGTCAACTACAACGTCATTTCACCAGTTCATTGCAGAGTCTGTGCTAAAAGCAACGTAGACGAATAGTGAGATTGGTTGAGAGTTACTTCCTCCAGCAAGTTCTTCAATTTTTTTTTTTTTTTTTTTTTTTTTTTTTTTTTTTTTTTTAATATTTCAGTAGATTCTTCAAAAAAAATTAAAATGTTTTTTTATCTGATAAAACACCATCGTACTTTTTTAGTGAGAAAATCACGAACTCATTTTTAGGCCTAATTAATCTGGATTATCGAGTTATAATAAAACTAACTAATCCAATTAGGCCACACAGCCCACCTCATCCATTCGTGCAACCCTAATCCTACATGAAAAAATTAATCTTTAAACCTCCTACGAACTTGGTCTTTCCAATCTACCCGGTGGAGTAATAAGTGATGGTGGGGTCCTTTATGATTAGGGTTTAACCAAAAAAATAAACACAATTTTGAAAATTAAACAGATTTTATTAATAAAAAAAACAGACGGTTACTTTTTTCTTTTCCAACCCCTCCAACCCATCACAATCACTCTGCTTCCTCTCTCTCTCTGCAAGTGCGAAAACAACCAACCCTTGCTCTCTCTTCCTCCTCCATGGCGTCGTCCTCCGCAACTGCTCCCTCCTCTTCATCATCGCCGTCCATGGCTGCCACCGGCTCCGACTCACTCCCTGCCGGTGTTGATCAAACTCAGTTGGCCATTTTTACCCACCCCACCGTCGGGACTATCGGCTTCCTCAACCGCCCAATTCCCACAATTCGTGTCGGGAATGATGAGGTTAGAATTTTAGTTTCTGTTTGATTTGTTGTGTACTATAATTCAACTTTGTGTACTAGTATGATTCAAGTTTATGTTTGTTAAAACTTAGACGATCTGGGTGAATGTGTTGTGACGATCTTAGATCTAGTTTTTGTGGATAGGGAGACGAAACACCTGCCTATGGCATTTTTACGAGACGATCTAGTCTGGACCGGATCGTCCGCGTTTAAACCGGATCGTCTGGTGCTAGACCAGATCGTCTGGACATGGTCTTCTCGGTTGAAATTATATTTACCGAGACGACCTAGTCCAGACGATCCGGTGTAGCACCAGACGATCCTATATAAACGCGGACGACCGGGTATAAACGCAGACGACCTTGCCAGAGTTCGTCTCTGTGAATGGCCTCTCGGTCGTCTGTGCCTTTCCCGTATCGTCTGTGTATTTTTCTTATATCGTCTGTGTTATACAGAACTACTGAACACTTTGACACAAAAATTTTGAATTGTTCAACACTGTATACTAAATTGAACACACCCTGAACACTTTTTTTTAACAAGAACAGCTGAACTCTTAGGATTGACACCAAAACATTAACAAGACAGTTTATAACTTAAATTAGCTATAAATTGAAATCATTAGCTTAAAATCATTAATAAGTTAGATACAAAGTTTATAACTTAGATTAACATTGATAACTTACCTACACAGTTTATAACTTAGATTAAAACTCGTTAACTTATGTATGACAGTTATTTTACCGATTTGTGTTTTATAATGTAGGTTCAGTTACTTCAGGTTTCAAACTTGGCTCAATATTTGGGAGGAGACGTACCGCTCCCCTTGTGTAAGAAATTGATTGAAAGAGGGAACATCACTACGAGGTGCCATCTGAAATACTATGAGCGGACTATGAAATGCCTTAGTGAGGAGGTACGGGCAGTGATACGGATTAGGCTCCCGCACTTGAAGTTCTTGTTGCACCTTAATGGTGGCCCGTTCAACTATCCGGGGCAGATAGTAAATCTTGTTCAGCATGCGAAGATCAACACGGAGAAAGAAGACACTGAGTTGTGGTTCAACGTAAACAACATGCCGGTTCGTTTTGGATTGCAGGAGTTTTGCTTGGTGTCGGGGTTGAGAATCGGGAAAATCGATGGGGTAGGTGAGAGAATCACTGAATATGGTTGGGCTAAGAAGTACCTCAAAAACCACAAGATGGGAACTAACATCAAAATCAGTAAGGTTGAAGATGCACTTAAGAAGTTGCAAGAAGAAAAGGACTTGAGCCCTGATAAACTCACTGATTATGCTAAGTTGGCGATGGCTTGCATAATGGGTAGGCTGGTTGTGCACAAGAGAATCTGGCAGGGAGAACTTTGTGTACACCAAGAGTAGAGGATCGGAAATGGCACAGGAAGAGTTGGGTTGTGTGTAGGGAGAGAGCAAGGCAGTAGTAATGTCTGAGAGAGAGACAGTGGTTTGGCAGAGCTTCCGCGTATGTCTGTTGTGTCCTCCTTTGTATGGAAAGGTTAACGTCCTATATATAACGGAGAATGTGACCGTTGCAGTGTGGTTAATGCGCCCATCAATGGCGGCTTAATTAGCTTAACCACAACGGCACGTTCGTCCGCGTATATAGGGACCGTTACAGCACGTTATGCGCGAATACCGGAACCGTTATGGGGTTGACCGGGTTTGACCCGATTGACCGGGTTTATGGAGCTCGTGCCATAAATCTCTCAAAAGCAGTTACTAAAGGTCGCGCGCGGGCTTGACTCGCACGCGACAGGACTTACTCTAGCCTCCAAACCACTAAGTCCCTACAAGTCCCATGCAGTGGTATGCGAGGGCCCTGTCTCGCAGCCCCCACATGGATCAGCGCGGCTGGTGATCCAGTGTGTGTGGAGCACAATATGGTGTGCTGGATGATTTCCACGTGGACAAGATCTGTCAGCTCAGAAAGCACTATCTACATTAGCCCCCTTTCTGCGCTTGAAGACTCATAGCCGGATAGACTTATATGCGCAGAAACCAACGTACGCGTCGCCGCCACACACCAATTCAAATATGAGTGAGTTCAGCCCCCGTGCGTGCCATTATGACCTAAAACCCCTAGAGTCGTGCCGTCTGGCCTTTAGGGTTTTAGGCGTGACGTCAGCTTGTCCTGTGATTGCGCGATTCGACGGTGACGGTTGCGATTCGACTACTGAAAGGACGCAACCCTTCATTGTTTTTGGATAAATACTCTGTACTCTCCATTGTTGCAAAGCATCACTTTTTTCTCTTAAAGTGAATGATACCCGGAAGTCTTCAAGAGCAGATTCAGATAATCAATCACCAGTTCAAAATTGCAAATCGTCTTCTTCAGTTGTCTGCATCCAAGCAAGCTTTACGAAAACAAGGTTGGCCTTGTTCAATTTTGATTTAATATGCTGATATATGCTTTAAACTGCGTTGGATCTGCAAACCCGTGACATATTATCCGCTGAAAACTTATGAAGAAGCTCACAATCTTTGAATCCAATTTCGATTTAATCCCCCGATGATAAGGACCTTGAATGTAGGGTTTTTGAAATCCCTGATAATGCAAACGATTCCAATCTCTAATTTCGGAGATTGGTACTAGACTGTTCATCTTTCTTCCAATAGATCCTGAATCTCGAAATTCAAACTGAAGTAGTGTGCATATTTCTCCCCCCCTTTTTTTTCTTGCTTTTCCGCAGGAATGGCAAAGACAAAAAGAACTAGACCCACTAAGGAGGACGAAAAAATACCTGATCTTCCGCGGGCTCTATGGCGAAAAGCCCCCTATCTGGGTGGCAAAGACTTCTACCATGCTAGGTTTAAGGCAAAGAAACTGCCAATCCCTGTCCCTGGTGAAGGATTGCAAACATTAACCCCTCCAGTTAACTCGGCCCTGCTCGAATTGATCGGCTCCGAAGACGTGGTTCGATTGGGAGTCGAAAATGGGTACTTCCCGTATACTGCAATTTCCACCCAAGATTTTGTTCAGAAATTGGACTTCATGGATGAGTGGATTGACCCTGTCCCTGGTGAAGGATTGCAAACATTAACCCCTCCAGTTAACTCGGCCCTGCTCGAATTGATCGGCTCCGAAGACGTGGTTCGATTGGGAGTCGAAAATGGGTACTTCCCGTATACTGCAATTTCCACCCAAGCTTTTGTTCAGAAATTGGACTTCATGGATGAGTGGATTGACCATGTATTGACTCATCAATCCATGACTCTAAATGATGCTGGCGTATACTTCGCACTACGTGCTATGAAGGGTGCTGCCGTGAAGCTGGACCAGTCCATGCTTCTAAACCTTCTTTCCCGCTACTCGCCTGCGACTCACACATTTCATTTTGCTGAGTTCAAGGCTGCTCCCACGCTCGAGGATGTGCACATGCTGTATGATCTGTCTCCCGTGGGCGAGGTGGATCCTTTGAGTCCCTTGAGAACGGATGCGGAGATTGCTTTGTACAAGCAGATGGAGGAGTGCTTGTCAGAAGTAAAGAAAATTTCCACCCGGTGGACTAATACAGAAGTCCTTCCTGACTGGCAGTTGGTTGACACATCTGCGAAAAACACTTGGAACAAGTGGGTGCAATACTTTTTCCGTGATTATGCGAACAGCAGCATCACCAAGAAGCTTCTGAGTCAAAACCCGAAGGCTAAGAACTATGTGAATGGCAAGGGTTATCACTTGACCCTATGCGCCTTCCTCTGCGCCTGGTTGTCGAGGTACTTAATTGATGGCCACCCGCATGATGGGGTCTTCTATCACGTTCTGCCTCTTGATGTGAAATTGTCCCTCGGACAGAAAGTCGCACTTGGACCCTTGGTCTTGGGCACGCTGTACTACAGGCTGGATCATCTGGTCGTGGCAATGAAGGAATCGCGTGGCCGCCTCGACATACTGACTTACATTAACATTGCCTTCTTGACAATGTGGGTCTTCAAGCGATGGCCCTCCTATGCCCCAGTTGCTTCTAAGCCCAACAAGTGGTGTCCCCCAGGGGCGGAGGAGGAATGTAATAGCGGCAGAGCTGCGAGGTGGTTCGGAACTAACTTCCCCAAGTGCGTCTGGAGCCTGATATGCGACAATCGGGAAGAGTTCATAGCCAGGCCCTATGTCATGCGCATTGAGAACGTGCGATGTTTTCCAAAACTGTATCCTTCTAAGGGTGTTGCCTTCTCAGAAGAGCTCCTTTTCGAAGGTGGAGAGCATTTCCACGAGCGCTATCGCGAATTCTTTTGCTGGTGCCTGAGAGGCTCCCTTCCTGCTCTCGCAGATCATGTTCGCGAGATCGCGCCGAGGTACGAGAGGATTACCGTGGATGTTGATCCCACTCGCGTTTCTCCCCAATTCGGCTTCGATGCCGTGGCACCATCAATCTGGCCGCAGTCTATCATCAGGGGCTGCTATAAGCGTTTATTGTCTAAGGAGTGTAAAACAATCTTGATGAGCAATCTTCCCTTCGAGCAACCTGCAGGTAATCGTGAAGGCGGCTGCTCCAGAAACTGGCTCGCTTACTGGAACGCCTAGCAGACAAGGTTTGAGACGCAGTCGATCCCTCAACCAAGCAGAGCTCCTGTGATCAAAAGGAGTTCTTTCCCTTTTCGTCCCAATTGTAGCCTGGACGAGTCTGAATATGGTTGCTATTCGTTGCTGGATCGCGAGAACCACCTGTGCCCCTTCATCATTCTGGATGAAAAGACCGCCGCAGTCAGGAGAGGTGATTCGCATGTCATCAGATATAGCGAAACTTTCGCCAAGGTAAGCAATTTTTTCTTGCACGCGCCAAATTTCTTTATTCCAATATATTGAAGACTTCATGCTTCACTTTCTACTGCAGTGCCATGTGAGAAGGTTTGCATCTGGTGAACGTTCCAAATCGCTGGTCACCACCATTGTTACTGCAAGACGGCAAGGACAACCAGTTCGGCTGGCATCAAAGATGGATCCCGCTGTTGAGACCAAAATCCGCGAGATCATGAATGCTTTTGCTGATTCGCTGATAGACAACACTCCAGCCTTGTCTCCTCCCAGGAATGATCCATCTCCTCCAGCGACTGCTGCTCCGAGAGCGAAAAGGCCCAAACAAAGAGGAATCACAATTTCTTCCCCTAGGAGCGCTCCAACTTCCCCTCCTGCGAGGTCCCTTTCTGCCAGGGATAAAGGTAAAGGTCGCATGACCAGTAAAGCGCAGAAGGAGCTCGCAGTGGAGACCTTTGTTCCGTTCGGCCAGGAGGAAGAAGAGGAGAGGCGGGAGCCAAGAGAAGGAGATGAAGAAGAGGAAAGAATTGAAGATGTCAGAGACAGAGAGGGAGATGCGATACATGAGGAAGAATCAGGAGGTATCTCAATCGTACTTCTCTTCTCATTATCTTAACTCTTTTGCAATCTGGTTTGAACAAATTGTTTCTTCGCAGATGATGATGATGATGAGACCATCAGTGGCCTTTTGGCCAAGAAGCAGAAGAGGAGTTCTCATTCTGGTGTTTCCGATGAAACCATAAGCGAGGACATTCTTGCCGAGTCTAGGAGAACAGCTGCGGAAGCTGCTGAAAGGAGAAGAAAGCGAGAAGAGGAGGAGCTCGAGCGCGTGAAGCAAAGGAGCCTAGAAGAACAGCACATCGACGACCTAGTGCGTCCAACTGATGAGGAAGATGTGCTTCCCGAAGAGGTGGCTCCTCGAGTTGAAGAGGAGGATGCGGCTCCAGAAGAAGATGCGGCAGCACTAGAGCAAGCCCAAGTAGATTTTGAAGAAATCGCAGGTGGCAATGAAGGTGAGATTTTTAATCTCGCAGTATCTTATCGAGATGTTATTGTCGGTGCACTAAGGCATGGTGTGTCAAAAGCTGACATTCGCCGTTGGCTAGTAGGCAAGTGCGATGAACCCTCAGGTAATCATTCGAGCGATATGTGTGAACTAGGCTTAGAAACCCAAACCTAATCATGACTGGTTTCTTCGCGCCCCAGGTCACGCTCACCTTAAAGACATGCTTAATGAAGACACATTAATAGGGCAAGGTTACACGTCCTTAGCATATGACGAGGATGCTGCAATCCCACCTTCGCGTGGAGGTGCTCGTTCTTAGCTTACTAAAGATAATAAAATAACATACGATACAAGTTACCTCACACCATCGTATTTTGTATCGCAGGCAATGCTGATGAAACCGTGTTGGAGCAAAGGAGTCAACCTTCTGCGTCCTATGTCCCGGTGCCGAGTTCTCATACCGAGAAGCCCGTCGCAGCTGCTGAATATGCAGGAGAGCCCCTTGAGGACGTCATCGAACTTTCTGATGATGCCGAGGCTGACACTGTGTTGATGGAGGAAGATGCCCATGCTGGTGCCGAGGAAATAGGAACGAACGTTGCTGATGCTATCGCACCTGAAGGTATTCCTCATCAAGCTGCAACTTCTGCTGCCACCATGCCTCCAGCAATGACTGAGCCTGCGGCACCTCTTCCTGCGTGGAACCTTTGGGGTTCGCAGGTCGGGGCTGCAATCGCACCTGGTGTGGCTTATACTCTTCCCTCCAACTATGAGGAGTCAGAGCTCGCAGCTGATAGAAGGGTAATAGAGCGAGGACAGTCTTCAACTACCCCAGCAATGCGCATTCCTTCTCTGCGCGAGATCCTTGAAAGCACTGGTATGTCGTGTTTTGCTTTTCGCATCTTGCATTCTTCATTTGTGAGTTCGATAGTGTTACTTAGCTTTGACATTGCTTTAGGGTTGAAGCAAGCCGACGTGGACTGGCTAGTTCGGATGCGCCTCTCCTACCCCCAATCATTTGCGAGGTCTCTGGAGATAGGGCCCTTCGACAGGAGGCTATTTCTCACAGAAGCCACCTGGATTTTGGAGCAGCTGTCCGCGGCCACACCTGCGACCATTTCTCCTAAGAGCGCGGAATTGCTTTTTGGCATGTGCCAAAATCTTCTCGCCAAAGTTCAAGGCAAGCTGGGCTTCGGGTTTCTTATCAAAAGAGTTACCCTGATTCGCGCGGCCGTGACTTTGAAACGCGGCCACCAAAACCTCGCAGCTGAGAAGCAGAAGGTAGAGCAGCAAAGGCAAAAGGTTGAAGAGGCTGTGAAGCTCTTTCATGAGATGAACGCCAAATGCGAGCAATTGAAGCAAGATGTGGAGCAAGTGGAAAATCTGAGCCGTCAGTTTACTCCTGATGACTCCTTGATCAAGGGTTTATTTTGAAAAGTAGCAGATAAGTAGCTGAAACATTATTGTAATGTTGCTAGGGTTTCTCCCCCCCTTTTTTCAAAAATAAATTTGAATGCCTGTTTTGCCCTTCTCGGGATTTGCTTGAGCATATCTGTGCATATCAATTATGACGTCAGCAATTGATATTCTGCCTTGATTTTCGCGCTAATTGCTCATTAGATAAGCACGCCTTCCTTGGGAAGTCCATCCGAATCATGACCGTCCGTCATTAATTAGGATACGCAACCGAATCGTCGTAGCCTTTAGTAGGGTAATTGATTGTTACCTTTTTCAAGGCGTAAGTGATTGATCCTTACCCTCTTTTCGAATTCTGCTGACTCATCTTAGTAATTGAAGAGTCTCCACAGGGTCTATATAAACCTTGCCTTTTGCTATTTGGGTTCTTCATCCCACAATGTGGTTTGCCGTGAGTCCTTACGACTGCTGGCTTCAACGCTTGTTTTTCGTTGATTCATGGCAGCTTCAAGTTGTGAAACCTGAGTTTGTGCTTTGTGCTATAGAAATAGTTTTCAAGATCCGCTCCGTAAGGCTTATTGACTTTATAACTATCATAAAGAAGATGCAGATAATACCTCATGTTTGCTCGAAGAATTTTCTTCGTCTATTATGCTTGCAGGTCATGTTTCCGGCCGCCTCCCGGCGAGGTGCAGCGCCGTACTGACCTTGCTACCGACTCGTAATGAACGGCGGATTTCTCCTCTAGCTTTCCCGGAGGAGAATTTCTTGCCTCTTCGTTCTTGAACTCGGGATGGCGAGCCAATGTGCTCGTCTCCAAGGACAAGGAGCCTCTGGCCTTTGGAGGTGCTTCTTGCCTGTTCTTCACAGCCGCATACGCCGGAACAGGTGGTTCCTCTGGCACATATCTTGATCAGACAGAGGCCTTGTCAGATCCTGAGATCTTGAACATAGCGTCACATAGGTCTTGTAGACATGGCAGGCTACGGGCTGTTCTTCTCGCAGGAACACCCTACTTGCTACAGATCTTTGGTCGCAGATCTTTGTATCGCACAGCTCTTGCTAGGACCGTTAGGTCGATCCTTTTTCAGTTAGGATTCCCGCGATGTGTAACTTCTGCTTGTAAGTTACTACTTAGGTATATTGTAAGCCATGTTGGCTGCGTAGTTAGCTCGATTTGAGCTGTTATGTAGACAGATTAATTGTAAGTCATTTTGACTCATAATGATGAATCGCTTTGTATGATTTGCTGTCTTGTTACAACAAATTATAATCCCGCACGCGTATCGGCAAATTTTGCCTTTTTTAGTGTTGTATTCACACTTTGCATTTGTGCTATGATTGGCTATCTGTCGAATAAATTCGCAGATATTCTTTCAGATCACTCGAGATCGTTTTTGCGCAGCTTTGCTATCTTGGCAGATAGGTTTGTGATTTGCTTCAGATTCCAGTGCAGGCGCTATCTTAACAGATGGGCTTTTGTAGATCACTTAAGATCATTTTGCATAATGGTGCTATCATGGCAGATAGACTTAAGAATCATTTTAAGATCGCATTTGTATAGTGCTGCTATCGTGGCAGATAGGTTTGAAAGGTCATTCAAGATCATACTCGCATAGGTTGCTATCTTGACAGATAAGTTTAAAAGATCAATTAAGATCACGTTCGCATGAGCTGCTATCGTGGCAGATAGGCTTAAAAGATCACTTGAGATCGTACTCGCATAGGCTGCTATCGTTGCAGATAGGCTTAAAAGATCAGTTAAGATCATGTTCGCATGAGCTGCTATCGTGGCAGATAGGCTTAAAAGATCAATTAAGATCATATTCGCATGAGCTGCTATCGTGGCAGATAGGCTTACAAGATCAGTTAAGATCGTATTCGCATGAGCTGCTATCGTTGCAGATAGGCTTAAAAGATCAGTTAAGATCGTATTCGCATGGGCTGCTATCGTGGCAGATAGGCTTAAAAGATCAGTTAAGATCGTATTCGCATGAGCTGCTATCGTGGCAGATAGGCTTAAAAGATCAGTTAAGATCATATTCGGATGAGCTGCTATCGTGGCAGATAGGCTTAAAAGATCAATTAAGATCGTATTCGCGTAGGCTGCTATCGTTGCAGATAGGCTTAAAAGATCAGTTAAGATCGTGTTCGCATGAGCTGCTATCACGGCGGATAGGCTTTCGCTACAGTAATAATGAAATAGGCAGAGCAATAAAGACAGCTAAAAGCATAAAGTTCTTCTCATTTGGGAGAAGTCTTTTTATTATAAAACTCTCGTATGGGAGAGATGAGATTACAATGCTCTCATATGGGAGGGAAGATGTGCGAATCATAGCCATACAGAGCATAAAGCAACGTTGTAATATAACACATATAATGAGAGAAGTTAAGGATAATACTTCTTAATCCAACGCATGTTGACTGAGCTTGGGGTTGAGGTCGTTCCATGTAACCTCCGTATGCTGCAGTAGCCACTGTCAAAGACTTCTGTGACTTCAAAGGGTCCTTCCCAATTGGCTGCGAACTTCGGGTGAGCTGCCTCTCGCATTCAATGATCAGATGCGCGTAAGACCAAATATCCAACTGCGAAATCTCGTCGTTGGACTGTTTTGTTGTACGCACGAGCGATCCTTTCTTGGTATTGTTTGTTAGTCCTTTTAGCTTGATCCCGCTTTTCTTCTAGCAGGACTAAGTCATGGTCGAGTTGATTGTCATACAATTCATGGAAAGCCAATCTTGCAGAGTTAAACTTCACTTCCGCAGGTACCACAACCTCAGCTCCATAGCATAAAAGGAACGGTGAGACCCCTGTGGGTGTCCTTGGAGAAGTCCGATAAGCCCACAGGGCTATGCTCAAAGAATCAGCCCACTTCTTGTGGTCATCTGCGACCATCTTGCTCAAAATTCTCAATAGCGTCTTGTTGGTTGCTTCTGCTTGCCCATTCCCCTTCGGATAGTACGGGGTGGAGCATATCTGCCTGATGTTGTATTCTGCTAGCTTCGCTGCCACCTGGCGATTAACAAAAGGAGTGTCATTATCCGAAAGGATGGTGTTGGGAATTCCGAACCTGCATATGATGCTTTCTTGGATGAAATGGACCACAGCTAGCGCATTTGCCGTCTTCAGCGGTATCGCTTCTACCCACTTGGTGAACAACTCAGTCGCGGTGAGAATGAAGTGATTCCCGTGCGAGGTTGGTCGAATGGGACCAATAAAATCCAGAGCCCATGTGTGAAACGGCCATGGTGTTCCCAATGCATGTTGATCTACAGCAGGAGCGTGCACTAGATTACCTTTAAATTGACACTCCTGGCAGCGTCGTACTTTGGTGCGGCAATCAACCTCCATAGTGGGCCAGAAATATCCAATTCAGAGGAGTTGTCTGCATAATTTTGCACCTCCCTGATGTTCCACCTGGTGAGAAAGGTCCATCACTTCTTGTGCTTCCCTGCTGTCTAGACATCGCAGCAAGTTACCTTCATGGCCCCTGCGCCAAAGCAGATTTTCTTGTACCACATATCGGGCTGCTTTCCTCCTTAGTTTCTCAGCTTCTTTTCTTGACTCGGGTACAATACCCTGGGTGAGAAAATCAAAGAGTGGTTTCCTCCAATCCGCATCATTGTCGGTCAGAGCAATGAGTAAAGAGTCCTTGATCAGTGCGAAACTCTCGCACTTTCCTTGTATCAGTGCTGCGGCCGTGGACATGTCCGGCCAATGGATGCCATATCTCTGAGCTTTCCGATAGATTGACACCTCACTTTCCCCGCAAGCATGTTGGTGAATCTTTTCTAATAGCAGCTGTCCTTCTTGCTCGGAGAGGCATCGCATAAGTATTTCGCCAGGGCCCTTGTAATAAAGGGTGTTGTCATGTATGCAATACCCCTTTGTGGATGCCCAGTTCTCGCTGCTCGTGCCTTCTGCGATGGCCCGTAAGATTGACTTTCTCCAATCCGCATCGTCCATGCATTCGTCATCGCACGCGTCTTTTGTCAACGCCGAGGATGTTCGCACTCAATCGAGATTCTTGCAGGACATTTTTCCGTGCTGACCTTGGATCCCAAGGTAGCTAAAGCGTTAGCATGCCTGTTGTCCGCTCGAGGCTTGTGCTCGTACCTAAAGTCGCAGAACTGTTGCACCAGTTTTTGTACCAAGGTCCTGTAGGACAGTAGATTTATCTCCTTCAAACCATACTCGCCCGAGGCTTGTTTCACGATTAGCTTGGAGTCCCCCATAACCGTCAAATTGCTTACTTCCAAGGCCTTTGCCGCGCGAAGCCTCGTAATGAGGGCTTCATATTCTGCTTCGTTGTTGGTGACTGCGAAGTCAAGATTTGCGGACATCTGTATGACTTCCCCATATGGTTTGGTCAAGACTATCCCAATGCCTCCACCTTTCCTTGTTGACGAGCCGTCGAAATGGAGCGTCCAATAGGGCAACTCAACTGCGTAGATGTCAGGTCCCTCCAATTCTTCTTCAATCACGGGCTCATGACTGTTATCGGGGAACTGCGCCAGCAAATCCGCTACCGCCTGCGATTTGATGGCCCGCGGCCAAACGCATGTGATGTCATATTGGGAAATGGTCATATACCACTTTGCCAATCTTCCCCCAGGAGTGGTGTGAGTCAGAAGATATCGTATGGGATCGCTCCTTGTGACCACCACCACTTTGTGCGAAGCGAAATAGTGTCTCAACTTCTCTATTACGAAGAATAAAGCAAGGCAATGACGTTCGATGTCCGTGTACCTTGATTCCGCGGGTTGCACAATGCGAGAGATATAGTAGATGGGCCTTTCTCGACCCACATACTCCTGAGCCAGAAGAGCTCCTATAGACCTCCTTGTTGACGTCAGATACAACAAAAGCGGTGATCCTAGCTGAGGTGCGATCATTACTTTTAAAGATGCCAGCAGCTCCTTTAGTTTCCCGAACGCAGCTTCGTGCTCCGGAGTCCAGTTGTATACGACATCTTTCTCGAGAAGATCACTGAAACAGAAGGTAATTTCGGCAATCGCTGGGATGAATCTTCGCAGATATGATAGCTTTCCCAAGAATGTTTTCAAGGTACTCTGGTTATGTGGCGAAGTCATGCCAGTGATGGCTGATACTTTCGCAGGGTCAGGCTCGATTCCTTGGCGATGCACCACGCATCCCAAGAACTTTCCTGATGTTTTCCCGAATGCGCACTTCATGGGGTTCATCTTCAATTGAAAGCGTCTGCATCTGTTGAACACTTTCCGCAAATCCGCCAGATGGTCTGCCTCCTCCTTGTATTTAACAACCAGGTCATCCACGTAGAATTCCACTTCCTTGTGCATCATGTCGTGGAACAGGGCCATCATGGCCCGCTGGTAAGTTTCACCTGCGTTTTTGAGACCAAAAGGCATCACCGTATAGTTGAATACTCCCACTGGGGTGATGAATGCGGTTTTCCGTGCATCTTCAGGGTCCATCTTGATCTGATTTTACCCACTGAAGCCGTCCATAAAACTGAACATGCGATGACCCGCTGTCGAATCAATAAGCAAATCAATGTTGGGGAGCGGAAAATCGTCCTTGGGGCAGAAACGATTGAGATCCCGGAAATCCACGCAAATGCGAAGCTGTCCATTCTTCTTTACCACTGGCGCAATGTTGGCCAGCCATGTGGGATGGTGATTCGGCTCTATGAATTTGGCATCCAGGAGTTTGACAATATCCTGCTTTATCTTCACGTTGAGCTCCGACCTAAAGCTTCTTGTGCTCTGCTTTACCGGCTTGGATCCCGGAATCACGTCCAACCGATGCATGGTGATGCTCCTGTCCAGACCGGGCATCTCATCATATTACCATGCGAATACGTCCTTGTATTCGGTCAAGAGCTGTAGCAATCTTTCCTCCTCTTCGCTTGTGAGGTCCGCACTTAGAAAGACCGGCCTCTTCTTTTCTTCGTTCGGGCTTAGGAATACCTCCTTCAGCTCTTGCTTTTGCGGTCTGGGTTTGTCTTCCATGCATTCGGGTGCTTCTTTGAGTTTCTCTTCTAGAGTGCTCGGCATTGGTCTTTCTGTCTCCGCAACCTGCTCAATTTGGTTGATTTGCTCAGGGATATCCCCATGCCCGCGTGGGAACACCCCCGCGCACCTTCATATGCGATAGCATTTCTTCCCGTTGGCGTAGAAACTCTCTATCTCCTTGCCTTCAGGGTCATACTTTGCTATTCTTTTCAGAGTGTACACGTTCTTTCGCTGGTAGGCAATCCGCGGCGCTTCTTCTTGCGTAGGCGGCTTTTCCTTGGCATCCTCTCTTGTCACCATCACTCCCGCAGGTGACTGATCTTTGATATCTTCCCATAGGGGTAAAGGAGTGGGGTTGAATGGTCCCGGTGTTTGCTCATCTGCCATCTCGGTGAACCACACCACCTCACTGAGATGCGCTTCATCCATGTTGAATGGATTCGTCGAAGCTGGTATCTCGACTATTCTGTCATTCCAAATAGCTTTCATCACTTGGTGAGCTGTTGAAGGGACAGCATCAAAGCGATGAATCCATGCTCGACCTATGATCATGTGATACGTAGTGTTCGCATCTATGACACAGAATTTCGCTGAGTACTTGATTTTGCCGATCTGGATACCCAGGCGGATCCATCCTATCGTCATTCTGGAGTCGCTTCCGAATCCCATCAACGGGGATGGACGCTTGACAATCTTATACCCTGGGATTCCTGATAGCTTCAATGTATGGAACGAAACAACGTTAACTGCTTCTCCTCCGTCGACGAACGCTCTTTTGAACTCGACGCCATTGATGATAGCCGTCACATACAGAGGCCTCTGGTGGCTCGCATCTGTCTTCTTGTCGCTGGTGGAAAAGGTTATGATCTTTTCTGTAGAGCGAGACGCCCTAATGACTTTCCCATTGGAGACTACGAGATCCTCCTCGTAATCTTCTGCTATCCTTAAGATCGCTTCTGTCATCTCCGTCCGATATTTTTCTGAGAAGTTCATCTCGTCGAAGAACCTGCTGAAGCCGTACGACCCCTTCATCCGGTCGGCACGCTCGTCCTCCGTGTCTATGCTGTAGTCTTCATCATCATGGACTTCGGTAATGATGGGTAGACCATCCTCTGCGACCTATTCAAATCCACAATCGAGATCATAACGACCTCTTTGCCTTTCGATTCTTGCTCCGCATGGGCAGGGAGTGGATTGTTGCGCACATCCTGCCTTTGGTCGCTGACAATCAGTTCGCCATTCTTCATCTTTTGGCTAAACACAATTCTGAGCTTCTTGCAGTCCGCCGTGGGATGCATGACCTTGCCGTGGTATTCGCACCACTTCGGGTCCCTCACCATCTCCTTGGAGGGTGCCCTCTCGAGCGGCGGTAGGACACCGTCCTTGCGCCATTGCCTGCAGAGGTCGCTTGCTTCTTCCACCGAACATGGCAAAGGTGGTGCATCAAAGTTCACAATCTTCGCCTGCTTTTGGGGTGAGACCGTATTTACTTCAGCTTCGCGTCCCCTCTTGTAGCTGAATCTCCCGATTTTGAAAGTAGTACGCCCGAGGATCGCTCAGGAGCGTTTCTCTTTTTCTGCCTCTCCACTATAGGCTCGATGTTCTTCGTGCATTCGATTAGTTTTGAAAACGTAGGCGTTTGCAGGTTAATAAGCATACCTTTGTACTCATCTCGCATGCACTGCAGGCATATCTCTACGAGTCTACTTTCAAGTATCACATCTTTGCATTCCAAGGACTTGGCCCTGAACTTCTTGATGAAGGTTATTCCGTCCTCCTCGCGCTTCTGATACATCCGCGAGAGGTGAATCATCGTCACCTTTTCCTCCATCTGGAAGAATTTGGTGTAGAAATTTTGGACCATGTCGTCCCAAGTCTTCACGGACCCGGCTTCCAACGTCCAGTACCACTTGTAAGCCACGTTTCCCAAGGATTTCGGGAACTCGCGCATCAACAGTTTGGGATCGGCTCCATACGGCCCCATCACATCAATGAAACGCATGACATGTTCATGAGCGTTCCCATTGACGTCTTCGAACTTGTCCCATTTAGGAGCCTTGTACCCAACAGGGTTAGGCATGAGATAGATCTCTCGTGGGATAGGCGGATCGTTGTCTAGCTTCGGGATGATGGTATCCGCGAATGATTGGTGAGCCAGAATGGTGTCTATGCGCCGTTGCAGAGACGTCATACACTCTGGAGTGTTTCCCTCGGTAGCAGGAGGAGGGGTTGCTGCAGGCGGAGGCGACACATATGCCGCAGGAGGGCTAGGGACATATTGTGCATTCACACCAGATTGCCGTTGGAGGAGGCAAGGGATACTGCGAGGCCGGATTAGGTACCAAAGCCGGAGGCTGAGGAGTATGAGCGGCGAGAAGCAACATTTGAGCTGTTGACCCGTGAATTGAGGGTAGCTGCGTAGTCGCCAGTGGAGTTTGCAGATTAGGGTTGGGTGGTGTGGTTGACACTCCCAATCCTTGAGTGGTAGAGGCTCCTCCTCCCTGAGAAACAGCGGTGGCTGGTGCAGGGTTTGGAGCAAGAGTCCCTAAGACAGCCATGATCCGTTCTAGCTGCGCAGACTGAGCTTTGAGAGCCTTCCCCTGAATCTGGATGGTGGCGTCCAAGGCCTCTAGCGTCGAAGCTTCACTGGTAGTCGTAGGAGTACGGCGGATCTCCTCTCCCGAGGCGGCTTCGGTGGAAGGCGATCTGTTACTGACATCATCCTCCTGAGACATGGTCGCTTGTAATGGTAAGTTCACGTCGGGTTCACCAAAATGTGCACAAGAGAATCCGACAGGGAGAACTCTGTGTACACCAAGAGTAGAGGATCGGAAATGGCACAGGAAGATTTGGGTTGTGTGTAGGGAGAGAGCAAGGCAGTAGTAATGTCTGAGAGAGAGACAGTGGTTCGGCAGAGCTTCCGCGTATGTCTGGTGTGTTCTCCTTTGTATGGAAAGGTTAACGTCCTATATATAACGGAGAATGTGACCGTTGCAGTGTGATTAATGCGCCCATCAATGGCGGCTTAATTAGCTTAACCACAACGGCACGTTCGTCCGCGTATATAGGGACCGTTACAGCACGTTATGCGCGAATACCGGAACCGTTATGGGGTTGACCGGGTTTGACCGGGTTTATGGAGCTCGTGCCATAAATATCTCAAAAGCAGTTACTAAAGGTCGCGCGCGGGCTTGACTCGCACGCGACATGACTTACTCTAGCCTCCAAACCACTAAGTCCCTACAAGTCCCGTGCAGTGGTATGCGAGGGCCCTGTCTCGCAGCCCCCACATGGATCAGCGCGGCTGGTGATCCAGTGTGTGTGGAGCACAATATGGTGTGCTGGATGATTGCCACGTGGCCAAGATCTGTCAACTCAGAAAGCACTATCTACACTGGTGTACACGAAAAGCTCTAAGTATGAGATGTGCATGGATGCATTCGGGTTGTTCTCGGATCTCAATTGGGCTAACAGTTTCGCATGGGGGAGTTATTTGTGGAAAGATTCCCTTGATCAAGTGAAGACAGAGGTTTGGAATTGCAATTTCGATCCCGAACGTCGCAGGAAGTATAACATGCATTGCTTCCCACACATCTTTCTTGCATGGATTTGCGAGGCCATACCGGAGCTCGGTGACAATGTGGGCAAGAAGAAGGAAGGTGCACCGATACGACCGAGGTTGAATAACTGGGAGTGGAGAAATTGCAATGCAACCTTGGAAGAAGCCTCCGCTTATTGGAAATATGTAAAGAAAGTATATCCAACTCTTTTGCCAACGGAGGAAGAGAAGACGGAGCCCTACTGGGAAAGCTTCATTGAGCACCATCGTAGTAACCCTGGCAGGCCTCTTTTCCCACGGTGGAATGCGGTCTTTCAAGAAAAGACTATAATATTGGATGATCAACATGAGAATCGTGCTTTCGAACCTTCCTAAAACTTTGGTAAGGTACAGACGGAAGATGATGTTGAAGCGGAAGAAGATGACGTTGAAGTGGAAGAAGGTGATGTTGATGTGGAGGCTAGTAAGAAGCGGAAGAAGAAGGGCAAGAATGTCGTTGCGGTTGGCCCACAAAGGAAGAAGAAGAATGTACCCCAAACCAGTGATGCTAGTCCGACGAGGAAGAAGCAGAAGACTCTTCTCATCGATGAATCAGAAGAAGAACAAGGGGGAACAGAAACAATTAGAGAAGCCTCTATCCCCCCTGCGGAAGTGCCTGACCAGCAAAATGATGCAACTCCTGCACCTGAGGTCCGTAGAGCTTCTGTTCAGATTGGGGACTTGGAATCGTTCAAGCAAGATTTGTTTTCCCTGGTCCGGGGGGAGTTCAAGACAGTGAATGACAAAGTCGACAAGTTTGGCGAACGATTAGACAGTGTCGAGCAGGAAATCAGAGACTTGCGAACGTTGGCTAACCAGCAAGCGACCGCATTATTGAAGACAGCCGCGTACAATTAGGCCAACACGCTTGATAAGTTGGACAAAATTGGGAAAATGGCACACGTTTCGGGAACTATGTTGACGGAAGTGTGGAAGGTGGCAACAAAAGGAATGCCGGATGAGACACGAACTCAGAATGTTGGACCTCCCTGACAGGTATACTTACAAGTACGATTGTCAATTAAGTACGTTTTTAATTTTAACATGTTCCTAATTTTAATGTAATATTCTTGTTAGTATGCAGAGCTCGAAGCTACCCGTTGATCCAACCAACCCGAGTCAAACGAGCATGCAGGGGATCCGAGCCAAAAGCAGATGAATCCAATCAAATTGTGCTTGCAACGGCAGCTGAAAGATCTAGGGGTTCAGCCCCATCAAGGTTCGAAGAAGCAGGGGGATTCGAGCAAGCAGGGGGATCCGAGCAAGCAGGGGGATCCGAGCAAGCAGGGCCATCCCAGCAAGCAGGGGGATCCCAGCAAGCAGGGCCATCCCAGCAAGCAGTGGAAGATCTGAGTGATCCTGAACTTGAAAGTTGGTTTGATGCAGATTACTCAACCCTTGCAGGAGAAGAAGGAGAAGAAGAAGGAGGTGTAGAAGAAGATGTAGAAGTAGTGTTGCCAAAATTGAAGTTACATGTACCGGAAGATTGGATACCGTACTTCGAGGCTTCAGAGCATACAGACCAAGAAGAGTGTTGGACTCCTCAGTCAACGTACAGTTATGATAAGCTAGGTTTGTATGACAAGATACATGGTCGTTATAAGTTGTTTATTGTTCGAGAAGGTGGTGTGGCAGTGAAGTGGCGGCGTGATCGCGCAAGAATTGAGTGGGAGAGAACCAAGTATGCGGCTGCACTTGCTAAAGAAGGAATTCACCCTGTGAAGTTTTTATATAGTGCGTCTACCGGAATGCCAACGTTCAACCTCATGATGCAACCCAAACCACCTCTAGTAAAATCCTTCCAAGCGTGGTTATATGATCCTGAAGAGGAGTGGGCAGGTATATATTGTGGAATTAATATACTTGGGAGGGAATTCTTTAAGTACCTTAAAGCAGAATATTCTACTATCCTTTGGTATCATATGGACGAGATGACGTATGTGATTAGGCGCATGTATTCCAAGAAAGTGCGTGAAGCTAGAACAGACACGGTCATTACTGACTATGGTTGGTATCATGCGTTCATGAATCCGTCACTCACTTACGAGGAGCTGAAGGACAAAGTGGCCCCATATTTTGCAGGAAATCAGCCCTATCGGGGAACTGAGCTCGCCAAGGCTAGTAGGTGGTTCATGCCATGGTTTACAAAGAGAACGGCTAAAGGTCCAGGGCATTGGATTGTCATTTACATTGAAGTGAAAGACATGGTGTTGCAAGTGTACGATCCGCATCAGTACTCTGGGTTCAAGCAATCGGATTTTGAGCGTCTTCTCACGGATTTCCCTAGGCTTCTGAAGGACTTCGGTGGCTGTAGAGCGAGGCTTGAATTGTTGGAAGTGGATAAATTGGAGAAAAAACATCTATTGAAGACAAGAGAGAAGAGGTTTGTGACCCAAAAAAGGTATATGACAGCCTGGTATGTACTTCAAATGATTGAGTGCTTAATTCAGTCAAATCCGATTAGGGGTTGGATATGTGTGGAAGACATATACTGAAAAAGAAGTTAGATTACTGTACTTTGATTTGGATGGTCGCTTTTCACTTCCCTATTGTCACTGGAAAGGGTGTGAGAGTGGACAAAGTAAGCTTCCAATGATATGTATTTTAGTAATTTAATGAAACTTTTGTTTTTTCCAATTGTATATCGATTTAAAACAACGAACAACGATTATCGATTACAAACAACGACTACCGATTACGAACAACGACTATCGATTACAAACAACGACTATCGATTACAAACAACGATTATCGATTACAAACAACGACTGTCGATCACAAACAACGATTGTCGATTACAAACAACGACTATCGATTACAAACTTATTAAGGTTCATAAGTGCAAGTTCTTATTGAGTGTCCTAGTCGACCGCACTTGCTGCATCGGTATGAACCCTTTCCTCCTCGATTTTTAAATATTTTTTCAGCCGTGGACTTGAATCTGGTCTCCTGGTCTCTCCCTGGTGTCACCAATTTCTTCGGAGGCAATGGCCAGAGTGCTCTTATACTCTCAGGTAAATTGTCTCTGTCCCAGTGTGTGTGGTTGGGAGCAGTATAAACCGTTCCGCTATAGGCCTCCTTGAAGTATTCTCTTGAGTAGTACCTGCTAGTATGGTTGTACATGACCTCCATGTCGTGTTGCACGTCGTAATGGCCCAGCTTCCTAAGTTGAGATGCACATGCACAAGCATGTACGCATGGGAACCACATCTGTTGGTATTCGCCACACGTGCAGCTCCCAACGACATTTCCAGGGCTAAAATCCACCACGTAACATTTGAGGTCACGGTCTCTGACTTCGTACTCTGTGCATGTGATGGGACGTACATGTAGCCCTCGAGAGCTGACCCAATTCTCCAACATTTTTTCTTCCCGCAGCTTAGTCAGAAACATCCTTCCCATTTTCTCCAATTCCACATTTCTTAATATGAACCATTGAGCCACTGTGTCGCATGCGAAAGCGAATAATTGAAGAGGTTTGCCATTCCGTGCATCCAGAAAGCATGAGTTAATGGACTCTGCATGTTTGGAACATAATTGTTCGAACCGGGATGTCTTGCAAAAAGACCTAGCCCACTTCTCCAATCCGGCATCGCGAAAGTAACCTTCAACCGTCATTTTCTTCACGCTATGCACGTGCGATACAACAATGCCCATGTCCTTCAAAGATATATCACAGATCCCCCGGTCGAAGGTATATGCAGATTTAAAAAAATATTTATCTCACTTCTTTGTGGGGTAATGCGACAGCCCGTTCATCTTCAGGTGATGATAGCAATGGACATGGTTGGAAAGGGGGTACACTGCCTTAACTGAATTAATTATAGCTTGGTGTCGATCGGAAACAAAATTCAGGTCATGCATGTCGGGCCTAATTTGTCGTAGTTTAGTCAAGAACCATGTCCATGCATCTGTATTCTCGCGATCCACCAATCCCCACGCAATGGGATAGCAGTGTTGCTCGCTATCAACCATTTTGCACACAACCAACTGAACCGGTTCTTTCTTCATGTGTGACATATCAATCACAATTACAGGTCTCATATACCGTATACCTGCAATGCATGCACCGAGGGCCATGAAGCAGTACTGGAATACATTATCTTGGCTCACATAAATATCCCACTTCAAACCGGGGTTCAACTCAGCGGTTAAATGCATGAACGCAGGTAAATCTGCATAATTTTGGGCCCTAGTGTGCTAATAAGACTTTTACGCTTTTGAATTGCAATCCACGACGTATGGTACGAGAATTCGGTGCCCATATCTTTCGCCGTAGCCTGAACCTCAGCGATTGAGGGTGACTTTGAGAGATCTTTAAACTGTCCCAGCAATTGCTTGGCTACAACCATGCTTGTGATGTTACGGTGCTTAACGTCAATCGTAATTGCGGTACATGTGTGAATGGGATTGTGTTTCTTAAGGACATAGTTCACAGCCTCTTTGATCTTGTACGCCCCCACCATCCACTTACATTTCTCATCACTACAACGCAACACTATCCGCACAGCCTCTCGCTTGTAGACGTGAAAAGACCATCCGCTGTTAGCAGCAGCTAACCTAATGGGCATTAATAGCGCGTCGGGTCCGTTGAACAAATCGCCAATCTTCATAACCAGTCCGTCAGACCTACCAATGCCATCACTACTACAACCACTACCACCGGCCGCATCAACAAAAAGATTGCGGTCTATCTGCACAGTTTCCAATGCAAGATTGTTATGCACATTTGGTTCCTCTCTATCATACACATCATAGTCATTGACCGCATTGGTGTTTGTGTCTGTGAGGACCAATGGAGGGTCCATGTCGTCAGCATAGCCCTTGGGGATGATCTGCACACCGGGGAAGTATTCTTCTTCAATCAATTCATGTGGGCTATTGTGTTCAACCACTGGGATCAGCTGCATATTGTTGTCATCTATCGGAATCGGCTGCAAATTGTGGTCGTCCATTGGAGTCGGGCCGTTATGTACTCCATCAAGAACAATATCTGAAACTACATTTCCTTGAACCTCATCCTCCAAAGTAACGTACATTCTAACAGTATACCCCGCAGAACACCAATCAAGCAAATCATCGATTTGTAGGTCATCAGAAAGTACGTTAGGGGGGAACAAGTCTGCATCGTCTATCAAGTGATGATAGTGTAAGACAATCTTCTTAGTAGACTCATGATCACCACCCATTCTAATGGAGACATCTTCCTTCAATGACTCTACAGTAATGCCTTTGCATATCTTGAAATGCGCGGTCTTCAATCTTTCACCCAAATATTTGTACCTACCTTCGACACGATCCCATGCACCGTTCCAGATGACAAGTACTCCTAATTTCTTCACCATCTCTGTCATATATAAACAAACTTCACATGTCAGAAGATAATGTTTGTTTTTCTTAATTAGGGTTTAGGGTTTAATAATAACCATATTGTGATAATAGTTAATTTTTAATAATAAGGGTTTAGGGTTTAGGGTTTAGGGTTTAAGTTTTTTTTTTAATAATAAACAGTTGGTAGGGAAGACAGAGACGACCAATGTCCTTTGGGCGTCTCTGTCTTCCCAAGTGAATTACACGGACGAACCAACGACCATGGTCGTCTCTGTCTTCACCAGTGAACGAACCAGACGACCTTGGTCGTCAGGGTCTTCACCAGTGAACGAACCAGACGACCTTGGTCGTCAGGGTCTTCACTGGTGAATGACACAGACGACCGAAACTTGGTCGTCTCGATAGTTGAGGAACTTCAAGGGTCGCCTTGGAAATTGATAAGCCGGCATCAAATGTGGATACATTTTCAAGAAGGAATCATCTAGAAAATGTATCCACATTATTACAAGCATGCACGGCACAAGAAACAAAAGAAACTGCCGAGTCTCTTCGTCTACCCTCCACCACTATAAATGTAGGTAAAATTATACTCCTAAACCACGACCTATTCACACGAAAAATCACTCCATCAAAATGTCCAAGCCAAGCTCCCCACCTAAGGAGTACGAAACTGACCACAGTGAAGAAGAAGAGGAGGTGGGAAGTGATGAAGAAGAAACAGGTAAGGAGAAGGAAACTGATGAAGAAGAAAAAAGTGAAGAGGAGGGATGTGAAGAAGAAAAGAGTGAAGACGATGACGAACCTGCTTATTCCAATGACGAACCAGCTTATTCCTATAAAAGGGGTTCCCAAACAACCATTCACTCATCCGATGAAGACGAAGAAGACACGGCTCACTGGACTAGTCTCCCACCTCCTCCACGTAAAAGAGACAGTGCTAGTGAAGATTCGAGCACCGGTTCGGAATGGGACCCAGAAGAAGAGATTTCTCCTAGGGATAAGAAGAAGCAAAAAAAAAAATGTAGTTTGTGTCTTTTAAGTTTATAAATTTCCATGTATTTTGCAATTTATTTGAAGTTTAATTTCAATGAAAATTTTAATGTTTAATGTTCAAATTTTTGTGTTAGGGTCTTGATTAATGTTGGTTTGATATTATTTACCTTTGTTTTTGAAATAGGTTGATATTATTTACCTTGATCTTGATTGAACCCATGTTCCAGCTTTTGTAATCTATTTGTTGATGTAATTTCTGAATTATTTGTTGATTATTGTAATCTATTTGTTGATTATTGATTAATTTTAGGGTTCTTCACAATAAACATGTAATTCTTATTTACAGTATTTGATTATTGGAATTATGTTGTATTTGATTGTGGGAGTTTTATTTTAACTCTTATTTAAACAATTTTAAAATTTTGTGTCAAACTGTTCTGGACCAGGTCGTCTGCATTTATACCCGGTCGTCAGCGTTTATATCGGATCGTCTGGGAACAAACTACTTCACTCAGACAGGACGATCTAGAATCACAGAGACGACCTAGCAGGGTCGTCGGGTGTAACCTAAGTGTTTTTCCAGTTCACTCACACAACGACGACCTAGACTCACCGAGACGGCCATGGTGGGTCGTCAGGGTCGTCAGGGTCGTCCTGGTGTGCCCTCTGTGATTTCCCCCGACGATCCATATACTACATAGGTCGTCTCTGTGTTTTAGTGAATGAAGACCACGACGATCAAGCCCACTGCGTGGTCGTCGTGGTCTTACTCAAATCGTCCCCGACGAGTGTTACATTGGCATAAGAAAACACAGGAAGAACAGATGATTATGAACACATAAAATTGAACAAATCAAGATAAAAAACAGAAATTTTAAGTGATAAGCTGACATTAGGATGAAAAGACACAACAAATACAACAATCTCAACAAAATTACAGTTTACCTGTACTCTGAGCAGGTTCAAGAACAAATGGAGATGAGAGACTCAGATGAGAGAAAATGTGAGAACTGGATAAAACAAGAGCAAGTGAGAGTGACAAATGAGAAATGTTTCACAGCATTAAGGTTGGAGTACTCTGAAATCATAAATGATACGGTTGGAGTAATTTCTTCTTGTACTTTGTTAGGTAGAGGTAGATGAAAAAAATTGAATGTTCGTGAGGGAGAAAAAAAAGCAGTGAAGATTGTAGTGAGAGAAAAAAATGGAAGGGTATTGAATATTAGGGTTTCAAGGGCATAGAAGTAATTGAACAAAACTATTGGCTGACAACATGCACTTTTGGCTGACAACAAGGGACCACATGGCTTGTTAATGATTTCTTTAGAGATGAAATTACCCAGCCGGGTAGATTGGAAAAAAAACTTTGGCCAAGGGTATAAAGTAAAGACAACTTGCCAGAAAGGCATTTGAACAAAACCCCATCCTACCTACCTTATTTAAAGAACGAGTTGCCCATTTTGGGCTGTTAATTTGACAATTCTGCCCTCTTTACTTATTGGAATTACAAGGGTTTTGTTAGTTGGTGGCATTGTAATTTCTGCTGAATGTGGGGGGATTCCGTTAGTGGGGGGGGAGGGTGTTTCCTTAATTTGACGGTTTTGCCCCTCGTTATGTAGTTCTGTTTTTGGTATTTTTTTTGATAATGGATGTTTTGTTGGTCAAAATTCTTAAAGACAGAGACTGTGTTTATCAATTTTACTATAATGCCCTTCTCATTCCTATTAAATTACTGCGTGGACCACAATGTTTTGTTCTTTATATCAATTGAAAGGAGGGGTATTATTATACCACGTGGTAATGTACTGTTGTTCATCCCTGAGAAGCTTCACAGAGAAGCTGTACGATATTAGTTTAGAGTCAGAAAGATAGAGGAGAGAGAGGAGGTGGTGGTGGCTAGGGCTTCACAGAGATCTGAGCGCATGTCCAAGCAATCCTCCCTGTCCTCGCCGTTCAATCACATCATGTGAGGTCCCTGACCTCACGGTTGCTGTCGCCGGTGAGAGAACCGCCGGAAAACGCCGTTGATCGGAGAATTACTCCGAAGAATTGAAGAAGAAGAAGTTAGGGTTTGGAAATCAGAGAGAATTGGGGAAGAATTGGAATTTCATTAAAACATAATGAATTTCAATACAGCCCCGGCTACTTATAGCAAAGGGGAGGCAGGTGTAGTTTACTAAACTAGCTAACGGCCAGGCCACGTCAACCAACCCAATTGAAATTGGCCAATCATGACACGGTAACTCGCTGACGTGGATTCCTCGCTGGCCACCTAACCAAAACGACGCCGCTACACTTAAAGGTTTAAATCCAACGTTCTAAACTTGTTGGATGGCTGAGATTCAATCTCAAAGCCATCCAACGGATACTGCTACTCCAAAATTATACAACCACAGTTTATAAGAGTTTTCACTTTAGTCCTAATTAGAAAACCACCGTTTAGGCAGCCTTTCACTTTAGTCCCTGCACAGAATCATAACAAGTGCCCTCCCCTTGAAAATGAGCTTGCCCCCTAGCTTGAAAGTTAGGAAACTGCTTCTTCAACTGGTAGTAGTCTTCCCATGTTGCCTCAGAAGGAGAAAGATTCAGCCACTGTACCAAAACCTTAACAGTAGAGCTGTTACCTTGTTTGGTGAGCCTTCTATCCAGTATAGCCACAGGTTCAACCAAGAATTGACCTTCAGCACCCACAGCTGGCAGAGTTGGTGAGGAAGTGTAAGCTCCAATGGCCTTCTTGAGCTGAGACACATGGAAGACAGGGTGAATCCTGGACTGTGTGGGAAGAACCAACTTATAAGCCACCTTGCCTACTTTCTGCAATATTTTGAATGGCCCATAAAACCTAGCAGAAATCTTGTAGTTACTTCTGAGTTGTACAGAACTCTGCCTGTAAGGTTGTAACTTCAAAAATACCCAATCACCCACCAAAAACTCCCTTTCTGTCCTATGCTTATTAGCATAGTGAACCATCCTTTCTTGAGCCTTAACCAGATTGTCTTTGAGAAGCTGAAGCAATCTAGATCTATCACTGATGAAAGCATCCACAGAGTCAATGCCAGTCTTGTTAAGCTGGTGAAAGTTATAATGTTGAGGCTTAAATCCATACACAGCTTCAAAAGGAGTGACCTGCAGAGCTGTGTGGTAATTAGTGTTGTACCACCATTCAGCTAAACTCAACCATTTCACCCACTTCTTTGGTCTATCCCCAGTAAGGCATCTGAGGTACACCTCCAGACATTGGTTAAGCCTCTCACTTTGGCCATCTGTCTGGGGGTGATATGCAGTAGAGTATTTCAATTGAGTGCCCATGAGCTTAAATAGGGTGTTCCAAAATTGACTCAAGAAAATTGGATCCCTGTCACTCACAATAGAACTAGGAAGGCCATGTAACTTGCAAATGTTTTGAAAGAAGATATCAGCTACCTCCTCAGCAGTATAAGGATGGCTGATTGCTATAAAATGGCCATATTTGGTCAGTCTATCAATTACTACCAAAATAGTAGTCTTGTTTTCTGATTTTGGCAGGCCATCAACAAAATACATAGCAATGTGGATCCATGGTTGATCTGGAATAGGCAAGGGTTGCAGTAACCCTGGATAAGGAAGATGCTCTGCCTTCATTCTCTGGCATATATCACAGCTTTGTACCCACTTCTTAACTTGTTTCTTCAAACCTGGCCAAGTGAACAACATTTTAACTCTTTTGTAAGTCCCCAAAATGCCAGAGTGGCCTCCTACTCCAGTGTTATGAAGCTCTTGAATGATGTGCTGCCTCAATTCAGTACCACTGCCAACATAAAGTAATCCTTTATGCTTCAAAACTCCATCTTGGAGTTGGAACCCAGGTACTGCAGTAGAGTCAATAGAGAGTTTTGTCATTCTATCTTTGACTTCTAGATCCTCCTTGTAACTCTCCTTCACCTCTTGTAGCCATTTTGGAGTCACTGATGACACAGCTGCACAAACCCCTGCTAGTGTAGTCTCTACTGTATTCCTTCTTGAGAGAGCATCAGCCACTTTATTGTCTTGACCCTTCTTATATTGGATTTCATAGTGCAGCCCTAGCAATTTGGAAATCCATTTCTGTTGAAGAACTGATGTCAATTTCTGCTCCAGCAAGTACTTGAGGCTGTGGTGATCAGTCTTAATGATGAACTTACCCCCCTCTAAATAGGATCTCCACTTGGAAATGGCATGGACAAGAGCTAGCAATTCCTTCTCATAGGTAGATAACCCCAGATGTCTAGGAGCTAGAGCCTTGCTAAAATAAGCCAGTGGTCTGTTTTGCTGCATCAAGACTGCCCCAATACCATCATAGCAGGCATCTGCCTCCACTACAAACATTTGAGTGAAGTCAGGTAGGGACAAAACAGGAGCTGTCACCATAGCTTCTTTGAGCTTGTTGAAAGCTGAAGTGGCTTCCTCAGTCCAAATAAAATTCCCCTTCTTTAATAACAATGTTAGAGGTCTGGCTAGAGCTCCATAGTTCTTCACAAATCTTCTATAGTAACCAGTGAGACCCAGAAATCCTCTGAGTCCCTTGAGATTTGTAGGCAAAGGCCACTCTTTCATAGCTGCTAACTTCTTAGGATCAGTTTGCACTCCTTCCTTGCTGATAATGTGACCCAAATACTCCACTGCATCTAAGCCAAAAGAACACTTACTAAGTTTGGCATACAGTTTATGCCTTCTCATTGTCTCAAATACCATTCCCAAATGCTATTTGTGCAACTCCATAGATCCACTATAGACCAATATATCATCAAAGAACACCAGTACAGTTTTTCTTAGCTGTGATCTGAAGATATCATTCATAAGGCATTGAAAGGTGGCTGGTGCATTAGTTAAGCCAAATGTCATAACTCTAAATTCATATAATCCCTCATGAGTTCTAAAAGCAGTCTTGAATACATCTGCCTCAGCCATTCTCACTTGGTGATAACTAGATCTCAAGTCTAGCTTTGAAAACACTGCTGCCCCTTTTAACTCATCCATGAGTTCATCAATGACAGGTATGGGAAATTTGTTCTTTACAGTAATGTCATTAAGACCCCTGTAATCCACACAAAATCTCCAAGTCCCATCTTTCTTTTTGACCAATAACACAGGTGCTGAGAAAGGGCTTGTACTGGGTTGTATTACCCCATTTTGAAGCATTTCTTGCACCATCTTTTCAATTTCATTTTTTTGTAGGTATGGGTACCTATAAGGCCTCAAGCACACTGGTTTTGCCCCTTACATGAGTGGTATTTTGTGGTCTTGGCTCCTTGGGGGTGGCAGCTGAGTAGGTTCTGCAAACAGATCCCCATATTGTTGTACTAGGTTGACCAATTCTGCTGGAGTTTCTTGACTCCCACATACAGCCCCAATTGAGTAAAGTTGAGCTGAAATGCAGTTCTCATTGTGCTGGCAATACTCATGGAGTTCTTGTAATTGTGCCTCCTTGATCTTCTCCATGTCATTATTTGCTGATAACAACATTTCTTGTCCCCCCAACTGAAAGCCAAAAGTCCTTTTGTTGAAATCCAGTGATACTGGGCTCACCTTCTTAAGCCATTGAGCTCCTAAAACCACATCACAGCTTCCTAATGGCAAGACTCTCAAGTCAACAGTCACTTGACATTTCTGCAACTTTAGTAGCACTTCCTTACAAATTGCTGTACTGCTTGTTCTACTACCATCAGCAACAGCTACTTGCATCTCTCTTGTTCCTTGACTCTCACAATTTACCCTTCTAGCAGTGCTGCAGTCAATGAAGTTGTGAGTACTTCCAGTGTCAATCAACACATGTACCAGTTTACCATTAATGTGTCCTGAGATCCTGATGGTTTCTGCATTAGAGCAACCAGACATGGCATGTAATGATATTCCTAATGGAGCTTCTTCTTCAGTCACCTCCTTGGGAAGAGCTTCCATAGTAACTTCCTCCTTTCCTGTGACATTGTCTTCATAGCAGTTCTCTTCCTCCTCATCTCCAATCAACAAATACAGTGATTTCTTTGTGCACTTATGTCCTGGTGTATAGCTCTCATCACAGTAGAAACATAGCTTCTTATCCCTCTTCTCCTTCATTTCAGCAGCACTTAATCTTTTAACAATGGTGTTGGGAGTTTTATGGCTCACTTCCTCCTTGGTTTGCCCCCCTGAACTGATTTTGTTTCTTTCCCAGCTGCTAGAGTGCTGTTGCATTTTACTACCTCCTTTTCTGGACATGTGTTTTTACAAAGAATCAACATGAGCTTCTTGTAATCTGGCTAGTGCCTTGGCCTGAGACAAAGTTTTTGGGAACTGCAGTTGCACAGCCTTCTGCAAATCCTCCCTCAATCCACTTAAGAAATACCTCACAAAATACATATCATCAGCCCAGGGTTGTAGAGCTTTGATCCTAGGCCTCAAAGCTTCAAACCTAGATTGGTACTCAGCCACTGTAGTTTGCTGCACTAGCTTGTTAAAAACTCCCAATACATTTTCATGACCAGGCTCAGCAAACTCCACACATAATTTTTCACTAAATTGAGTCCACAAAACACCTTCTAGCTCATCAAACTCAGACCTGAACCAATAATCAGCATCTCCTTCTAAGTGTAATGAAGCCATTACCAACTTTTGGCAGTCATTCATCCTATAAATCTGAAAATATCTATCCACTTTCTGCAGCCAACCTAGTGGATCTCTGCCTCCAAACTTTGGAAATTCAATTTTTGGCAGAGGAATTCCTCCTTGAGAGTAATTTTTCATGCATACATTGTTCTCTTCTGAATTAATTTCTTTGAACAAACAGCTAGTAACTTCAGGTCTCTTTCCCTGAGAAACTGAAGCTCTACTATCTTCATTTAGCACCTCAGAGTGTCCTGCCATTTTCTCTTTATCTCTCTGGTTCGCTAACAAGTTATAGCAGTTTGTAATTCGCTTGAATTGATCATCAAATTTTTTCTCCATAGCATATAATCCTTCTTTTAGGTCATTTTTAAGCTAAGATCTCATACTATGAATTTGAGTTTGCATACCTTCTTCCAGTTTGACAAACTGCACTCGCACACCATCAATCGTGTCCTCGTAGTCATTGAGCCTCTCTTCCAACACCAGGACCTTCGCATCTGCATCCATGGCGATGAAATTTTGGCTTCTGGTTTTGGTCATTTCTGAGCTTGTAGGTTCAGAAACCAGGCTCTGATACCAACATGTGAGGTCCCTGACCTCACAGTTGCTGTCGCCGGTGAGAGAACCGCCGGAAAACGCCGTTGATCGGAGAATTACTCCGAAGAATTGAAGAAGAAGAAGTTAGGGTTTGGAAATCAGAGAGAATTGGGGAAGAATTGGAATTTCATTAAAACATAATGAATTTCAATACAGCCCCGGCTACTTATAGCAAAGGGGAGGCAGGTGTAGTTTACTAAACTAGCTAACGGCCAGGCCACGTCAGCCAACCCAATTGAAATTGGCCAATCATGACACGGTAACTCGCTGACGTGGATTCCTCGCTGGCCACCTAACCAAAACGACGCCGCTACACTTAAAGGTTTAAATCCAACGTTCTAAACTTGTTGGATGGCTGAGATTCAATCTCAAAGCCATCCAACGGCTGCTGCTACTCCAAAATTATACAACCACAGTTTATAAGAGTTTTCACTTTAGTCCTAATTAGACAACCACCGTTTAGGCAGCCTTTCACTTTAGTCCCTGCACAGAATCATAACACATCACTGGAGTAGCAGCGCGCCTCTTCTTTGCGAGATGTGGTGTCGAAGAAGCTTCACTTCAGGCGTGGAGGAGAATCGGATCGATAACGGTGCTAACGAAAATGACGGCGACGAATCTATATCTCGATTGAGCCCCGACTAGGGTGTTGCGGCGCTTTGTGGCGGGGTTGCATGTCCAGATCCGCTTCTTTAGATGAAACCATCGAACCGTATTGGCCTTCTATTTGCCATGAATGGTTCTGGGTTCACTCTGTTTTCATCTAAATCGAAGGTACGAACCTTTAAACTCGTACCTTCGAAGTCTGGGTTTGTTACTCACCAATTTCATTTTTCATCGGCTTGCATGTTGAATTTTGTTTAATTCCTATCTTGGACAGTTTTAAATAAAAACCCTAATTCGGTTCAGTTTTGTTGATTTTTAGTATGACTTGTTGTGGTTTTTTTTGCGTCTCGCACATACCAGAGTGATGTGCTAATTAGTAATCACGTTTAAATTGAGTGTCGAGTTCAGGTGAAGCGCCGAATGAAGCTTGCTTTTGTTTGGTTATGTTGTGGGGTAAGTACTGTAATATTGTAATATGTGGTACTGTATTATGAATGAAATTATGATCTGAGTGATATATTGACATAATTGTCTTCTTTAGTACTAATGAACAAATTTTAGCCAGTTGGTTAATTAGAAACCGGGGTCTGCGGACACAATGTAATGCTGAATTGAATTGGCCCTGGTAGGAGGTGCAATTAGAAAAGCAATCAGACTTCACCGCTGTTTAACTATGATTCCCTCGTAACTGGGAAAGCCAAGCGGGCATGTTCCCGCAGTAGGAGTCGAGTTTCTCGCTTTGAAGCACGACATCGAGAATCTGTAATCAAGAAATATTTTGGCTTAAAGAACTTTAGAAAGTCGCACAGAGTGGAATACACGTGAGGTTTTTACCAATTTAGCTTAGATCATATTAAGTTTTAGTATTGCATACTTTAGCTGAATTCATGTTTTTCATTTGCAGCTTAGATTGCTGTTCAATTTTGGGAGCAGTATTGGCCCTCGCCTGAATTCATAATTCATATGTTCTTCAATCATACTGATCACATCTTTTTGATTTTAACAAACCTGTTTGATTTATTTTTCAGATGTTATTGGGGTTATTGTATTGAGAGGCTTGCTACAGAGGATCCAACAAGAGATGGTGGACAACCAATTAGCCATGTCGATGCAAATGTTGAATTTTGTTCCGTTATCAGAACCAAATCCACATTTTAATGGGTGCTGAAATGGATTGCTGTGATTTAACTGATGATGGAAGGAGGTTTTACGTATAATTGAAGACAAGACAAGAGGTATGAATATTCGCCAGGTTTGATTTTGATTTAACTGTGTGACGTGTACTCAGACCTTCTTCTGTTTGTTTGTAGTTGGATTCTCATACCGAGGAAAGATTCGAGAGGGAAACATTCCTTACGTTCTTGGTACATATCCTTAACTTGTTATTGGGTGTCTTTCCACATTCTCGTATTTGGATTGGTTATGTTAGTGTTTCGTTACCAGCGGTTCTCTTTCCACATTCTTTTATTTGGGTTGGTTATGTTAGTGTTTCATTATCAGCAGTTCCTTTGTTGTTGCTTATTGAATGAACTCATTTCTCTTTTCTCATTCTCTTATTAGGTTTCTAGAATATTTGTGAAACTACAAAAACTAATGAGATTTATGGAAACTCATACTCCTAAATCTTTTACATATCATATGGATTGCATCAGTGCTTTTCTTATTCGAAAACCTATTATGACCAACTTCGAAGATATCTGTTGTTTACGAGAGAATCATTTGAAGAGGATTCAATATACACCAAGAGCAGGGGATCGAAGGAACACGGAAAGAGTAGGGTGTGTGTAGGGAGAGAGTAAGACAATGGTAACTGTATGAGAGAGAGACATAATTTTGGCAGAGCTTCCACGTAGTTCAGGTGATTCTCTTATGTAAGGAAGGGTTAACGATCCTATATATAGTGGAGAATATGACCGTTGTAGTGGGTTAATGCACCCATTAATGGCGGCTTAATTAGCTTAACCACAACGGCACGTTCGTCCGCATATATAGGGACCGCTAGGCACTTCGTCCGCGTATATCGGAACCGTTATGAGGTTGACCGGGTTTATGGAGCTCGTACCATAAACCTCTCAAAGCAGTTACTAAAGGTCGCGCGCGGGCTTGGTTGTCGCTCGCGCGCGACAAGACTTACTCTAGCCTCCAAACCACTAAGTCCCTACAAGTCCCGTGTGGCGGTATGCGAGGGCCCTGTCTCGCAGCCCCCACGTGGATCAGCGCGGGTGGTGATCCAGTGTGTGTGGAGCACAGCTAGGTGTGCTGGATGATCACCACGTGGCTAAGATCTGTCTGTCTAGAAAGCACTGTCTACATTAGCCCCCTTTTTGCGCATGAAGACACCTAGCCAAATAGGCTTCAATGCGCAGAAACCAGTGTACGCGTCGTTGCCACGCACCAATTCAAATACACGCAAAATCAGACCCTGTGCGTGCCATTATGACCTAGAATCCCTAGAGTCGTGTCGTCTGCTCTTTTAGGATTTTAGGCGTGACGTCAGGTCGTCCTGTGATTGCGCAATTCGACGGTGATGGTTGCGATTCGACTACTGAAAGGACGCGACTCCTCATTGTTTTTGAATAAATACTCTATGCCCTCCATTGTTGCAAAGCATCACTTCTCTCTCTAAAGTGAATGTTACCTGGAAGCCTTCAAGAGCAGATTCAAGTAATCAACCTCCAGTTCTTCCTTGTCAATCGTCTCCTTCAACTTGCTTCACCAAAACAAGGTTGGCTTTTCTCAATTCCATTAATGTATTTAAATATCCTTTGAACTGCCTTGGATCTGTAAACCCCGAGTTATTTGGAATACACCGTTTATTGAGAACTGCAAAAGAGGCTCTTCTTAAACCCCAAAAGATTGAATCACCATATTGAGACGATTTCGAACGATGAACTTCTGAAATTCTGAAATTCTAAACCCAGAACTGACCCCAAACTGTTCATCTTCTTCTGATTTCAAAACAAACCATAATTGCTTCCTGAATCTGAACTGAAATTTAAACTAAAAGTGGGTATATTTCTCCCCCCTTTTTTCTTGATTTTCTGCAGGAATGGCCAAGACAAAAGGATCTAAGCCCATTAAAGAACCTGAAGAAATACCTGATCTTCCAAAGACCTTGTGGAGAAAAGCTCCCTATTTGGGTGGAAAGGATTTTTATCATGCTAGGGTTAAGGTGAAGAATCTACCGGCTCCTGCCCCCTCCAGAGAATTGCTGACACTTACCCCACCTACCAACGCAGCCATGTTGGAATTAATCGATTCCAAGGATGTGGTTAGGTTAGGAGTTGAAAATGGGTTCTTCCCTCATACTGCAATTTCTACCCAGGCTTTTGTACAAAAATTGGATTTGCTGGATGAATGGATTGACCATGTATTGACCCACCATGCCATCGCTTTAGACAATGCTGGGATTTATTTCGCACTTCGTGCTATGAAGGGTGCTGCCGTGAAGCTGAATCCATCCATGCTTCTAAACCTTCTCTCTCTCTTTTCACTTGCGACCCACACCTTCAATTTTGCTGAATTTGAGGCTGCCCCTACTTTGGAAGATGTAAAAATCTTATATGATATTTCCCCATGGGCGAAGTGGATCCCTTGAGCGCTTTGAAGACTGCTCCAGAGCTTGCTCTATACGCGCAGATGGAAGAATGCTTAACCGAGGTGAAGAAAATTTCTACTCGTTGGACATCTGCGAAAGTTCTTCCCGAATGGCAGCTTATTGAAACTTCTGCGAAGAACACCTGGGGCAAGTGGGTGCAATACTTCTTTCGCGACTATGCGAATGGTAGTATTACCAAGGAAATTCTGGAAAAAGATCCGAATGCGAAGAATTATATAGAGGGGAAAGGGTACCATCTAACCTTGTGTGGCTTCCTCTGTGCCTGGTTGTCGAGGTACTTGATTGATGGTCATCCTCATGATGGGGTTTTTTATCATGTCCTCCCCCTTGCTGTTAAGTTGGCCCTCTGCCAGAGAGTCGCACTTGGGCGTGTGGTCTTGGGCACCTTATATCATCGATTGGACGAGCTGGTAGTGGCGATTAAGGACTCTCGCGGTCGTCTTGATGTGTTGACTTATGTCAACATTGCATTCCTTACCATGTGGATTTTTGAGCGATGGCCCTCTTATGATCCTGTTCCTTCTAGGCCCAGCAAGTGATGCGTCCCAGGTGCGGAGAATGATTTTTCCAGTGGGAGAGCTGCTCGATGGTTTAGAACCAATCTTCCCAAGTGTACCTGGAGTCTGATATGCGATGACCGGAGAAAGTTTACAGCTAGGCCTTATGCCACGCGTATTGAAAATGTGCGATGGTTTCCGAATCTGTACCCCGCCAGATCCGGTGCTTATTCAGAAGAACTCCTTCTCGAAGGTCATGAGCGCTACCGCGAATTCTTCTGCTGGTGCCTGAGAGGTTCCCTTCCTGCTCTTGCTGATTATGTCCCTGAACTTACTCCCATATATGAAAAGATCACATTCGATGTTGACCCAACTCGCGTCTCTCCCCAGTTTGGTTTTGATGCAGTGGCGCCTTCCATTTGGCCTAGGTCGATCGCAAGAGGCTGCTACAAGCGACTGCTGACAGGTGAGTGCCAAACTATCTTTCTGAGCAACTTGCCCTTCGTTCAGCCTTCAGGTAGCCGTGTAGGTCACCCCTCCAGGAATTGGATTTTTTACTGGGCTGCTCAGCAAGCCAGGTTCGAGACGCACTCAACTCCTCAGCCCAGCAAAGCTCCTGTGATCAAGAGGAATGCCCATTCCGCCCTAATTGCAGCTAGGATGATTCCCAATATGGCTTTTACTCCTTGCTGGATCTTGAAAATCACTTGTGCCCCTCCACCATTCTTGGAGAGAAAATGACTGGTTTTAAGGAGGGAGTTTCGCACGTTATCAAGTACAGCGAATATTTTGCCAAGGTAAACAATTTCCTTTATGCGTGATAGACTTCTTTCTCTTGGTGCGTTGAGACTTATGCCCCATTTCCTGTTTTAGTGTTATCTGAGGAGGTTCGCATCAGGAGAGCGCTCCAAATCGCTCATCAACTCTATTGTTGCCGCAAAAAGGCAGGGCGAGGAAATTCCTGTGACAATGGGACTGGCTCCCCAAGTAGAGACTCAGATACGCGAGGAAATGGATGCGTTTGCTAGCTCGCTGATAGACAATACTCCCGCTGTGGAGGCAGAGGCTGCCCCAAGGGCCAAGAGGCAAAAGCAAAAAGGCGTTACGATCTCCTCCCTTCCTAGAAGTGCTCCAACTCCGTCTCCTGCGAAGTCTCTTGCTTCTAAAGACAAAGGCAAAGGTCGCATTCCAAGCAAAGCGCAGAAAGAGCTCGCGGTTGAGACTTTCGTTCCTTTTGGTCAAGAAGAAGAGGAAGAGGAGGACGAGGAAAGAGAAGTGAGAGAAAAATATGATGAGGAAGAAAGAGGAGAAAGCGAAAGAAAAGAATAAAGAGGTGAGATACGAGAAGAAGACTCGGAAGGTATGTCAAAAAACTTGTCTTCTTCATACTTTAGTTGCAATAGTTGCTAACTAGTTTGTTCTTTCGCAGGTGATGACATAGAAACCATCAGCGACCTCCTAGTCAAGGAGAAGAAAAAGACCAAGGGTTCTCGCTCTGGCATTTCCAGCGAGACCATAGACAAAGATATCCTTGCCGAGTCTGAGAGAATGGTTGCTGAAGCAGAAGAGAGAAGGAGGAAGCTCGAGGAAGATGAGATCGGGCTCATAAAAAGGAGAAGTTTGGAAGAATAGCACGTTGATAACGCGGATGCGACTGCTTTGAAACAAGCTCAAGAGGACTTTGAGGAGATCGCAGGCGGCAAAGAAGGTGAGATTTTTAACCTTGCTGTGACTTACCAAGAAGTAATTATTGGTGCGTTAAAGCATGGCTTATCAAAAGATGATATTCGCCGATGGCTAGTAGGAAAAGTGTGGTGAACCCTTATGTAATCATTCAAACAATGTTTGTAAACCAGGCTTAGTAGCCTTATCATATTGTAACGAGTTTCTTCGCACCCCCAGGTCACGCTCACCTTAAAGATGGGATTAATGAGGATACTCTAGTAGGATATGGTGTCGCATCTTTAACATATGATGAAGGTGCTGTGATCCCACCTAAGTGTGGAGGTGCTCACTTTTGATCTATCAAAATAACAGAACACCATGTATAATGCAAGTTACCTCAATATTTTCTTGTCTTGTATCGCAGGTGGTGTTGCCAGCGCCCAGGGTTCTGCTGACAATGTATCAACTGCTAGAGAGGTGATCGGCTAGGCAGGTGTTGACGACCCTGATGAGGATATGCCGGATCAAAGGAGTCAGCTCCCTACATCTCATGCCCCAGAGCGAAGCCCTCATGTTGAGAAGCCTATCGCAGCTACCGAGTATGTAGGAGAACCTCTAGAAGATATCATCGAGGTATCTGACGATGCCGAGGCTGACACCGTGTTAAGAGAAGAAGATGCTAATGCTGAAGTTGAGGAAATGGAAGCGGAGGACGCTGGAGCTGAAGTTCATGGAAATGAACAGGTCATGGAAGGCATAGCATCGCATGAAAATGTTGATGTTCAAATGCATGCTCCCGAGCCCCAAGGACCTCTTGCAGCTGAAGAAGTTCCTAGTCAAGCAGCAGCCACTGTTGTTGCCGTTCCTCAACAGAAGTAGAGCTTTTACAGGTTCCCCCAGCATGGAGTTTTTGGAGTTCGCAAGTTGGAGCTGCAGTCGCACCTGTTGCAACTTATACTATCCCTGCCAACTACGATGATCTCGAACTCGCGGCTGACAGACAAGCAATGCAGCAAGGGCATGCTTCGGCTTTTCCAGCAATGCGCATTCCCTCTTTTTGTGAGATCCTTGAAGGGACTGGTATGTTACCATTTTTCGCATTCTACACCTTTGTTTAAAAGCTTTCATGCTCTGAATTTGAATCATTTTTGTCAGGAATGAAGCAGCCTGATGTGGATTGGCTGATAAGGATGCGCCTTTCATACCCATGGTCATTTGCGAAGTCTCTTGAGCTAGAGCCTTATGACAGAAGGCTTTTCTTGACCGAAGCCATCTGGATTCTGGAGCAACTGTCTGTAGCCACCCCTGCGACCATTTCTCCTAATAGTGCACGACTGCTTTATAGCACATGCAAGGGGCTTCATGCTAAAGTTCAAGGCAAGCTAGGCTTCGGGTATCTTCTCAACAGGATCACCCAGATTCTCGCATCTGTGAGTTTGAAACGCGGCTACCACAACCTCGCATCTGAAAGACGGAAGTTAGAGGAACAAAGGCAGAAGGCTGAAGAAGCTGTCAACCTCTTTCATGCGATGAATGCCAAGTACGAACAGTTGAAACGAGAAGTGGACCAAGCAAGAGAGGCGTCGGTCTCGTTCTCTCCAGAAGATCCTTTAATCAAGGATTTATTCTAGAAACAAAATATTATTGTAATGCTAGTGCTTCTCCCCCTTTTTTTAACGTTTGAAACTTTATGTCCCATTTTGCCCCTCTGAGGATTTGGCACTCATATCTTGATGCATATCAATTATGACGTCACTAGGTGACGTAATTGCCTTGATTTTCGCGCTAATGATTTATTAGATAAGCACGATTTCCTTGGGAACCCCATCCTTACTATGACCTTCCGTCATTAATTAGGGCGTGCCAGCGAATCGCCATAGCCTTTAGTAGGGTAATTGATTTTTACCTATTTTGAGACGTAATTAATTGATTCTTGCCCGTTTCCCAAGCTTTGCTGACTCAGCCAGGGAACTAAAGAGCCCCTCATGGAGTCTATATAAACCTTTCCTCTTGCTGCTTGGGTCCTTCATCCCAAAATGTGGCTTACCATGAGTCCTTACGACTGCTGGCATCGGTGCTTGACCTTTGTTGATTCATGTCAATTTGAGGTTGTGAAGCCTGAGTTTGTGCCTTGTGCCATAGAAATAGCTCCCAAGATCTTTATAAATCTTACCGATCTTCATGATCTTTTTGAAGAAGATTTACATAATACTTCGTGTTTCTGCGAAAATTCTTCTTCGTCTATTATGTTTGCAGGTCGTATCTCCGGCTGCCTTCCGGCGAGGCGCAGTCCTGTACTGACCTTTTTACCGAATCGTAATGAATGGTGTGTTTCTCCTCTATATTTCCTGGAGGAGAACTTTTTGCCACCATTGTTTTAAACAAGGTATGACGAGCCATGGCGCTCGTCTCTCTGCGCAATAAGCTTCCTGCCCCAGGAGCTGTTCTCCACTTTTTCTTCACGTCTGCATCCGCCAGGACATGAGGTTCATCTGGCATGTCTCTTGGGCAGAAGATCAATCAAGAGCCCTGTTCTGATCTAGGAACTTGACGATAGCGCCTCATAACTTTTGTTAGGGCCTGTAGGTCGTTCATTTCATAGTAGGAAATTTGCTCAGTATGAGCTTTCGCTTGTAAGCTGCTATCTAGACAGATAAATTGTAAGTCATTTTGAGTGTTAATGAAATATACTTTGGTATTTGCTGTTCTTGTTTGATACAACAAATTGTAATATCGCATGCGTGTTCGCTATACGACGAAACACGTTATGTTCCCTTCGCATTTTGCATTCGGAAGTTGCCTGAATAATTCTTTATCTCAAGCTGATAAGTTTTGCATCGCACGAGGCGTTGCCGCTATGGCTTGCTATCTAAGCAGATAGGCTCAAAGATCAGTTAAGATCATGATTCAATATTGTTGCTATCTGAGCAGATAGGCTTGCCTGCTGTGTACGAGAGAATCCTGCAGAGATAATTCAATATACACCAAGAGTAGGGAATAGAAGGAACACAGGAAGTGTAAGGTTGTGTGTAGGGAGAGAGTAAGACAATAGCACTGTATGAGAGAGAGACAGGATTTTGGCAGAGCTTCCGCGTATCTCAGGTGATTCCGCCCCTGTATGGAAGGGTTAAGGATCCTATATATAACAGAGAATGTCACCGTTGTAGTGTGGTTAATGCGCCCATTAAAGGCGCCTTAATTAGCTTAACCACAACGGCACGTTCGTCCGCGTATATAGGGACCGTTACGGCACGTTACCTGCGTATACCGGATCCGTTATGAGGTTGACCGGGTTGACCGGGTTTATGGAACTCGTGCCATAAATCTCTCAAAGCAGTTACTAGGGGTCGCGCGCGGGTTTGGTTGTCGCTCGCGCGCGACAGGACTTACTCTAGCCTCCAAGCCACTAAGTCCCTACAAGTCCCGTGTGGTGGTATGCGAGGCCCTGTCTCGCAGCCCCCACGTGGATCAGCGCGGCTGGTGATCCAGTGTGTGTGGAGCACAGCTAGGTGTGCTAGGTGGTCGCCACGTGGCTAAGATCTGCCTGGCTAGAAAGTACTATCTACATTAGCCCCCTTTCTGCGCGTGAAGACGCATAGCCGGACAGGCTTCAATGCGCAGGAACCAATGTACGCGTCGCCGCCACGCACCAATTCAAATACACGCAAATTCAGCCCCCGTGCGTGTCATTATGACCTAAAATCCCTAGAGTCGTGCCGTCTGGTCTTTTAGGGTTTTAGGCATGACGTCAGCTTGTCCTGTGATTGCGCGATTCGACGGTGACGGTTGCGATTCGACTACTGAAAGGACGCAATCCCTCATTGTTTTTGGATAAATACTCTGTGCTCTTCATTGTTGCAAAGCATCACTTCTTTCTCTTAAAGTGAATGATACCCGGAAGCCTTCAAGAGCAGATTCAAGTGATCAATCATACATTCTTCCTTGTCAATCGTCTCCTTCAACTGGCCTCGTCTAAGCAAGCTTTACCAAAACAAGGTTGGCTTTGCTCCATTCTATTTAATGTACTGAAACATGCTTTGAACTGTATTGGATTTGCAAACCCGTGACTATCTGAAACATGTCATTCGTTGAAAACGGCAAAAGAGGCCTTGTTCTCTAAACCCAGAACTGATCTAATCACCAAATTGCAACGATTTTGAATGTGGGGCTTCTGAAATTCCAAGCAATATAAACGATTCTGAACTTTCAAACACGAAATTGGCACTGAACTGTTCATCTTCTCTTGACAAAGCATAATTGCTTCAAACTGAAATTCGAACTGATTCTTGGAATTCAAATTCAAACTGAAAGTGTATGTATTTCTCCCCCCTTTTTTCTTGCTCTTCTACAGGAATGGAAAAGACAAAAGGAACCAAACCCGTTAAAGAGGTCGAAGAAATACCTGATCTTCCACAAACCTTATGGCGGAAAGCCCCCTATTTGGGCGGAAAAGACTTTTACCATGCTAGGGTTAAGGTGAAGAACCTGCCAACGCCCGTTCCTTCTGAAGAGTTGCAAACATTGACCCCACCTATTAACGCAGCCATGCTTGAATTGATCGATTCCAAGGATGTGGTTCGATTAGGGGTTGAAAATGGGTTTTTCCCCCATACTGCAATTTATACTCAAGCGTTTGTTCAGAAATTGGACTTTATGGATGAGTGGATTGACCACGTATTGACCCACCATGCCATCGCATTGAACAACGCTGGCATCTATTTCGCAGTCCGTGCTATGAAGGGTGCTGCCGTGAAGTTGGACCAGTCCATGCTTCTAAACCTTCTCTCGCGTTATTCGCCTGCGACTCACACATTCCACTTTGCCGAGTTCGAGGCTGCTCCCACTCTGGAAGATGTACACATGTTGTATGATCTTTCTCCTGTTGGTGAGGTGGATCCTCTGAGTCCTTTGAGGACTAATGCAGAACTTGCTCTGTACAAGCAGATGGAGGAATGCTTGTCAGAGTTAAAGAAAATTTCCACTCGGCGGACACCTGCGAAACTTCTTCCCGACAGGCAGCTAGTTGATACATCTGCGAAGAACACCTGGGGCAAGTGGGTGCAGTACTTATTTCGCGACTATGAGAATAGTAGTATCACCAAGAAACTCCTGAGCCAGAACCCAAAGGCGAAGAACTATGTGAATGGGAAAGGTTATCATCTGACCTTGTGTGCTTTTCTCTGTGCCTGGTTATCAAGGTACCTAATTGATGGCCACCCTCATGATGGGGTTTTCTACCACGTCCTCCCTCTTGATGTGAGACTGACCCTTGGTCAGAGAGTCGCGCTTGGTCCGCTAGTCTTGGGCACCCTGTACCATAGATTGCACCAATTGGTTGTGGCGACCAAGGACTCTCGCGGTCGCCTTGATGTGTTGACTTATGTTAACATCGCATTCCTGACCATGTGGGTTTTCGAGCGATGGCCTTCCTACGCTCCTGTTCCCTCTAAGCCCAGCAAATCGTGTGTCCCCGGTGCGGAGGATGAACTCTCTAGTGGAAGAGCTGCTCGATGGTTTGGGACCCACTTTCCTAAGTGTACCTGGAGCCTGTGATGCGCAAACTAACGTGCTGTCCGCAAGTATACGAATCTTGTAATACCGGGCGTAATTAAGCTCGGGTGATCGTTCCCACGAGGACTATTTCGGGTTTTTTCGAGAAATCAGTTTTAACTTCCAGAGTATAAAAGGAGGAGTAGTTTATGATTGTGATTAATTATAACTAAAAATAAACAAATAAAATGCAATTATTTTTGTGACGTTTTTCTGAAAATTCTTAAAAGTTGTAAATCTAGGGTTCGGAATACTAGGTCCAGGATCCCCTAGGGTTTCTTCAGCATTATGTTCTTCGGTTTGATATGAAAACACTCAGCAGTTTTAATTACCCGTGCCACGTACCGGTTGTGCAGTAACCTTTCAGATTCCACACGCTGTCACGATCCTGCAGACTTTCGGGTTCCTGTTAAGCTGCCTAAATCTGCAGTCTCGTTCTAAGTCTGCTAGGGTTTCTAATCTGTCCTGATGGCCCGGGTCAAATTCTCTAACAGTTGGTCTATACGTTTTGGCTAGCCCTATCTCCCTTTCTCTGGTCGGTCTATCAGGGTAAGGTACTAAATCCTGTCTTTTCTTCCTAACCCTAACCTGACGTTTTCACCTACAGGCTCGGGTCTAAAGCAATTCTGGTTCGCGACTCCGATCATGCATAAACATATATAATCAAAGACAGAATAACTGATAATACTACTGAATTAAGATAACGAGATCATGCATTCATACTCAAACTGCAGAAATAATGTCTGAAAACGAAACCCTAGGTTCACCGAGAACCTAGGTAAAAGTTTAGCTACTAAACGACATAACTAAATAACAAAGTTTCTGAAATAAGAGAGAGAATAAGATCAAACTAAGTCTTCGGATCTGGATGAGTGCTTCCGTGCTCTCCCGGGATGCTCAGACTTGTCCTTGGATGAATTGCCTTGTGTGTTGTATCTTCAAAACGAGTCTGGACGAGTCTTTTTATAGTGCTGGCGAATTTCTGGAACTTGTCAATATTTACGAAACTGCCACTGCCCGAAACCGCCCCAGTTTTTGTGCTGTCTGCGTATAATACGCAGCCTGCTGCGTATAATACGCAGACAGGGTCTTCTCCTGTTGCTTTTTCTCCACTTTGTGCTTGCTGTCTGCGTATTTTCTGCGTATTTCCTGCGTATAATACGCAGACAGGGACCCATCTTGCTTTCCAACCTCCTCACTCTGCGTATTTTCTGCGTATTTCTCCCCCTGGCTGCGTATTTTCTGCGTATTTTCTGCGTATAATACGCAGACATGGGAGAAAGTCTGTCCAAAACCCCTCTCCCTCCTTGCTGCCTGCGTATTTTACGCAGGGTCTGCGTATTATACGCAGACAGCAAGGCAGGGTGCTCTTTTCTGCCTCTGTTTGCCTCCTGCTGCATTCCCGATCCATTCCCGCTGCATTCCCGGGCCCTGTTCCTGCATAGACAACACGAACACACCCGCGATCATATCCAAATAAAGTACGGAAAACGCAGAAATTTATAAAGAGCAAATAACTGTCTCGTTCCTAAAACCGAGGCTTTCCGAGGGTGAAAATTGGCTAAAACGTGAGTTTTCCGGCACAAATGCACAAAAACCGAGCTATAAGATAACCCCTATTTGGGCGTTATCAAATACCCCCGCACTAAATATTGCTCGTCCCGAGCAATCCCCTTGCATACCAACCTGCTTGCATACCTCTCGGTTTTTGCAAAACCGACCCTGTCGTGCATACACTACCTTTGCATACTCCCTGCAATTGCATACTCTTTCAACCTGAACCGTATAACCAGACGACTCGATAGAAAGACTGACTCAGATAGAATATACACAGACTCAATATACATGACTCAAAAATACTAAACAATTTATTTTTGGTGAGATTGGGCAATCTCAAAAACATAACCGAGTGTCCTCAAAACCTCACCCTTTTTCCAGAAAATACTTCCCTGCAATCGATCGGTAAGTTTGAACAGATTTCTTTGGTGGATTTAAGCACTGGACCCGAGTACTGTTACTTTTGCTATTTACCTGAGCGAATCCCTAGTTAACCGACCATCCGAGCTATTTCCGAATCAAGGTTCTAAATCTAACAGGTAGGATATATATATGTAAAGGTACGGCATGATCCTACTCGTTATGACATTCTCACAATTTCCCAAACTTACACCCCTCACCGAGTTCCCGAAAACTGCCTGAAACACCTAAGTTTCTGCTATATCAATCTTCCTGTCCCCCGGTGTGCCTTCGCCCTTCTCGCGGCCACAAATGTGAAGCGGTGTAACTGTCTCGAAAATCGTGCTACTCACTCAGCTTTTTGACTGGATAATATAAACAACATAAATAACTGAAAAACTGCACAACTAGATCATTTTCTTTTTTTTTTCTTTTTTTTTTCTTTTTTTTTTCTTTTTCTTTTTTTTTTCTATTTTTTTTTTCTTCTCTTTTTTTTTTCATTTTTCATTTTCTTTTTTTTTTTTTTTTTTTTTTACAGTACGACTCTATATACACATAAATACACGAATAACAATAAATAAACTGACTAAAGCTGAGTGAGTAGAAATAAACTGTCGTCGTGGGGTATGAAAGATGTCCTCATATGAAATACCCCCACACTAATCCTGAAGCGCTGATCCTGTAGTCGAAATAATACTGTGCAGTCCCACCGAACCTCCTCATCACCAAAGATGTAGAAAAACGGCACAACCACCAATTAACCTCTCAACCCCCCGGACCCCATAATGTGCGGAAAGATGTCTCGCACGCGACTAACTCCTCCTGTGGTCACTATGTAATGCAGTGATCCACCTCCGCAAATTAATGCACTGTCGCCTCTCACTCACCCTGTCCTTCCCTCGAAAAGCGTGTCAATGTCAAAACCGTCCAAAACTGATATGCCATGAAGTGCTCCCATCTAAAACCCTCCCCAACTCACTCCCTCCGTCATAACTCGTAGAATAACCAACTAATCGACTGATGAGGTCTCAAAGAAGGCTTCCTAGGCTATAGTGGCTAAGAATAAAAGGGGTAAATGGCTTCAAACGGGTTTACTAGTTGGACCTAGGGATAAGAAACAGGACGTGAGGTCCCTTGATAGCCAATCACTCCACCGAAAGATGCGATGACCGTGACGGCGCCCGTGGGCGGGTTGTCGACTACCTAGATGACGGCGGTGTGGCAACTAGTCGGATCCTTTGCTCAGGTGATAACTACTTGCGGTTTCCAAGGGTCACTGGCTCTCACCTATCTACTATACCTCGGTGCAAGCTTTCTTTTCTGTCAAAGGGTTTAATCTCGATTTCTTCCCAGTTTCTGTTATCTTGATTGCCCTTTCTCAAATTTTATAATTTTTTAATTTTTTTTTTGGATTTTCTGAAAATTTTTCGATTTTTCGTCTTTTTTTTTTGTTTAAATATACACAATGCAGGGTCAGAATGATGTGGTGGGTCGACTGAAATAAAGAAAATATGCTGACTCAAAAAATAAAATAAAAACTGCAAATAAATGTGAAAAAACGTGCAGACCGGGTTATGCAGACACGACTCCCACCCCCACACTAAGAGGTGGCATGCCCTCATGGCACTGACTCGTCTGGACTATACGGCGGGTCTGACCCGGTCTCGGATGAACCGGACATGCTGCTAGGTGAGCTACTGGTCTGCCTGAATCTGGCACTACTCGACTGTCGTGGGTGCGAGCTCGACGACTGGCGGGACCGTGAGCTCGATGACTGTCGGGACTGTGTCCGGGATCCTGATCGACTGCTAGGTGGGTGTGGGACCAGCTCTGTGGCATGCTCACTCGAGCTCGCCTCGTCCGACCAGCTGGTAGTGTAGTCACTGGAATAGGAGGGAGGGAAGATGATAGGCAATGGCACCTCTCGGCCCTCATAGCGGGCCGCCTCTCGCTGCTCCTCTCGGAGTGCAGTAATCGCATCGCCATGGTCTTTGGCTATCTTCTTTGTGGTCTTCTTGAGGTGCTTTAGGTATCGGAAAACTTTCCCTAACTTGTTAAGCACCTTCTCACCTAAAGACGCCTGGCCAGCACGGCACCCCTCAAGTCCCTCCTCAACTCTGGCCAACCTATGGTTCATGACCGAAAGTGGCGGTGGACCGGTCGGACCTCTCGTACCTCTCGTACTAGGTCTAGCTCTCTGACTCGGCCCGGCTCTCTGGCTCGGCTCTCCGTGGTCATGGGTGGACTGAGAACGCCTAAGTGTAGACGCTCCCGTCCCCCGAGTAGGTCTGTCCTGGGTCGATCGCCTCCTAGGGGCAGGGGCAGGGGCAGGCTCATCCTCCTCCATAGGGTCTGCATCCAGGTCGATGACTGGGTCATTCGGTCCCGGACCTCCCCCTCTAATCTTCCTATAGGCCTTAAGAAGAGGAGGATTCCAGTCACCCTCGAGCTCGGAGAGAGGAATCTGGTAATTACGAGCCAGTTGGATAATCAGGTAGCTATACCCGAGTCCCTTCCGGCTCGCTGAGGCATTCCTCTCCTGAATATAAGCCCAAATGAGCTGAGCTATATCAATCCGTCTCCTCATCATCAGACAGTACACTATCATGGTCGCCTCATTCTCGAGGTAGGTAAAGTGTTGGATCCCCATAATGCGGTTCACCACCCATTCAGCCCACCACTTGGCAGGCTTGCACAAAAATCCCGAGTGCAGTTTCAGCCCCACATTTCCTTCCTCCTCAAAGTGGGCCCCCGCGTTTCCACCTGTCAGAACCCTCAAAATTTCCCCAGCTGACGGAGGGTCACTCACAGCTAACTGGTATGCACACGGCTCTTGGGATGGTGGAATCCCGTAAGCCTGCCTAATAGAATCAGGGGTCAGCAAGATATAGTCACGACGGCAGTAAATCCACCGCACATCAGTGTTCTCGGCATCGCCGGCATGCATAAGGTTGCAAAAGAATTCCCTAGTCAGCCTAGAACTCGACGTACCCTCAAACCCAGCTAGTGAAGTGCCAAAAATGTCTGCTCGACCGGCAAAATTCACCATCTGGATCGGCATCCTATCATCATCTACCTCGAAACGGTGGTCCTTAGCCAACCTATAGTTCGGCTTTTTACCGGTCAGATAATAGTCATGGGCACGGTGGGTCACAAACCGATAACTGTCAAAGTTATGCGGTGTAATTTCGCGGACAGGGATATCAATCGGCTCATGCCGACGGTTCGGGTCAATGACAGGTTTGACTAAAGCCATGAAAATGCAAAAACGAGCAGAAACAGAATTCTAGAGTACGTGCGCGTGAAATAGTGCGTCTCAGCAAATAAGCCCCCTAGAATCTACCAGAGGTCCACACGGCACGGAAACCGAGAAAAATTTCAGAAATAATGACCCGGCTACGGGTCGTGCTTAAAACTGAAAATTTTAAAGAGAGGGAAGAAAATTGGACCTTCCCACAACGGGGGTGAAGTGCAGAATCCGGCAAGGTTATCGCTGGAAAGCCGCCTGTAAACCGCCGTCCAGCCGCCGCCTAAGCCGCCGGAAAAGTCAATTTTGCCGGAATGAAATTCCGGGCACACTCACGCGTAGCCTTCTTCCTCCTCTTCAACGTTCCCTTCTGTGAAATTTTCCGGTTTGGCTTCAAACTCAACAAATCTGAGATTTTTCCTCAAGAACACCCTTCACTTTCCTTCCACCCCCACACTAGCTCGGTTGGAATTTCTGAAAACCGAGAGTAGTTCCGTGCTCCTTGCGACGAGGGGATTCCAGAAATGCCTTCGGTTTTTGATTCCGAGCACTTTTGAAAATTTGGTGTGTTGGTGCTAGAGAGGAATGGAGGTAGAGAGAGAAAGCTTCAAGCCAACAATGGCTTCCCCATGGCCGGACTCCCCTATTTAACCCTAAGTGTCAAAATGACAAAAATGCCCCTGGCTTAAAATGGTCAAAAACTGCTTATTTTGTGCGTATAATACGTATATGTTGCGTATTTTACGCAAACAGGGGTACCGGGTGATCAAAAAAGTAAAAAAAATTGCAATTTTCCTCTCTGTCTGCGTATAATACGCAGGAAGCTGCGTATTTTACGCAGACAGGGGGAAAATTGGATTTTTTTTTTTTTTTATAAAAACTTATTTTTAAAAACTGTCTGCGTATAATACGCAGAAAACTGCGTAAAATACGCAGAAAGTTCTCAAAATAATTTTTCAATTTTTTCAAAAAAAATCTATTTTTGGTGCTGTCTGCGTATTATACGCAGAAAGCTGCGTATTTTACGCAGACAGTGTCAAAATAATTTTTTCAATTTTTTTTTTTTAGAAAAATACAGTTTATACTGTTGGCTGCGTATAATACGCAGAAACCTGAAATACGCAGACAGCAGCTAAAATAATTTTTCAAAAATTTTCAAAAGTCAGTTTTTCTTTGCTGGCTGCGTATAATACGCAGAAAGCTGCGTAAAATACGCAGACAGCAGAGAAAAATATTTTTTCATTTTTTTTTTTTTTTTTTTAGAAAAATACAGTTTATACTGCTGGCTGCGTATAATACGCAGAAACCTGCGTAAAATACGCAGACAGCAGCTAAAATAATTTTTCAAAAATTTTCAAAAGTTAGTTTTTCTTTGCTGGCTGCGTATAATACGCAGAAAGCTGCGTAAAATACGCAGACAGCAGAGAAAAATAATTTTTCAATTTTTTTTTTTTTATTCACCTCGGTTATTTTGACACTGTGGGTTGAATGGGGGTCACTTTTCTCTCTCTCTCCTTTCTGTTTCTTTTCGTCTGTTTCTTCTGTATCTGCACATGCTCAATTTCATTAAATACCCACTCATCTCACCTCTCTCATAATTCAAAACTTAAAATTAAAAAAATATAATATAATTTAAACTTACTATGTTGGGTTGCCTCCCAACCAGCGCTTTGTAATTTACGGTCGACGGCCCGACCCAGTTACCTCAGGTTCGATCACGGGTCGTCGAAGTAGATTGGATCTACCTTGGCGACCTCGGCGTTCTCGAGATACGGCTTGATTCGGTTTCCGTTCACCCTGAAGCTTGAGTTGTCTTTTGGATTCTCTAACTCAAATGCGCCCCACGCGAATATCTTCCTGATGATGAACGGCCCCGACCAACGAGATCTCAACTTTCCCGGAAAGAACCTCATTCTTGTGTTGTAGAGAAGTACCTTGTCTCCTTCGTTGAACTGCTTTGGCGTGATACGCTGATCATGCCACTTCTTCGTCTTCTCTTTATAGATTTTGGCGCTCTCAAATGCCGTCCTGCGGAACTCCTCTAATTCCAGCAGCGCCATCTTTCTCTTATCCCCGGCCAGACTCTCATCCATGTTGAGCAGTTTGATAGCCCAATAGGCCTTATGCTCCAGCTCAACCGGGAGGTGACACGCTTTCCCAAACACGAGCTGGTATGGTGACATTCCCAGCGGTGTTTTGAAAGCTGTCCTGTATGCCCATAACGCATCATCCAGTCTTATCGACCAATCCTTCCGGCCCAGATTTACGGTTTTCTCGAGAATGCCCTTGATCTCTCGGTTTGACACCTCTGCCTGCCCGTTAGTCTGGGGGTGATAAGGCAGTGATACCTTATGGATCGATACCCCGTACTGCTTAAGTACCCTGGCAAACACTTTGTTAATAAAGTGTGACCCTTCATCGCTGATCATTGCTCTGGGGGTCCCGAATCGTGTGAATATATTGCGTTTCAGAAAACGCTCAACTGTCGCTGCATCGTTTTTCTGACACGCTATCGCCTCGATCCACTTCGTAACATAGTCCACTGCCAACAGTATGTACAGATTTCCCATAGAGGACGGGAACGGCCCCATGAAGTCAATCCCCGATACATCGAAGGGTTCAACCTCCTGCCAAATAGTCAAAGGCATCTCGTCCCTATGTGACGTACTCCCTGTCCTCTGGCATCTATCGCATCCCTGTACATAATCATGACAGTCCTTGAAAAGTGTTGGCCAAAAGAAACCTGACTGCAGTACCTTGTGTGCCGTGCGGGTCCCTCCAAAGTGACCCCCACACTGAGCCGAGTGGCAGTGCCTGATCACGTTCCAGGCCTCGTGGGTCGGAACACACCTCCTCAGAATGTTGTCGGCTCCCTGCTTGAACAGATACGGGTCGTCCCAGAAATACCGCCGGCTCTCAGAAATAAACCGTTTCCGCTGTGACGGGGTTAGGTCCTCGGTAAGCGTGCCACTCACCAGATAGTTGGCTATAGCATAGTACCACGGTCTCCCCAGTTTGACCGCCATGATGTGCTCGTCCGGGAAATTTTCCTGGATCGGTACCGGGTCCACCTCAGCATTCTCAAGCCTGGACAGGTGGTCCGCTACAACGTTCTCGACTCCCTTCTTATCCCGGATTTCTACATCAAATTCCTGCATCAGCAATACCCACCTCAGCAGTCTTGGCTTTGCGTCCTTCTTGTCCAGCAGATATTTCAGGGCACTATGGTCGGTAAAAACGATGACTTTTGACCCGACCAAGTACGGCCTGAATTTATCCAGGGCATATACCACAGCTAGCAGCTCCTTCTCAGTAGTGCCATAGTTGATCTGGGCATCGTTAAGTACCCGACTTGCATAGTATATCACATGGCACACCTTGTCTTTCCGCTGCCCCAAAACTGCACCGACTGCATAGTCGCTTACGTCACACATCAGCTCAAACGGAAGTGACCAGTCCGGTGTAGTGATAACCGGGGCTGTGGTCAGCTTCTCCTTCAAATGGTCAAAGGCCTGCTGACAAGCTGCATCAAAGTCAAAGGGCACGTCTTTTCCATGTAAAGCGCAGAGTGGCTTCGTGATCTTGGAAAAGTCTTTGATGAACCTCCGGTAAAATCCTGCATGTCCCAGAAAACTTTTGATCGCTTTTACGGTTGTCGGATATGGGAGCTGTTTTATCACCTCGATCTTGGCCCTGTCCACCTCGAGTCCCTTGCTGGAAATTTTGTGACCCAGCACGATCCCCTCGGTGACCATAAAATGACACTTCTCCCAGTTCAGCACCAAATTCGCCTTCTTGCATCGGATCAGGACCTGTCCCAGGTGGTGCAGGCAGTCGTCAAAACTGTCCCCGAACAGTGAAATATCGTCCATAAAGACCTCCAGATTTTTCTCGATCATGTCGGAGAATATCGCCATCATGCATCTCTGGAACGTGGCTGGAGCGTTACACAACCCGAATGGCATGCGCCGGAACGCAAACGTACCGTACGGGCAGGTAAACGTCGTCTTTTCCTGATCCTCCGGGGCTATGCGAATCTGGTTGTACCCGGAGTACCCGTCCAGAAAACAGTAATAGGCGTGATGGGCTAGCCTGTCCAACATCTGGTCCATGAAGGGTAGCGGGAAGTGGTCTTTCAATGTTGCATCGTTTAGCCTCCGATAGTCCATACAGATCCGCCAGCCTGTAACCGTGCGCTGCGCAATCTGCTCCAGGTCCTCATTCTGCACCACCGTAATACCCCCCTTTTTGGGCACGCACTGGACCGGGCTGATCCAAGTGCTGTCTGATATGGGGTATATGATTCCTGCTTCCAGCCACTTCATGACCTCCTTGCGCACAACATCCTTCATGTTAGGGTTCAGTCTCCGCTGGGGCTGAATCACCGGTTTCTTGCCTTCTTCGATTCTGATCTTGTGCATGCAGTAGGAGGGGCTGATCCCCTTAATATCTGCAATCGTCCAGGCGATTGCTTCTTTGTGCTCTCGCAATACTTCCAGCAGTTTCTCTTCCTGTTCCTGAGATAGAAGAGAAGAAACAATTACGGGCAGAGTATTATTATTACCAATGTACGCATACCTGAGATGGTTCGGGAGCGGTTTAAGCTCGAGTGCAGGTGGCTCCTTGAGTGACGGAACTAGGATCATCTTCTGCCCGCCATCTTCGTCCCGGTGCAAAGTGGTCCAGTCCTCGGCCCTCATGGCCTGCTCGCACCGAGTCATCTCCTTCTCTTCTCCGTATATGCTATCAATTTCTTCCCATAACTGATCCATCTCCTCGTTTTCCCAGCCATCATCAACTACATCTATGGCGAAGATATCTTCGTGATCATAATAATTTGGCAGTTGCAGATTCTTGAAAACGTTAAATTTAACCTTGTCCTCATTAATCTGCATGGTCAGTTCACCGCTCTTGCAATTTATCATAGCTTCTCCAGTGGCCAAAAACGGCATGCCCAGTATGAGCGGTACCTCCCCTGCCTCCATGTCCAGGATCACAAAATCTGCTGGAAAAATGAGCTCACCGACCTTCACCAAAATATCCTCGATAACTCCATAAGCCTGTTTTACGGACCTGTCTGCCATCTGCAGCATGATTCTGGTGGGCCGGGGCTCCCCGACTTTCAAACTCTTGAAAATCGTCAATGGCATCAGGTTGATGCTGGCCCCTAGGTCTCACAGAGCCTTTCCTGTGTAAGCGTTACCTAGGGTGACCGGTATTACAAAACTGCTTGGATCTTTTCTCTTCCTCGGTAGCCCATTCTTCACACAGTTGCTCACTTCTGCTGTCAGGTTTATAGTCTCGAAATCGCTCATTCGCCTCCTTTCATACAAGATGTCCTTGAGGAATTTGGCGTAAGTGGGCATCTTAGCCAAAGCCTCGGCAAAAGGTATGTTAATCTGCAGCTGTTTGAACATCTCAAGAAACCTGGCGTAGTCCTTGCTATCGTCCCTCTTTCGTGTCTTCAAGGGGTATGGTACCTCCTTGGAGACAGGTACCGTTTCTGCATCTGTCTCATTCTGCACTGCATCCTGCTCAACCGAGCCCTTCGGCTGGGGGCGGTCGACTGAGCTGTTATCCTGGCCAGACAGTTTGCGTTCTACTTCTTTCGACTTTTCTGCGCGTGCGTGGCTAGGATACGGTGGATCCTGTAGTGCTACTCCACTCCGAGTGGTGATAGCATTGATCTGAGCACGTGGATTGTTCACTGTATTCGAGGGCAAGTTTCCTGGCTGTCTCTCCGTTAGCTGCTGTGCTAACTGCCCCACTTGTACCTCCAAAGCAAGCAGTGACGTTTTGGTCGTCTGCATGTCGGCTGTCAGGGCGTCCATGTGCTTGAATCGGGACTCCATGGTCTGGAACATGGACTTGATCTCTTTCATCTGGGCGTCGTACTGCTGCGCAGATGGGACTGACTGAGCCTGCTGGGCCGGGGCAGCCTGCTGGGCTGGTGGCCTGTGCTGGAATCCCGGTGCATAAACTGCTGCGTTCGGGTTTCCGTACCGGAACCCGGGATGGTCCCTCGTACCCGGTCGGTACCGGCTCGGGTCCCACTGCTGCTGTACGTAGTTAGTGTCTTCGGTCCTTAGCTCCTCAATGGCTGCGTCCAGATCAGGTTCTTCGACTGGTGCAACAGTCTTCTTATCCGAGTAGACTTTCGTGACCAGGTCATGAACGATCCTGGCCAGATTGTCTATCCGGTCATCCTCTGCGGGTTTGGCTCTAGCCGCCATCCTGCGATCGTCAAACAGTCGGGTATCCTGCTTGGCCAACTGCTTCATCAGGTCATACGCACCTTCTTTGTCTACGTGATACAAGAAGTTTCCCCCGGCCTCTCTGTCAATCCTGTCGGCGTTCTCCCTGTCTAGGGCATGGTAGAAAACCTGCAGAATTTTCGCGTCTCCAAAGCCGTGGTTCGGGCACCGTTTGACCAATCTCATAAGCCTGTCCCATGCGTCCACCACCGTCTCCCCCATCTTCTGCCTGAATGACAGAATCTCGCTCTGTAACTGTATGACTCGGGAGGCGGGATAGAACTTTGCCAGAAAATCTGCGACACACTCCTCCCATGTGGTGATGGATCGGGGTGGTCGGGATTCGAGCCAGTCCTTGGCTACTCCGTATAGACAGTATGGAAATAAGATCAGCATGAGTGCCTCTGCTTCTACCCCCTTGTATCTGACCTTGTTGCAGTAATCTTCGAATTTCTCGATAAAGTCGTTCGGGTCTTCGTCGGCCCTGCCATGAAACGGGCAGAGAGTTTGTACCGTCTGGATGGTGGAGGGTTTGATGTCGAAGTGTTCTGCGGTGATTTCGGGCACCACAATAGCTCGCTCATGTCCCCCGGTGGGGACTTCGAAATTCTCCACCAATGCCTTCCCAGACCGGTTATATGTTCTCTGGTTGCTTCGGGGAGCAAGCCCCGCTGTGACAAGTTCTTCAATGTACCGAGCCATCTGGGCTGGGGTACGTGTCTCTCGTTCCTGTCCACCGGCTTCGGTGTTCTCGGGTGGATCTCTCTGGTTGGTTGCCATTCTGCTCTCTCGGTTTCTGCGGTTCTGTTCGGTATACAGTTTCTCCGGATTGTCGAGTGGTGTCACCAAATCGCGAGGCAATCTGGGCATCAACTGAACAGTCCTGAAAAACGCAGATTCAAAAAGCAGTGAGATAAAAGAAAAATAACGAAACTGAAAAATAAAAACTCCGAAAACTAATTCTGATAACTAAATTAACCCTAAAAAGTCCCCGGCAACGGCGCCAAAAACTTGATGCGCAAACTAACGTGCTGTCCGCAAGTATACGAATCTTGTAATACCGGGCGTAATTAAGCTCGGGTGATCGTTCCCACGAGGACTATTTCGGGTTTTTTCGAGAAATCAGTTTTAACTTCCAGAGTATAAAAGGAGGAGTAGTTTATGATTGTGATTAATTATAACTAAAATAAACAAATAAAACGCAATTATTTTTTGTGACGTTTTTCTGAAAATTCTTAAAAGTTGTAAATCTAGGGTTCGGAATACTAGGTCCAGGATCCCCTAGGGTTTCTTCAGAATTATGTTCTTCGGTTTGATATGAAAACACTCAGCAGTTTTAATTACCCGTGCCACGTACCGGTTGTGCAGTAACCTTTCAGATTCCACACGCTGTCACGATCCTGCAGACTTTCGGGTTCCTGTTAAGCTGCCTAAATCTGCAGTCTCGTTCTAAGTCTGCTAGGGTTTCTAACCTGTCCTGATGGCCCGGGTCAAATTCTCTAACAGTTGGTCTATACGTTTTGGCTAGCCCTATCTCCCTTTCTCTGGTCGGTCTATCAGGGTAAGGTACTAAATCCTGTATTTTCTTCCTAACCCTAACCTGACGTTTTCACCTTCAGGCTCGGGTCTATAGCAATTCTGGTTCGCGACTCCGATCATGCATAAACAGATATAATCAAAGACAGAATAACTGATAATACTACTGAATTAAGATAACGAGATCATGCATTCATACTCAAACTGCAGAAATAATGTCTGAAAACGAAACCCTAGGTTCACCGAGAACCTAGGTAAAAGGTTTAGCTACTAAACGACATAACTAAATAACAAAGTTTCTGAAATAAGAGAGAGAATAAGATCAAACTAAGTCTTCGGATCTGGATGAGTGCTTCCGTGCTCTCCCGGGATGCTCGGACTTGTCCTTGGATGAATTGCCTTGTGTGTTGTATCTTCAAAACGAGTCTGGACGAGTCTTTTTATAGTGCTGGCGAATTTATGGAACTTGTCAATATTTACGAAACTGCCACTGCCCGAAACCGCCCCAGTTTTTGTGCTGTCTGCGTATAATACGCAGCCTGCTGCGTATAATACGCAGACAGGGTCTTCTCCTGTTGCTTTTTCTCCACTTTGTGCTTGCTGTCTGCGTATTTTCTGCGTATTTCCTGCGTATAATACGCAGACAGGGACCCATCTTGCTTTCCAACCTCCTCACTCTGCGTATTTTCTGCGTATTTCTCCCCCTGGCTGCGTATTTTCTGCGTATTTTCTGCATATAATACGCAGACAGGGGAGAAAGTCTGTCCAAAACCCCTCTCCCTCCTTGCTGCCCGCGTATTTTACGCAGGGTCTGCGTATTATACGCAGACAGCAAGGCAGGGTGCTCTTTTCTGCCTCTGTTTGCCTCCTGCTGCATTCCCGATCCATTCCCGCTGCATTCCCGGGCCCTGTTCCTGCATAGACAACACGAACACACCCGCGATCATATCCAAATAAAGTACGGAAAACGCAGAAATTTATAAAGAGCAAATAACTGTCTCGTTCCTAAAACCGAGGCTTTCCGAGGGTGAAAATTGGCTAAAACGTGAGTTTTCCGGCACAAATGCACAAAAACCGAGCTATAAGATAACCCCTATTTGGGCGTTATCAGCCTGATATGCGATGATCGCAGCAAGTTTACGGCTAGGCCTTATGCCACGCACATTGAAAATGTGCGATGGTTCCCAAAGTTGTATCCTGCCAGACCTGTTGCTTTCTCGGAAGAACTTCTTTTCGAGGGTCGTGAGCGCTTCCATGAGCGCTATCGCGAATTCTTCTGCTGGTGTCTAAGGGGATCTCTTCCTGCCCTTGCAGAGTACATTCCTGAGCTCACTCCCAGGTACGAGAGGATCACAGTGGATGTCCTCCCACTCGCGTTTCTCCCCTGTTTGGCTTTGATGTGGTGGCACCATCAGTCTGGCCTAGATCCATTGTAAGAGGCTGCTAGAAGCGGCTGCTGCATGGGGAGTGCCAAACGATTCTGAGGAGCAACCTTCCCTTCGACCAACCTGCAGGTGGCCGCGCAGGTGGCTACTCCAAGAATTAGGTTGCGTACCGGAATACCCAGCAGGCCAGATTTGAGACACAGTCGACCACTCAACCCAGCAGAGCTCCCATGATCAAGAGAAATTCCTTCCCCTTCCGTCCTAACTGCAACTTGGATGACTCCCAGTATGGGTGCTACTCCTTGCTGGACCATGAGAACCACTTGTGCCCTTCTACCATCCTCGAGGAGAAAATGGCCGCAGTTAGGGATGGTGCTTCGCATGTCATCAAGTACAGCGAAGATTTTGCCAAGGTAAATAGTTTCCTTTGCGTGTGTTAAGTTTCTTTCTTTTGATGCGCCGAAACTTAATGATTCATTTTTCTGTTGTAGTGCTATGTGAGGAGGTTTGCGTCTGGCGAGCGTTCCAAGTCGCTGATCAATACCATTGTTGCTGCGAGAGGGCAGGGTGAGCCAATTCTACTAGCAATGAGAATGGCTCCAGCAATCGAGGCCCCAATTCGCGAGGTAATGGACGCATTTGCTGACTCGCTGATAGACAACACTCCAGATCTGTCCCCTCCTAGGAACGCTCCGTCTCCTCCCGCAGACGTTGCTCCAAGGGCAAAGAGACCAAGGCAGAGGGGAATAACAATATCTTCCCCTAGGAGTGCTCCAGCTTCCTCTCATGCAAAGTCCCATGCTTCTAAAGATAATGGCAAGGGTCGCATGCCAAGCAGGGCGCGAAAAGAGCTCGCAATCGAGACTTTTGTTTCGTTTGGTCAAGAGGAAGAGGAGGATGAGAGGAGGGAAGTGAGAGAAAGAGACGATGATGAAGAAGAAGAGAGAGTCGAAGATGACAGAGAAGAAGAAAGAGGTGAGATACAGGAGGAAGATTCGGAAGGTATCTCGAACGAACTTATCTTCTCATTATCTTAGCTCTCACAGTCTTTATTGAACAGTTTGTTCTTTTGCAGATGATGATGCAGAAACCATCAGCGGCCTTCTGGCCAAGAGGCAGAAGAGAGGTTCCCACTCAGGCGTTTCCAGCGAAGCCATAGACGAGGACATCCTTGCTGAGTCCAGTGTGTGTGGAGCACAACTAGGTGTGCTAGGTGGTCGCCACGTGGCTAAGATCTGCCTGTCTAGAAAGTACTATCTACATTAGCCCCCTTTCTGCGCGTGAAGACGCATAGCCGGACAGGCTTCAATGCGCAGGAACCAATGTACGCGTCACCGCCACGCACCAATTCAAATACACGCAAATTCAGCCCCCGTGCGTGTCATTATGACCTAAAATCCCTAGAGTCGTGCCGTCTGGTCTTTTAGGGTTTTAGGCATGACGTCAGCTTGTCCTGTGATTGCGCGATTCGACGGTGACGGTTGCGATTCGACTACTGAAAGGACGCAACCCCTCATTGTTTTTGGATAAATACTCTGTGCTCTTCATTGTTGCAAAGCATCACTTCTTTCTCTTAAAGTGAATGATACCCGGAAGCCTTCAAGAGCAGATTCAAGTGATCAATCATCAATTCTTCCTTGTCAATCGTCTCCTTCAACTGGCCTCGTCTAAGCAAGCTTTACCAAAACAAGGTTGGCTTTGCTCCATTCTATTTAATGTACTGAAACATGCTTTGAACTGTATTGGATTTGCAAACCCGTGACTATCTGAAACATGTCATTCGTTGAAAACGGCAAAAGAGGCCTTGTTCTTTAAACCCAGAACTGATCTAATCACCAAATTGCAACGATTTTGAATGTGGGGCTTCTGAAATTCCAAGCAATATAAACGATTCTGAACTTTCAAACCCGAAATTGGCACTGAACTGTTCATCTTCTCTTGACAAAGCATAATTGCTTCAAACTGAAATTCGAACTGATTCTTGGAATTCAAATTCAAACTGAAAGTGTATGTATTTCTCCCCCCTTTTTTCTTGCTCTTCTACAGGAATGGCAAAGACAAAAGGAACCAAACCCGTTAAAGAGGTCGAAGAAATACCTGATCTTCCCCAAACCTTATGGCGGAAAGCCCCCTATTTGGGCGGAAAAGACTTTTACCATGCTAGGGTTAAGGTGAAGAACCTGCCAACGCCCGTTCCTTCTGAAGAGTTGCAAACATTGACCCCACCTATTAACGCAGCCATGCTTGAATTGATCGATTCCAAGGATGTGGTTCGATTAGGGGTTGAAAATGGGTTTTTCCCCCGTACTGCAATTTCTACTCAAGCGTTTGTTCAGAAATTGGACTTTATGGATGAGTGGATTGACCACGTATTGACCCACCATGCCATCGCATTGAACAACGCTGGCATCTATTTCGCAGTCCGTGCTATGAAGGGTGCTGCCATGAAGTTGGACCAGGCCATGCTTCTAAACCTTCTCTCGCGTTATTCGCCTGCGACTCACACATTCCACTTTGCCGAGTTCGATGCTGCTCCCACTCTGGAAGATGTACACATGTTGTATTATCTTTCTCCTGTTGGTGAGGTGGATCCTCTGAGTCCTTTGAGGATGATGCAGAACTTGCTCTGTACAAGCAGATGGAGGAATGCTTGTCAGAGGTAAAGAAAATTTCCACTCGGTGGACACCTGCGAAACTTCTTCCCGACTGGCAGCTAGTTGATACATCTGCGAAGAACACCTGGGGCAAGTGGGTGGAGTACTTCTTTCGCGACTATGAGAATAGTAGTATCACCAAGAAACTCCTGAGCCAGAACCCAAAGGCGAAGAACTATGTGAATGGTAAAGGTTATCATCTGACCTTGTGTGCTTTTCTCTGTGCCTGGTTATCAAGGTACCTAATTGATGGCCACCCTCATGATGGGATTTTCTACCACGTCCTCCCCCTTGATGTGAGACTGACCCTTGGTCAGAGAGTCGCGCTTGGTCCGATAGTCTTGGGCACCCTGTACCATAGATTGGACCAATTGGTTGTGGCGACCAAGGACTCTCGCGGTCGCCTTGATGTGTTGACTTATGTTAACATCGCATTCCTGACCATGTGGGTTTTCGAGCGATGGCCTTCCTACGCTCCTGTTCCCTCTAAGCTCAGCAAATCGTGTGTCCCCGGTGCGGAGGATGGACTCTCTAGTGGAAGAGCTGCTCGATGGTTTGGGACCCACTTTCCTAAGTGTACCTGGAGCCTGATATGCGATGATCGCAGCAAGTTTACGGCTAGGCCTTATGCCACGCACATTGAAAATGTGCGATGGTTCCCAAAGTTGTATCCTGCCAGACCTGTTGCTTTCTCGGAAGAACTTCTTTTCGAGGGTCGTGAGCGCTTCCATGAGCGCTATCGCGAATTCTTCTGCTGGTGTCTAAGGGGATCTCTTCCTGCCCTTGCAGTGTACGTTCCTGAGCTCACTCCCAGGTACGAGAGGATCACAGTGGATGTCCATCCCACTCGCGTTTCTCCGCTGTTTGGCTTTGATGTGGTGGCGCCATCAGTCTGGCCTAGATCCATTTTAAGAGGCTGCTACAAGCGGCTGCTGCATGGGGAGTGCCAAACGATTCTTAGGAGCAACCTTCCCTTCGACCAACCTGCAGGTGGCCGCGCAGGTGGCTACTCCAAGAATTAGTTTGCGTACCGGAATACCTAGCAGGCCAGATTTGAGACACAGTCGACCACTCAACCCAGCAGAGCTCCCGTGATCAAGAGAAATTCCTTCCCCTTCCGTCCTAACTGCAACTTGGATGACTCCCAGTATGGGTGCTACTCCTTGCTGGACCATGAGAACCACTTGTGCCCTTCTACCATCCTCGAGGAGAAAATGGCCGCAGTTAGGGATGGTGCTTCGCATGTCATCAAGTACAGCAAAGATTTTTCCAAGGTAAACAGTTTCCTTTGCGTGTGTTAAGTTTCTTTCTTTTGATGCGCCGAAACTTAATGATTCATTTTTCTGTTGTAGTGCTATGTGAGGAGGTTTGCGTCTGGCGAGCGTTCCAAGTCGCTGATCAATACCATTGTTGCTGCGAGAGGGCAGGGTGACCAATTCTGCTAGCAATGAGAATGGCTCCAGCAATCGAGGCCCGAATTCGCGAGGTAATGGACGCATTTGCTGACTCGCTGATAGACAACACTCCAGCTCTGTCCCCTCCTAGGAACGCTCCGTCTCCTCCCGCAGACGTTGCTCCAAGGGCAAAGAGACCAAGGCAGAGGGGAATCACAATATCTTCCCCTAGGAGTGCTCCAGCTTCCTCTCATGCAAAGTCCCATGCTTCTAAAGATAATGGCAAGGATCGCATGCCAAGCAGGGCGCGAAAAGAGCTCGCAATCGAGACTTTTGTTTCGTTTGGTCAAGAGGAAGAGGAGGATGAGAGGAGGGAAGTGAGAGAAAGAGACGATGATGAAGAAGAAGAGAGAGTCAAAGATGACAGAGAAGAAGAAAGAGGTGAGATACAGGAGGAAGATTCGGAAGGTATCTCGAACGAACTTATCTTCTCATTATCTTAGCTCTCACAGTCTTTATTGAACAGTTTGTTCTTTTGCAGATGATGATGCAGAAACCATCAGCGGCCTTCTGGCCAAGAGGCAGAAGAGAGGTTCCCACTCAGGCGTTTCCAGCGAAGCCATAGACGAGGACATCCTTGCTGAGTCTAGAAGAACAACTGCTGAGGCTACTGAAAGAAGAAGGAAACGAGAAGAAGATGAGATTGAACGCATAAAGAAAAGGAGCTTGGAAGAGCAACATGTTCACGACTTGGCGCGGCAATCCGATGACGAAGATACGGCTCAAGTTGATGAAGAAGATGCGGCTCAAGAGGAAGATGCGGCTGCTCTGGAGCAGGCTCAAGCGGATTTTGAGGAAATCGCAGGTGGTAAACAAGGTGAGATTTTTAACCTCGCTGTGACTTATCAAGAAGTGATTACGTGTGCGTTAAAGCATGGCTTGTCAAAAGCTGACATCCGCCGATGGCTAGTAAGCAAGTGCGGTGAACCCTCAGGTAATCATCCAAGCAATGTTTGTAAACTAGGCTTAGCAACCCAATTACCATCATAACAAGTTTCTTCGCACCCCAGGTCACGCTAACCTTAAGGACGTGCTTAACGAAGATACATTAATAGGATATGGTGTCGCGTCTTTAGCATATGATGAAGATGCTACAATCCCACCTACGCGTGGAGGTGCTTGCTCTTGGTTTATCAAAATAATAAAACATTGAGTGATACAGGTTACCTCACACTTTCCTGTCTTGTATCGCAGGCGATGCTGAGAAGACCATACCGGAACAGAGAAGTCAACCTCCTGCACCTTATGTTCCAGAGCGAAGCTCTCATGTTGAGAAGCCTGTCGCAGCTTCCGAGTATGCAGGAGAGCCCTTGGAGGATGTCATCGAAGTTTCTGATGATGTCGAAGCTGACACCCTGGTGATGGAGGAGGATACTAATGCTGCAGCTGAGGAAATGGAGACAGATGCTGCTGAGACTGAGGTTCATGAGCAGGTCGTAGAAGACGTAGCATCACATGCGAATGTGAATGTTCCGATGAGTGCTCCCGAGCCTCACGAGCCTCTCGCACCCGAAGGAGTTCCCGATCGAGCAGCAGCTTCTACTGTTGCCATTCCTCCCGCAGGGATAGAGCCTCCAGAGGTTCCCCAAGCATGGAGTTTTTGGAGCTCGCAGGTGGGAGCTGCAATCGCACCTGTGGCAGCCTATACCCTTCGTGCCAACTATGAGGAACTAGAGCTCGCAGCTGATAGAAGAGCAATGGAGCGAGGACAGACTTCGGCTGTTCCAGCAATGCATATCCCTTCTTTGCGCGAGATCCTTTAAGGAACCGGTATGTTACTATTTTCACATCTTGCACTCTTTATTTACGAGTTTCGTGTTCTAAACTTGAATCAACATTGTTAGGCTTGAAGCAATCTGATGTAGACTGGCTAGTTCGGATGCGTCTCTCCTGCCCTCGGTCATTTACGAGGTATCTAGAGATAGAGCCTTTTAACAGAAGACTATTTTTGACCGAAGCCATCTGGATTTTGGAGCAGCTGTCTGCGGCCACCCCTGCGACTATTTCTCCTCAGAGTGCGCAGCTGCTTTTCAGCATGTGCCAAGGCCTTCATGCCTAAGTTCAAGGCAAGCTGGGCTTCGGGTATCTTGTCAACAGAGTCACCCAGATTTGAGCAGCTGTGAATTTGAAGGGCGGCTTCCATAATCTCGCATTTGAGCGGCGAAAGGTAGAGGAGCAACGACAGAAGGCTGAAGAGGCTGTCAAGCTCTTCAATGAGATGAGCGCCAAGTACGAGCAGCTGAAGCGAGAAGTGGACCAAGTGACAAATATATCACTCTTGTTTTCTCCTGATGACCCCCTGATCAAAGTTTTATTTTTTAAAATAATAGCAAGTATTTGTTTTGAAGCAAAACATTATTGTAATGTTGCTAGGGTTTCTCCCCCCTTTTTTTTATTCAAGGCTTGAACGCCCGTTTTGCCCTTCCCGGGATTTGCTCGAATATTTTATGCGTATCAATTATGACGTCACCTGGTGACATATCCGCCTTGATTTTCGCGCTAACTGCTTATCAGATAAGCACGCTTTCCTTGGGAAGTCCCTCCGTATTATGACCTTCCGTCATTAATTAGGGCACGCCACCGAATCGTCGTAGCCTTTAGTAGGGTAATTGAATGTTACCTCTTTCAAGACGTAAGTGATTGATTCTTACCCCTTTTCCAAGCTTTGCTGACTCAGCTAGGGAACTGGAGGGTCTCCATAAGGTCTATATAAACCCTGCCTCTTGCTGCTTGGGTTCTTCATCCCAAAATGTGGTTTGCCATGAGTCCTTACGACTGCTGGCTTCAACGCTTGTGTTTTGTTGATTCATGGCAATTTCAAGTTGTGAAACCTGAGTTTGTGCTTTGTTCCATAGAAGTAGCTTCCAATATCTTCTTTACGAAGCTTATTGATCTTCATAACCATCGTAAAGAATATGCACATAATACCTCATGCTTGCTCGAAGAATTTTCTTCGTCTATTATGTTTGCAGGTCGTATTTCCGCCTGCTTTCCGGCGAGGTGCAGTGCTGTACTGACCTTCTTACCAACTCGTAATGAACGGGGGGTTTCTCCTCTAGCTTTCCCGGAGGAGAACTATTTGCCTCCACGTTCTTGAACTCGGGGCGGCGAGCCATTGTGCTCGTCTCCGTGGACAAGGAGCCTCCTGCCCCAGGAGTTGCTGCTTGCCTGTTCTTCACCGCCGCATCCGCCTGAACAGGTGGATCATCTGGCATATATCTTGGGGTGATGACCAGACAGAGGCCTTGTCAGATCCTGGGATCTTGAAGATGGCATCGCATAGCTTCTGTAGCGTTTGTAGGCCGTTCATTTTATAGTAAGACTTTTCTTGTCATAGATTTTTGTTCGCCGGCTATTATGTCGCATAGCTCTTTTTAGGACCAATAGGCCGATCATTTTACAGTAAGAATCTCCTTTCTGTAAAACTTTCGCCTGTAGGCTGCTATCTAGATGAATTGTAAGTCATTTTGACTATGTAATTAGCTCAGTATGAGCTTTCGCTTGTAAGCTGCTATCTAGACAGATAAATTGCAAGTCATTTGACTCATAATAAAGCGTTTTGTATCATTTGCTGTTCTTGTTACAACAAATTGTAGTATCGCATGCGTGTTGGCAAATTTTGCCCTTTGTACTTGAATGCGTGCTTGAATGATTATCTTATTTCAAGCTTGAATTCGCACGATGCGTGGTCGCTATAGCTGGCTATCTAATAGATAGATTCGCAGATCATACAGATCATACATTAGAGCTGCTATCTTAGTAGATAAGCTTTTAGATCGTTTGAGATCGCATTTGAATATCGCTGCTATCCTGGTAGATAGGCTTTAGGATCACTTTAGCTCGCATTTACATAGTGCTGCTATCTCGGCAGATAGGCTTTAGGATCACTTGAAATGAGATTTAAGTATTGCTGCTATCTCGGCAGATAGGCTTCGGATCAATTAAAATCATATTTGATTAGTGCTGCTACCTCGGCAGATAGGCTTAGGATCACTTAAGATCGCATTTGCACAGTGCTGCTATCGCGGCAGATAGGCTTTTAAGATCACTTAAGATCATATGTAAATATTGCTGCTATCTCGGCAGATAGGCTTGGGATCAATTAAGATCGTGTTTGCTTAGTGCTGCTATCTCAGCAGATAGGCTTTTGTTAAAAAAAAAACAGAGAGGTAAACGAAGCGATAAAAGATAGCCAAAGTCATAAAATTCTTCCCATATGGGAGAAGTCTTTTATTATAAATACTCTCATATGGGAGAGGCAAAATTACAAGTCCCTCATATGGGAGAGGCTAGGTTACAAATCTCTCATGTGGGAGGAATGACACATGAGTTTATCGCAATACTAGGCGTGAATAAACATTGTAATTTGATGCATGTAAGGTGAGAAGTTAAGGATAATACTTCTTAATCCAGCGCATGTTGACCGAGCTTGGGGTTGTGGCCGTTCCATGCAGCCTCTGTATATTGCAGTAGCCACTGTCAAAGACTTCTTTGACTTCGAATGGTCCTTCCCAGTTGGCTGCGAACTTTGGGTGAGCCGCCTCCCACATGCAGTGATCCGATGCGCGCAAAACCAGGTCCCTGACTGCGAAATCTCGACGTTGGACTGTTCTATTGTACGCGCGAGCGATCCTCTCCTTGTACCGTTTATTAGTCCGCTTAGCTTGCTCTCGCTTTTCTTCCAATAGAATCAAGTCATGATCGCGCTGATTGTCGTATAGTGCACGGAAGGCCAACCTTTCAGAGTTGATTTTCACCTCCGCCGGTACCACAACTTCAGATCCATAGCATAAAAGAAATGAGGAGACCCTTGTAGGGGTCCTCGGCGAAGTTCGATATGCCCACAATGCTAAGTTCAAAGAATCAGCCCATTTCTTGTGATCGTCTGCGACCATCTTGCTCAGGATTCTTAGTAGTGTTTTGTTGGTCGCTTCTGCTTGACCATTCCCTTTTGGATAATAAGGAGTAGAACATATCTGCCTTATGTTGTACTCCACTAGCTTTGCGGCTACCTATCGGTTGACGAGGGGGTACCATTATCCGAGATAATTGTGTTAGGAATCCCGAACCTGTATATGATGTTCTCTAAGATGAAATGGACTACGGCAAGCGCATTCGCTGTCTTCAAAGGTATTGCTTCTACCCACTTGGAGAACAGCTCGGTCGCAGTGAGGATAAACTGGTTCCCATGCGAGGTTGGTCGAATAGGGCCGACAAAATCCAGAGCCCAAGTGTGGAATGGCCATGGTGTCCCCAACGCATGTAGATCTACAGCAGGGGCGTGTACGAGGTTACCTTTGAATTGACACTCCTGGCATCTTCTTACTTTAGCGCGGCAATCTGCCTCCATGGTGGGCCAGAAGTAACCAACTTTGAGAAGCTGTCTGCATAGTTTCGCACCTCCCTGATGCTCCACTTGGTGAGAGAGGTCCATCACCTCTTGTGATACCTTGCTGTCTAGGCATCGAAGTAGGTTACCCTCGTGACCCCTTCGCCAGAGTATGTTTTCTTGCACCACGTACCGGGCTGCTTTCCTTTTTAGCTTTTCGGCTTCTTTTCTCGACTCAGGCTCGATTCCTTGTGTGAGAAAGTCGAAGAGTGGCTTCCTCCAATCCATGTCATCATCGACCAGAGCAATTGTTAGAGAGTCCTTGATCAATGCGCAACTCTCGCAGTTCCCTTGGATTAACGCCGCAGCCGTTGACATGTCCGGCCAGTGAATCCCATACCTTTGGGCTTTTCTATAGATTGACACCTCACTTTCCCCGCAAGTATGCTGGTGAATCTTTTCTAACAGCGCTTGTCCCTCCTGCTGCGAGACGCATCGCATGAGTATTCCGCATGGGCCTTTATAGTAGAGAGTATTGTCATGTATACAATATCCCTTGGTGGATGCCCAGTTTTATTTACTCGTTCCCTCTGCGATGGCGTGTAATATTGGCCTCCTCCAGTCTGCATCATCCATGCATTCATCGTCGCATGCGTCCTCTGTCAACGCCGATGACATCCGTACTTCAATCGAGATTCTCGCGAGGTACTTGTCTGCACTAACCTTATATCCCAGAGTGGCCAAAGCATCAGCATGCCGATTATCTGCTCTAGGTTTGTGCTCGTACCTGACATCACTGAATTGTTGCACTACCTTCTGTACCCAAGTCCGGTAGGGCAATAGATTTACTTCTTTTAATCCATACTCGCCCGAACCTTGTTTGACTATTAGCTTGGAATCCCCCATAACCGTCAAATTGCTTACTTCCAGTGCCCTGGCTGCGCGGAGACCTGCAATGAGAGCCTCATACTCCGCTTCGTTGTTGGTGACTGCAAAATCGAGTTTCGCGGACATTTGTATGACCACTCCATCGGGTTTAGTCAGAACTATTCCAATTCCTCCACCTTTCCTTGTTGACGACTCGTCGAAAGGAAGCGTCCAGTAAGGCAACTCAACTGCGTATATCTCGGGTCCCTCTAGTTCTTCCTCGATCATGGGCTCGTGGCTGTTATCAGGGAACTGTGCTAGCAAATCCGCCACCGCTTGCGACTTGATTGCCCGCGGTCGAACGCACGTGATGTCGTTTTGAGAAATGGTCATATACCATTTTGCCAGTCTTCCGCCAGGAGAAGTGTGAGTCAAGAGGTACTGTATGGGGTCACTCTTTGTAACCACTACCACTTTGTGCGAGGCGAAGTAGTGCTTCAACTTTTCTATTACAAAGAACAGAGCAAGGCAATGACGCTCAATATCTGTGTACCTTGATTCGGCTGGCTGCACTATGCGAGAAATGTAGTAAATCGGCCTTTCTTGCCCTTCATAATATTGATCCAAGAGTGCCCCTATAGACCTCTTTGTTGATGTTAGGTACAGCAAAAGCGGCGATCCGAGCTGGGGCGCGATCATTACCCTTTGTGACGCCAGCAAGTCCTTGAGCCTTCCGAACACGGCCTCATGTTCTGTGGTCCAGTTGTACGCAGCATTCTTCTTGAGTAAATCGCTGAAGCAGAAGGTTATTTCTGCGATCGCAGGGATGAACCTTCGCAAGTAAGATAACTTCCCCAAGATTGTTTCAAAGCACTTTGGTTGTGTGGCGTCGTCATGCTGGTGATGGCTGATACTTTTGCGGGATCAGGTTCGATGCCCTGGCGATGTATTACACATCCCAAGAACTTTCCCGAGGTCACTCCAAATGCGTACTTCATGGGGTTCATCTTTAGTTGGAAACTTCTGCATCTTTCGAATACTTTCCGCAAATCCCCCAAGTGGTCCACTTCTTCCTTGGACTTGACGACCAAGTCATCGACATAAAACTCCACTTCTTTGTGCATCATGTCATGAAACACAGCCATCATGGCTCTTTGATAAGTCGCGCCTGCGTTCTTGAGTCCGAATGGCATAACCGTGTAATTAAAAACTCCCACTGGCGTGATGAATGCAGTTTTCCGTGCGTCTTCAAGGTCCATTTTGATCTGGTTGTACCCACTGAAGCCATCCATAAAGCTGAACATACGATGACCTGCAGTCGAATCGATGAGTAGATCGATGTTGGGCAGCGGAAAATCGTCTTTGGGGCAAAAACGGTTAAGATCTCGGAAGTCCACACAAATGCGAAGCTGCCCATTCTTCTTCACCACAGGCACAATGTTAGCTAACCATGTAGGATGGTGATTTGGCTCGGTGAATTTGTCAGTCGGGAGCTTGACAATTTCTTGCTTGATTTTCACGTTTATCTCCGGCCTGAAGCTCCTTATGCTCTGCTTTACCGGCTTAGATCCTAGAATTACATCTAACCTGTGCATGGTGATGCTCGTGTCCAGACTAGGCATCTCATCGTATTCCCACGCGAACACATCTTTGTACTCAGTCAGAAGCTGCAACAGTCTTTCTTCCTCCTCGCTCGTGAGGCCTGCACTCAGAAAGACTGGTCTCTTCTTTTCTTCGCCTGGGGTTAGGAATACCTCCTTCAGCTCCTGCTTCTGCGGTTTGGGCTTATCCTCCATGCACTCGGGTGCCTCTTTTAGCTTATCCTCCGAAACGTCTGGTGTCGGCTTGTCGAACTCCATGACATGCTCGATTTGATTGATTTGCTCATGGATATCCCCATGCTCGCGTGGGGGTATCCCCGCGCACCTTCATATGCGGTAACATTCCCGTTAGCATAGAAGCTTTCTATCTCTTTGCCCGTGGGATCATGTTTTGCTATCCTTTTCAGGGTGTAAACATTCTTCCTTTGATAGGCAATTCGTGGTGCCTCCTCTCGCGTGGGCAACTTTTCCTTGGCCTCCTCCCTTGTCACCATCACTCCTGCGGGTGATTGATCCTTAATGTCCTCCCATCGAGGCAGAGGAGTTGGATTAAACGGCCCTGGCGTTTGCTCATCTGCTATTTCAGTAAACCATACTGCCTCGGTCATGTGCGCCTCATCCAGATTGAAAGGATTTACCAAAGCTGGTATCTCCACTATTCTGTCGTTCCAGATAGCTTTCATCACCTGGTGAGTTGTCGAGGAGACTGCATCGAAGCGATGAATCCAAGCCCGCCCTATGATCATGTGATACGTAGTGTTCGCATCAATGACGTATAATTTGGCCGAACATTTGATTTTCCCTATTTGGACACCCAGACGGATCCATCCTATCGTCATCCTCGAATCGCTTCCAAATCCCATCAGCGGGGATGGACGTCTAACGATCTTCTGCTCCGGGATTCCCGCTAATTTTAGAGTGTTGAGCGAGACCACATTAACTTCCGCTCCTCCGTCGAAGAACGCCCTTTTGAACTCAACGCCATTGATTATCGCCGTTATGTACAAAGGCTTTTGGTGGCTCGCATCTGTCTTCTTATCGCTTGCGGAGAAGGTTATGAATTTTTCTGTGGAGCGGGACGCCCTGACAACCTTCCCCTTGGAAACCACGATATCTTCCTCGTAGTCTTCCGCTATCCTTAGAATCGCTTTCGTCATTTCCTTCCGGCATTTCTCCAAAAAGTTCATTTCATCGAAGAACCTGCTGAACCCGTGCGACCCCTTCATCCGATCGGCACATTCGTCCTCCGTGTCTATGTTGTAGTCCTCATTTTTGTAGACTTCAGCAACGATGGGTAGACCATCTTCCGCAATCTCTTCGAGGTCCATAATCGCGATCATGGAGACCTCTTTGCCCTTCGGATCTTGCTCCGCATGGGCAGGCAGTGGATTATTTCGCACATCCTGCCTCTGGTCGCTGACAATCAACTCGCCATCTTTCATCTTTCGGCTCACCATGTTTCTGAGCTTCTTGCAGTCAGCCGTGGGGTGCATGATCTCTGGTGGCATTCGCACCACTTTGGGTCCCTCATCATCTCCTTGGAGGGTATCCTTTCGACCGGCGGCAAGATACCGTCTTTACGCCACTGCTTACACAAGTCCATCGCTTCTTCCACCGAGCATGGCAGAGGTGGCGCATCCAAGTTTGTAACCCTGGGCTGCTTTTGCGTAGATACTGTATTAACCTCGGCTTCGCGCCCCCTCTTGTAGCTGAACCTTCCGATCTTAAAGGTAGTTCCAATCAGGGATCGTTCAGGGGCGTGCTTCTTCTTCTGTCTCTCCACTATAGGCTCTATGTTCTTTGTGCATTCGATTAGCTTTGAAAAGGTAGGAGTTTGTAGGTTGATCAGCATACCTTTGTACTCGTCTCGCATGCCTTGCAGACATATTTCCACGAGCCTGCCCTCAAGCACTTCATCTCTGCATTCCAGGAACTTGGCTCTGAATTTCTTGATGAATGTCACTCCATCCTCCTCGCGCTTCTGGCACATGCGAGAGAGATGAATCATTGTCACCTTTTCTTCCACCTGGAAGAATTTGGTATAGAACTTCTGGACCATGTCGTCCCAGGTCTTCACGGATCTGGCCTCCAACGTCCTGTACCACTTATAGGCCACGTTCCCCAGAGATTTCGGGAACTCGCGCATCAGAAACTTGGGATCAGCCCCATTTGGCCCCATCACATCGATGAAACGCATGACATGCTCGTGGGCGTTTCCGTTGACATCTTCGAACTTGTCTCATTTTGGAGCCTTGTACCCGGCGGGGTTAGGCATGAGGTAGATCTCGCGTGGGATAGGGGGATCATTGTCAACCTTCGGGATGATGGTATCAGCGAAAGGTTGATTGGCCAAGAAAGTTTCCATGCGCCGCCGCAGCGATGTCACACTCCGGTGCACTCCCCCCAACAGCAGGAGGAAGGGTTGTTGTGGTCGGAGGCGACACATATGCCGCGGTCGGGCTAGGAGCGTACTGTGAACTCACGTTACCCAACAGTGCCGGCGGAGAAGACAAGGGATATTGTGAGGACAGGTTGGGTGCCAGAGTTGGCGGTTGAGGAATATGAGTGGCAAGAGGCGATATCTGAGCTGTTTGCCCCTGAACTGAGGGTAACTGCACCGTTACCGGTGGGGTTTGCAGATTAGGATTAGGTGGCATGAGTGACACTCCAGTCCCTTGGGTGGTGGAAACTCCCCCTCCCTGAGAGACGGCAGTGGCTGATGTAGGATTCGGGGCAAGGGTTCCCAGAATGGCCATTATCCGATCCATCTGTGCGGATTGAGCCTGAAGGGCCTTTCCCTGATTCTGAATGGTGGCGTTCAGAGCCTCCAACGTCGGAGTCTCTCCGGCGGCCGCAGAAGCGTGACGGGTCTCCTTTCCCGAGGTGGTCTCCGTGGAGGGCGATATGTTACTGACATCATCTTCATGAGACATGGTTGCTTGTGATGGTAAGATTCACGTCGGGTTCACCAAATGTGTACGAGATAATCCTGCAGAGAGAATTCAATATACACCAAGAGTAGGGAATAGAAGGAACACAGGAAGTGTAAGGTTGTGTGTAGGGAGAGAGTAAGACAATAGCACTGTATGAGAGAGAGACATGATTTTGGCAGAGCTTCCGCGTATCTCAGGTGATTCCGCCTCTGTATGGAAGGGTTAACGATCCTATATATAACGAAGAATGTGACCGTTTTAGTGTGGTTAATGCGCCCATTAATGGCAGCTTTATTAGCTTAACCACAACGGCACGTTCGTCCGCGTATATAGGGACCGTTACGGCACGTTACTCGCGTATACCAGAACCGTTATGAGGTTGACCGGGTTGACCTGATTTATGGAGCTCGTGCCATAAATCTCTCAAAGCAGTTACTAGGGGTCGCGCGCGGGTTTGGTTGTCGCTCGCGCGCGACAGGACTTACTCTAGCCTCCAAACCACTAAGTCGGTACAAGTCCCGTGTGGTGGTATGCGAGGGCCCTGTCTCGCAGCCCCCACGTGGATCAGCGCGGCTGGTGATCCAGTGTTTGTGGAGCTCAACTGGGTGTGCTAAGTGGTCGCCACGTGGCTAAGATCTGCCTGTCTAGAAAGCACTATCTACACCCGCACAAAGGCGTTGTTACTTTCGCTGCTATCTAAGCATATAGGCTTTTGGATCACTTAAGATCGTATTTAAACATTGCTGCTATCTCGGCAGATAGGCTTTGGATCGCACAAAGGCGTTGTTATTTTCGCTGCTATCTAGGCAGATAAGCTGTTAGATCACTTAAGATCATACTAAAAATTGCTGCTATCTCGTCAGATAGGCTTTGGATCGCATGGGATCGTATACTATGGCTGCTATCTAGGCAGATAGGCTTTTGTTGTAAGCAAACAAAGAAGCAAATAAAATGATGAGAGACAACTAAGATAATAAAATTCTTCTCATATGGGATAATTCTTTTATTGAAAGCACCCTCATATGGGAGAGTCATAACTATAAGTTCCTCATATGGGAGGAAACAACACATGAGTTCATTGGAGGACTAGACTTACATTCCAAGAGTCATTTGAATCCAATATGTATGTATGTAGAGAGAGAGACTAGGGATAGTACTTTTTTGATCCAGCGCATATTGATCGGACTTGAGGTTGTGGCAGTCCCATGAAGCCTCTGTATGGTGAAGTAACCGCTGTCAAAAACTTCTTTAACCTCGAACGGTCCTTCCCAGTTAGCTGCGAACTTTGGATGGGCCGCTTCCCGCATGCAATGATCTGAAGCTCGCAAGACCAAGTCCCCAACCGCAAAGTCTCGGTGTTGGACTGTTTTATTGTACGCACGAGCAATCCTCTCTTTGTACTTTTTGTTGGTCCGCTTAGCCTGTTCGCGCTTCTCTTCCAACAGAATCAAGTCGTGATCACGTTGATAGTCATACAATGCATGAAAGGCTAGTTTCGCAGAGTTAACTTTTACTTCTGCCGGTACAATGGCTTCAGCTCCATAACATAGAAGGAACGGGGAAACTCCCGTGGGAGTCCTTGGCGAAGTTCGATATGCCCATAATGCTATATTCAAAGAATTGGCCCACTTTTTGTGATCATCTGCGACCATCTTACTCAAAATTCTTAACAGTGACTTGTTGGTTGCTTCTTCCTGACCATTCCCTTTTGGATAATAAGGAGCGGAACAAACCTGCCTTATGTTGTACTCCGCTAGTTTCGCGGCCACCTGACGATTTACAAAGGGGGTGCCATTATCTGAAAGGATTGTGTTGGGGATTCCAATGATGTTTTCTTGAACGAAATTGACCACTGCGAGCGCATTGGCTGTCTTGAGCGGTATTGCCTCCACCCACTTAGTAAACAACTCGGTCGCGTTTAGGATAAACTGGTTCCCATGCGAGGCCGGTCGAATGGGGCCAACAAAATCTAGAGCTCAAGTGTGGAACGGCCATGGCGTTCCTAAAGCGTGTAGATCTACAGAGGGAACATGCACGAGGTTGCCCTTAAATTGGCATTCCTGACATCTCTTTACCTTGGTACGGCAATCTGCCTCCATTGTGGGCCAAAAATAACCAACTGTGAGGAGCTGTCTGCATAGTTTTGCACCCCCATGATGCTCTACGTGGTGAGATAGATCCATCACCTCTTGCGCTTCTAGGCTATCTAGGCATCGGAGTAGATTACCCTCATGACCCCTCCGCCAGAGTATGTTTTCCTGCACCACATATTGAGCCGCCTTTCTTTTAAGTTTCTCGGCTTCCTTTCTCTGCCCGGGCTCGATTCCTTCTGTGAGGAAATCAAAGAACGGCTTTCTCCAATCTGTATCATCGTCAACCAGGGCAACTTCTAAAGAATCCTTGATTAATGTACAACTTTCACAACTTCCCTGCATTATCGCGACAGCTATGGACATGTCTGGCCAATGAATCCCGTATCTTTGGGCCTTTCGATAAATAGACACCTCACTTTCTCCACAGGTGTGCTGGTGAATCTTTTCTAATAACGTTTGTGCCTCCCGCTGCGAGACGCATCGCATGAGTATTCCTCCCGGACCTTTGTAGTAAAGGGCGTTATCATATATACAGGACCCCTTTGTGGATGCCCAGTTTTCTTTGCTTGTTCCCTCGGCCATTGCACGCAATATTGGTTTTCTCCAGTCTTCCTCATCCATGGACTCATCCTCGCATGTGTCCTCCATCAATGCGGGTGACGTTCGGACTTCAATTGAGATCCTCGCAGGGCATTTGTCTGCACTAACTTTAGATCCCAAAGTAGCTAAAGCATCAGCATGTCGATTATCAGCTCTAGGTGTGTGTTCGTACTTGACATCGCAGAATTGTTGTATCAGCTTTTGCACCAAAGTCCGATAGGGTAACATATTTACCTCCTTCAACCCGTACTTGCCTGAGGCTTGTTTGAAAATTAACTTAGAATCTCCCATAACCGTTACATTGCTTACTTCTAGTGCCCTGGCCGCACGAAGTCCTGCGATGAGAGCCTCATACTCCGCTTCGTTATTGGTGACTGGGAAATCTAGTTTCGTGGACATTTGGATGACTTCCCCATCTGGTTTAGTCAAAACAATTCCAATTCCTCCACCTTTCCTTGTTGATGATCCACAAAAATGAAGCATCCAATATTGTGACTCAACTGCATAGATCTCAGGTCCTTCAGTTCCTCCTCGATCATGGGCTCATAACTGTTATCTTGAAACTGTGCCAGAAGATCCGCCACTGCTTGCGATTTGATTGCTCGTGGTCGAACACACGTGATGTCATATTGTGAAATGGTCATATACCACTTTGCCAACCTTCCGCAGGGAGAAGTGTGAGTCAAGAGATACCGTATGGGGTCTCTCTTTGTAACCACCACAACTTTGTGCAAGGCGAAGTAGTGTTTTAACTTTTCTATCACAAAGAACAAGGCAAGGCAATGGTGTTCGATGTCTATGTACCTTGATTCAGCTGGTTGCACTATGCGAGAAATGTAATAAATCGGCCTTTCCTGCCCTTCATATTCTTGAGCCAAAATCGCCCCTATAGATTTCTTCGTCGACGTCAGATACAACAAAAGCGGCGATCCAAGCTGTGGGGCGATCATTACCCTTGGCGATGTCAGCAAGTCCTTCAGCTTTCCAAATGCGGCCTCATCTTCCTCTGTCCAATAATATACAACATTCTTCTTGAGGAGATCGCTGAAGCAAAAAGTTATTTCTGCGATAGCTGGAATGAATCTCCGCAGGTAAGATAATTTCCCCAGGAACGTCTTCAGAGTGCTTTGATTATGTGGTGCCGTCATGCTAGTGATAGCCGATACTTCCGCGGGATCAGGCTCGATGCCTTGGCGATGTATTACGCATCCCAAGAACTTCCCCGAAGTCACTCCGAATGCACACTTCATGGGATTCATCTTCAGCTGGAAACTCCTGCATCTTTCAAATACCTTCCGAAGGTCCCCCAAATGGTCCGCTTCCTCTTTGGACTTGACAACCAGATCGTCAACATAGAAATCCACTTCCTGGTGCATCATGTCGTGAAATAGAGCCATCATTGCTCGCGGATAAGTCGCGCCCGCATTCTTGAGCCCAAAAGGCATGACCGTGTAGTTAAAGACCCCCACCGGCGTAATGAACGCGGTTTTCCGTGCATCTTCAGGGTCCATTTTTATCTGGTTATATCCACTGAAGCCATCCATGAAGCTGAACATCCGGTGCCCCGCAGTGGAATCGATGAGCAGATCGATGTTGGGCAGTGGGAAGTCGTCTTTGGGGCAAAAGCGGTTAAGGTATCTGAATTCGACGCAAATGCGAAGCTGCCCGTTCTTCTTTACGACAGGCACAATGTTAGCCAGCCAAGTGGGATGATGATTCGGCTCGATAAACCTGGCAGTCAATAGCTTGACAATTTCTTGCTTAGTTTTTACGTTTATCTCTGGCTTAAAGCTTCTCGCGCTTTGCTTTACCGGTTTAGACGCCGTGATCACATCCAATCTATGCATTGTTACGCTCGTGTCCAAACCAGACATTTCATCGTACTCCCAGGCAAACACATCCTTGTATTCAGTCAGCAGTTGCAGCAATCTTGCTTCCTCATCGCTTGTGAGGTCTGCGTTCAGAAAAACAGGCCTCTTCTTTTCTTCGCCTGGGCTCAGGAACACCTCTTTCAGTTCCTGTTTCTGGGGTTTCGGCTTGTCCTCCATGCAATCAGGTGCTTCTTTCAGTTTGTCCTCCAAATCCTCTGGTGTTGGCTTGTCTACCTCCGGATGTGTTCAATCTGATTGATTTTCCCAGGGATATCCCCATGTTCGGATGGGGGTACCCCCGCGCACCTTCATATGCGGTAGCATTTCTTTCCGTTGGAGTAGAAGCTTTCTATCTCCTTGCCCGCAAGATCATGCTTTACCACTCTCTTCAAAGTGTACACGTTCTTCCTTTGGTAGGCGACCTGCGGTGCCTCTTCGTGTGAGGACACTTTTATTTGGCATCCTCCCTTGTCACCATTACTCCTGCTGGTGACTGATCCTTAATGTCCTCCCATCGAGGCAGAGGAGTTGGATTGAATGGCCCTGGCGTTTGCTCGTCATCCATTTCAGTAAACCATACCGCTTCAGTGAGATGCGCCTCATTTAAATTGAAGGGATTTACCGAAGCTGGTATTTCCACCACTCTGTCATTCCAGATGGCCTTCATCACCTGGTGAGCTGTTGAGGGAACCGCGTCAAAAAGATGAATCCAAGCTCGCCCTATGATCATGTGATGCGTAGTATTCGCATCAATAACATAGAATTTAGCTGAACACTTGATTTTTCCTATCTGGATGCCTAGGCGAATCCATCCCATCGTCATCCTAGAATCACTCCCGAATCCCATCAGTGGGGATGGGCGCCTGAAAATCTTCTTCTCCGAGATTCCTGCCAAATTTAGAGTGTTGAGCGAGACCACGTTGACGGCTGCTCCTCCATCAACAAATGCCCTTTTGAATTCGACGTCATTGATCACCGCTGTAACATACAAGGGCTTCAGATGACTCGAATCCGTCTTCTTGTCACTTGCGGAGAAAGTCATAATCTTCTCAGTAGAGCGAGACACCCTAACAAATTTTCCATTGGAGACCACGATGTCTTCCTCGAATTTTTATGATACTCTTAGAATTGCCTTCGTCATCTCTTTTCGGCATTTCTCCGAAAAGTTCATGTCGTCAAAGAACTTGTTGAACCGGTGCGACCCCTTCATTCTGTCAGCACGCTCATCCTCCGTGTCTATGTTGTAGTCCTCATCGTTGTGAAATTTCAGCAATGATAGGCAGACCGTCTTCCGCAATCTCTTCAAGATCCATAATCGCAATCATGGCTACCTCTTTGCCTTTCGGCTCTTGCTCCGCATGAGCCGGCAGCGGATTGTTTCGCACGTCCTGCCTCTGATCGCTGACAATCAACTCGCCTTCCTTCATTTTTCGGCTCACCATGTGCCTAAGTTTCTTGCAGTCAGCTATGGGGTGTATAATTTTTCCGTGGCATTCGCACCACTTTGGGTCCCTCATCATCTCCTTAGAGGGTATCCTTTCAAGCGGAGGCAGAACTCCGTCTTTACGCCACTGTTTGCATAAGTCAATCACCTCTTCTATCGATCACGGCAGAGGTGACGCATCTGAAGTTGTAACCCTGGGCTGCTTGTGTGGTGACATTGTATTGACCTCAGCTTCGCGCCCCCTCTTATAATTAAACCTTCCAATCTTGAAAGTGGTTCCTCCCGAGGGTCGTTCAGGGGCATGCTTCTTCTTTTTCCTTTCCACTATAGGCCCTATTTTCTTTGTACATTCAATCAACTTTGAAAAGGTAGGAGTTTGCAGGTTGATTAACATACCTTTGTACTCATCTCGCATGCCTTCCAGGCATATCTCCACGAGTTTCCCCCAAGCACTTCATCTCTGCACTCCAATGATTTGGCTCTGAATTTCTTGATGAAGGTGACTCCATCCTCCTCGCGCTTCTGATACATACGAGAGAGATGAATCATCGTGACCTTCTCCTCCATCTGGAAGAATTTCGTGTAGAACCTTTGAACCATGTCATCCCAAGTTTTGACAGATCCGACCTCCAGCGTTCTATACCATTTGTAGGCCACATTTCCCAAAGATTTCGGGAACTCACGCATCAGCAACTTGGGATCGGCCCCATACGGCCCCATTACATCGATAAAACGCATGACATGCTCGTGGGCATTCCCGTTGACATCTTCAAACTTTTCCCACTTAGGGGCTTTATACCCTGCGGCGTTGGGCATCAGATAGATCTAGCGTGGGATAGGCGGTTCGTTGTCGACCTTCGGAATGATAGTGTCTGCAAAAGGTTGATTGGCTAAGGTCTCTATGCGCCGCTGCAGCGATGTCATACATTCCGGTGCATTCCCTCCAGCAGCAGGGGGAAGGGTTGTAGCTGGCGGGGACACATATGCTATGGTCGGGCTAGGGGTGTAAGCCATGTTGCTCAGCAGTGCCGGCGGAAGAGGCAAGGGGTACTGTGAAGAGATATTGGGTGCCACGGTTGGTGGTTGGGGAATGTGTGTGGTAAGGAACGGTATTTGGGCCGTTTTCCCCTGGACGGAGGGTAATTGCACCATTGCTGGTGGAGTTTGCGAATTAGGGTTAGGTGGTGTAGGCACTACTCCAATACCCTGGGTGGTAGAGGTTCCTCCTCCCTGAGAGACAGCAGTACCCGATGTCGGATTCGGGGCGAGGGTTCCCAGGATGGCCATTATCCGATCCATCTGTGCGGATTGAGCCCGGAGGGCCTTTTCCTGATTCTGGATAGTGGCGTTTAAAGTCTCCAAAGTCGGAGTTCCGCTGGCGGCTGCAGAAGTGTGACGGGTCTCCTCTCCCGATGTTGTTTCCGTGGAGGGGGATCGGTTGCTGACGTCCTCTTCGTGAGACATGGTTGCTTGCAGTGGTAAGTTTCACGTCGGGTTCACCAAATGTGTACGAGAGAATCCTTTGAAGAGGATTTAATATACACCTAGAGCAGGGGATAGAAGGAACACAGAAAGAGTAGGGTGTGTGTAGGGAGAGAGTAAGACAATAGTAACTGTATGAGAGAGAGAAAGAATTTTGGCAGAGCTTCCACGTAGTTCAGGTGATTCTCTTATGTAAGGAAGGGTTAACGATCCTATATATAGTGGAGAATATCACCGTTGTAGTGGGTTAATGCACCCATTAATGGCGGCTCAATTAGCTTAATCACAACGGCACGTTCGTCTGCATATATAGGGACCGTTACGCACTTCGTCCGCGTATACCGGAACCGTTATGAGGTTGACCAGGTTTATGGAGCTCGTGCCATAAATCTCTCGAAGCAGTTACTAAAGGTCGCGCGCGGGCTTGGTTGTCACTCGCGCGCGACATGACTTAATCTAGCCTCCGAACCACTAAGTCCCTACAAGTCCCGTGTGGCGGTATGCGAGGGCCATGTCTCGCAGCCCCCACGTGGATGAGCGCGGGTGGTGATCCAGTGTGTGTGGAGCACAGCTAGGCGTGCTGGATGATCGCCACGTGGCTAAGATCTGTCTGTCTAGAAAGCACTGTCTACATATGTCTAAGTAACTTATAAGGTATTTTCAGATGAAAGACATTGGAGACAAAATTCAGAAATTTAATTGCTGAAGGTACTAAATTTGGCATATTATTTTGTAAATCACCCTTCTGTTTTGTGTTAGTTCCTTGAAACATCTTCTTGACATAATGTCTCATACAACTCGGTTTTTTGGAGCTTTATCCACAAATTCTTCCGCCTTAATGTATTTACTTATTTTGGTTTTAGAAAGATTGGACAATGAAGTATTTGTGAAGTTGCATAAAAGATTGACTTTTGATACATTATTGATTTGAACCAAGCTTTAGGTCCAAGACTGTTATGAGCTCTCTGCAGAATACGACGGGAAACAAGACCCGTGAAAGGAGGAATTATGAAAGAGGCTGACAAGCTTAGATGCTGGCGATTCCATCGTTGTTGCAAATTCCTTCTCCTACATGCGGAGCTTAGCTAATTTGGTTGAGGAAGTGCAGATCGTTTACAAACTAAGGATTAATTTGAAGAAAAGGTGATTTTGCAGACGAGGCATCTGCAACCACCGAACCAGACATTGAAGAGACTCTGAAGAAGCTTGCTTGTGGTGAAACTAAAGAAATCGCCTGAAAGAAGTCTTTGATTCGTTGAACATCAGACCCGTGAAACCTGGAGGAATTATGAAATAGGCCGACAAGCTTTGATGCTGGCGATTCCATCGCTGTTGCAAATTCCTTCTCCCACATGCCGAGCTTAGCTAACGTGGTTGAGGAAGTGCATATCGTTTACAAACTAAGGATTAATTTGAAGAAAAGGTAATTTTGCAGATGAAGCATCTGCAACCACCGAATCAGACATTGAAGAGACTCTGAAGAAGCTTGCTTGTGGTGAAACTAAAGAAATCGCCTGAAAGAAGTCTTTGATGCGTTGAACAATCAGACTGGGGACTTGGTTTTCACAGCAGATCCTACTCATTCTGTCTATAGATCTTTTCTTCAAAAACATGGAAGGTGGGTTCTGCAGTTTAAATGTGCAAATCTGCAGGGTTTCCATTCTTTTGAATCTTTAATCCGAATCCTATCGTCAACGGTGATTGTGTTTTTTCCCAGGGTACGACACTGTTTGACCGAGTTGTATGGTATAGATATTGCTCCTGATGACAAGCAAGAGCTTGATGGGGCTTTGCAAAGAGAGGTATATACTTTGAATTAAGATTTTTTTTCCATGTCTTTGATTTTTTGTAATTGAAATGTAGTGGTGTAGTCCTTCTGAGTAAAAACATAGTGTGAAAAAGATGTTTGTAGTAGTTAATTAGCAATGCTTTCAGATTTGATTAGCAAAGTTTCACTGCCAATCATTTTTTTCGAAGTTTTTCATGTTTAAAGTTGCCATAAGGGGTATGCTTACAGTACCTCGCATTCACTATAGTTTTCACATTTTGCATATTTATAACAAAATAGGAAATTCGAAATACTTTTAATTTGATATTCTTACAAAAATTATGACAACTTTCTGATTTAGAATTCACTGTTTAACGTATACTATGGGGCTGTTTGGATGAGCTGAAATAAGTGAGGTTGAGCTTGAAATCTCATTTCAAACATTTCTCTAAACATATATTTTTATTTTTTTGAAATGCAATTTAATATTCGAGTCCAATCATGCCGTTAATGAAAGGGCATTTGTATGCGTGTACACTCTAACAATTTTATATATAAAGAGGCTTAGCCTCTTACATGCAGGTGACATCGCAGTGTTTTGGCACAGCTGGCCCAACTATGCTTTATGCTTTTAATCTGTCGTGGAGCGGTTATTATTTGTTTTCTTTTGGTGAATTTGGAGCTGGGGTTGCAATGTTTAGTCTTGCTTTATAACTCGCAAACCATTTTTCCTGATTGTAAATGGAGTATTTGCGAATGCTCAGTTCAAGTTGGTGCAATTGCCACCAACTTGGCTTATAAAACCCATTACCAATTATAGTGTCCTGGCACTTTGGCCTTTCTTGAGCAGTACCTTGGCCTTTCTTCACGATTGATAATATGGCCAAAACAGTTCTGCTTTCAGAAATTTTCACAGTACCATTGTAATTTGTCTTGTGAAACTACATGCTTTGTTAGACTCCTCTGACTCGGACATTTTAAAATTGTCTAATGAACTGATATTTCAGCATTTGTTTGGTTTCACATTCATTTATATTCATTTAAATTGATTTCACCGTGACTCATTGGTACAAAACTAAATATTTGAAACCCTCAACTTCTTTTACGAATCTTGCTTTGTAATTGACAAAGTTTACTGTTCTCCTGTTGCATTTTCATTTACTTGTTCTTGGTTATATTTTGTATGGCTGCTGTTTTCCCTCTTGATTCATTGATTATTGTTTCTATTATTTTTGCAATTGTAAAGGGTTCCTATTCCACCAATATGTATTTGTTTATTTTGGTAGATACTGCAATGTTTAGGTGCTGCGACTGTCATTTTATGGACTGCACCACTGTTTTCTTGTGATGAGGGAGTGAAATTTGCACTAAAAAATGTTATTTCGGACCATAAAGAACCATTATATGAATTTCGCGCATTGTTGACGGGAGTGAATTTGATGAATTCAAGAAATTGTATGGCATTGTGAGGTCATTTGTATTATGGAAGACTCTGGTTATTGGTTTATGATTTTTCTATGTTTTAGTAAGCTAATAACATACTCCATATTTTTTTTGCAGACTCTCGTGACTGGTTTTGCAAGAATTTACGGACACCCTCAAAGTCACTGGCTTCCTATTCGCAGGTTTGTGCTGTGAACTTTGTCCAAGAAATTTTTCGTAGTTAATATCTGTTTTGATTTGCGTGTTGCGTCTACTACCCTGGGATCATTTGTATTGTGTCTGTAATGGCTAGCAAAAGTATGCCACCAGTGTTCACTATTGGCTAAAGGATGTGTTTGCTACTATCGTTTATGGTTGTTTGGCGTCAGGTTGAATACATTGGTGGAGTTTCATGTTTTCGTGATGCTTGAGAGTTGGAGTCTGTAATTTCAATTTCATTAGTTATCATAACCCTTCTCTTTCTCTCTGGGCGCTCTGCTTGCTGACTTCTCCTCTCTCTGAACAGCCTCTGACGAGTGGCCTCCAAGCTGGAGCTTCATGTACAAATGGCTCCTTGTAGAAGCGTGTGCTGCTCGACGTTTCTCTGCTTGCCAGGAGACAGTTCTTTGAAATGCCACAATCCCTTGCTATCTCAAGTTCTCACTTCAGTGTTGCAGGTATGTATCTCACTCGACTCTTCTTCATATTGTGGCACTTGGCATCTTTAACCTGGTAACTCTGTTTGATTTATGATTATAAACATTATTTGAATCTTCTGTAATGTTCAATTTGGTAACTTGTTGATTCCCATGGAGCTATAGGGTTCTGAAAATTCGTGAAGCTAAATTCACTACCCATGAATTCAATTGTTTTTGGTTATATGATTGTCGAGTTACCATCAAACAAGCCAAATGTTTTTTCTTCATGTCAGATGTAGGAGATATGTTGTTTTAGATGAATTGGTGGTTGGAAAATGTGTACTTAGGTCTAGGGTATGATTTATATTTTGTGTTTGTAGCTCCGATCATCATACACCCAGCGAAGTTGAAATGACCTTAGAGGAAAGTCTTGTTGGTCTTCGGCTCTTTGCTGGTTATAGTCGTAGTTAACGGAATAACAACTTCACCCAATCATAGTTCGATTAAGAATTTGTTAGTCTGATGTAATTAAATCTCAAATGAGCAGAAAATGTCCTGAAGTGAGACTGCGAGAGGTTAACTGAACCCTATTATGGAATAGAGATCAAGCCATGTACTGTTTTCTTGACAGATGAAGCAAGAAAAATGGTACGATAACTTAGTTTATTTGTTTGTTAAATTATTAGTAAACATATCCTCGAATTTTCTGCCCGTTTCTTGAGATAAGGAAAAGTAACAGCATGATACCAGAATTTTCTGTCCGTTAAATTATTGTGAAGATTTGAAACATACATTTGTGCATATCTTGCGGGGGGAGCTGGTTCTAAAATAACCGATGAAGGTCTGGAGTTTGAAGCAAACATCTTTGGCCACTATGTGGAATCGGCATTGAGACTAAGGGCAGAAACATTATGTCTCATGTCCCCCGAGGTATGAAGTTTATTGTAGTATATCGTATAGGTATTCTATTACGCACCTACATATTTATTCTAAGTAAAAGAATCTAATTTGTACACACACAGGAACGGAAAGATCTACTAGCAGGCTTCAATGCACATCTAAAGAAGCAGTGCATCATCCTTATGACTCCTGCAATTACCGAACATCAGCATTGGTAATAACATGTGTAGATTCAGGATTTCTTGTGTGATGTGCACTATTAGAAGTTTACAGAATGATGTTTGTTACAAACATGCTACGTGTAGTGTAGATGATCAGACGCATATGTACAGTTCCTTTTGAAATGTTATATTGTTTTTGTATATTACCATATCTATGTTTCTATACCAATGTAGGGCTTGAATAAAAGCAAGCGCATGACAGAACCGCATCCATAAAACCAGCTTCAACGCAAAGGCACGCCGCGCGCAACGTGCGCGGAGTGTTTCCTAGTGAGATCAAAACAACATTTGATCTCTCTAGAAGCCTCTTGACGTCGTTTCTATGTTCTTCCCACATTCTCATATATCCCTAGGGTCTCCTTGATTCGTTACAACCCTAGCAATCGGCAAAATCTCTTGCTGTTTGTGGTTGTCTTGTTTGATTTGCACCACTACCCAACCTAAAAACCATGTTTATGGGGATACAACGGTGGATCTTGAGGAGATGGATGTTGATGTTTATGAGGTTCAGTCGTTCCATGCATGCGGTAATTTGACTAGGTGATTTAGATAGAAAATTGATATAATTTTGGGTAATTTATATTTTGTACCCACGAATTATGGTAAATAGGCAGTGTGTACCCTCAGTGTTCATGGATTGACAAGGAACACCCCTATTCAGCGTCAAAATATTTACATATAAGGCCCTTATGTGACCATCCGTCAAGTTAGTGTGAGTTGGGCGCGGGGACCACCTATAGAATTTGTTTATGCTCATATTATCCTCCAGAACTAAGTAAAGTCTCTTTTGGCCTTAAAAAGTTGTATATATTACCATAGTTAGTAAAAACGGGACGAAAATAAAATGTGATACGGTACGTACGTGTATTATATGATTTTAGTTTAAAAATACGTTTGTAAAAATTTGGCTTAAAAATACGCGATTTGATTAATTCGAGTTTTCTGCATACGTGTATAGTTCGTATACTAGTTATTCATTCAGAATAAAAAATACGGGTGCATTTCTTACTATTTTGGCATAAATAATGAGTTCTTTGTGTCACACATTGTCATCTTTTCATATTTTTATTAAATATTTATAAATAATTTGTAAAGCATGTACTCAATTATTTATCATTTATGATATTTACACTATTTACTCATAACTAATTACTCGTGTAAAATATTATCATACTATTCAAACTAGTTCTGTAAATAAAAAGATACTACAGATTCCCTTATCTTAAACATGTATTATTCAAAACTTAATAATGTAACAGATAAGACTCAAGATGCACATACACACACACACACATACATAATTATAGTTATTTTAAATTAATATTTTAAAAGTTTTATAATAATACTTGTAAATATTTATAACAATAAATATTTAAAATAGATAAATAATATTTTTTTTAATAAAAACTAATTACTAAAAGTTACGCTATTTTGGGTGATAATTTATTCACTGCAGTATTGTTTTCAAGAAGTTTTATTCGGAAGTATTGTACGCGAAAACGTAAAATATGACTATTAAACTATTTTGCTCAAAAATTCGAGTATTTTTATTAGGTCCCACAATAGTACGAAATTTGAAAATATTTTTATTTATACGTACGGACCGGTATTAAACGGAAAAATTCGAAGTATTTACTAACTAGGTATATTACCAAATGTTTATTATGAATTTACCCTTCATGCCTAATAAAAGCTATAATGATGATTTTTGGATGCGTTTGGTTGATTTTGTTTGGACTTTGTCTAAATACTAATTTTACAACTAAAATATTTATACAAATATAGTGAACGACAAATGGGAACGATAATAGCGCGGATTATGTCAGACCTCTGGTTCAAAATGGTTCTTTGTCGACATACCCGTTCCTTCTTAATAATATACATCATACAATCACACTGGCGTAGTTGAAAAATCAATTTTACCTTTCATCTCATCTAAATTCTTAGATAGTTATGATGTTCTCCTTTAAAACATAATGAAAAAAGAAACAAAATCATAATATTTTCCAGTAACATATACTAGTACAAGATTAGTTAATTGATCAAACAACACAGTCCAAACACAAAATGCTGCAGAATTATTTGTTACCAATAAGAAAGGGAAGATTACAGTTCAAGCAATGATAAATTGGAAGAGATCAACTTCCGGAAGCTACCCAGAAACAGAGCAACGCGGACAACATCAAACAATGAACGGAAACAGCAAAGTGAAACAAAACCCATTAAGTGTCGCTCCACCACTGTCCGAATCCTAGCTATGGAAGCTTTCACGACCACTTTCCCTTCAATTTCACATTACCTTCCAAATTATCGAATACCATCGATTTTGAACAGAGCTCGACTATAAGAAATTCAAGGTGGTTGTGCGAAGAATATGAAGACGAAGTTGAGCAGAATCGTACCGGCGAATCCTGACAGGATCCAAGCTATGGATCGTGCCTTCTTCAGTAGAAATTGAAGAACAAAACGAGAAATATAGAAGGATTGAGAATGAGACTTGAAGAAGAGGTGAGAAAGAGATTCAGAGAGAGAATCGAAGATGAAGAAGAAGTTTCAGAATACCCACCTAAAATACAGTACAAGTCTATGATACAGTACAAGTCTCTATATAATAGACACACACATTTTTTGATAATAACAAAATACCCCTAAAATACATCGCTCTATTATGACTAACCCCAAAAGCAAACCTATTTTCACTCCCCCCCCCCCCACGATCATGACAATACCCACCTCTCCAAATCATCCTTGTCCTCAAGGATGAAGAATTGCATAGGCTACATGCTGCAACACAGATGAAAATGTACATCTCTTGATGTAGCAGTAACAAGAACTCTTAAACCTTTCCCACAGACACATCCATCGGTGATTGTGAATTGGTGACCCTGGAATGATGCCAAATAACGACCACGCTGTGCAAGTGTAGCAAAGTGTGGTGATGTAACCTGAATGTACATCCCTGAGTATCCGAGGTATAGCAACAGTAATCCAACCACGAATGGTAGTCTATGCTTTGTTCTGAATCTCTACAATTTCTTTATCAATTGACAGTGAGCAACATTCCTCAAAATGATTGTCAGCCTTGTACTGAGAAGCATCCCATAATTGCGTTGTTCGCATAGCTGCAGCGAGGCTCATAAGAAATTCCAGAAATGCATGTTCCTTGTCAAAAAATAAAACTCATAGCTTGAAATAATTCATTTAGACAAGTGAGTTCCCACCACTTACTTAGATGCTCTGGGGAGCTGCAATTCAGTTTGAGGCTGCCATTAATTAGGTACTTGGACCATTTAAATTCTTTATGCATTAGCTCTTCATTTTTCATATGTGAAAGCTCCTGTAACCCACTGCCCCACAAGCTTCCGTAATAAAACATTCTCTTCAATGAGACCTTGACCTTGCCGAAAGGAGTAGTAGCAGATAAAATTTCCCACTTGAAAGGTAGTGTGTACCCTGAAAATATAACCAAATTCACCTGTTTCATATCCAGTGTACAGAACCAATATGGTGTCGCGGTAGAAGACATGATTTGCTTTGCTTCAAGGTCTGGTCTGTATGAGCTGCGATAGGAAATTGAGATTTCTTTCTCGCTCTTGCTGGTGTTACTTGACCGAGACTCCTTAATAATTTTCAAATTCCGATAACTCCATGTCCCCACCTGTATTTTCCATAATTCTTGAATGGACAAGATTGATAACTGCTTACAAGAAATTCCAAAATTGAATGTTGTGGAGCTTGGGCGTGCAGTGCCTTCATGAAAATGGATCAGGTAGACTTCCTGAATTTTCCAATTGCCACCTAGAAGTCCATGCTTCCACAATGACAAATTTTTACAAGAATACTTTATCCATTTGTGGTCTTTCCATTTGCTGAAGTAACTAATCTGCCCATCCGTTTTAATAGCGAATTTTTTACTCACTTCCAGTGCATCCATTTCACAAACATTTGAACACATCTCAGTTAGCAAGTATATAATTGTCAACATCTTATTTTCGAGTACCTCATACCTGAGTTGGCACCACTTATTGGCTGCAGCACAAAGACATCAGTATATCGCTTAATTTGCAGCATGAACTAAAACTCAAATAAGCCACTCTTTGTGATCCTGGGAATGACTAGTGAACCACTATGCTTAGAACTCTTATGGAAAACAAATTCTTCAACATTTGATAGAGAAGTTAATGGAATATTTCTCCTATGTCTGACCAACTCCAACTCCTCATTACACCTTCCCTCCAGCCTCAATACAAGAACAAATAGTTTGACATTCAGTTCAACATTAAGGGCATTCTCTAGCCTTTCAACAACTCTTAGTTCACAGTGAGCCTTCAAACTACCCCTTCCAGTTCCGCCTGGGTTTGGTCCTATAAACCACACTCCATTTTGAACATTCTGCAAATCATTACTAGTAGCATTTGTACACTTGAGCCACCCCAGGATTGGAATTCCAAACTTCATTTCCATTAAAAGCCAAAAGAAGTTCTTCGCCACTAACACATTTATTATGAAATCATCTCAAATAAGATCAACATTTAACATGTTCATTTCACTGCATAATAACTTCCCAAGTTGAGAGAACTTACAGATTGTCTTAGAACCAATACCACCGGCTGGTTGTGCAAACATAGCTACTGTGACATCTTCATAAGAATCAACACTTCAATTCCTGTTGTGGTCGATGTCACCAAATTCTTAGACTTAGAAACCACATCATTCTGATTTGCCTTTTTGGTTATGCACTTCTCCACTTCCAAACTATTTTTGCAATGTAGAACATAATCATCCATTTCTCTGGCAACATCCTCCTTGGAAGAGCATTGGCTATCAATTGCAAAGAAATTCAATGCATCGGGCAGAATCATCACGAATTGTTTGGGCTAATGTACTTAACCCTCGTGACTCCATTTGCTTCCTTATAGATGAACCAACAGCTTCAACTTGTTCCACCTTCCTTCTGCATTCTCTAGAAACCTGATCTGAAGTCTCATTCAAGTCCATTGATACAAAGCTAATTTCCATTTTACAACATCCGTCGAAGATATTTTTCTTTTTTGAAGGAAATGCAAAGCTAAAAATGCATCTACTAACTCTTGGTACTGTATTAGAGCTTGAAAAGTTGGGGAATCATGAAGTATGTTAATTTTCTCAACATGTCCATGCTTAGAAAAGAGTTGGTGCAACATGTCACGAGTAATTTGATACCTTGCACCTTGAATTGTCACTAGAAGAAGAGTGCTGGTATAATTTTCTTCTTTGAGGCCTTTTGTCGAACACATCGCAGACATGTTCAATCTTCTACTTCCTCCACCCAATTTTTCAGTCACAGTCCTTTCGTTGTATCTAGTATCAGCGGTATTGGTGAAGGTCTTGAACATATGATCCATTCGTACCTCCCAATTGTCGAGCATCTTGTCCAATCTTTCGAACCCGTCGTTCATCGTCTTGGTAACTTCGATCTTGAAGCTCTGCAGCGTTTCAGCATACGAAGGCAGTTTGATAGAGCCAGTCGTTTTCCTCTTCAGTGGATAGCCCTCTAGCTTTTATTTCAATGACGGAAACCTCACCGTTTCGGTAATGTTCTTCAGCGGAAAAGCCCTAATTCGGTTCGTAACCTGGCTATGATACCAGTTGACAGGATCCAAGCTATGGTTCGTGCCTTTTCAGTAGAAATTCAAGAACAAAATGAAAAATAGAGAAGGATTGAGAATGAGACTTGAAGAAGAAGTGAGAAAGAGATTCAGAGAGAGGATTGGAGAAGAAGAAGTTTCAGAATGTCCGGTCATCGATTAGAAAATTTGTTGAATAGGTATGTTCTTACAATACGTTTGACAAATGGATATCAATATTAAAGTCCAATTTTTTTATTCTAAACGATTAACTTAATCCATCCCATTAATGAAATTGATTACAACTTAACTGTTAAGCGATATTTTCACCTTATCCAGTCCGCTCTCTCTTTCTCTCTCTCTCTCTTATGATATTGAAAAAGATGAAGAACCAGAAAATGGAAAGGGAGAAAGATGATGAAAGCATCAAATCAATTCATGAATGAAATGAAATACAGATCTAGAGTTATATTCCTCACAAGAGAGGAATTACAAATACTAAGAATAATGTGGCCAAAATGCAAAAAGAAAAAGTTGCTAATAACAGTCCTCGTGTGGCAGCCAATCAGGTGCTGCCACGACACCTTTCCTAGCTGACACGGACCAACAGGAAGAAAAGAAGATAACTAACACAGCTCATAGTAAAACGACAACGTTCCACTAATGAACGTTTAAAACATCTAAACGTTATGATCGAACGGCATCTGCTCCACTTGAGAGTTCATCCAACGGCTACTGCTATCAACATGGTTACTGTTCATTTGGTAAAGTTGATACCAAATGAACAGTGCCAAAATCAATTCAAAGCTTCATTAGATCAATCTGGAGCAGTCAATACTTCAAGACCCCCCCCCCTCAAGTTGGAGAGTGGATGATGTTAACTCCCAACTTGGAAAGTAGAAAGCCAAAAACAGCTGGATGAAGGGGCTTAGTGAGAATGTCAGCAAGTTGATGACTAGAAGCCACATATTGGAGAAGAAACACCTTCTTTTGCATCAAGTCCCTGATCAAATGGCAATCAATATCCACATGCTTGGTTTTATCATGAAACACAGGGTTTGCAGCAAGCTGAAGGGCTGAGTTGCTATCACAATAAACAATGGGAGATTGAAGAAGAGAAATCCCAAAATCAGATAGGAGAAAGAGAGACCACTGCATTTCACAAGCAATAATTGCTAAGCTTCTGTATTCAGATTCAGTGGAGCTTCTAGAGATAACACTTTGTTTCTTTGATCTCCATTAAACAAGAGAGTCTCCAATATAAACCAGATAACCTGAAGTAGACTTTCTAGTATCCAAACAACCAGCCCAGTCTGCATCAGCATAAACCACAAGATGAAGAGGATAGCTAGATGGAAATATCAAACCTTGAGCTGGAGCATTAGTGAGGTATCTAAGAACATGATGTGCAGCTTTGAGATGAATAGCTGTAGGCTTGGAGACATACTGAGAAAGCTTGTGAACAGCAAAACATAAATCAGGCCTCGAATTGCACAAGTACAGAAGCTTCCCAACAAGTTTTCTATATGTGATTGCATCAGAGACTGATAAAACATCACCAACAGAAGCTGAAAGCTTGATACTGGGGTCCATAGGAACTGATGCAGGTTTGCAAAGTGAGTAACCAAACTCTTGTAAAATGTCAATAGCAAAATTTATTTGACAAAGAGTAATACTGGAATCAGTTCTAGCAATCTCAAAACCAAGGAAATATCTCAAGAAACCCAGATCTTTGAGGTGAAACTGATTATTCAAAAGAGATTTCAAATGCTGCAATTCTGATAAATGAGTGCATCCCAAAACAATGTCATCCACATATACCAAAATGCAAATGAAAGAAGCAGAAGTACCTTTGACAAATAGAGTAGAATCAGTCTTACACTGCCTGAAGCCAAAACTCAAAAGAGTGACTGAAAATTTGCTATACCACTGTCTAGAAGCTTGTTTTAGGCCATAAAGTGACTTCTTCAGATGACAAACCAAATGAGCATGATTAGGAAAATCATAAGAAACAATTTTAGATACAACATACCCTAGAGGTAAAGTCATATACACTTCCTCATCAAGATCAGCATGGAGGAAAGCATTATTGACATCTAGTTGTAGTAGATGCCATCTTTTGATAGCTGCTAATTCCAGAAGACACTTGAGAGTAGGAAGCTTGGCAACTGGTGAAAAAGTCTCATTATAGCCAATGCCCTCAGTCTGAGTGTAACCCTTGGCAACCAATCTAGCTTTACATCTTTCAAGATCTCCATTAGACTTCAATTTAACCTTAAAAACCCATCTTCAGCCTACTGCATCATGTCCTTGTGGCAAGGTAGTTATGATCCATGTGTGATTTGATTCTAGAGCCTTCAACTCAGTCTGCATTGCTTCAACCCAGCAAGGGTGTTTACAAGCTTCTTGATAGCTAGCAGGTTCTGTCAAATGTGAATTAGAAGCAGAAATGTTCACAGGGGGTGTAATACAAGCTGAAACCAACCTTGGTCTAGCTAGCACATAGTCTTGTAAATAGCCAGGTGTTCTAATCTCTCTAGCACTTCATCTAGGTTGAACAGGTGCAGGAGATGGAGGTGAAGGAGAAGAACTTTCTGGAGAGGAGATGGATGTAACTGGAGACTGTTGGCCATAATGAAAACATGTGTCTGATTGTACAGAAATTGGTAGCACCAAATCAGTATCAGTGTAGGCAGAATGAGGTGAAGAAAAAGGAAATGTGCCTTCATGAAAAATGACATTTCTAGAGATCTCAAACTTGCTTTCCTTCAAATTATACAACTTATAACCTTTCATACCAAATACATAGCCAAGAAAGACACATGGCAATGCTCTTGGTTCAAATTTTGTTCTCCCTTGCAGAAGTGTAGAACTGTAGCACAAGCAACCAAAAACCCTGAGACTCTTGTAGTCTGGCAAAGTGCCAAAAAGACATTCATAAAGAGATTTATTCTTGAGAACTTGAGTAGGAATTCTATTGATGATATAAGCAACAGTCAAAACACTATCTCCCCAAAATTTTGAAGGAAGAGAAGACTGAAATTTTAAAGCTCTAGCAACTTTGAGCAAATGCTGATGCTTCCTCTCTACCACAGAGTTTTGTTCATGAGCTTCAACACAACTGAGTTGATGAATATTTCCTTTCTCAAGCATAAAACTCACTAAGGCCAACTCCTTTGCATTATCACTTCTTATCTTCTTGATTTTGACACCAAATTGTGTTTCTATCAAGGTGTAAAACTGTGGGATCAATGTTTGAGCTTCAGATTTATGAACCATAAGATATACCCAAGTCATTCTAGTTTCATCATCCACTAGGGTCAAGAAATACTTGTGACCAGCATAAGTGGGATGATGGTAAGGACCCCATATGTCAAGATGAATCAAAATAAAAGGAACACTTTCCATTTTGCCAATGCTTGGATAATGGAGCTTATTCTGCTTGGCTTGTGGACAAACATTACATTGAGAGTTGTCAACACTACTAATAGTGTGCAAAACATCATGTAACCACTTGAATTTGATATCTGAGAGATGACCAAGTCTATTATGCCAAATTTTATCACTTAACACATGATTGCAGTTGATTGTAAGATGAGAATAGGTCATTTTTGGAACCCTCAACAAATAGAGACCATTGAACTTAAGTCCCATTCCTAACAAGGATTTAGTCTATTTGCTCAATATATGACAAGATTCAGCATCACAAAGGAAACTGCAATGTTGCTTCTTGGCTAACTGTGTCATAGAAATGAGATTAAACTGAAAAGCTGGTACACATAAAACTCCATGTAGTTGAAGAGTAGGAGTGAGTTGAACTTCACCTATATGAGACACTTGTACCTTTTGACCATTAGGCAAACAAACAGAAATATCATCAACTTTAACAACATTACTTAGTGAAGCTCGATCATGGCACATGCGATCTGTAGCCCCACTATCAATAATCCAAGTGTCAACATCAGTTTCATTATTCTTCAAAGAGCTTTGAAAACTGTAGCTATTAAGCACACCTCCCATAAAGTGCTAATATGATGAATCTCCCTTTGAATATGAGTGAGGACTCTCCATCATACTAGAGTCGTGACTATGAGAAGGAGAATTAGAGCTTGAATCACTATGAGACCCTTGAGAAGAGTGCTGCATTTGATTGTTAATATAATTCATCATTTGCTGGCATTGACTAGGAGAGAAGGGGAAACTTGTTTTGTCTTCAGCTGCTTCAACACTTACACTATGATTGGTGTTTGCATTATGAGCTTGAGACTTATGTTTACTTTTGAAATTAGCTGGATAACCATTCAAATTCCAGCATTTGGCCTTGACATGTCCTGTCCCCCCACAGTGACTACAAGTGAGTTTAGGCCTTGATGTTCCTGATTCAATAGGAGGATTATGCACCCCATGTGATGGATTCCCATAACTCTGTCCATGATGAAATGGAGAAGAGTACATAGCTGCATTGCTAGGTACATTAGAGTACATAACCATATTAGGAGTTAGACCACCAGAATCAGCACTAATAGTACCCTGCATTTCCTGTTGAACAACTTTAGCAAACACCTTATTAAGACTTGGCAAAGGATCCATCAGCAAGACTTGATCTCTCACAGAAGAAAAATTAGAGTTCAAACCCATGAGAAACTGCATAATGTGTTCTTGTCGAGTCTTGTTGTGTATCATTGCAAGCACATTGCAAGTGCAAGAGCTCAAAACACCACAAGTACACACTGGTAGTGCTGTATAGTTTTCCAATTCATCCCATAGAGACTTAATTTTTGTAAAATAGGCAGTAACACTAAAACCTCCTTGTTTTAGATTAACTATAGCACTGCTGAGCTAAAAAATATTAGGTAAATTCTTCTGAGAAAACCTTTCAACTAGGTCAAACCAAATCTCCCTAGCTGTAGTATAATAAACTACACTAGAAGCAATTTATTTGCTTACAGAGTTGATTAGCCATGAAATAACCATTCGGTCACATCTCTTCCATAAGGAATACAACTCAGAGGTCCTATCTGGTTCAGAAATAACTCCAGTAACAAAATATAACTTGTTCTTAGCTTCAAGAGCCACAATCATAGATCTGTACCAATAATTAAAGTTATCACCATTCAGAACTTGAGTAACCAGAACCATACCTGGTGAATCTGAGTTGTGAAGAAAAAACGGCGAAGATCCGTCAAGATGAAGCCTATCACCTGTTCCTCGGGACGATGATACATCGGCTTCTTCCGGAAGCACCATTTTGAAAATTGCAAAAACAGAGACTAGATCGGCGTGAAAACACAACCCTAGCCTTTGTGAACGAAGATCAGGAACGAGCCTGAGGCTCTGATACCATATTGAAAAAGATGAAGAACTAGAAAATGGAAAGGGAGAAAGATGATGAAAGCATCAAATCAATTCATGAATGAAATGAAATACAGATCTAGAGTTATATTCCTCACAAGAGAGGAATTACAAATACTAAGAATAATGTGGCCAAAATGCAAAAAGAAAAAGTTGCTAATAACAGTCCTCGTGTGGCAGCCAATCAGGTGCTGCCACGACACCTTTCCTAGCTGACACGGACCAATAGGAAGAAAAGAAGATAACTAACACAGCTCATAGTAAAATGACAACGTTCCACTAATGAACGTTTAAAACATCTAAACGTTATGATCGAACGGCATCTCCTCCACTTGAGAGTTCATCCAACGGCTACTGCTATCAACATGGTTACTGTTCATTTGGTAAAGTTGATACCAAATGAACAGTGCCAAAATCAATTCAAAACTTCATTAGATTAATCTGGAGCAGTCAATACTTCAAGATATGATATATCAGTAGAACAAGGTCTACGACCATCATCACCAACCTTCTCTGACTATCATCTCTCCCTTCGATGCCAGACATTTCTGGCAAACTACCGTCGAGTCTGAAATCTAGTTCTACAGCTTCAGTCGATCTTGAAGAACAAGAAACAGTTGAAGAACATGTAGGGGAAGAAGAAGAAGGTTTAAATTGTGAGGTCGTAGATTGGATCCAAATTTATCAAATTCGAGAATTGTTCGATGAACAAAAACAATAACCAGAACAGCAACAACGAAATGAATCACAAGAACATGAACCGATTGATGAAATCCGAGATGAATTCGTGAGTATTTTTATACACATAACTTGTTATTGGTTTTCTAGAAAATCAAGGTTTACATACCCATCGAACTGGTAATTCGATGTATAGAACAGAGAGTTCGATAACAGAATATATAGAGTTCAATACCTCCAACACGTGACTTGATGGGCAGTGGGCTTAATGCTTGAAGAACAAAGTGTCGGACTCATCAAACTTGATTTGTCGAACTCTTAGTTTTATAGGCTTGACAACTGGTTCTTCAAGCATCGAGGATAAGGCCCTTCGAAGTACCAGTTCGATCTTTTTAGCTATGAATTCTATGTGTCAAAATCTTAGTTCGATGGGTCTGGTACTTGGATTTTTTAACTCAACGTGTCGAACCTATCGAACAGAGAGTTTGACATATCGAATAGAGAGTCGGGTATCTTAGTTCTATAGTTCGATGCATCAAACTAACAATTCAACAATGTCAGAGAGCTAAAAAATCATTTTTCGTTGCTGATTCAATTAAGTTATATTGGTTATTATATTTAACCATTAAATGATAATTTTCCAATAAACAATAATTATTTTTTATTGATTTGTAACTTGTTTTGTTTTGACATTGATATTGTTTCGTTGTTTTGTAGGATCACGAGACGCCGTTGATTTCGACTCTCGGACCATTGCCTCAGAATGTGTACTATGGTCCTTACAAATCGTCTGCCATATCGGCCAAGCGTAAAGTGCAATTGATCCCCAAGTTGAAAGATTATGGTTGGCCCGTTGTTAGAAGATTTATTCAGCAAAAATTGGAGAACCTAAAGTCGACATATCTAACTCTCAGTTCAATGGAGTTGCAACTTGCACTTAAAATCAAACGGTCTGCCCCTATCAAACTGATAGTTCGACCGATCAAACTGAGAGTTCGACATTTCCATCTCTCTGTTCGACAGTTGAACTCTCAATTCAACAGGGGCAGACAGTTTAAAGACTCTGTATTTTTTGTTATTTAGTTAAGTTAGATAGATTTACTTATGTTTGACACTTAAAAGATAATTAAGCGTAATATTTATCAATCATTTCTAATATATTAACTTAATTAAATAAATTAAGTCTTCGCTCCCTTTGAAAACCTTAACCTATCATCACACTTGGTTGATGGAGCAGCTGATCAAGCGTGTCCAACCAGTAGATTTTAAATTTTCATGTAGTTATTTAGCATTACGTCTTTGTACTTCTTGTAATGAAAACTTTTACGTTTTCCTGGTTATGTAGATGCTTAGATTTTCATGTAGATTTTTCGAACAATGCTTCTTGTTCAGCCCTGACCCACCACATTTATCTCCCATGCGGAACCGGCCAAATAATTTCATAGTATGCAGACCCCGAACGTTCCAGAGGTGTACCACGTTGATGTATAATTGCATGCCAATCTACCCACTCTGAGCAGGGCACAAACATGAACACGTGCTAGAAGGTCGACTAATGATACGATAACGGGTCATGTCGGTCCACCACTGAATAATTCTAACGAATCTACCCACACTATCCAATCTTACTAACTTTTCCTTTTGGTCTCGGTGATTCACGATTTTCTTCACACCTCATCAACACTAGATAGGTGTTTGAGCCCAGGAACGACATCAGGTTGCTCCACGTCGTTATCACTACCACCATCGTCGTCATCAACATCGTCACCGACGTCCCCCTCAATCATGGTTCTCAGACACAAGTACTTCCCACCTATGGTTGGGAATGTCAACCAAGTCACCCAACTCCATTATAGTGTCCTCGTGATAAGGTCCGGCCATGTAATCTCTTTAAAGAACAAATCTCATGGTAGGGTACCACGTCATTGTCCCTAGCCGGTGACACAATACCGATGGATAACTCTACCTGAGATCTCATGACAGATCGACCATGGTGACGTATTAAAGAACGATGTACTTGTACATACAAAAGCATATGTTGAGATCTCAATCATCATCAATGTCAGTTGGGGGTAAGGTGTGGTTCTCATATCCTTCCCACGTGTGTTGTAACTTCGGCTCGCTCATATCTTAGACTAATCGGAATTTGTGTTTAATCTAATCCAAACACACATCAAGGGATGGTCACTTCTCCAACATCCAACACTTAGTCTGCATAGCCCCTCGTATGTGTGATGTTTTTCATCAAACTTCCCTTCCCCTTTTGCAAGTAACACTCATTATTTGATTTTCCATGATAAAAAAAGAGAAGCAAAACCAAATTAATTTGAAAAGTGGTTAAAATGATCTCAAGGAACATGTAAACTAAGTCATCGAACTGTTAGTTCCACCATCGAACTATTACTTCGATGGGTCCAGACATGTCAAACTAATAGTTCTATGGTCGAACTGCTTATTTCAAAAACCTATTCTCTAAACCCTAAACCCTAAAACATATAGAACTAATAGTTTGATATGTTAAAATGTCAGTTTGGCAACCTTCTTTGAAGTATAATAAGTTTTAATTTTAACATTTTCTACCCTCAAAGTTCCTGAAATGACAAACAAAAACCCTCCCACTTTTTCATCAGTTCAATTAAAAGATAATTGTCTCCCCATAGGTTTATGAAAAGTACAAGACAACCCCCCTGAAGAACACCTGCGGTATTCACGATGTACACCCAACCCAATCGATTCCAATCATGAATGTAAGCCATCAAGTCTCAATTTTGTCAGTCAAAAACGAATCAGGACGAGATTTCACGCATACACAGTCTAATAAACGCGAAAAATAGTTGAGGAATACACGGATCTGGTCTCCCGTCGTGGGTCTCGGTGGTGGTGGCCGATGGCGGTGTTCAGGCAGCTTTTGGGCGCAATTTAGGAGCTATATGTGCTCCTTGGACCTCCAGGAGATGATTTGGGGTGATTTTGGGAGGTGGTGTCCTTGATTTGGTCGGGATCGAAGCTCCGCCGGCAAAAATGGTGGCCGGTGGTGGTGGCACTGAAATTTTCGGAGCTGCTGCTGGTGGTGGTGCTCGTGGGTCGGGAGAACTCAGATAGGGTGAGAAAGGTAGAGAAGAGCTGAGAGAAAACGAGGGAGGGAGAGAGAGAGACAGTGGAGTGGTGTTGTCCGTCGGTGAGAGCAGCGGCTTGCTGCTGTTGGTGTGTTTTGCCAGATAAATCAGAGATAAAGGGAGGATAGACTGGGACAGAGAGAGATCCAGAGGGAGAAAGGGGAGGCATAGAGTTCGATGGAGGGAGGTGGTGATGGTGGTGGCGTTGATGGGGCTGGTGGCGATGGAGGGGCTGATGATGATGGTGATTTGGGTGTGCTGGTGCTGGTGATGGTGAGGGAGAGAGAAAGACTTTTTTTTTTATATAAAAAAAGTGGGCCCACAGATTTTGTTAATTAACTAAACCAAACCCATTACCATTTGATGTCCATTCTCCTACATCTATCAATTGTGTGTCCATTTGTCAATTACTAAAGGACATAATGTCCATTTTGCAACATCCCCCGTTCATCGATACCTCTATGATACAGTACAAGTCTCTATATCATAGACACATATATTTTTTGATAATAACAAAAACACCCCTAAAATACATTGCTCTATTATGGCTAACCCCAAAAGCAAACCTATTTTCACTCAGCCCCCACAATCATGACAAATCCATCGGAGAAGAAATAAGTTTCTTTACCGGCGAATCCATCAGAGAGGCCGACCACAGCCAGAAAAATTAAGCCCCATTGCTTCCCTAATCCCCTGATTCCTACCCTCCGACCTCATGCTCGTCGTCATTATTGGCAAAGGAACTGATCCATCGAGCACCCAAAATTCCCAATCAAACTCCAATCCGTCAACCACTTCAGATCTGAGTTCCTACGAGCAAAGGAACCGATCCATCGAAGATGTTGGTGAGGACTTGTTGATGGTGTAGACGTGGAGGAAGATGAAGGATGTGGTGGATGGAAGGCGGCTAGGGTTCTGGCTTGGGAAGAGGAGGAGAGAGACAACTTCTGTTAGAAAATGATCATAATGGAAGGCAATGCATTAGTGCAAGTACAACATTGAATAAAGTACAAAGGGTATTTTCGAACTTTCAAGTTTTCCGTCAATATCTGTTACATGCCTTCCAAAATAAGGGTGTTCCTTGTTAATTCATGAACAATGAAGGTACACATTGCCTATTTACTGTAATCCGGGGCACAAAGTGTAAATTACCCTATAATCTTTTCATAATCATTTTATGGTTTTTTTTTAGGGAAAAAAATATATTTATAACGGGGTAGTCGTACCCATAAAATCCGAACCGATTACATCGTTAGCCCAAAGGGGCGTTAAAGAATAGAAGCTACAGTCTCCTACAGATAGGCCATGCGAAGAGATGTGCCGCTTTGTTACCTTCTCGATTAACATGTAGAACCTCTACTGCTTCGAACTTTGACAACAAGTTTCTTCCATATTTGATTAAATCACTTAGTTCAGATAGTGCATGGAGCCCCTGGATTCGGCTACTTCTACCTTTATTGAATAAGGCTACCCCAACCAGAGAGTCCGTTTCAAGATGAAGCTTTTTGACCTTCATTTCGAGGGAAAATTCCAAGCCAGCAACCATTGCCAACACTTCGGCTATAAGAGGAGTTAGAGCTGGTGGAACTCTGAGTGTGCGTCCCCCATTGAAAGCTTATGCATGCCTTCGTAGAACCATGCCTAAACCTGTGGCCGTACCAAACTCCTGCCACGAAGCATCACAGTTCATTTTCATGAACTCGGTCGGCGGTGGAACCCATGTTTTGACCGGTTGTGTTGCTGGGAGGAAATTTTCTTCGAAGAAGCCCCGAAGACGACATTCTTTGTACCAGGTAGATGCGTTAATTCCTGCGTTGGCAGCTTGTTCCAGCAGAAACTCGACCCCTTCAACAAAACGCAGCTTGTTGCGGCTGCGCCAAATTTTCCAGATAGCCACGACAAAGTTCTCGCACTGAGCAGTTGGTAAGTTATCCAGAATCTCCATAATCCATTGTCGCATTGGGAGTTTTTTCATTTCCAGAAACTCCCTACCCATAATAATTTCCCACACCTTCTTCACTTTTTTACAATCAGTAAAGAGGTGATCTTCATCCTCCTGCTTGTGTTTACAACTTTGGCACAGAGTGTCAACAGGTATTCCTCTATGGGCTAGCCTTGTTAGCACACGTAGGGAATTATGCAAAATTCGCCAAACCGGGTAAATAAACTTCTTTGGTATACGAAGAGACCAAAGCTTTTGTAATCCTTTAAAATTAATATTACCCGCAGAGGAGGAAGCTAAGGCGTTTGTAATACGACGCTGCGCTTCATAACCAATTGAAACCGAGTACATCCCGTCCTCGGAATGTTTCCAATAGAAGCAATCAAATTTGGCAGAATGGTGAATAGGGATGGAACTGATTACCTCCTCGTCGACTTGCCATAATAATTGCCGAATATTATGCTTGTTCCAACAGCCTGTATTCGGATCAATGAGCCAATTAAAACGAACATTCTAACAACCTTGAGGAGACGGTGTGATGACTCTATGGGTAGATGGTCGAGGAATCCAGCAATCCCAAAAAATCTTCACATTATTCCCGTTAGTGATTTTCCACATAAGACCCGATTTCACCAAATCTCTACCCGCTAGCAAACTTCTCAAAGCATAAGAAGCTTGAGAATTGTGAGAAGATTTAAAATCGAGAATGTTGGAAAGCTTGAATTATTTTGCTTGAAAGACACGACTTACAAGGTGTGCACAAGAGATTCCGGCAGGGAGAACTCTGTGTACACCGTAGATAGAGGATTGGAAATGGCACAGGAAGAGTTGGGTTGTGTGTAGGGAGAGAGTAAGGCAGTAGTAATGTCTGAGAGAGAGACAGGGGTTTGGCAGAGCTTCCGCGTATGTCTGGTGTGTCCCCCTTTGTATGGAAAGGTTAACGTCCTATATATAACGGAGAATATGACCGTTGCAGTGTGGTTAATGTGCCCATCAATGGCGGCTTAATTAGCTTAACCACAACGGCACGTTCGTCCGCGTATATAGGGACCGTTATAGCACGTTATGCGCGAATACCGGAACCGTTATGGGGTTGACCGGGTTTGACCGGATTGACCGGGTTTATGGAGCTCGTGCCATAAATCTCTCAAAAGCATTACTAAAGGTCGCGCGCGGGCTTGGCTCGCACGCGACAGGACTTACTCTAGCCTCCAAACCACTAAGTCCCTACAAGTCCCGTGCAGTTGTATGCGAGGGCCCTGTCTCGCAGCCCCCACATGGATCAGCGCGGCTGGTGATCCAGTGTGTGTGGAGCACAATATGGTGTGCTGGATGGTTGTCACGTGGCCAATATCTGTCAGCTCAGAAAGCACTATCTACATTAGCCCCCTTTCTGCGCGTGAAGACTCATAGCCGGATAGACTTCCATGCGCGGAAACCAACATACGCGTCGTCGCCACGCACCAATTCAAATATGAGTAAGTTCATCCCCCGTGCGTGCCATTATGACCTAAAACCCCTAGAGTCGTGCCGTCTGGCCTTTAGGGTTTTAGGGGTGACGTCCGCTTGTCCTGTGATTGCCCGATTCTACGGTGACGATTGCGATTCGACTACTGAAAGGACGCAACCCTTCATTGTTTTTGGATAAATACTCTGTACTCTCCATTGTTGAAAAGCATCACTTCTTTCTCTTAAAGTGAATGGTACCCGGAAGTCTTCAAGAGCAGATTCAGATAATCAATCACCAGTTCAAAATTGCAAATCGTCTTCTTCAATTGTCTGCATCCAAGCAAGCTTTACAGAAACAAGGTTGGCCTTGTTCTATTTTTGATTTAATATGCTGATATATGCTTTGAACTGCGTTGGATCTGCAAACCCGTGACGTATTGTCCGCTGAAAGCTTATGAAGAAGCTCACAATCTTTGAATCCAATTTCGATTTAATCCCCGATGATAAGGACCTTGGATGTAGGGTTTTTAAAATCCCTGATAATGCAAACGATTCCAATCTCTAATTTCTGAAATTGGTACCAGACTGTTCATCTTTCTTACAATAGATCTTGAATCTCGAAATTTAAACTGAAGTGTGCATATTTCTCCCCCCTTTTTTCTTGCTTTTCCGCAGGAATGGCAAAGACAAAAGGAATGTGCACGAAAGATTCCGGCGGGGAGAACTCCGTGTACACCGTAAGTAGAGGATCACAGATGGCACAGGAAGTGTTGGGTTGTGTGTAGGGAGAGAGTAAGGCAGTAGTAATGTCTGAGAGAGAGACAGAGGTTTGGCAGAGCTTCCGCGTATGGCTAATGTGTTCTCCTTTGTATGGAAAGGTTAACGTCCTATATATAACGGATAATGTGACCGTTGCAGTGTGGTTAATTCGCCCATCAATGGAGGCTTAAGTAGCTTAACCACAACGGCACGTTCGTCCGCGTAAATAGGGACCGTTACAGCACGTTATGCGCGAATACTGGAACCGTTATGGGGTTGACCGGGTTTGACCGGATTGACCGGGTTTATGGAGCTCGTGCCATAAATCTCTCAAAGCAGTTACTAAAGTTCGCGCGCGGGCTTGGCTCGCACGCGACAGGACTTACTCTAGCCTCCAAACCACTAAGTCCCTAAAAGTCCCGTGCAGTGGTATGCGAGGGCCCTGTCTCGCAGCCCCCACATGGATCAGCGCGGCTGGTGATTCAGTGTGTATGGAGCACAGTATGGTGTGCTAGATGGTTGCCACGTGGCCAAGATCTGTCAGCTCAGAAAGCACTATCTACATTAGCCCCCTTTCTACGCGTGAAGACTCATAGCTGGATAGACTTCCATGCGCGGAAACCAACATACGCGTCGCCGCCACGCACCAATTCAAAAATGAGTAAATTCAGCCCCCGTGCGTGCCATTATGACCTAAAACCCCTAGAGTCGTGTCGTCTGGCCTTTGGGGTTTTAGGGGTGACGTCAGCTTGTCCTGTGATTGCGCGATTCGACGGTGACGGTTGCGATTCGACTACTGAAAGGACGCAACCCTTCATTGTTTTTGGATAAATACTCTGTACTCTCCATTGTTGCGAAGCATCACTTCTTTCTCTTAAAGTGAATGATACCCGGAAGTCTTCAAGAGCAGATTCAGATAATCAATTACCAGTTCAAAATTGCAAATCGTCTTCTTCAACTGTCTGCATCCAAGCAAGCTTTACAGAAACAAGGTTGGCCTTGTTCAATTTTGATTTAATATGCTAGTATATGCTTTGAACTGCGCTGGATCTGCAAACTCATAGCATATTATCTGTTGAAAACTTGTGAAGAAGCTCACAATTTCTAAATCCAATTTCGATTCAGTCCCCCAATGATAAAGACCTTGAATGTAGGGTTTTGAAATCTCTGATAATGCAAACAATTCCAATCTGTAATTTCTAAAATTGGTACCAGAAACTGTTCATCTTTCTTCCCATAGATCTTGAATCTCAGAATTCAAACTGAAATGTGCATATTCCTCCCCCATTTTTTCTTGCTTTTCCGCAGGAATGGCAAAGACAAAAGGAACTAGACCCACCAAGGAGGACGAAGAAATACCTGATCTTCCGCGAGCTCTATGGCGAAAAGCACCCTACCTGGGTGGCAAAGACTTCTACCATTCTAGGGTTAAGGCAAAGAAGCTGCCTGCCCCTGTCTCTGGTGAAGGGTTGCAAACATTAACCCCTCCAGTTAACTCGGCCTTGCTCGAATTGATTGGCTCCGAAGAAGTGGTCCGATTGGGAGTCGAAAATGGGTATTTCCCATATGCTGCGATTTCCACCCAAGCTTTTGTTCAGAAATTGGACTACATGGATGAGTGGATCGACCATGTATTGAATCATCACGCCATGACTCTAAATGAGGCCGGCGTATATTTCGCAGTTCGTGCTATGAAGGGTGTTGCCGTGAAGCTGGACCGGTCCATGCTTCTAAACCTTCTTTCCCGCTACTCGCCTGCGACTCACACATTTCACTTTGCTGAGTTCGAGGCTGCCCCCACGCTCGAGGACGTGCACATGCTTTATGATCTATCTCCCATGGGCGAGGTGTATCCTTTGAGTCCCTTGAGGACGGATGCGGAGATTGCTTTGTACACGCAGATGGAGGAGTGCTTGTCGGAGGTAAAGAAAATTTCCACTCGGTGGACCACTACAAAAGTCCTTCCTGACTGGCAGTTGGTTGACACATCTGCGAAAAATACTTGGAACAAATGGGTGCAGTACTTTTTCCGTGATTATGCGAACAGCAGCATCACCAAGAAGCTTCTGAGTCAAAACCCAGAGGCCAAGAACTATTTTTGGTGCATTAAAGCATGGTGTGTCAAAAGCTGACATCCGTCGTTGGCTAGTAGGCAAGTGCGGTGAACCCTCAGGTAATGCATGAACTAGGCTTAGCAACTCAAAACATAATCATGACTGGTTTCTTCGCGCCCCAGGCCACGCTCATCTTAAAGACATGCTTAACGGAGACACATTAATAGGGCAAGGTTCCACGTCCTTAGCGTATGACGAGGATACTGCAATCCCACGTTCGCGTGGAGGTGCTTGCTCTTAGCTTTAGCAAAGATAGTAAAATAATGTACGACACAAGTTACCTCACACCTTCGCATTTTGTCTCGCAGACAATGCTGATGAACCCGTGCTGGAGCAAAGGAGTCAACCTTCTGCGTCCTATGTCCCGGTGCCGAGTTCTCATACTGAGAAACCCGTCGCAGCTGCTGAATACGCAGGAGAGCCTCTTGAGGACGTCATCGAACTTTCTGATGATGCCGAGGCTGACACTGTGTTAATGGAGGAAGATGCCCATGCTGGTGCTGAGGAAATAGGAACGAACGCTACTGATGCTATCGCATCTGAAGATATCCCTCGCCCAGCTGCAACTTCTGCTGCCACCACGCCTCCAGCAATGACTGAGCCGGCGGCACCTCTTCCTGCGTGGAGCTTTTGGGGCTCGCGCGTCGGGGCTGCGATCGCACCTGGTGCGGCTTATGCTCTTCCACCCAACTATGAGGAGTTAGAGCTCGCAGCTGATAGAAGGGAAATGGAGCGAGGACAGTCTTCAACTACCCCAGCAATGCGTATTCCTTCTCTGCGCGAGATCCTTGAAGGGACTGGTATGTCGTGATTTGCTGTTCGCATCTTGCATTCTTCATTTGCGAATTTGATAGTATAACTTGGCTTTGACACTGCTTCAGGTTTGAAGCAAGCCGATGTGGACTCGCTAGTTCGGATGCGCCTCACCTACCCCCAATCATTTGCGAGGTCTATGGAGATAGGGCCCTTTGATAGGCGGCTATTTCTTACTGAGGCCATTTAGATTTTGGAGCAGCTTTCCGCGGCCACACCTGCGACCATTTCTCCTCAGAGTGCCGAATTGCTTTTTGGCATGTGCCAAAATCTTCTCGCCAAAGTTCAAGGCAGGCTGGGTTTCAAGTTTCTTGTCAAAAGAGTTACCCTGATTCGCGCGGCCGTAACTTTGAAACGCGGCCATCAAAACCTCGCAGCTGAGAAGCAGAAGGTAGAGCAGCAAAAGCAAAAGGTTAAAGAGGCTATGAAGCTCTATCATGAAATGAATGCCAAATGCGAGCAATTGAAGCAGGAAGTGGAGCAGGTGGAAAATCTGAGCCGTCAGTTTACCCCCCATGACTCCTTGATCAAGGGTTTATTTTGATTTTTGAAAAGTAGCAAATAAATAGCTGAAAACATTATTGTAATGTTGCTGGGGTTTCAAAAAGAAGAATCGAAATGCCCGTTTTGCCCTTTCCGGGATTTGCTAGAATATCTCTGTGCATATCCAATTATGACGTCATCAATTGATATTCTGCCTTGATTTTCGCGCTAATTTCTCATTAGATAGACACGCTTTCCTTGAAAAGTCCATCCGAATCATGACCATCCGTCATTAATTAGGATACGCAACTGAACCGTCGTAGCCTTTAGTAGGGTAATTGATTGTTACCGCTTTTCAAGGCGTAAGTGATTGATCCTTACCCTCTTTTCAAATTCTGCTGACTCATCTTGGCATTTGAAGAGTCTCCACAGGGTCTATATAAACCCTGCCTTTTGCCATTTGGGTTCTTCATCCCAAAATGTGCTTTGCCGTGAGTCCTCACAACTGCTGGCTTCAACGTTTATTTTCCGTTGATTCATGGCAACTTCAAGTTGTGAAACCTGAGTTTGCGCTTTGTTCTATAGAAATAGTTTCCAAAATCCGCTTTATGAGGCTTACTGATCTTTTTAACTTTCATAGAGAAGATGCAGATAATACCTCATGTTTGTTCGAAGAATTTTCTTCGTCTATTATGCTTGCAGGTCATGGTTCCGGCCGCCTCCCAACGAGGTGCAGCGCCGTAGTGACCTTGCTACCGACTCGTAATGAACGGCGGGATTCTCCTCCAGCATGCCCGGAGGAGAATTTCTTGCCTCCTTGTTCTTGAACTCAGGGTGGCGAGCCAATGCGCTCGTCTATTTGGACAAGGAGCCCATTGCCCGAGGAATGACTGCTCCCCTGTTTTGCACGGCTGCATACGCCGGAACAGGTGGTTCCTCTGGTACATATCTTGATCAGACAGAGGCCTTGTCAGATCCTGGGATCTTGGACGTAGCGTTACCCAGATCCTGCTGCTAGGGACGTAATGAATGGCGGGCTGATCTTCTCGCAGGAGCGCCCTACTTGCTACAGATCTTTGGCCGCAGATCTGTGTATCGCATAGCTTGTACTAGGACCGTTAGGTTCATCCTTTTTCAGTTAGGATTCCCCCGATGTGTAACTTCTTGTTCGTAAGTTACTTCTTAGACGCATTGTAAGCCATGTTGGCTACGTAGTTAGATTTGAGCTTTTTAGCTTGTAAGCTGCTATCTAGACAGATCAATTGTAAGTGCTTTTGACTCATAATGATAAATTGCTTTGTATGATTTGCTGTCTTGTTACAACAAATTACATTTCGCATACGTATTGGCAAATTTCGCCTTCTGTAGTGCTATGTACCCATTTTGCATTGTCGCTTGGATATGTTTTTAGATCGTTCAAGATCGTGTTTGCGCAGCTGTGCTACCTTGGCAGATAGGCTTGTGATTTGCTTTAGATTCAAGTGCAAGTGCTATCTTATCAGATAGGCCTTTGTAGATCACTTAAGATCATTTTACATAATGCTGCTATCATGGCATATAGACTTAAGAACGTTTTTAGAATCGCAAATGTATAGTGTTGCTATCGCGGTAGATAGACTTGAAAGATCATTCAAGATCATGTTCGCATGGGCTGCTATCATAGAAGATAGGCTCAGGATTAAGATTGTTTTCGCAGTAGCTGCTATCGTGGCAGATAGGCTTAGAGGATCAATTAAGATCATTTTCGCATGAGCTGCTATCGTGGCAGATAGGCTTAAGAGATCACTTAAGATCGCATTTGCATGAGCTGATATCGTGACAGATAGGCTTAAAAGATCAATTAAGATCGCATTTGCATGAGCTGCTATCGTGACAGATAGGCTGAAAAGATCAATTAAGATCGCATTCGCGTAGGCTGCTATCGTGACAAATAGGCTTAGAATATCAGTTGAGATCGCATTCGAGTAAGTTGCTATCGTGGCGGATAGTCTTTTGCTAACAGTAATAATAAACTAAATGAAGCAGTATAAACAACTAGAAGTATAAAGTTCTTCTCATTTGGGAGAAGTCTTTTATTATAGAAATCTCATATGGGAGAGATGAGATTACAATTCTCTCATATGGGAGAGAAGATGTGCGAATCATAGCTATACAGAGCATAGGGCAACGTTGTAATAAAACGCATAAAATGAGAGAAGTCAAGGATAGTACTACTTAATCCAGCGCATGTTCACTGAGCTTGGGGTTGAGGTCGTTCCGTGCAACCTCCGTATGCTGCAGTAGCCACTGTTAAAGACTTCTGTGACTTCAAAGGGCCCTTCCCAATTGGCTGCGAACTTTCGGTGAGCCGCCTCTCGCATGCAATGGTCAGATGCGCGCAAGACCAAATCTCCAACTGCGAAATCTCTATGTTGGACTGTTTTGTTGTAGGCACGAGCAATCCTTTCTTGATACCGTTTGTTGGTCCTTTTAGCTTGTTCTCGCTTTTCCTCTAGCAGGACTAAGTCATGATCGCATACAATGCGTGGAAGGCCAACCTTGCTGAGTTAACTTTTACCTCCGCAGGTACCACCGCCTCAGCCCCATAGCATAGGAGGAATGGTGAGACCCCTGTGGGTGTTCTTGGAGAAGTCCGGTAAGCCCACAGGGCTATGCTTAAGGAATCAGCCCACTTCTTGTGGTCATCTGCGACCATCTTGCTCAAAATTCTCAACAGCGTCTTGTTGGTCGCTTCTGCTTGTCCATTCCCCTTCGGGTAGTAGGGGGTGGAGCATATCTGCCTGATGTTGTATTCTGCTAGCTTCGCAGCCACCAGGCGATTAACAAAAGGAGTGCCATTATCTGAAAGGATGTTTTTGGGAATTCCGAACTTGCATATGATGCTTTCTTGGATGAAATGGACCACAGCTAGCGCATTCGCCGTCTTCAGTTGTATTGCTTCCACCCACTTGGTGAACAACTCAGTCGCGGTAAGGATGAAATGATTCCCATGCGAAGTTGGTCGAATGGGACCAATGAAATCTGGAGCCCATGTGTGAAACGGCCACGGTGTTCCCAATGCATGTAGATCTACAGCGGGAGCGTGCACTAGGTTACCTTTAAATTGACACTCCTGGCAGCGTCGTACCTTGGTGCGGCAATCGGCCTCCATAGTGGGCCAGAAATATCCAATTGAGAGGAGTTGTCTGCATAATTTCGCACCTCCCTGATGTTCCACCTGATGAGAAAGGTCCATCACTTCTTGTGCTTCCCTGCTGTCTAGACATCACAGTAAGTTGCCCTCGTGGCCCCTTCGCCAAAGCAGGTTTTCTTGTATCACGTATCGGGACGGTTTCCTCTTCAGTTTCTCAGCTTCTTTTCTTGATTCAGGTACAGTACCCTGGGTGAGAAAATCAAAGAGTGGTTTCCTCCAATCCGCATCATCATCGGTTAGAGCGATGAGTAAAGAATCTTTGATTAATGCGCAACTGTCGCACTTTCCCTGTATTAGTGCTGCGGCCGTCGACATGTCTGGCCAGTGAATGCCATATCTCTGAGCTTTCCGATAGATTGACACTTCGCTTTCTCCGCATGCATGTTGGAGAATCTTTTCTAACACCAGCTGTCCTTCTTACTCGGAGACGCATCGCATAAGTATTCCGCCAGGCCCTTTGTAATAGAGGGTGTTGTCATGTATGCAATACCCCTTTGTGGATGCCCAGTTCTCGCTGCTCGTGCCTTCTGCGATGGCCCGTAAGATTGACTTTCTCCAGTCCGCATCGTCCATGCATTCATCGTCACACGCGTTCTCCGTTAACGCCGACGATGTTCGCACTTCAATCGAGATTCTTGCAGGACATTTTTCCGTGCTAACCTTGGATCCCAAGGTAGCCAAAGCGTCAGCATGCCTGTTATCCGCTCGGGGCTTGTGCTCGTACCTAACGTCGCAGAATTGTTGCACCAGCTTTTGTACCAAGGTCCGGTAGGACAGTAAGTTTATCTCCTTCAAACCGTACTCTCCCGAGGCTTGCTTGACAATTAGCTTGGAGTCCCCCATAACCGTCAGATTGCTTACTTCCAGAGCTTTCGCCGCGCGAAGCCCCGTAATGAGGGCTTCATATTCTGCTTCGTTGTTGGTGACTGCGAAGTCAAGCTTTGCAGACATCTGTATGACCTCCCCATCTGGTTTGGTCAAGACTATCCCAATGCCTCCACATTTCCTTGTTGACGAGCCGTCAAAATGGAGCGTCCAATAGGGCAAATCAACTGTATAGATTTCAGGTCCCTCCAATTCTTCCTCAATCACAGGCTCATGACTGTTATCAGGGAACTGCGCCAGCAAATCCGCCACCGCCTGCGACTTGATCGCCCGCGGTCGCACGCATGTGATATCATATTGGGAGATGGTCATATACCATTTTGCCAATCTTCCCCCAGGAGTGGTGTGAGTCAGCAGATATCGTATGGGATCACTCTTTGTGACCACCACCACTTTGTGCGAAGCAAAGTAGTGTCTTAGCTTCTCTATTACGAATAATAGGGCAAGGCAATGACGCTCGATGTCCGTTTACCTTGATTCTGCGGGCTGCACAATGCGAGAGATGTAGTAAATGGGCCTTTCTTGGCCCTCGTACTCCTGAGCCAAAAGAGCTCCTATAGACTTCCTTGTTGATGTCAGATACAGCAAAAGCGGTGATCCTAACTGAGGCGCGATCATTATTTTTGAAGATGTCAGCAGCTCCTTTAGTTTCCCGAACCCAGCTTCGTGCTCCGGAGTCCAGCTGTATACGGCATCTTTCTTGAGAAGGTCACTGAAACAGCAGGTAATTTCGGCAATCGCTGGGATGAATCTTCGCAGATATGATAGCTTTCCCAAGAACGTTTTCAAGGCACTTTGGTTATGTGGCGGAGTCATGCCGGTGATGGCTGATACTTTCGCAGGGTCAGGCTCGATTCCTTGGCGATGCACTACGCATCCCAAGAACTTCCCTGATGTCACTCTGAATGCGCACTTCATGGGGTTCATCTTCAATTGAAAGCGTCTGCATCTGTTGAACACTTTTCGCAAATCCGCCAGATGATCTGCCTCCTCTTTGGATTTAACCACCAGGTCATCCACGTAAAATTCCACTTCCTTGTGCATCATGTCGTGGAACAGGGCCATCATGGCCCGCTGGTAAGTTGCACATGCGTTTTTGAGACCAAAAGGCATCACCGTATAGTTGAATACTCCCACTGGGGTGATGAATACGGTTTTCCATGCATCTTCAGGGTCCATCTTGATCTGATTGTACCCTCTGAAGCCGTCCATGAAACTAAACATGCGATGACCCGCTGTCGAATCAATAAGCAGATCAATGTTGGGGAGCGGAAAATCGTCCTTGGGGCAGAAACGATTGAGATCCCGGAAATCCACGCAAATGCGAAGCTGTCCATTCTTCTTTACCACTAGCACAATGTTGGCCAGCCATGTGGGATGGTGATTCGGCTCTATGAACTTGGCATCCAGGAGTTTGACAATCTCCTGCTTAATCTTCACGTTGAGCTCCTGCCTAAAGCTTCTTGTGCTCTGCTTTACCGGCTTGGACCACGGAATTACATCCAACCGATGCATGGTGATGCTTGTATCTAGACCGGGCATCTCATCATACTCCCATGCGAACACGTCCTTTTACTCGGTCAAGAGCTGTAGCAGTCTTTCCTCCTCTTCGCTTGTGAGGTCCGCACTTAGAAAGACCGGCCTCTTCTTTTCGTCGTTCGGGCTTAGGAATACCTCCTTCAGCTCTTGCTTTTGCGGTCTGGGTTTGTCTTCCATGCATTCGGGTGCTTCCTTGAGCTTCTCTTATGGAGTGCTCTGCATTGGTCTTTCTGTCTCCGCAACCTGCTCGATTTGATTGATTTGCTCAGGGATATCCCCATGCCCGCGTGAGGACACCCCCGCGCACCTTCATATGCGATAGCATTTCTTCCCGTTGGCATAGAAACTCTCTATCTCCGTGCCTTCAGGATCATACTTTGCTATTCTCTTCAGAGTGTACACGTTCTTTCGCTGGTAGGCAATCCGCGGCGCTTCTTCTCGCGTGGGCGGCTTTTCCTTGGCATCCTCCCTTGTCTTCATCACTCCCGTAGGTGACTGATCTTTGATATCTTCCCATAGGGGTAAAGGAGTGGGATTGAATGGTCCCGGTGTTTGCTCATCTGCCATCTCGGTGAACCACATCGCCTCGCTGAGATGCGCTTCATCCATGTTGAATGGATTTGTCGAAGCCGGTATCTCGACTATTCTGTCATTCCAAATAGCTTTCATCACTTGATGAGCTGTTGAAGGGACATCATCAAAGCGATGAATCCAGGCTCGACCTATGATCATGTGATACGTAGTGTTCGCATCTATGACATAGAACTTCGCTGAGCACTTGATTTGACCGATCTGGATACCCAAGCAGATCCATCCTATCGTCATTCTGGAGTCGCTTCCGAATCCCATCAACGGGGATGGACGCTTGACAATCTTGTACTCTGGGATCCCTGCTAGCTTCAATGTGTGGAGCGAAACGACGTTAACCGCTGCTCCTCCGTCGACGAACGCTCTTTTGAACTCGACGCCATTGATGATGGCCGTCACATATAGAGGCCTCTGGTGGCTCGCATCTGTCTTCTTGTCGCTGGCGGAAAAGGTCATGATCTTTTCTGTAGAGCGAGACGCCCTAATGACTTTCCCATTGGAGACTACGAGATCCTCCTCGTAGTCTTCTGCTATCCTTAAGATCGCTTTTGTCATTTCTGTCCGGCATTTTTCTGAGAAGTTCATCTCGTCGAAGAACCTGCTGAAGCCGTGCGACCCCTTCATCTGGTCGGCACGCTCGTCCTCCGTGTGTATGTTGTAGTCTTCATCATCATGGAATTCGGCAATAATGGGTAGACCATCCTCTGCGACCTCTTCCAGATCCACAATCGAGATCATAGCGACCTCTTTGCCTTTCGATTCTTGCTCCGCATGGGCAGGAAGTGGATTGTTGCGCACATCCTGCCTTTTTTCGCTAACGATCAGTTCGCCATTCTTCATCTTTTGGCTGAACACAATCCTGAGCTTCTTACAGTCCGCCGTGGGATGCATGACCTTGCCGTGGTATTCGCAACACTTCGGGTCCCTCACCATTTCCTTGGAGGGTGCCCTCTCGAGCGGCGGTAGGACACCGTCCTTGCGCCATTGCCTGCAGAGGTCGCTTGCTTCTTCCACCGAACATGGCAGAGGTGGTGCATCAGAGTTCACAATCTTCGCCTGCTTTTGGGGTGAAAATGTATTGACTTCAGCTTTGCGTCCCCTCTTGTAACTGAATCTCCCGATTTTGAAAGTAGTACCGCCCGAGGATCGCTCCGGAGCGCTTCTCTTTTTCTGCCTCTCCATTATAGGCTCGATGTTCTTCGTGCATTCGATTAGTTTTGAAAACGTAGGCGTTTGCAGGTTAATAAGCATACCTTTGTACTTGTCTCGCATGCACTGCAGGCATATCTCCACGAGTCTGCTTTCGAGTATCACATCTTTGCATTCCAAGGACTTGGCCCTGAACTTCTTGATGAAAGTTATTCCGTCCTCCTCGCGCTTCTGATACATCCGCGAGAGGTGGATCATTGTCACTTTTTCCTCCATCTGGAAAACATTGGTGTAGAACTTTTGGACCATGTCGTTTCAAGTCTTCACGGACCCGGCTTCCAACGTCCTGTACCACTTGTACGCTACGTTTCCCAAGGATTTCGGGAACTCGCGCATCAGCAGTTTGGAATCGGCTCCATATGGCCCCATCACATCAATAAAACACATGACATGTTCATGAGCATTCCCATTAACGTTTTCAAACATGTCCCACTTAGGAGCCTTGTACCCAACAGGGTTAGTCATGAGATAGATCTCTCGTGGGATAGGCGGATCGTTGTCTAGCTTCGGGATGATGGTCTCCGCGAATGATTGGTGAGCCAGAATGGTGTCTATGCGCCGTTGCAGAGACGTCATACACTCTGGAGTGTTTCCCTCGATAGCAGGAGGAGGGGTTGCTGCAGGCGGAGGCGATACATATGCCGCAGGAGGACTAGGGACATATTGTGCGTTCACATTGCCCCAGATCGCCGTTGGAGGAGGCAAGGGATACTGCGAGGCCGGATTAGGTACCAAAGCCGGAGGCTGAGGAGTATGAGCGGTGAGGGGCAACAATTGAGCTGTTGACCCTTGAATTGAGGGTAGCTGCTTAGTCGCTGGTGGAGTTTGCAGATTAGGGTTGGGTGGTGTGGTTGACACTCCCAGCCCTTGAGTGGTAGAGGCTCCTCCTCCCTGAGAGACGGCGGTGGCTGGTGCAGGGTTTGGAGCAAGAGTCCCGAAGACAGCCATGATCCGTTCTAGCTGCGCAGATTGAGCTTTGAGAGCCTTCCCCTGACTCTGGATGGTGGCGTCCAAGGCCTCTAGCGTCGGAGCTTCACCGGTAGTCGTAGGAATGCGGCGGATCTCCTCTCCCGAGGCGGCTTCGGTGGAAGGCGATCTGTTACTGATATCATCCTCCTGAGACATGGTTGCTTGTAATGGTAAGTTCACGTCAGGTTCACCAAAATGTGCACAAGAGATTCCGGCAGGGAGAACTCTGTGTACACCGTAGATAGAGGATCGGAAATGGCACAGGAAGAGTTGGGTTGTGTGTAGGGAGAGAGTAAGGCAGGAGTAATGTCTGAGATAGAGACAGGGGTTTGGCAGAGCTTCCGCGTATGTCTGGTGTGTCCCCCTTTGTATGGAAAGGTTAACGTCCTATATATAACGGAGAATGTGACCTTTGCAGTGTGGTTAATGCGCCCATCAATGGCGGCTTAATTATCTTAACCACAACGGCACGTTCGTCCGCGTATATAGGGACCGTTACAGCACGTTATGCGCGAATACCGGAACCGTCATGGGGTTGACCGGGTTTGACCGGATTGACCGGGTTTATGGAGCTCGTGCCATAAATCTCTCAAAAGCAGTTACTAAAGGTCGCGCGCGGGCTTGGCTCGCACGCGACAGGACTTACTCTAGCCTCCAAACCACTAAGTCCCTACAAGTCCCGTGCAGTGGTATGCGAGGGCTCTGTCTCGCAGCCCCCACATGGATCAGCGCGGCTGGTGATCCAGTGTGTGTGGAGCACAATATGGTGTGCTGGATGGTTGCCACGTGGCCAAGATCTGTCAGCTCAGAAAGCACTATCTACACAAGGCTATTGGGGAACCGAAGAAATCTCCAAGTTTGCTTAGCAAGTAAAGCCACATTAAAGTCGCGAAAATCTCTAAAACCAATTCCGCCTTCAGTCTTTGGTTGCTTTATTTTGTCCCAAGCCACCCAGTGCATAGTTTTCTTGTCTTCGCTTCCTCCCCACCAGAACTGTCGAATAATTTTCTCCATGTCTTGGCAAACTTGGATAGGGAGTAGAAAACATCCCATCGCGAAATTAGGGATAGATTGGGCTGCCGCTTTAATAAGGACTTCTTTACCTGCAACTGACAGCAATTTTCCTTTCCAACCTTTAAATTTCTTGCTGATACGTTCAGTGAGATGGCAGAAGTTATAATTCTTATTTCTCCCAAAAACTATGGGCAAGCTTAGATAGCTGTCATGCTGTTTGACCAGTTGTACTCCACATAGATGGCTTAGTGTCACCTGATCATACTCATTCACATTATCTGAAAAGACAACTGACTATTTCTCCGAATTCAGCTTTTGACCAGAGGAAACTTCATAATCCTGTAAAATAAAACGAAGAACTGTTATCTCGTTCATGGTTGCTTTAGTGAAAAGCAAACTGTCGTCCGCGAAGAATAGATGGGATATAACCGGGCCATCTCTGGAGGCCGAAACTCCTGTGAGAATACCCGAATCTACTTCTGCAGAAAGACGACGAGATAGCACCTCACTGACCAGAAGAAACAGGTAAGGAGACAAAGGGCATCCTTGACGAAGTCCTCTTTCTGGAGTAATGTGACCATGTACTTCCCCGTTTACAATCAAACTGTACGTTGGGGGTAGTAATACAGTTCATCACAACCCTGATCCATCTGTCTCCAAAGCCCATACGTTCCATTACTGCCATTAGGAAATCCCATTCCACTCGGTCATGCTTTACTCATGTCTGCTTTAAGCGCAAGAAAACCAGAGTTCCCCTTCTTCCTGTTCTTCATTGTATGGAGAAGCTCAAAATCAGTCAAAATATTATCAGTAATAAGACGACCCGGGACAAAGGCACTCTGATTTTCTGAGATCAGCGAATCGAGAATGCCTTTGAGCCGGTTTGCCAGCGTCTTTGTGACATCTTATAGATAGTAGAGCAAAGACTTATAGGGCGCAAATCACTAGCCTTGCAGACCTGTTTGACTTTAGGAATAAGAGCAATAAGAGTGTGATTAAACCTGGATATGTCATCCTCGCCATTGAGCAGCTTGATGCAGATATCCTCCACATACTTACCAACTATAGACCAAAAGCGTTGATGAAAAATGGCCGGAAAGCCATCCAGGCCCGGAGCTTTTGTGGAAGCCATTTGCTTTACTGAGATCCGAACCTCTTCTACCGTGAATACCTGCTCCACATAGGCTCTCTGATCAACTGTTAAGAGATCCGCAACTCCCCCTAAAATCGACTCCATCTGAGTTCTTGAAGGGGAACTGGTAGTAAAGATATTGTTGAAGTAGCCCTCCAACACCGAAACAACCTGGGCAGGTTCGGACAACCATATCCCTTCGTCATTTTAAATCCCTATAATGCGATTCCTGTTGCGTCGAATCGAGGCTTTACGATGAAAATAGCCTGTATTTCTATCCCCTTTGTGAATCCATGTGTCTCTAGAGTGTTGCTTCCACATCTCCTCCTCCTTTAAAAGGATTTGGAGAATGGTACTACGAAGCTCTCTAGACTCTGAAATAACGCTACTCGATTGAGGGCCTACACTGAGTTCTTTCAGTCTGTTCCTCAATTGTGAGAGTTGTTTCTTCACACTCCCAAAGACATCTCTATCCCATTGCTTCAGACTTGTTGCGGTGTACCCCAATTTTGCGTCAACTGCTGTACCTGAAACGGCCCAAGACTCTGAAACAATCTGTTCGCACCCACTATGGTGAAGCCACATGGCTTCGAATTGGAACCGTCTCTTAACCCGAACGTTCCTCAGAATACTCAGGTTCCACGAGACCTCAAGGGGAACGTGGTCCGAAACCTCAGCAACAAGATGTTGTACCTTTGCTCTGCCAAACAGGTCAGACCAAGAATCCGTAGCAAGGCATCTGTCAAGTCTCTCTCTAATAGATGCTTTATCACCCTGGTTGTTTGACCAGGTAAACTGTGTACCCGCAAAACCCATATCTCGCAGCAAAAGTTTATCAATAACATTTCTGAAACCTTCAATCTGTTTGAAGGGGACTGGTCTTCTCCCTTCCTTCTCTGACACTGAAGAGAAAGCATTGAAATCACCTACTACGCACCACGGTTTATTGTGGGGACACAATTTCTCAAGCAAAAACCAAGAGTTGTGTCTTTCTTCTCGGACCGGGTCCCCATAAAGTCCAGTCAGAAAACCTTGCTTTGAATCACCATCCACTGAAAATGTGCCATGGATATGAAAATCAGACCATTTAATTAGCTTAAAACTGACCTCTGAGTCCCACATCATGGCAAGACCACCGCGACGATCCAACCGCGACGATTTTATGGTGTTGTAGAGTAAACATTGCTCATAATACGGTGAAAAAATTATCAAAATAAAATCAAATCGTTTTGCGACCCAAATCACCAAGTCAAATTGACCAAACTACGAGTCAAGAAATCAAGATGGAGAAAAAGATAATAAACATAATGGTATCAAGGAGGTTGCATTTATCAAACATTTCTCGAACAGTCCAACCCATAGGCCATGGTATGCACGTCATTTCACAACTTAATAGGGTAGCTGAGAGTTCATACCAGTAGATATCTTGATATCCTCCAAGTCAAGAAGTCATAAGTATTGGTATAGATTGAGGAAGTTAATTGTAGTAAATGCGCGATTTTTTTGAGGAAAAATGCACGATTTCAAACTCAGCTACTCAATTGTTAGCTCTATATAACTGTTTCTTCTCTCATTGCTTTATCACACTTCACCAGTTCACAAACCCAAAGATTGGTTAAGCTTCTCTAGTTCTTGATTCTTCAATGGCTCGACAACCAAACATTGATGTTTCGTTGCGATTGGCCAAGCAAGTGCTGCTAGATGAGAAGTACAAGGGTTCAAACGTAGTTTTCTCTCCCCTCTCTATCAATGCCCTCCTTGGTCTGGTGGCTGCTGGATCTGAAGGTGAAACACTCAACCAGTTCCTCCGTTTCTTGGACTGCGGAACTGTTGATGACATCAACTCTTTCTCGTCCAAGCTATTTGATGTCTGCTCCGACAAAGGAGATAGAGGTGGCGCTTTGCTGAACTTCGCCAGTGGCGTTTGGGTGGACCAGTCTCTCTCCATCAAGCCTTCCTTCAAACAAGTCGTCAACAATGTCCACCAGGCTACTCTTCTCAAGAAAGCTGATTTCCAGAGCAAGGTAATAATATCTCGACCGTCAATCTACATATTTTTTACCCCTAGATATGGAAAAACTTGTCGTTTTGATTTCTTGGACGTTTCACTTATTTTTAGGGTTACATTATACTTACTTTATTGTTATCATTATTGTTATTAGTATAATTAAACTAGCTGTAACCCTGTGCGATGCACCGTTACATCTTTATATGGTGTCTGTTGCGATCGTAAATTTGTTAGGGGAGCAATTTTTATTTGTTTTTTTTAGTGGAACTTTTTTATTTCATCATCGCATCAATTGAAGATTTAATCTTAAGACTTGATTTATGATTTAAATTATTAAATTTTCAAATAAAACCACATTTACTTGAGTTACGTTTCCGTTAGCCGCTTATTGGTGATTTCATTAGGTAATTTAACCTTTTTATACTCATGTTGGACACTTTCATTGACTTGAAGCCATACATTAAAATTTAAAATTATCAAATTTTTTTCCTCTACTTTTGACACTTTCATCCTTTTAAAACTTGTAATCAATATTAAAATGCTAGAAGTTACAAGATGAGTTAAAATGCTAAACAGTTAGAAGTTACTCATATCAGCCCACTGATTTTCATAGATAAGTTAAAATGCTAAACAATGGATTTAGAAAACTTAACGGAACCGCGGGCGTGTCCGGACTCCTGTATTATTCTCTTGTGCGCCAAGCAAGCTAAGTTACAACGATCTTTCATCTCTTGCACTTCGTCCATGACTGCGAGAGAACTAATTGTGAGTATCGGAAAGAAATTCAATGGAACAATTGCATCATTGTAAGATAGTATTACTGATGTGTTTGCTTATGCCGTTGCTTCTTGTTCCATGGTAAAGGCTGAAGAGGTGACCAAGGAAGTTAATTTGTGGATTGAGAAGGAGACTAATGGTCTTATCAAAGAAGCTCTACCTGATGGGAAAATTAATAGTCTTACCAGGCTTTTTCTGGCAAATGCCCTGTACTTCAAGGGAAGATGGAAGGAGCCATTTGAACCGTCCAAAACAAAGAACAGTGACTTTCATCTCCTCAATGGAGATACGGTTCAAGTCCCTTTCATGACTAATGACGAAAGGTTACAATGGCTAAGCACCTACAAGGGTTTCAAAGTTATGAAATTCCCTTACGAAAACGGTAGAGATTCATGTCGTTTCTCTATGAGCTTCTACCTGCCAGACAAGAAGAAAGGGCTTCCAGCTTTAATAAAGAAACTAACTACTCGACCTAATCTCCTTGATCGATATGGCGCGAATGAATGTGTTCCGGTTCTCGAGTTTCGCATTCCGAAGTTCAAGATTTCTTTCGGCTTTGAAGCTTCCAAAGTCCACAAGGATTTAGGCCTGGTCTTGCCATTCTCTCCAAAAGACGCTGAGCTTACCAAGATGGTGGATTCTCCGGACGGTGAAACCATTTATGTGACTGACATTTTACACAAGTCTATCGTTGAGGTTAATGAAGAGGGGACTGAAGCTGTTGCATATACTGGAGCAATGTGTGGTGGAGGTGGTCCCTCTATATGCTCGGTTTTCGTAGCTGATCACCCGTTCCTTTTCACCATTCGTGAAGACACTACTGGGGTGTTACTTTTCGTTGGCTCTGTGGTCGATCCAAGCGCAGATCAACTTTGAGTTCGTCCTAATGAACTCGATCGACTTGGTTATTAGCTACTGTTTTGATTAATTAGGATGGGTGGTCTGTTGCTTTGTGTCCTTATCTCATTTTGTCTCCCTCTGTGTTTTGGCAAGATAAGGTTGTCCCCTTGCTGCCCAGCTAGCTGGTATTAGAGTCGTCCAGGGTCTTTTCAATTATGCTGTTTCTGGTATTAGTGTCGTCCGTGTCTTTTCAATTATGCTGTTTCGGTTGGTTTATATTAATGCTTGACGCTTGATAATCTAATGGAAGTTCTTGTTGGACACACAAACTTGACTTGATTTTTCTAATTATTGATACTTTTTCATTGGGTAGTGATTCTTGCACTAGTGAAAAGCTTCTTGTTTGAATCTTGTGACTTGAGCGACTGTTCTTGGGCATGAAACAGAGGGATATTTCATAAGTTGCTGCGGAGGTGGTTTTGGTGGTGGTATGGTGGTGGTAGCGTGGGGGTATGAAGTTGCAAAGAAGGGTAGGTAGAACAAGAAAGATGGCAAAATGGTCCAAAATAATAACCAAACATGGTCCCACGTGTAAAACTAACAGAATTGGATGGAGGGGTATTGACAAGAATGCAGAGTGTGTATCTACCAGCTGTATCTACGATGCAGAGTGTGAATAAAAAGATACAAATGCTCCTGATGTCACATGTTTGTCCAATATACCATTCCGTTTCCTCTCTTTCTACCCCTTGGTGGGAGCACGAAGAAAAAAAGGTGGAGTGGCTAAAATCTGTTTTACCTCTCTGTGGGGTTGGACAGAATTGATAAAGCAAACATAAGACAATGAACAGTAATGAGCTGATGTTGCTGATTTACAATCTGTAAATATGAAAGCTCCAAAATAATCTTTCCCTCCAAATGTTTAACACCAAAACACAAAACCCAAATGTTCAAAAGTTTGGAGCCTAAACAGGCTACCTTTACATACATTCCTACAAATGTCACCACTACAAACACATACAAAAACCAGATAATGTTCATCATGAAGAACACCAGAACTTCTTGATGAACACATAAAATTGAAAAAACGTGGAAATAGTGGCAGAAGTTAGAGGAAGAAGAAGATGTCAACTGAAACAACTCCTTATCCAGTAGCAGTAGCAGCAGAAGTCTTCATCCATTCCATTCTTCAACCAGCATCCTTCCTCCACATCAACAACTTCACAAACTTGCCTTCTTCATCCAGATTTTCTGCAAAATCAACAAGGTAAGTAGCAGAAATGGCAAAAGGAATTAACTGAAGCAGAAAGAACTGACATAAATGATTTTAAACTTCTCGGTTTATCAAACTTGAAGCCAATGAAATATTTGCTTATAGAAGCAAGAGAGAAGTTTAATGTCAGCATGAGGACCATATACACAATCTGGAAATTAATCCCAGAAGCTACAAGTGTTGGAAAATCTATTGTTGTCAAATCAAAGCAGATTGGCAATAAGAAGCCAAAGACACCCCTGGACATGGATATGTTTCTTCTTATTCTTAAAGAAGACAAGCACAATATTAGACAAACAATACGTAAGATTTCTCATTATGCGTTGTTTTGAAATTGACCAATTCGCATAAATGTATCATCATTGAGTTGGCTGACTAAGTGTTGAGTTGCATTGTATTAACCCTACTCAACACTCAATCATCTTATACCATCATGTGCAGCATTGTTCAAATCAGATTTAAATCATCTTATACCAACGTGTATAGCATTGTTCAAAATCAGCATCATGTATATAATCAAGTGTAGCATTGTTCAACTCAGATTGAAATCAGTATCATGTACATAATCAAGTGTAGCATTGTTCAAATCAGATTGAAACCAGCATCACATACATAATCAAGTGTAGCATTTTTTAAATCAAATTGAAATCAGCATCATGTATATAATCAAGTGTAGCATTGTTCAAATCAGATTGAAATCATCATCATGTATATAATCAAGTGTAGCACTGTTCAAATCAGATTGAAATTAGTATGTATAGCATCAAGTGTAGCATTGTTCTCATCAGTAAATAAATTGCGACAAGTATAACATTCTGCTATTAACACATTCTTAAATTAACTTCAATTTCAGTAAATTGTGGAGTTAGTCCAACAACCATATGGAGATGGATACATGGTGGTTCATTGAACAGTAGAAAATCATATGTGCACCCTAAACTTAGAGATGCACACAAAATAGCAAGATAGATATGGTGCCTACAATCACTAGTGATCAATTCAGAAGGTGTGATCACATACATTAGCATGGACAACATAGTGCATAAAGATGAGAAGTGGTTCTATATTCAGAAATTGAACGACACATACATTATGCTACCACTAGAGACAATACCATATGATGATTTCCAATCCAAACACTTTGTTTAGAAAGTCATGTTCATGTGCTGTGTAGGGAGGCCTGTGTATGACATAAGTGGTGAATGTGTGTGGGATGCCAAGATAGGTGTGTGGCCATTTTTGGAAGAGGTAGCAGCACAAATATCATCAGTTAACATACCAGCAGGCACAATTCAAATTAAAGCAGTGACATCTGTCACTAAAGAGGTCATGAGTGACATGTTGATCAACAACATCATACCAGAGATTAAATCAAAGTTGCCACAGAATATGCCGAAGGACATTCTTATTCAGCAAGATAATGCAACACCTCATGTGTCAAATGCAGATTTGAATTTCATAGAAGCAGCACAAAGTGATGGATTTAACATGAAGCTTATCAATCAACCAGCAAAGTCACCTGACTACAACATTCTAGATTTGGGTTTTTCCAATTTCACTCAAAGCCTTCAAAGCCAAATGCAAACAAAGACAGCTGAGGATCTCATATCTGCAGCAAATGGCATATGAAGGACAATGTGATAGAACAATTTACAATGTGTTCTTTGATCTACAACTGGTTATGACTGAGATATTGGCTGTTAGGGGTCATAACAACTTCAAGCTCCCACATATAGGTAAGGGCAAGTTGATGAATATGGGACTGCTACCAAGAAAACACTATGCTTGTGATGAACTGCATTGACTACATGAATGATATGAATGAAAAAATTGGTAATACTTCATTGTTGGAAGGATTAGGGTATGATTCAGAATAGGGGTTGTATTGTATCACTAGCACATATATGTATGTAGTGTATTTTGTTGCAACTAGACACGGTTGTAAGCATGGATGTGTTGTGCTACACCTATGCATAGTTGCAAGCATGATGTAAGTTGGCAATGCCACACTTTTGTAAATGGTAATATACTTTGAATCAATCCTCAAACCAGTTGTGGAATTATATCATTGGATTGATTGTGTTTGTTTGAGGTGTAACCACACTGTGAATTCGAGTTGTTACTCAAACACCTTTACTACCAAAATGTTTGATACAACTCTCATACATTGACAGCATTCATTGAGTTGTGTCAAACAAGTTAACATCAAACCAATCAATCCTCATACCAGTTGTGGATTACAATCAGTGGATTGATTGTGTTGGTTTTGGTGGAACCACACTGTGTGTGCATTACACACAGTGCTTACTCATACACCTAAACAACCAACTTGTTTGACGTCAACATAAATAGGAGGAACACTGTAAACCTGTGCATAATTACTCTAATGCCATGTTTGTATGGAACCATCATTGAGCAATTACAGTATACCACTTCTGTTTCAATGGATGCACAAGATCACAACAAATGAACAAATAACCCATAACATATTCACACAAAGTGATCTCAGTTGAAACCTCAATTGAATGGATGCACAAGATCACACCAAATGAACAAGCAACCCATAACAGATTAACACAAGTGATCTCAATTGAAGGGATGCAGAAGATCAAAAAAAATGAACAAGTAACCCATAAAAGATTCACACAAGTGATCTCAATTGAAACCTCAATTGAATGGATGCGGAAGATCAGAGTGAATAACACACTTGATGCTATACATGATGCTGACTTCAATATGATTTGAACAATGCTACATTTGATTAGATAAATTTAACACATAGAGGTGTACAAGTAATCCAGAGGATGAACAAGTAACCCAAAGATATGAACAGACATATAGATGAAGAAGAAACCTAGAAGCATAAGAACAACCATCGAGATGAACAAGTAACACAGAAACCCTAATTAACCCTAGATCCGAAGCATGCATCATCAAAACAGGTAATTGTAATTAAAGAGGAGGATGAACATTGAACCTCCCTCCAGTTTCAAAGTATTCTGGTAGTAGGATCCGCAACATGCTATCGACAACTTTTTGGGTTTGAGCATCGTATTTTTGTTTTTGATCAGCTTCACTATGATTTACAGGTTCCTCCTTCGAATCTCCACCGTCAAGGAGCCTTGGATCGCCAGACGGAACTAGATCTGGAAGCCAGATGGACTCCGTCTTCTCATCTTCTTCTGAACTAGCAACCCACAGTCCTGCGCCGGAGAACCCCTCAAACGAATCATCAACCCATGAATCGACCGATTCAAAGCCCTCCATGGGGTTGCGATCCATAACCGAGAAACATTGGATCATACCGACGATGAACAAGTCCGGTTTGTGGGTGATTTGTTGGATTCCTCCACAGATTGGGGATGTTTGATGCGATCAGCGAAGAAATCAACCACAAGAAATGATGGAGATGATCGGTGGTGGAAGAGAGATACAGAGAGACGGAAAAGACGAGAGATATCCATAGAGGTAGTGAGAGAGAGAGAGAGAGAGAGTCTACGCAAATGAGGGAAAAACATATCAGTTTTCATGTCTAGGGTTAGTTTGGGCTGGATCATGTGTTTTGGGTTTGGGTTTGGGTTTGGATTAGTGTAAATTGGGTTATTGTAGGTTGGGTATGGGTTAGTGTTGATTAGTTTTGTTGATTGGGATACTAATCAGATTATAGTGGTGGCCCAATCTGATAGAAATAATATTAAAAAAAAGTAGGGTATCCTCCTGAGGTTAAAATGATGTTTTTGTATCAAAAAAGTTGCCAAATGAAGAAAGGGGTAGGAAGAGAGGGAACATAAATAAATAGAAAGGGGTAGGAAGAGAGGAAACGGAGTGGTAGTCGACCATTGTGGGAACCCAAAAAAAATTCCATCCAGGCTAAATTACATCAAAATACCCTTCTTGCCCAACCTAGATAGCCAAAATACATTTATCGTGGAGTTTTAAGAATTCACATTTAAGTGCCTGAAGTTTCTTAAAACAACAGAAAGAGCCTAAGGTATGACTAAGTCAACTTTATGGCCCATAAGGCTCTCCAATATTGTACAAGTACTCAAATAGCCCTACTACCCTTGTAAAATTACCAGTCTGCCCTTGAAATAATAATTATAAAAAACTACATACATGTCCTTCCCAAACAAGTTCAGTCAAAGACACAATTCATTAAAAATATATCTCGTCCTTCCCAAACAAGTTCAGTCAAAGACACAATTCATTAAAAATATATCTCTCCAAGTTTCGGTGCTAATTCCAAGATAATATTGCAAACAGCTTTCGAAGAAGTCGGGGGGCAAAAAGATCCGTTGACAAGACAAACAAATTTTTGAAATTGAATTTCTTAAATAAATCAAAATATGACTAGATATTAGAAATCAATGTCATGCCTACTTTTAGGCTAATTTCTGGTCAAACTATAAGGATTTTGAAAGAAGCTCATACTTATACATGATTTGGAGTATAATTAACGAGCTATGCATTGAAGAAACTATCAAGAATCCATCAGGTGGTTAAAAAGTAATTCAAGATAAAACATCACAAAACTACCGATGTTTAAACACTTACAAAATTATAAGTTTCTCGCATTTAATGTGACGAAAACAGCAAGTTAAAGGCTAATTTTATGATAGTAGTTGAAGGAATTTGATGAGGTGATCTATACATGAATTAGAAGTTCAAGCATTCTGGTATACCTCTCATTATCACTCACTCCTCATGAACGATAACGAAAAGATGCAAAACACAAGTTTTACGTGGTTCGCTAAACCAAATCGATATAACTACGTTCACGTGGAACAAACTTTATTCAATGAAGATGAACGATCACAATGAGTTACATACATTCATAGGACCCCAAAGGATCAATTTATGGCCCCCAAAACCGCCCCAAAAAATAAGGAAACAATTTCATCCTTATTATACTTTTCCCGGATGTCTTCGCACGAAGACCCGACGACCTTCGTGCGAAGACAAACAGTCTTCGTACAAATACCTTCCTATTTTGAGACAGAGGCCTATTCTAGGAAGACATTCAAACTTGGCAAGATTTGGCTAAGAATGGGATGTCTTCGTGCGAAGACTGTTCGTGCGAGATTTGGCTAGGTGAGTTCGACCCCTACTCTCAACAGCATAACCCCAGTGAGCAAGTGACTCCTACGTTTAGTTAAAAAGACACCCACTATCCCCTACTTTAGTTAAAAGACACTAATTAAGTTAGGAAAAAGACACAAAACTCCCAAGTATTTAATAACTATATAAATTAACTCTCAAATAATAAAAATTAACACCCAACACTTATAATAATATCATATTAACACCCAATAATATCCTAAAATACCCGTATCTACAGGTATTTTTGTAATAGCTTGAGTGCAATTTGCTTGACTAAGGACGAGGTTCATCATGAAACAACCAAGCATATTGACGGCAGGTAACACTTTTCTGAGAAGTGAGAGCAGGATCAAGGTGATGTAGATGGGGACTGTTGACAACCCCGCGAATATGTTCATCAATCCGGTTCCAGAAAGCAAGTTCCAGCATTTTCTGGAATTGCTCAACATTATGAGCCAGTGAGCCCTTTCTTTGAATGGAGGGTGAAAGGTGAATTGTTTTTTCACCTGTACAAGATCAATTTTTTACGGCATTGAATGTATGACCAATTTTCTTTGACGTAGCTGAAGACTTGCAGAAAAATCTTACCGACATAAGTAAATAATTTGGTGTGATGATTGTACCATAATAATAGGCATAACTCGATAAAAGTCGCCACGTAAAATATATGATACTATAATAGTGTACATGTTATCAAATATTAGTGTGGTAGACATATAGTACCGTGTTATTTTTATTAGAATTTAGCCACATAAAATAGTATCACAAAATATTAAGATGAAGATGTGAGTTTACACTCTCTATTACCGTAAAAATGTATATTTACTCTTAAAATACGTAATTAAATTTTCGGGTTGTTTCAGACAAGGCTGGGCTAATTAAGGTAGTAGCAGTGGTGATGGTAGTAGGTTAGTTTGGTGGAAAGTAGCGGGGGTGTAGTGTACTGGTGGTTAGGGTGATCATGGAGCAATGGGGAAGGTTAGTAATGGCTTTGGTATTTGTTTGGTGTAGGCAGTATGTATTGGTGATCAAGTTGAATGGAAGAAGGTGGTTATTGTGGCTGCTATGTGGCAATGGTGGTTTTTTGGATAAGGTGAAGATGTTCTTGTTGGTGAAGGTGTTTTAGGATGGTGAAGGTGTTTCAGCAGGTAGTTAATTGGCAATGGTGTAGGATGGTCTAACTGTTTGGTTCTGGTAGTTATTAGGTGTTGGTCTGTGGAGTATTGATGGTAATTGGTATTGGTGGTGTGTAAGGTTATGGTGATAATGAATATGAAGGTCAAGATGGAGATGGTCAAAGGATAATAGTGAAATCGGTGGTCATTGGCTGATTGGAGTTGGAAGGATGTCTTATTTGCTTTTCACTGTGTTTGTTGGCTTTCTTTTTTTTTTTTTTTTTTTTTTTTTTTTTTTTTTTTGCAACTACGACATATAATCTAGCATATTTAAACACCACTGAATTCAAATACTATATAATTCAGGGATAGTGCCCTCGGTCACGGGCAATACCCTAGTAACAAGTACAAGAGGCCAAGCCTCAACTAGAAACAGAAAGCTTAACAGCTGCTCTAGCACATACATGAGTAGATGCATTATCATCATTTAAACTAAACAAAAACAACACAAATTAAAATTTAAATATAAGCACTTACGATCTTCAATAATAGCCCAAATGGTTGTTTTAACATCTCTTTTGGAGTGCAGACTTTTTATCATCGGCTTGGAATCTGAGAAAATTCCAATCCACTTATAGTTCAGATTATGTCATTAATCAAAGCTTCTGATACGGACCTTGGGCTACCTTCAAGACTATGTCAGAAAGCATTATTAATTGGTATTATTTCCTTTTGTCTTTTATGTCAACATGATTGCAGGGGAGGGTAAAATATTAAATATTTCCTTGGGGAGAGGTAGTTGTCTTTTTATTAAAATTGTCTCTACATAAACTTTGTTCTACGATGATTTCCGATCATCAACCAAGAAAAACTCAAATTGGGGAGAAACCCTAGTGTTGTGTGTTTGTGTCAGTGTTCTTGTGTGTGTGATAGCCCCTTTCTATCAAATTGGTGCTTTCATCGATTATCACCGCCATCAACCGTGAATTCAGTAATGTTGAATTTGTAGGACAACGATTTGCTCGTCAAACTCCTGAAAAAAATCGAAACAATGGAGTCCACAATCAAAGCCTTTTATCTCCGCTTCACTGCGTTTGAAACGCGATTCACTAGCAGACCGACGGGACAACTGACCACAACCGCGTCCCTGCTGCTCCAGTCCCACCAACCACAGAGGTTCCGGGTGACGCTGTTGGAGATGGTTCCACCTTATCGAAGCGCGATGTCTTGCGGATCTCACACCTACTTCACGATTCAGACCGCATCCAGCCACAACCGCATGGATTTCCTGAAACTTTACGTCGGCATGAGTTCGCTGACAACAGCGGTTTCCAAGGTGAAGCAGTTATCACTCGACGATCTTTCCAGCAACGTTTTGATTCCCCACTCCGACCACCAAAAGGGGCTTACATCACCGCCGTTGGGGCTCGCTGAGACCTCGCTAAGCGTGATTTATTGCGCCTCGCAGCCATCTTGCACGATTATGATGACTATCGCAGTCCATTTTTGCGATCCGAGACGAGTCCCACCAGTACGTAACGACAATTACCATCGACTGAATACTCAGCAGATGGCGTTCGTCGACGATTCTGGTGCTTACCAGTTGCCTAGGGCTAATAACCCAATGTGACAACTTGGGGGTACGAGCGTTCGCATTCATGAGGCAGGTCGCTTCGTTCGTCGCTGTCGAACCGATTACAACCACGATCCGTGGGGAACGGAGGAGCCGTATTATGATGACCTGGACAAACTTGTTCCGCAATTTCAAGGAAATCGGCAAGGAGGTCGTCTGCCACCGGGTTCCGAGGGGGACAGTCACAAGCTTTGGGTTGATCCACCCAAGTTCTCAGGTACAGACCCTAATACGTGGATTTTTCAAGTTCAACTGTATTTTAAGTATTATAAAATTGTTCCGGATGATTGAATGGAACTCGTGGAGGTTTTACAGAGCGGAGCAGCTGCAAACTAGTTTTGCTGCAAACAGAGCAACCATCAACTCCATTCTTGGGCTTCGTTTATCGACGAGGTAAAAGTTCTCTTTGACCCATTATATTATCATGACTATTTTGGCCATCTCTCTAAACTGAAATAGGAGACCATTTTTATTGCCTTTCAAGTAGATTTTGAGAAACTCCTGACCAAGGTTGGTCAAACACGGAGAAACAGTTTATTTTTATATTCTCGTCTGGCCTCAAACCGCTGATTGATCGTGAGTTGGAGTTACGGCAGCCACGCTCCCTTGCAGCATCATTTTTTCTGGCACGTGAGCTAGAGACTTCCTTTTCAGAAATGATTTCCGCCCTGGATACTTACCGGAACCTGACCAGCTTCCGGACGGGTCATCTTCCATATCTCCCATCACCACAACTGTTCAGCCGAAGACTCCACCGGTGGCGTCTACACCGCTGATCAAACGAATCACGTTGGCTGAACAACAGGAACGACGGAGACATGGTTTATGCTATTATAATTGTGATCAACGGTATTACCAACGGTCACAAGTGCGATGTGAAGTTTTTACTTACGAGGTACGGCGAAACTGCTCCACAGCGTCGGGACGAGTACGTCATTGCAGCTGATGCCTTCAGTCTTTTCACACTGTTCAGCAGTGACCATATGAGTTCTCTACGACTCTTAGGGTACAGAGGGGGTCGTGAGGTATCTGTTCTTATCGACAGCGGAGCGACACACAACTTCATCCATCCTGAGTTGACCGAGAAGTTGCAGTTACTGATTCAGGCCACCACAACTTTCAAGGTTGCAGTGGGTAGTGGGGAATGTCACCATTGTGATACTACTTGTGGTGAACTTGCTATTGATCTTCAGGTGAACACGTTTTCGGCTAAATTGTTCCTCCTAGAGTTCCAAGGATTGCAAGTCGTTTTGGCGGTATAGTGGCTCCCAGTTTGGCGAAGTCATTACGGATTATGCCAAGATGACAACGGCAATTCAGCATGGGGATTTGCGTTTGGTCTTGCAGGGTTTGACAAAAGCCGGATTGGGCGCGCACCACTCCTTCTTTCGCCTTGAGGACAAGACAGTTTTTATCCGAGGGAGTTGATACGGATGCACACCTAATTGGCGACACGACCCCGAGACGTGGACATTGAGCCCGACATCCTCCGGGTTACCTACAATACTATGTCAGAAAGTAGTATTAATTGGTATTATTTCTTTTTGTCTTTTTGTGCGATTACATTATTGCAGGGAAGGATAGCGTATTAAATATTTCATTGTGAGGAGGTAGGTGTCTTTTCATTAAAATTGTCTCTACATAAACTTTGTTCTAGGATGATTTCCGATCATCAATCAATAAAAACTCAATTTGGGGAGAAATCCTAGTGTCGTGTTCGTGTTAATGTTCGTGTGGATGTTATAAGCAGCATCTGTGAAAATCTTAACCTCCAAATCAAAAGCAACAGAGGCTGCCTTAAGCTTAATGTGGGGCTCCTCCCTACATGAAAAAATATGGAAAAACTCATAAAATTTTGAGATTACTTTTGAAACAATCTGATGAAGAAACCAAAATATGTCATTAAAGATAATTACATCTCCATATCTCCCAACAAGTCTGAGAAAAAATATCCTGAATGATATCTTTTTCTTTGACCCATTTTACAAAATCATTAACATAAGCCCACCACTGAGCCAGAGAGAGAGATCATAAGGATAAGAAACCAACAACCTGAGAGGAGATAAAGCCCAGACAGAGATACATAAATTATTTTTTTGAGTAGATGCAATTCAGTATCTTCACTGTCCCCACAAAGATGGCAAACATTCACCACAATTTTGACTCCTCTTTTTGCCAAAGAAGCTGCAACATGTATATAACCATTTATACTTATCTAAAGAAAAACCTTGACCTTGGGATGTACTATCAAATTCCATAAGTTCCTCGTCAGAGGTCCCAAACTTGAGCTCCCAATCTCAGAGATTGCATTATTTTGAAGAGTAGAAGATATGAGATAGTCTTGCAGCAGGCAACTATAAACATAATCGACATTACACTTTCAATTCTTAGAGAAACACCATGCTGTTTTATCCCTGCACATACAAGAGCCAACTGGAGTGGAAAAGATCAGATAAGCATCATATTAGTTGAAAAGATTATTCACCAGCTCCACTTATCACTGCCTAGATTCATGATCAATGAGTTGACAAACTTTCGATAATTCACAATTTGGAGCTCTGCTTGTGCAAACTTAAAGATTGTCAATTCAAGACAACCAAGGATAATTCTAAATGTCTACATTAACCCCATTCCCAATAATTCATCTCCACCATCTTTCGATTTTTTTTTTAACAAAAGGATATATTTTATAAAAGCACCAAAGAACCCCAACAATTACATAAAGACAAAATCAGCCCCCATCATCACTTATAGAGGTCCTGACACTGTTTTTGAAATCTACCATATCTTTTACACCAAGCAAATCTAATTCTAACACAAAACTAGACTCTACTATCTTTGAAGATGGCTGATTGCCAAAATATCCTGCCATCCAATCTGCACATTGGTTGGCTGATCTTGGAATCCAGGAGAGCTTGAATTGCTTGTTTCCTTGTAAGTCCCAAATGTCTTGAACTATGACCTTCTCAAATTTATCAGGGGGTTTCTTCCTTCTATCCAACTCCACTGCTTTCTGATTGTCACATTCTACTATATATTTGCTGGCTATTTGCTGGGAGAGTGCTACAGAACCATCTCATTGAAAGCAATTCAGCCATCAGAGGGGAATTAGCCATACCTCTAGAAACCAATTTCTCCAGAATGTTTCCTCTTGAGTCTCTGACAACTTCAGCCATTGTAGCACAATTTGTGTGTTTGTTCCAGGCCACATCTATATTAGCTTTGAGAAAAATCTCTGCTGGAGGCTGCCAGATCTTGGGAGGCTTTTGCTTGATCCCTGTGTTGCTTTTACTTTTCTCCTCCCCTTTACTGATACTCTTTATGAATTGTATTCTCCATATGTTTGCCTCCTCAATGGTATCTTTTGGCTCTAGAGGTTATTCATTGAAAATAAATTTGTTCCTAGCAGTCCAGATCCCCCAACACAAAAATATGACTCTCTCTAGATAGTCATGTGGAATGTCACCTTTTTTCTGTAGTTGGTAGATTTCATGATACCATCCTTCCACTGAGCTGATATCTTTCAGTTTTTCTGTGTCCAAAACCCCTGAAGCAAACCATATGACCTCAGTCCATTTGCATTGAAAAAGGACATGTTCTATACTTTCCATCTCCTTCAAGCATATAGGACATTCACTTGTAATACTACACCTTCTTCTAGCCCTGTTCAGATTTGTAGGGAGGGCTTTTGATATTACTTTCCACCAAAAATGTTTTAATTTAGGAGGGAGCTTTAAATGCCATAAACCTTTTATTTCTGGGTTGTGTTCACCAATGTTTGTACTTGATTCTTCTTTCTTTTTTCTTCTTGATGCAGCTTCATCTTGGATTCTCAAAGCAGTCTTGTAACCTGGCTTTACTGTGTAATCTCCTGAGTTTTTCCAAGTCCTGATCTTCTTGTCTCCCTGTTTCTTCCAAGAGATTGGAGTAGCTAGGATGATCTGTGAGGCTTCTCTGTTAAAAAGGACTACATGTCAGTTTCACATTCCAGATCTTTAAGTGATGGTTCAATAGATCAGTGACTTTCAAATCCTGTGGGATATAGTTAGCTATAAAATTATCTTTGAGCTTGATATCTTCTTTCAACCACATGTCTTGGAACACCTTGACTTTCTCACCATCACCAATTAGCCACATACAATCCTTTTCTAAGATAACTATGACTTTCATGAGATCTTTGCAAACAATAATGTCTCCTTTTTTGTCTTTGCTTCTCAGAAGTTGGAGTTGGGATGATAGTAGACTTTTAGTACTTTAGAAAGTAGTAAATCTGGGTGGCTAGCCACTCTCCACCCCTGCTTTGCAACCATAGCATGGTTAAAGCATTTCAGATCTCTAAACCCCAAACCTCCATCTTCTTTGTCTTTCACCATTTTCTCCCAAGCCACCCAGCTTATCTTCTTATCTTTTGGATTGTTATTCCACCAAAAGTTCCTAATTGTAGCTTTAATAGCTTTGTGGACATAAACATGTAGCATTGTTGAAGCCATTAAGTAGCTTGGTATAGCTTGAGCTACAACCTTCACCATAATTTCCTTTCCCCCATTTGAGAGTAAGAGGCTCTTCGAACCACTTAATTTAGTTACTACTCTTTCAGTCAGGTCAGCAGTGGCTTTCTTTCTATTTTTTTCCCCATAACATAGGGACACCCAAATAGATGGCATCTTCTTCAAGAATTGGCATTTGCATCTCCTCCATGATTTTTGATTTCAGCTCTTTGGTAACATTTGGAGAGACTAAAATTCCAGATTTGTTGTTGTTCAGCTTCAGACTTGATTCAGCTCCAAAAGTTGCAATAATCTCCTTGAACTTTGTGATTGACCCTTCCTCAGCTTTCAAGAAGATCAGTACATCATCAGCAAAGCAAAGACTTGTAATTTTTGGGCCTTGATTAGGCAGTTCATAACCCTGGATTTCACCATTGTTTACAGCTTCTTCCAAAGACTTTGTGAAGACTTCCATGGCTAGGAAAAACAAGTAGGGAGATATGGGATCTCCCTGTCTTAAGCCCCAATTTGGCTTAATATCAGCAACATCTTTCCCATTTAAGCTCAGCTTATAATGAACAGTTGAAATGCACTGTTCTATAAGGAGGCACCATTTATTGCTTAAACCCCATTTTCTCATGGAATCAATGATAAAGGACCTGTCAAGCATATCATAAGCTTTGTGGAGATCTAGTTTCAATACCAAATACACAGGGTCACTCTTCTTGCTTTTCTGGATATGGTGGATTATGGTACTTGCAATCATGATATTATCATGAATGTTTCTGTGAGGAACAAAGGCTGTTTGGTTTTGGGAGATGAGTTTTGGGAGAAGTGGTTTGAGTCTGTTAGCAAGGAGTTTTGAAACAATTTTGTATTTGAAATTGCACAAACCTATTGGTCTGAAATGATTAGAGATATTAGGGTGAGCAACTTTAGGGAGGAGGACTATTCTTGTAAGGTTATAGCGTTTTAGAAGAAATCCATTTTCAAAAAAACTAGTAACAGCTTGAAAGATATCTTGACTTACAACATCCGAGCAATCTTGGTAAAAGCCTCCTTGAAAACAATCTGTTCCTGGAGCTTTCCATTTGCCTAGCTGATAAGCTGCAGTCTTGACCTCCAAATCTGTGGGTAAGCTGGTCAGATTCTTGTTCTCCTCATTTGACACAATGCTTTGGATGCATTGTAGCATAACCCCATGGTTTTGAGTTCTCTCTCCTTTGTAGATTTTGTTGAAGAAGTTGACCACTAAGCTTTCCATCTCCTCAATTTATTGTGTCCTTGTCCCATTAGCTTTAAGGAGTTTCTGGACTCTATTCCTATGTCTTCTTTGAATTACAGACATATGAAAGAATTTTGTACTCTTTTCTCCTAGTTGAAGGTATTTGGTCCTAGCTCTTTGCTTCCAACAACTTTCTTCTCTTGCCCACATTTCCTCAAGAGATGCTAACAGTTTCCTTCTTTCCTTCTCTTCATGTTGGTAAACATCTTGTTCTTGGATTTCTTTTAGTCTAGCTTTGATCTTCTCAATTTCTCTCTTTGAGTTCCCAAAATTTGTTCTTCTCCACATTTTGAGACTATGCTTCAAATTCCTCAATTTCATCTCCACTTGTTTCATTCTTGATCCTTTTACAGTATTACCCCAAGATTTGGTGATTAAATCCTTGCAATCCTGTTGCTGTAGCCAAGCTTCTTCAATTCTAAAGTGTTTCTGCTTTCTCCCTTCTGCCTTCTCAGTATCTATCACCAAAGGACAATGATCTAAACCTATGTCAGCTTCATGGATCAAAATTGCATTGGGGTGTAGCAATGACCATTGTGTATTATAGAGGAATTTATCTATCCTCTCTTTGACTAGGTTGTGGATTCTGTGGTTACACCAGGTATGAACTGGTCCTTGGAACTCTTTTTCTATCAAACCCAGATCATTGATTCTAGCAAGAAATCTGTTGACCCTCCAGGTTTGAGACTGATTGCCCCCTTGTTTATCCTTTATGGAGCTCACATCATTTAAGTATCCTAATATACTCCAAGCTCCTTGAACATCTCTGCCCAGCTGCTGCAAGTCTCCCCAAATTTTCTTCTTTTTCTTCTCTTTTGTATCCATATACACAAATGTCCGCCACTCCTCTACATTGTTGTCAGTTATCTTCACATGAATCAGGTTTTGTGTTGTTAGCAGCACTTCCAGTTGAATGTCCCAAACCCACCATAAACTCAAACCACCTGAAATGCCAATTGGATCCACATAACTTGCACAAGGAAACCTCAAAGTTCTTCTAATCTTCTCCATATATTGTCTTTTATTTTTAGTCTCCATCAAGAAGATGAGACTGGGACGATGGGTTACTACTAACCCTCATAATTGCTGGACTGTCAGGAGCCGTCCCAACCCCTGGCAGTTCCAACTTAGCCCTAACATGGTTCTTGTGGCTGTTTCGGGTCAGCCACCACCACCCTGTTATCAGTTTGATTATAGAGGATTTCCGCCATACCTTCAACAAAGATTCTAGTCATCTGACCTTCAAAAGCCTTCATCTTTTCGTCTTTTGTTCTTCTAGAAATTCTTCCCTTGTTTTCTTCTGCTTCTTTCTTTCTTTTAAGTTCCCTTCTTGCCTGGTGAACCGCCATGATATATTTGAAATTCTCCTCCATTCCTTTCAGTCGAATCTCAGCTTCGCTTTCCTCATCATTCTCTTGATATTTGATTAGTTGTTTCTCCTTGTAGTGTCTCTTGTTCTGGGCATTTAGGGTTTCTTCATCCTTCTGTTCATCCCTCTTTCTCTTCAGATTGACACACCTTCTAAAAATTGTCGCCATCTGTACATCTGTGTATGGATTGACGTGGCTTGGTGGTTGATCACGTGTCATGCTGCTTATATCCTTGAATTTACCGGGCTTCATGGATATTGGGCTTAGGGTGTTACAAATCTCCTTCAAATCATCTGGGCTTTCCGCACAAACCCTTCTTATAATGGGTTCGGAGTGTGTACCCCCATCGTTACCAGATGTGGTATTGGGCTCAGTATCTGGTGTTTTTTGGCCCGTGTAACCCACCTCCGGTCCATAGCAATTAAAAATTGGACTATTAAACTTTGGGCTTACCTCTTCTTGGGCCGGCCCACTTATAAGCCGCGTTATAGCTTTCGTCTTTTCTGAGACCGGGTTTTGCCTATCCGGCGGTTCTTCCACCGTATACTGAATGCTACAGCTGTCTACCGGTGGCATGGTACTATCCCCTCCAGCTCTGCTTTCCTCAGATCCTTCCTCCGTTGGTACCTCCGAATCAGGGTCAGGGATCTTTTCCGTACCTGGGTTATTGTCCTTTGCATACGTGGCTAACAGTATTTTCATCGCAGCCGTTCGGATTTCTGACGTGGCCGTTTGACTTTCGTTGACCCTGCTAGTCCCAATCTCCGGCGTGGTCTCCATCTTTTACGGTGATCTCCCTTCTTCACCTTCGCTATGTTTTTTCTGCAATACTCTCTCATCTTTGATTCCACACACCCACCGGAGCCCTGGCATTCGTTTCTTCGTTTCATCCTCTGACTGCGGCTTAAATAGACATTGCAGATTCACGCGACCAATTCGATCACAACTGTAACAATAGTCTCCTATTCTTTCGTATTTGAATTTAATCCAGGATTCTGGCTGACCCTGTTTAGTTAGCATAAATCCTCTTGGTAATGGTTCGGTGACATCTAGCTGAACCCTTAATCGGAGACTGGGTTTATAGAACAGAGCTCCCCCTTCTTTGTCTTCCTCGACCGATATGAACTTGCCGATCTTCCCAGCTATGATTTCTGCATTACCTCTCAAGATTTTTTCTTGAGGGAGTCCGAGAACCCGAACCCAGAACGGAGAATCCTTGAAATCCACCTCGTTCAGATTTCTTCCCAATTTCCAGTGATTCAGTAGGAGGAGACGGTTGTTGATTAGCCATGGCCTTTGGTTCCATACCTTGTTGAAATCAGTGGCTTCGCTGAACACGAAAACAAATTTGTTGGTATCAAACTTTTCGATTAATAGATCCCCTTTAGGTTTCCAGAGCCCTTGCACTATAGCCTTCAATATTTGTTTAGAGATTGATTTGGTGCACATTAAGTGACCAACTAATGTCGATCCATGGAGTTGCTTCACAGCTTCTGGGTCATCATCTAGATCCAGAGTGATTTCTCGATTCCGGCTCATTTTGGGGAGGAAGTGTGGAGGAAGATAGGTTTGAGACGGAAAAAGGAGGATTACCAAGCTATAGACGCTAAGAAAGAAGTATTCTCTGTAAAATCTCAAAGAGAGATCTCTCAAAAGAACGAGAAAGTCCCTGCACACAGACGCCGACGGCGTGGAGGAAAGGGATAAACCCTAGAGGAAAGGGATAAACCCTAAAAATCCCACCTTCTTTCGATAACTTTTCTACCCTCAACAATACTTCTGCAAGCCCAAGAACTAGAAGATGGAGCTTTAGCCATCCAAAATGAGCAATTTAGAAAAAACCTGCTTTTGAAATTTCTTCATAAGAGAGCTTTTTCCATCAACTAGCCTCCAAGCCTGCTTGACCAATAATGACAAATTCTTAAATCCCACCCCAAAAAGATGCAGATTCTTAAATCGCACGCCACCTAATTTTTTTTTATTACAAAGAAATTCTCAGGATCTCACATGAATTTTCTTATCAATTTCTCCTTTAGCTCCCCACCAAAAATAAGACATAAGAGAAGATATTTTGTGGCAGAGAGATAGGAAATAGAAGACAAGACATTGCATAAGTGGGCAGTGCAGAGAGAACTGACTTGATAAGTACCTCCCTACCTGAGGCACTTAGATTTGATTAGATCCATCCACAAAGTCTCTCTTTTACTATTTTTAATGAAAAATTAAGAGCATGCCTTTTGGATCTTCCGATAATAGCTGGCAAACCTAAGTAAAAGTTGTCCTTGAACACTCTAGAAATACCCAAGAAGGATTGACGAATTATTTTAAAGAGAGCACTGGTACTTGGGCTGGAAAAAATTTGAGATTTGTCTCTGTTGATTGATTGGCCAGAAGCCCCTTCATATAACTTCAAAATTTTGTTTAAAGCACTGCCATCATCAACAGTAGGCCGCAAAAAAGAATTAAGTTACCCGCAAATAAAAGGTGATTTAAAGAGGGACAAGATCTTGCAATCTTAACATCTGTGAAGCACCTTTGCTCTTCAAAGTACTTAAGAGTCGAAGACAGACCTTCACCACAAAGAACAAACAAATATGGCGATAAGAGGTCTCCTTACTTAAGACCTTTAGAAGGAAAAATAAAATCTCCAAATCGAAAGCTCGCTGTTTTAATACAGGACATAATTAGTCGAAAGCTAACATGATTTGTCTCCAACTTCGGGTTGAAAAATGTACAATTACTTTGGGACGAATGGAGTATGATTTATCTGAGATACAAATACTAGTGAAATTCAATTGTCATGTATTGTATTGATTAGAGTATAGTAAGGTCTCCCTTTTAAAAAAAGTATAGTAACATCATTTGCCCTCAAAGTACATAATAATTACTCGATTGAGAGGCCTTAGGGCAAAACGAAAAAAAGAAAAGAAAAAGGGCTTAGGGCAGGAGCTAAGAATTGCTCCTTAGGGCAGACCAGCCTTGGCTGTATATAAAAGGGTTCATCTTTCATGGCTTCCGTCGTACTTCAACACTTCATAAGAACCTAAGATTGGCGAGTATAAATAAAGACTTCTTTTAATTCTTCAATGGCTGGAAAACCGAACATCGATGTTTCCATGCGATTGGCCAAGCAAGTGCTTCTAGATGAGGAGTACAAGGATTCAAACGTTGTTTTCTCTCCCCTCTCTATCAATGCCCTCCTTGGTCTGGTGGCTGCTGGATCCGAAGGTGCAACACTTGACCAGTTCCTCCGTTACTTGGACTGCGGAACTGTTGAAGACATCAACTCTTTCTCGTCCAAGCTATTCGATATCTGTTCCGACAAAGGAGACAGAGGTGGTGTTTTGCTGAACTGTGCCAGCGGGATTTGGGTGGACCAGTCTCTCTCCGTCAAGCCTTCCTTCAAACAGGTCGTCAACAATGTCCACCAAGCAACTCTGGTGAAGAAGGCTCATTTTCAGAACAAGGTAACAAATATCTCGGCAGTCTACATTTTTTAGCCCTAGATTATCATTTTGCTAAACGTTTTCACGTCTAGCTAAACACTTTAAGCTATACAATTGATGAAAAAATAGGGTTTAACTAGTAATTTCCAGAATTGATGACTTGATTCATGTTTTATGCTTAAATCTAGTAAATGTTTTGGTTTGCTTGCTTGTATGGTACTTCAGCGTAATGTACCAACTTAACTTAAGCTTGTAACCCGTACTGTAATCCCGAAATTATCTATCGTTACTCTAACTAACTTAATTTAAGCTTGTAACCCTCAAATAACACATACAACTAGGGATGGCAATGGATCGGATTCGGATCGGATCCACCTATATCCATATCCGAATCCGATAAAAGTAAGTGGATCCATATTCGATCCAAATCCAACCGGATCCTAAACGGATTCGGATCGAATCCGGACCGAATTTAATTTACAATATCTGTATTCGATCCGACAATCCAAATATCCATAAACGGATCTGATTCGGATCCAGATTCGGATCCTGAGCATATTTTTTTAATTCTCAAACAAAATACACAACAAATTCAAAAAATAGGTAAAGAGTCACCACACCCCAAAAAAAGCCAAAAATAAAATAAAATTATATTTTATCAATATGACAAACGTAAATCTACCAAGAAATATAAGCAAGCACTTCAAATGTTTAAGGCACCAATAATGTCTAAAATTGCCTACAAATTCAATAAAAACAACACTAAAATTGTCCATAACCATAATGAAGTATTTTCTTCAAGCCTAAAAAATAATGTGTAGTGATTTGTGTAATGGGTTTTTATATATATATGTAGGTAAAAAAACATATTTTTTATAACTCCAAGGATATTTTTGTAAAACTATGTGTTCGGATGCTTTCGGGTCGGATATCCATCGGATATCCTAATATATTCGGATCGAATCCGGATAAGGATCGGATTTTAGTTTTTAGTATCCATATCCGATCCATTTTAAAATGGATCGGATTCGGATTGGATCCATTTGGGTCGAATCACTCGAATTTCGGATCGGATCGAACCGTATTGCCATCCCTACTTACAACTCCACATGGCCACTAGTATTTCGTTTTTCTCTTTTGAATTTCATGTTTGCTTGCCCCCCACCACTTTCTTAATTATATGGAACATGAGGGATTTTGAAAGGAGTGAAAGGGAAAGGAGCAAGTAACAAAATGGCGGGCTTTATGGTTTTTACTATATCGGCCCCATATGGCATACTTCAAAATATGACATACTTCAAAATTTGATATCACCGAAATGAATGTTTTTTTTTTTGAGAATTACACGTATAGCTAGGTTTGAATCCGGGATCTTATACAGGTGCTTTAAGCACTCTACCACTGAGCTAGCACCGGTCTGTACCCGAAATGAATGTTGTTGTTGTTACTATTACTCTTATTATTATTAAATGTGTCTTATGTTTTTTGCTTTGATTATTGTTCCAGATAAAGGCTGAAGAGGTGACCAAGGAAGTTAATTTGTGGGTTGAGAGGGAAACTAATGGGCTCATCAAAGAGGCTCTACCTCCTGGGACGATTAATATTCTTACCAGGCTCGTACTAGCAAATGCACTCTATTTCCAGGGAGCATGGGAGCAGCCATTTGTACCATGGTTAACAAAAGACAGCGAATTCCACCTCCTCAACGGAAGCACTGTTCGAGTGCCTTTCATGACCAACGGCAGACAGTACCAATGGCTAAGCACATACAAGGGTTTCAAAGTTATGAAATTCCCTTACAAATACGGGGCAGATACACGACGTTTCTCTATGTCCTTCTACTTGCCAGACAAGAAAAATGGTCTTCCAGCTTTAATCAAGAAACTAACTGCTGAACCCAACTTTCTAGATCGCTATGGCGCGGATGAAGGTGTTCAGCTTCGCAGGTTCTGCATTCCAAAGTTCAGGATTTCATTTGGGTTTGAAGCTTCCAAAGTCCTCAAGAAGTTAGGCCTGGTCATGCCATTCTCTCAAACAGACGCTGAGCTTACTAAGATGGTGGATTCCCCGAACGATGAAACCATTCATGTGACTGACATTTTCCACAAGTCTGTTATTGAGGTTAACGAAGAGGGCACTGTTGCTGCTGCTGCAACTACTGCTGTAATATGTGGTGGGGGTTGTGACCCGTCGCTCCCAGTCTTTGTAGCTGATCATCCCTTCCTTTTCACTATTCGTGAAGACACGACTGGGGTGTTGCTTTTCATTGGCTCCGTGGTTGATCCAAGCACGGATTGATCAACTTTGGGTTAGTCCTGATGAACTCGATCGACTTGGATGGCCGCTGCTATTTTGGTTAATTAGGAGGGGTGGTGTGTTGCTTTGTTTTCTTATCTCATTTTGTCTCCCTGGTGTTTTTGGCAAGATAAGCTTGTCCCCCCTATGCGCGCAACTAGCTGGTATTAGTTTCGTTTAATGTCTTTTCTATTATGTTGTATCAGTTGGTTAACGTTAACGCTTAATGCTTGATTATCGAATGAAATTCTTGTTGGAAAAATAACTTGATTTGATGTTTCTAACTATAAAGGTATTATTTTGTTTATTTTTATTCCGAGGGAACTGTCAAACACGCAAACCGGTTTGAACGCATCGAACCGGCGAGATACTGGTTTACGGTCAGACAAGTGGTTCAACCGGTTTGGACACATTTTTCTTTTTTTTATTTTTTTTTTTGAGAAATTGTTTTGTGGATTTAAAAGTGTACTTAAAAAAATTGAATAACTGCAGTATGATTGAAATATTGGTCGATCAAATGGATATTGGTAACTTAAACTAAACTCATTCTAGGGTATAGTAACCTCATTTGCCCTCAAAGTACATAATAATTACTCGATTGAAAGGCCTAATTAAGGGTTAAAAAAAAAAGCCTTAGGGCAGACGGGCCTTGGCTGTATATAAAGGGTTTCACCTTTCATGGCTTCTGTCATACTTCACCACTTCACAAAACCTAAAATTAGCGAGTATAAATAAAGCCTTCTCTTAATTCTTTAATGGCTGGAAAACCGAACATCGATGTTTCGATGCGATTGGCCAAGCAAGTGCTGCTAGATGAGGAGTACAAGGATTCAAACGTTGTTTTCTCTCCCCTCTCTATCAATGCCCTCCTTGGTCTGGTGGCTGCTGGATCCGAAGGTGCAACACTTGACCAGTTCCTCCGTTACTTGGACTGTGGAACTGTTGAAGACATCAACTCTTTCTCGTCCAAGCTATTCGATGTCTGCTCCGACAAAGGGGACAGAGGTGGCGCTTTGCTGAACTTCGCAAGTGGGGTTTGGGTTGACCAGTCTCTAGTCATCAAGCCTTCCTTCAAACAAGTCGTCAACAATGTCCACCAGGCTACTCTTCTCAAGAAAGCTTCTTTTCAGAGCAAGGTTATTTCTCTTCCCGTATCTACTTCATAAATAATTATAGTGTGTAGTCAATTTTGGAGAACAGGTTTGGGCATGGAAAAAAAAAAGCACGACTCGATCAAATTAAATGCTATAAGGGAGAAAATTAGATTGAGAATATGCAACTGAACGAGTTTGATTCATGACTCGGGAGAAAAGGCTTGTTAATGCTGTAGTCTGTTTTCTAAAATATAAAGGTTTTCTCAGAAAGAAATATTTGCGTAGAATATTCGAGAAGATTAAAGAGAGACGAATGAAGAGATAGAGAAGGGATACAAGGGTATCCGACGATCTCAATCTAGACCATTGGATTAGATCTTAGGGCTCGTTTGGGTAGCGGATATGAGAAGGGGATAAGATATGATATCCCCTCCATATCTTATCCCTTGTTTGGGTGAAGGTATATGGAGGGGAAATCATATCCTTCCCACATCCTTTCCCAAATTTTTTGCCTTCAAACTTATACCACCCCCTAGGTGGTATACATCTGATATGATATGGTCATATTTTTATGGACCAAAATGCCCTTACCAAATAACCAAAATTACATGGTATGAATACAAAAATTCACAATAATCTCTCACTTCGCCTATCTCTTACCCTTATCTCCATCTCTTCCACGGCATATCGAGTACCAGAGGCTCCGATTGAAGGCAGCCGTTGTGACAATTTGGGCCATCGAAGTTCACTCTGGGGTTGTTTGAGGCAATCCCGTGGAGGGCTTCCGACCACCACTGAGAGATTGAGCTCTGGTAGCGATGGCGAGAGAATGTCGCATAATGGGTAGTGGTGGTGGTTTGGTGGGTTACAAGGAAATTGAGAAACTGGGTTTCTTATGGAAGATCTGAACAAGGTTGAAGGTAGCACGATGTTGAAGAAGGCAGAAAAGCTCAATTTCTTCCACTGTGATGACATCTCAACCTTCTCTGGTAGTTGATGGGTGAATTGGGTACTTAATTATGGCGCTGATTGATGAAATGAGATGATTGAAGTTGGGATTGGGGTAAAGTGGGGTTTCAATTTCTTCCCCTGCTACTCTTGTTTTTGTTTATGTTTCCTTTCTTCTTTTTTTCTTATCTTTTCCAATTATAAATTAATTCATTATTTCATTAAAATGTAAACAAAAAATATAAATTAATATGATAGTTTAAGGATCTAATTTGTTAAATCATGTAAAAGACGGAGAACTTCTTAGAATGACAAAGGTGGAACAGTTCAGGTCTGTTACATGTTCGGTCAGAACGGTAAGTAACATTATTTATACTTTCTGATTTCGTATTAATTTAAGTATTTCGTAGCGACAATTTCAACTCTCTAATTTCAAAGACATTGTGATATTATTGTCGCATGTTATTTAACTTCAATATCAATATTACATCAAATTACTCCAATATATGATGACAATCATTTACGTAATTTTTTAAAAGCAAAAGGAGCATTATCTAGAAAGACATCGTTATTTACAAACAGTTCATACAATTCATGTCTCAATTTAAAATACAAGTAGTTTTATACAAAATAATTGCGCTGAGGGTATTATAGTCATTTGTACACATATCCTGCTTCTTATCCTGCTTCATATCCCACAGCACCCAAACACAGTAAGCCAGCATATCATATCAGGTCTTATCCGACAGCATACATATCCTACCTTGTATCCCAGCATAAGCCATATCCGCTGTATCTTATCCGCTACCCAAACGAGGCCTTAGGGTTTACATGTGAGATATTTAATATTGGGTAAAAGACACTTCTGCCCTCTCAAGTTTGATGCAAAGACACTTTCACCCCTTCTTGGTTGGGAAAGGGCAATTTCATCCCTTCCATGTGCAGTACTCCCTGATTGTGAGGATGTTACTTTTTAGGTTGGGTCCGTCACGGACAGTAATTTTTGAGATAAATTTACCCTCTTATAGTCAGGGGTGTAAGTATCATTAAATAAGCTGAAAAGGGTGGATGTATGTCAAACTTGAGGGGGCGAAAGCGACTTTATCCGAAATATATAGGTTATGGTCTAGAGTTTGGTCATAACTACAGCGAGACTTTTTCAATTGAGGCCCGATCCTCCTAGATTCTTTGAGAGACTTTCTATATTGTCAGTAGTAGCTAGGGCTGGCCATGGGCCGGTCTGGATGGGGTTGGATTGAGCCGGGTTGGACCGGGCTAGTGTTTCGAACAACCCAACCCATCGTCCGGGCCAACACGCGAACCGAAGTCCGACCCATTTAGAAAAACTCTAAAGCTACAACCCGTGGGTCAAAATAATTTCAATATTTATTTAAATAATAACTAAAAAATTAAAAAGTTGCTTAGTATTACGTTAAATACAAATATGATTGCAGTTAATCATGCATTTAACACATTTAATAATTTTTGAGCAACTTTTTTTATATCAACCAAGTTTTCACGTAAAGAAAGCCAACATTTATGTTGCTGTCTGTAAAGAAATGAGAAGATGAATTAAGTTTGAATGATTTATAACTTGTAAATATGATATTGAACACCCACAATTGGTGTATAGCATTTAAAACATTAATTTTCTCCTCAGAAGTATATGATATTGACATGTTAGTACATATTATTTATGACAGTTCAGTACCCCTATGTGTTAGGAAAATTAATTCTTCAAAAAAAATACAAAATTACACATTTGTAAAGTACAACTATTCGAAACATATATAACATATATGTATAATTATTAAATATTTAATTATTTGTTACGTCACCAGGCCGGGCCAGGCTGGGCCTGGGCTGAGGAGGTCGAACCCAAGCCCATTCATGATTCCGGTTCGTTTTGCCGGCCCAAGCCCGCACTGGACTGAAATTTCCCGAACCCAAACCCACCCACACCGAGCTGGGTTGGGCAGATTGGTTGAGCCACTGGGCCGATGGTCAGGCCTAGTAGTAGCATTTTGGTCGTTTGTCTCCTAATATTTCAAAAGAATAAAATATATTTTGACATAAATGTTAAAAATTCGTGTCTAGCAACTGTTGTACATTTAGATTCTAGTTTAGTCTTTGTCCTTCTGCAGTTTCTTCTCTTGGTATTGTTTTTTTGTTTCTTTTTTCTTCTTTTTCCTGATGTAGTATGCAAATGTGTGTTTGTTGTATGGGTGAAGGATGAAGAGGTGACCAAGGAAGTTAATTTGTGGGTTGAGAGGGAAACTAATGGGCTCATCAAAGAGGCTCTACCTCCTGGGACGATTAATAGTCTTACCAGGCTTGTTCTGGCAAATGCCCTCTACTTCAAGGGAAGATGGAAGGTGCCATTTGAACGGTTCAAAACAACGAACCGGGAGTTTCATCTCCTTAATGGGAGCACGGTTCAAGTCCCATTCATGACCAACAGTAGACAGTTCCAATGGCTAAGCACATACGAGGGTTTCAAAGTAATGAAATTCCCCTACAAATACGGTGCAGATACACGACGTTTCTCTATGTCCTTCTACCTGCCAGACAAGAAAAATGGGCTTCCAGCTTTAATCAAGAAACTAACTGCTGAACCCAACTTTCTAGATCGCTATAGCGCGATTGAAAATGTTCCAGTTATCAAGTTCCGCATTCCAAGGTTCAAGATTTCATTCGGGTTTGAAGCTTCCGAAGTTCTGAAGGATTTAGGCCTGGTCATGCCATTCTCTCCAACAGACGCTGAGCTTACCAAGATGGTGGATTCTCCGCATGGAGAAATCATTTATGTGACTGACATTTTCCACAAGTCTATTGTTGAGGTTAATGAAGAGGGCACTGAAGCTGCTGCATTTACTGGATTACAGGTTGGAGGTGGACCCTGTATGCTCCCGATTTTTGTAGCTGATCATCCGTTCCTTTTCACCATTCGTGAAGACACGAGTGGGGTGTTGCTTTTCATTGGCTCTGTGGTCGATCCGAGCGCGGATTGATCAACTTTGAGTACTTAGTCCTAATGAACTTGATCGACGAGGTGGTGTGTTGTTTTGTTTTCTTATCTCATTGGGCTCCCTCTGTGTTTTGGCTACATAAGCTTGTTCCCTTTCCGCCGAGCTAGATGACATTAGCTTCGTCCTGTGTCTTTTCGATCATACTGTCTCGGTCTGTATGTTAACGCTTAATGCTTGATTATCTAATGAAGTTCTTCTTCTTCCATTTTTTTTTTATTATATTAAAGAACCTCAAGGGGGAACTGGGGAGCTAGCTATTACATCCAAATTGAAAAGATTTTGTAACCAAGGAGGTGGAAACTCTACCCAGACTTCATCTGAAATGGAAGTCTTCCTGAAACCAGCTAAGTGGTGGGCTGCTTCAGACTCCTTCGCCGAAGAGCAGACCCTTCAGCTATTGGACGAAGCAGCTAGCGTGGTTCCTTCACTGTTCTGGAGCACAGCACCGGCGATAGACCCTCTTGTGTTGTCATCCCAGCTACTGTCCACATTAAGTTTCACCCAATTCTGTTCTGGGTGCCTCCAATGCACCGGCTGGGTGTTACTCGGACCAGAATTTGGGTTGGTCTTCTGAATTTCTGGGAATTCTAAAACTCTCTGCCTAATTTCATAAGCTCCCATATCTAGATTGGGATTAATCCCGTTGAAGCATTTATTGTTACGAGCAGTCCATAGTGTATAGATAGCCGTAAAAATAATTGAGAGCTCCTCGCTATTTCTTGTGTTCAACTGAAACTCCAACCAGGGTACAAATTCTACTCGAATTGTTGCCAAAATCATCGTTAAAGAGATAGGACCAGATTTTCTTTTCCACAGTACCCCGGAGCAAAACATGGGAAATACTATGTTCCACGGGTGCTTCTGATAGGTCGCACACCCGCACCGGGTGCTTCTGGGTGCTTCTTGGGTGCTTGGGTGCTCCGTGGGTGCTTTGCGGGTGCTTTGTCGATAAGTCTGGGTCATTTTTGAAAGTTTTAGTTGAGAGGTCTTCCAAATACAACTTAACAAAGAAACGTGTATCACTAATGATATCAAATAAAAATATAAAGAATGTGGCCATATTCCCGCCGCACCTGCACCCTTAATTTTTGGGAATTTGCCGCACCCACACCCAGTTCCCCGCACCGCACCCGCACCCGTGCTACACCGGTAATACTTTCGTCAAACCTTCCACAATGACTGCACGTGTTCTCTACGTCAATTCATCGGCTCATCGCCTTCGGAGAGCCTTGCATGTTGGCAGCGCATTTCTTGCTGCCCGCCACACTGTGTGGCATACCTTTCTTCGGCACGTTAACATCCCAGAGGGTCCGAAAAGAAGTTGGAGGGCATAAAGAGTTCTCTGCCGGGGTCTTTGTAGCCATTTGCCTGGCGATTTTGTACCTACTGTTAACTGAATAAACCCCCCCAAAGAATTGTGCTTCTAGATTAGCTTGTCCAGCTTTCCAAACCGTGGCAATATGATTTTTTCGACCGCAGCCGCGACAACTTCCCACATATGCTGTCTTAGTTAAGCTGAGTCCCATTCATAGTTATTTAACCCGGACACCCGGCAAAAATGCCGGGTCACAGGGTCACCGGTCCAACCGACGGGTCATTGGTCGGACCGGTGGATCAATAACATATTATTAATAATATATTATCGTACACATTTATAATAACAAATATTAAAAATTGACATATAATAGCTCAAATTATTATGTGTTCTTCAACACTTTTTTTACATTTATTATGAATGAAATCACACAAGCGTTCAATGAAAATGTTTAAACGAGCATTTCAATTTGTTTTTTAATGCTTAAAACTAAAACATGTAAATTCCGGACTGGTTCAACACAAATAACCCGGACTGGGTCACCGGATTGATCACAAACCCGGCAGGTTTGACCGGGTTTGGGCGGGTTTGACCAGGCCAGTGACATATACGAAACGAGTATTGACCCGGACTGGTTCCGGGTCCAGTTCACCGGGTCACCGGTCGGACTGGCCGGGTCGGTCCGGGTTTAATAACTATGGTCCCATTAGTTTCCTTCAACATCGATAAACTCACAAACTTTGATTTCAATAGTAGTCGGCAAAATTGTGATGCTTTTATCTGAATCTTTGCTTGGTATCCACTTTTCCCGCACATTGATATTTCTCCCGTTTCCTACTTTCCAACGCAAGCCTTCTTTAAGGATTTCACGGCCTGAGATTATACTTCTCCATGCAGAAGTAGGGCTGTAAACGAACCGAGCCGAACCGAATATCGACTGTTTGGGTTTGGTTTTTTTAAAATTAGAACGAACACGAACTCGCGCCGAACAGTTTTTAGGCTGTTTGAGTTTGTTTGATCAAATTTTGTTCGAACTTAATTCGAACACGAACCTGTAATCGAGCCCACAATTAAGAAAATATTAATGTAATTATGTGTCTATATTACACATTTTAATCTTTATGTTTCACGATATTTTGTCTCTCAATGATGTCTTTCAAATATACTCTAAGACTATTATCAAACACAATAAAACAAAAAAAAAGTTTTACTGTAAATTCACCTACAAATATTGAGGAACCGTCTTGTACTTGTAAAAATACATATAAAATATGCGAATATCAATTGTTCACGAACAAACGAGCCAAATCTTGTGTTTGTTTGTTTATTAATCGAACAAAATCTTATGTTTGGATTTGTTTGTTTATTTTTTCGAACCGAATACGAACGAGTTTTTGGCGAGCCGAAGACGAGTTGTTCGCGAACGGCTTGGTTTATTTACAGCCATATGCAGAAGATGGGTTATACCCAAGTTGTGCATCCATGAAACCCTTAAGAGGAAAATACTTGGACTTTAGCACCTTGCTACACCAGGAGTCACCTCTGTGAATTAATGTCCAGCCTTGCTTTGCTAATAAAGCTTGGTTGAAACTTTTAATATCCTTAAATTGAAGTCATCCTTGCTATTTTGTTTGCTGCAATTTTTCCTAGGCTATCCAGCTAATACCTTTGCCAGTAGAGCCTTTGCTCCACCAAAATTTGCGAATAATCATCTCCATCTTGTCACAAACTGCGTCTCGTAATTTGAAGCAAGACATGTCATAAGTTAGAAGGGCTTGAGCAACTGCTTTGTTCATGACTTCCTTACCAGCTGCTGATAGATTTCTTTCTTTCCAACCATTCAGTTTGTTGATGAGGCGCTCGATGAGTTGGTTGAACGTGATGCTTTTATTCCGGCCCATCATGGTTGGGAGTCCCAAATACTGATCATGACTGTCTACTTCAGGAATTCCCAGCGTTTACAGCATACTGTTTCAAATATCTTCTGACACATTTGGCGAAAAAGCCACGGCTGATTTGTCTAGATTACTTAGCTGACCCGAAGCCTTTTTGTATCTCTGAAGGATCTGTAATTGAGAATTAATGTTTGTTGTATCCGGCTGAGAAAAAACTTAGAGCCGTCAGCAAAAAAATAGACGGGAGACCACTAGTCCTCCCTGCGAGGCTGTCACCCCCACTAGCCTACCCTCCTCCACCGCTTCAGTAATCGATCGAGAAAGCATCGCGCTACATAAGAGGAACATAAACGGGGATAAATGGCTTCCCTGACGGAGGCCCCTCTCGGGTTCGTATAGCCCCACAGGCGACCTATTCCGAAGCACTGTTTTTCGAATATTTATTTTTGAAATTTTGAAGCATTTTAAAAGTCTTTAGTCATCTTTTTAGGATAAAGAGGTTGTTTACTTTTCTTCTATTTTAGTTCATAATAAAGCCATAATTACTTTGCCTAATATTTGGGTGAATTTTAACCTTTTTTTGAAGTCATAAAAAATTATATTTAGGTCATAGAATATTTTTTAGATAACTTTTTTTGCTAAACGTTGAGAACTTCATATTAACCAGGAGCAATAAAATAAGATTTACTTGTTTTTAGATAACTTCCTTTTTTTTTATACTTTTTTAAGATTAAAATAAGTTAGTTTTTTCTGGCTTCAATTTTTCTTATTTTTTATTCTTAAAATTTATCTTTTAGAAACTAACTTAGAACATAACCTTTTTTTTTTTTTTTTTTGAACAAAAGGCTTGTAATTTATTTAATAGGGGCTGGATTTATCCTTGGCCCAATAGACATACGAGCAGTCAGGGCATTTGATGGCCCAGTAAGAAGTTACGTTACAATCTAAGCCCAAACTAGCTAGATTGTGGGCGAGGATATTTCGGACTTTTCGACACCACTGAACCCTAGTATTTATAAACTCTTTCAGCAGCTCTCTAACCCTTTTCAACAACAGTTCTATCTCAGAGAGAGCAATGAGCAGCGCCTTCTGGTTCAGACAATGAACTAAGTTAATGTTGTCCGATTCCACAATCAGGTTGTAGAAACCTCGATTCTTTGCTTCTTTTAGTGCTAATTCAAGAGTGTAGGCCTCAGCATGAGAACATAACCTTTTTCTAAAACAATGTGCCTAAAACTTTTTAAAAAATTTGACGATACAAAAGTAAGTAAAGTTTATATTGTCAATTAAGCAAAGAAAGCAAAAAAAGAAAGCAACCTACATCCAACTCCAACTCCAACTCCAACTCCAACTCAAATGTAAGAGGGTTATATACTGTCAATTCTTGATACAAGGAATCAACGAAGAATTTCTTTCTTTCACAATCGATCGGCTCCAAACATGATCAGGGTTTCTTTAAGAGCCAGTCAAGACTCACGGGCTTTTATCTTCTCTCTTTTCCTAATATCCGCCGTCGCCGTCGCTCTTTGTGTGTTGTACGGAGGGGAAGAATCCTACCGCCCACCCGCCCGGCGTTCACCACCTCTTCCTCGTAGGCTGACAGAAAATTCTGACGAAGACCACCAACAATCGATCAAAACTCAAACAGACGTTTCCTTGAGGATCACGAAACAGCTCTTGCTCCAAGGCGATGCCACGAACAAGAACGCCGTCTTCTCCCCTCTCTCGATCCAGGCGGTCCTCGGCTTGCTCACTCCCGGTGCTAGTGGCGCAACCCTTGAGCAGTTGCTTTCGTTTCTCGGCTCCAAATCGACGGATGAGATCAACAAGCTATATGCCTACCTTGTCTCCCACGTCTTCTCCGACGGAAGCCCTAACGGCGGTCCGAGGTTGAATTTCGCCAACGGGGTGTGGTTTGAGAATTCGCTGTCTGTGAAGCCTGATTTCAAACGGGTTATTGATGATGTCCATAACGCCTCGCTGCACTATGCCGATTTCATACGAAAGGTCAGTTCCATACAAGTCTTTAATATACTAGAAATCAGTTTCTTGATTTTATTAACAAAACAATGCAAGAATTTGATAATATTTTCATAATGTTGTAGAGTAAACTCTGGTCGAACTTTTTGCATCGTTGCGGTAATCAAATCACCGGATCAAAGTAAGGTTGTAAATAGTGAAGTAGGAAGCAAGAGAAAAAAACAAAGGAAGTAGTAATACTATTAGTACTGGAAGAGGGGGAACCATAAAGCTAAGGCTAACTCATGCCTATGTCTTGCCATCGGATACCCACCTAACCTAGCCTGAACTAAGTAGGGTTCGGGTTACGAAATTTTGAGCACGCCATGGACTTGGGCCAGCAAAATTAGTCCAACCCAGCTCGGTCTGATCACATAATATGTAAATAAATAACTAATTAGATTTGTTTATAAGCTTGTTATATATATAATAATTTCGGTGATAGTGTTTAGTTATAAACAGAGTAGGAGAAAAGAAAACTTTGTACAATTTCAATCTAGAGTGAAATTTTGATGCCAAACATGTGTAACAAAATATTAGAATTATTATTAAAGAATCACCAAATGTTGCAGTAACTAATGAGGTAAGCCAATAAAATTTGAGAGAATCCCATAGCTGGATTTGTTTGTGCCTCTGATCATCACAGGACAGAGCATACGAAAGAACTTTCCAAGGCTCATAACATGTTAACAACCTTGTCATTAAAATGTGATGAATTTGTAGTGGAGATACTTATGAATTTTGTATTATAACAGAACAGGGGTTTTGCAATTAGTAGCGTAGATATTGCTGAATGTTTCACCAATTTCCCTATAAAATTTAGCTATTTAATAAAAAAAATAACTGTCAGGCTTGAAATGTTGTAGTGTCGGGCCGTGGGTTGGGCCTGCACTATAAATTTGTGGTCTTTGGCTGGGCTTGGGTAGCTAAGCAAGCCCGATCAATGGGCTGAGTTAGGATGAGCACTTGGGTTTAATTTCTTGGTGAAACAAAGCTCTCAGCCTCTCACCACAGTATTTTGTATTTTTTTTTTGAGCAGATACAGTATTTTGTATTTGGTTCTATTATGTTTAGATAAACTTACATTAATTGGTCAGTAGATAAAATGTGTCTTTCGCTCATGTTTATTTACATTCATATGCTGACGACACGAGTTGGATTGATTTTGGTGTAAAAGCCTAGCGAGGTGGTAAGCGACGTCAACTTGTGGACTGAGAAGGAGACTAACGGACTCATTGACCAAATCGTTTCTGAGGATGCAATCAATCACTTGACGAGATTTCTCTTTGTAAACGCACTCTATTTCAAAGGAGCTTGGGAAAACGAATTTGACAAATCTCAAACAAAGGACCACGACTTCCACCTCCTCAACGGAAAGTCATCAAAGTCACCTTTTATGACAAGCAAGAAAGACCAGTTTATTGGAGTGTACGACGGATTCAAGGTCCTTGGAATGCCTTATAAACAAGGCAATGATAAGCGCGACTTCTCAATGTACTTCATCCTCCCAGATTCAAATGGCAGACTCACAGGATTAACTGAAAAACTAACTACTGAAGACGGGTTCATCGAACGCCACATCCCACAGTCAAAAGTTGAAGTTGGTGAATTTCGGATCCCAAAATTCAAGATTACATTCGACTTAGAAGCGTCTACAATGTTGAAAGAACTAGGGTTGGTCTTGCCTTTCAGTCCGAGAGAAGGGGGGCTCACTGAGATGGTGGACCCCGCTCCCCTTCTAGGTGAAGAATTTTATGTTTCTAAAGTTCTTCACAAATCTGTCGTGGAGGTTAATGAAGAAGGAACGGAAGCCGCAGCTGTAACAGCTCTTGAAATGGCTGGGGCGTGCCTTGATAAACAATTAGTGCGCCCGAAAAAGATAGATTTTGTTGCTGATCGCCCGTTCCTCTTCGTCATAAGAGAAGACACCACGGGTGCGGTGCTTTTCGTCGGTCGTGTGCTTGATCCCGCACAACAATAGGCTGAGGACGACAAATATATGATTCAAATATTGAACTTTTTGTTATTGTTTGTTTTTTACCTGGTACTAGGAAAATGTTGCATGTTCATAATTTTTACAGCGTGTAAAGCTATTGCATCAACTAGTACTAAGGTTTTCTGCAATCTTATTTCGCCTAAAATTCTTTGTTTGCGTCACTGCTTATCGGTGGTGTGCTCAAGGTTGGAACAACCAGATTTTGTTTCTCAAGTATATTGACGAAACTAACAAAAGGTACTTGAACATTTTTTTGGGTTTTTAGACAAACTTTTTGGAATAGGAATGGTTTGTTTTTAGGGAAAATTTATTGTTCCTGTCCTGAAAGGATTACTTTAAGGACTAAAATGAAATATCTTCAATACTCATGCTATTCTGAGAATATACGTGGACTGTTTATGAATTTTTACTTTTTTCTCCATTGAGGAAAGAAAGTATTCTTCCTCTGCTCGTTCAATTCGATCCCACCCACTCTTTCGCTCTCTCAACGAAGAAGACCATGTTGAAGATCTGTGAAATTTAGAAGGGGCATATGTATTCTTACGCATTCGCTATCGATTGAACGTGAGATTCTGACATATGGGGGGCTCATATGAGAACCTTAGTTCATCATCTGAGTTTGGAGGCTCTAATATGATGAATGGCCTTTAATTAGTTATGTTTGGGACTGAAATTGCATGTTTATGTTAGAAATTTATGCATTTCTTCTCTGTGGTGGATTCTTTTATTAGTTGGAGGTTTCTCTTCCTACTAGTAGATATCACGTTCTTTGCACGTGGGCTATTGACTCTTTAATTCTGTTGGTGAAAAACACTAAAATTAATGATTTTAGTAGGGAAAATTTGATTAACAACGCATGACCAAGAACATAGAGAAAGCAAATCAAGAAGGCAAATAGCAAAGAAATTAGATACTGTATGAAAGAAAAGAAGGAACATGACATACCTCTGTTCACGATGGAACAGGTAAAACACGAATGCAGCTGAGTCGCCAGGTCTTGCGAAGAAGGCCTGACTGCTCTTGAAGAAATAATCGCCCCCACTTACGCTGTATTGGGATCCGGCGAAAATCCTTCCAGGATAAAACAGCTCTGATCGTCCTCGTTACAGCAGCGATGAAGATCACTTCGACTCGCACCTCTGTTCGCCAGAGAAAGAGAGAATTTTTCTGTTGAGAGATGAACCAGAGAAAACGTACAGCAATGTTGAAACGTTTTGACTATTTCAATTAGATTAATTCATCAGTTTTTTTTTGGCAAAACTGATCATTCTAATTGATTGACAATCAATCCGTTTAATGCCCATTAATCCCACATTAAAACGGTCAAAACAGTTTATTTAAATTAATCACCCAAAAAACTGGCGAGGCGAGGCGGCGGCGGCGCGCGCGTGTGTGTGTGTGCGCGAGGCACACAATAACACCCATGGCTCTCCACACACCTTAGTAGTTGTACACTACCCTTGTGTGTGAAACCAAATATACCCACCTACCACCACTTTGAGCAACAATGTGGGACAAATAATGCTCTTGGTTTCAAGCTTCTTCAAGCCACCAAGAACATCACCATTTCTCTATGGATTTAACATCCAACTTCCAACAAATTCTACTTTCATTTTAGAATTAAGCTCCGATCATGTGAACTCGTAACAAATAATGTTGCAAACAATTTTTGAGAAAATAACAAATAAATAATGAAAAGTAATCACATATTTAATAGAAAAAGGTCCACATTTAATTACTTGTTGGTCTTTTGACTATCATTTGAAAAAATCGACGGAATTGGTATCAGATAATGTTAGTATTTTGCTGTAGCAGATAAATTCCCCATGAGCTAGCACGTTGACCTTTTCTCTTCTCAGGTGAAGCGAGATATGAGAAACAAGAAACTATGACCAACGTTCAAACCTGATTAGACAGTTTCTCATCCTCCACCCGGTCCTTGTCATCATCTGTGAATCTGGAGTTTTCAGAGTTTTGCCTTCACAACACGATCTGCAATGCCTTTGTTTGTTCATACAGTAACCAATTAGCATGTTTGCTTGTTTCTCTTAGCTACTGTAATTCCATCTGAAGGACGTACAAGATCTATCACATACAGATCTACAACATGAATTATAGCGGAAGATTCATGTGTTTACCTTGTCTTCCTTAGCTCCTAAGCGCAACGGATGATCGTAGGATGCTTGCTTTCACGTGCTCTTCTTGCTCCCACAATCTGGCTCGAATCACTAGGACGAGAGCTCTGATCCACACCAAGTTCCACCCAATGGAGGCTAGTTGAAGAGAGAGTCTAGGGTTTACTGTATTATGATCAGCACATGATCTCTACAGTATTGTGTATTATTATGTCTCTAGCACACATAATAATCTAGGAGGCTGTCTCCTTATATAGACAGACTTATACCTAATTGCAACATTCCCCCTAGGGTTGATGTCCTTGCTACTAACCCCATAAGGTTTGAGCTTGTCTCACCTAAACCCATAAGTTTAGGTTAATTGCACTGTGCACCCCACATGGGCGCACATAATGCTAACATCTCCCACTCGCACAGTGGGGTTGCACAAATACAGTAGTTCTAGTCTCCCTCAATCTCCAACTATTATCATCTGCCAAAGTGTTATGTGGCCTTGGTGTGTGACTGTGAGAGAACCTGCATTTCGGGAGATCCATACTCTAAACTCATACGAGACGAGCTAGCAGCAGGTGCACTCAACCCTTTAAGAAATAATGCAATACATATATATATATCTCTCGTATTCCCCAGATTCTATCCATTGCCATCTCATAGACCATGAGCACCTACCTTGTCCCGAAGGTCGTGCATCAATGAGTCTATATCTCCTTTATTATATTCATATCCTGCATGATCCCATAAGATCTTGTAGGTGGGCCCAATGAATATGATAAAGAGCGATCCAATTAGAATCTTCCTTTCTATCCATTGTCGCTTTGATTCGGAGTCAGCTGCTTTCCTAGCAATGTCCTGGTAGGCCGAATCATTCATAGCCGTGAGGTGTCACGCTAAAGTAGCACCACCGAACCGTCTCTCCCCGACATGGATGAAAGTACTAAGGGTATACAGTGTCAATCATTTTTATATGATCGACGAGGCTCACACGGCGAGGAAACTCAGGGACTAGTTCTACTCGCCACCTCATGTCACTCATAAGCACGCGTTATCTCATAAGATGTGCGCCATAGTGTTTGGACTCTATCAGAGCACATGTCCTATCCAATAGGGACCACTATACAGATGTAAGTCCAACAGCCCATATGACTATTAACCCGAGTACTGAGTGTTGCACATATGCAATCGAAATCAGTTCTCTCATATGGCTTTCTCTACACAGACTATACATGGTTCGGGGTAGTAACCATGCTCGAATGGCCATAATCCAATCTCACCTTGGAACATATTCCAATGCGACAAATGAATCCGTCTGACAGGGTCTTGCACTATTGATTGATGTCCAGCTCTTGTCATAGGCCATGCGCCTCATATGACAGGAGTCATCATATCATAGGCTTCTAGCGCTTGTCGGGATTCTGTCTCATCTCCTACTCACCTAGACAATCCAGGATGTTGTAAAGGCGGTTGCTCGTGTGAGAGATTCAACCTAGTGTCCGCGCGACATGTTCTATGCTAGTACAGGATATGTAAACAACATGTAGCATAACAAATCCAATTAAAATCCAATTATCAATGTCTCATATGCTCATCAATCATATTGCCAGTGATCGACTACCGAGTCCCAATTTTCTAAAACAATCCACAAAGACGACTCTTATGTGGTTTAGGAATGGGAGGTGCCTACATTATTGGCCCGTAGTCGACCTACTCCAAGATTACTCTTCAGGTAGTTAGTTCACCTTTTGTGAAATCAGTACCTCTTTCTATATGTTTGGCCTTATCAAAAGTACTGTAGCCGTATGCTAGCACTACAGGTTGGTTGACAACTCATAAGCTTATCAGAAACCTTTTTATCCAAACATATTTCTGTCCGGTGACAGAACAGGCAATCGTGCTTCGCTTCCATGATCGATGGAGCGGACTAATATGGTTGTGCAACACTTATGCTGTTGTTCCATGCGATGTCATCTAGCATGGACTATAGCCTGAGTCGGATCAATGTGTATCTAGGTCCCCACCCTAGTCAGCATGCATAGCTGGCTAGTCGAAGCATCATCTCCGATAGTTATAACACGTGATCCTTCGTACCGAGTATCCTTTTGGTTGCAATCTAGTGTCTTAAGTTAGATTTCCTGAAATCCACTCTTCCGATTGCATCAAGTTTGTGGGGTCTCAGTATATACCATAGTATATAGCAGACTCACACTGCATCGGGCACTTTGGTCATTTGGTCAATCTTTGTATGGTGTCTTCTAGGGCACATATTCAGGCTCGTAAAATCCTGCAGCGAGCTATAGGAGTATCACATGTCCTTGGTTCCATTACATGGAATCGTTCAGAGTATCTTCTTGTTGTCCGCCTTATGCGTCAATATAAGAAGTCCTTCTGAACGAACGAGAATGCATCTCGCCCTACCAATATCCTTCGTCATAAATCGAAGGGATAACCACTCTATAGTGGATGTGAAATAGTCCTTAGACTCTCCTGGAAATAGTGTGTCATCGATAATAAGTGACGTGTTCATCTACTCTCTACAACCGAGAGTGATATGCAGCGGTTTTCATCCATTGATAAAATACTGCTGACTTAGAGGACTAATTAAGATCATACATAGACTTAATTAGCTTGCACCTATTTGTGCATTTTGACCATACATCTCGAAACCCTGTGGTCGAGTCATACAGATCACCTCTCTGATTTCTCTATTGAGAAATTCAGTCGTCACGTTTATCGAGAATGATCCTTATTTCCATCATCACAACTATTACCGATATCTCTGCAAGTCGTATGCCTTACTATGCTTCCGTCTGTGTCACTCTGATTGACCTTGAAAATCCATCCATTTCCAATAGTCTAACATCCAGTCGGAAAAGTCAACCTAGCCTTAAACTTGGTTGGTCTTTTACAGACTCTAACTTTTCCTGTAAAGGCTACTTTTCATTCTTCATAATTAGGGAACGATAAGGCATAGTATTCTATCCTATCGTTTATGCAAGGTGATCCTTAAGATCAGCCCTTCGATCTTCAAGCAGTCGATGGGGTATGCTCCTATGAGCAATTCCTTTGCATGGGAGGATCATAATTTGCTCTCACCCCTATGGATGGGCACCTCGCTTAGAAAGTCACTCCCACTGTCCAAAGAATCCTTTAGGGACTAATTCCTCATAGTGGACTAAGGAACAGGGTATTTTCTAGCGGTTCCTCCATGCTCGCCGAGATCATCATCTCTACGAACATTCCCTTAACTATGGGCATCTCCTAAGAGAAAACATATATCTTGTGAATCCATTTGCGTTACACTACTAATCGGATGTTGCGTTTCGAATACGCAACTCCCTAGAGTACTCCGAATAGTATGGGAAGATATGTTACTCCATGAAGATACATTTCTTCCATCTATGGTATAAATTCCTTCTTGTCAGGCGATGAAATATCCTGGGGCAATATCTTAGGTTCATCATCTTGCGTGGTGACTATTATGTCTCCCCCTTCAATGTCAAATCGTCGACGGGGTACGCTCCAAAGAGCGTTCCTACGCAAAGAGGATTCTTCTTCAGCATTATCGTCATATACGATAGGCTGCTCACTAGGTAAGGCACTCCCACTGTTCTCAAGATACATAGGAACAAATTCCTCTTTAGTAGTGGTGAATTGAGTGTCATCTAGTGGTTCCTCTTACTCGTAGAGAATACTATCTCCACGAGCTTCTCCCTGACTAGGAAAATTAGTTAGCTCATAAGCTGCCGATCCCAATGGCCTAAGGTGACCTCATATAGGTTGCCTTTTGGTCCACATCTCGTAGGGCGTAGTGGCTACAGACTTGGTGGGTTCTTGGTTGAGTAAATCGACAGACGTTTAACAAAGCGTCTCCTCAAGATAGGGAACTTATACTTTGCACGTACTATCATACATCGAACCATCTCAGGCTGTATCCTATTCCACCTATCCGCCACAGCAATCTGCTGCGGGGCATGGGAATAGCCAACTGCCTAACTACTCTCCATCACATAGCCCTTGCTAAGATAGATACTCGCAGTCTCATTCTTGCTAAGGACATATCCTTTTGTCCAGACGGTTTTCTACCTTTTGTAGATACCTGTCTTAAGCACCCTTGTGCCTCAGACTTATGTGGCCCAAGCACACATAGTTGAGATGCGTACAATAATCTACGAATGTGATGGATCAGTAAGCACCATGTCTTTAGCTATTAACTTTTAATGGATCACAATAACAGAATGAATAATATGTAAAGACTCAATAATCCTTACTGCTTTACCGGATGGTCTGCCTTTCGCCTTTCGTGTAAGGCAAGAGTCACACACAGGTAAGGGTACCTTGGTCATATTCCAAGCAGGCCTACCTTAGCTAGCCTGAATATCCTTTCCTGACATAGTGTGTCACAATCTAGCGCGCCACATATCAGAATCTTAAGGCACAACCCTAGAGTTGATATCCGAAGATCCTGAGGCGTTATTCATGCTAGAAATTAAGAGTGTATAACCATACATAACATGACCAATTCCAAAGTAAAACTGTAACCAAAACAAATTTTGGTGGCTACTCCATCAAAGATAATGTCGTGGATCCTTAGACGAGAAGTTAGTACCAGGTCTGGCCTTCTAGTCTTAGGGAAACATCCTTTTTCTCCTTTGCATTTGCCTGTCTTGGGATATTGGTCATGTACCAATATTTTGCCCTTATTCCCTTATCCTTGCCCCACCTGTTCCACGGTCCTAATACCGGGCTAGGGACTACATCTGCCTATCATACTTCATTCACAGTCTTTTAGCAATCATATATTGCTTAGACTTCAAAAGTATGCTGAACTAGTATTCTAAGCAAGCACTTGGTTGCTTAGATCCTAGAACGGAGCGATGTTTGGTCTTATCCAAACATCTTGACACTCTCAAAGTGTGTCATATAACGTTTTCATGGCACTTTCATGAAACGTGGCAGAGATAGCAACAAATTGCTAATCGGATAGCTTAAACATCTCATCATAACGGCATGCATCAAAAAAAATTTATGATTTGAGTTTGATAGTTTAAGGTGGGATTTATGAGTCATTACTCACAACTTTTAATAAGGCAAATGGCTAAGGTGGATCCAAGATTCTTCTTTGGCTCATTCCTACAATCTTTGAATCTCAAAGTGGTCTTGAACTTGCTGATGAGGTCATTTCCCCACCTTGGCATAGCACGCTCTATGACATTTATCTTGACTGCCTCCCACTTATTGGTTAGCCTAAAGATAATGTTCATGTGCTGCTGTGACAACTATTCATCACAGGTTCGACCATACTTGTAGGTGGTTTGACAAACTATGTCCAACGATTTGGTTACATAGTACGATGACTTGTCATATCGTTTATTGTCATTATTTTAGCCTTTACAGTTTCGATTTAGACACGATTGATCTTGAGACATTGCATAGGAAATTAATACTAGCATTTTCTTAGCTCCGAAATAACATGATACATGATTAAAATTTCATAGTTCATCATAAGGACTCCACCAAAACCTAGCAGCAATTCTAGGAATCAAATATCATCACTTATGATTCCCCATTAGTTTCAATCATGCATAACCATGTGAGCTCTTTTGTTTTAGTTCTTTAGCATGCGAGGTTATACAGTTATATCCAATCACACGCAGTTATAACATAAAACAAGCATAAGCATAAATAAATATGCAATGGATGTGGCCCCTAAGGTGCACTCCCACTATTGAGAGTACGTCTTGAGCAAGTCTTGAACTTCTCGCCTCATGGATCTCGCCTCATCTCGAGTGCTCCTAGAAGCTTCCCTGTTCGTCTCTTTGCTCCATGCACCTCGCGCCATAGCTTTTGGTTTGGCCACCTCTCTTGAAGCTTCTATTCTTCAATCTTCACTAAATATCTTATTTCTAATAAGAAGTAACCTCTAATAGGCGATTTAGATGAGAAGAGAAGACAATAGAGTATGTAGAGAGGCACGACACGCAGGCCGTATTTTAATTGATTACATATTCAAAACCAAAACCAAATATAAAACCATCTAAGCCACATCCATGCATCAAACACATCCATTCAACCCACAACAGCATGTATAATAATAAAATAAACATACTGGAATTTTCTGGAAATTTCCAAAATTAAAGAATAATTACTGGAAATTAATAAGCAATAAATCAATCAACTAATAAGATCGAAAATTGCTCCCAATTACCTAGGATCTCACCTTCTATCTTATAAGATAGGGAAAAATGTCCTAAGTTTCCAGAAAAAATTTGGGCTCAAAACAGTGTGTTTAAGGACGTCTAACTGCCTCGGGAAGTGTGCTAAACACTAATTAATTGATCTGGAAAATAATAAAATTTTCTGTTTTTCCAAAAATTATGAAAAAATCCTAGAAAATAGGAAATTTAATTCTCAGCATGTAGAAAAAAATTTGGCGAAAAATAGTGGCCGGAGGAGGGCTCACGCGCCCACACGCGCCGCCGCGCGTGGGCGAGTCCGCCTCCGTCACGCGCCGACGTCGGCCAAGTGCCACGTCGGCTGCCACGTGGCATGCACGTCAGCCATGTGCTGACGTCAGCTGCCACGTCACCCTCCACGTCATCACGCCACGTCAGCAGCCCACGTGGATGCCACGTCATCTGCCACGTCAGCAATTGCTGACGTGGCACCGCCACGTCACCATGCCACGTCAGCCCTAGCCACGTCAGCAAGGCCGCCGCCGCCCCTTTGGCGCGTGCGGCGCGTGGCGGCGCGTGGAGGCGGCGTCGGTGGCGCGTGAGGCCCACGCGCCGCCTTCCCGGCCTCCGTTTCCGGCGATCTTTACATCGATGGAATCGTCTTTTCACGTAGATCAAGATTATGTATTCAAAACCCAATTTTAACATGTTTTGAAAAAATCTTTTTACTGCTCAGATCAATCAGTCCAGATTTATACTGTTTCGAATCTTAGAAAATTCATAACTAATTCTCTGTTCGTCCAAAAATTACAAAATTTATATTTCTGGAATCCTTGTGAAAAACCCTATCTAACCATATAGGTTTTACTAACAGATTATAAAATTTCAAAAACTCGAATTTTTTATCTGATTCGGGAACGCATAACTAGGCACGAAAAACAAGCCTAAGGCTCTGATACCAATGAAGGACGTACAAGATCTATCACATACAGATCTACAACATGAATTATAGCGGAAGATTCATGTGTTTACCTTGTCTTCCTTAGCTCCTAAGCGCAACGGATGATCGTAGGATGCTTGCTTTCACGTGGTCTTCTTGCTCCCACAATCTGGCTCGAATCACTAGGACGAGAGCTCTGATCCACACCAAGTTCCACCCAATGGAGGCTAGTTGAAGAGAGAGTCTAGGGTTTACTGTATTATGATCAGCACATGATCTCTACAGTATTGTGTATTATTATGTCTCTAGCACACATAATAATCTAGGAGGCTGTCTCCTTATATAGACAGACTTATACCTAATTGCAACATTTCCCCTAGGGTTGATGTCCTTGCTACTAACCTCATAAGGTTTGAGCTTGTCTCACCTAAACCCATAAGTTTAGGTTAATTGCACTGTGCACCCCACATGGGCGCACATAATGCTAACACCATCATTGCCCACCTTCCCAGCATTGATCAACTTGTTTTATATTCTGTGGTCTTCTTTATATGATCTGATTGGAAATTATTTCTTACTAACGCATCTGTCAAATATTTAATTAGGAGTTACCCTAAAAAGATAAAACACATATACGAAATTGATAGGCATGTCCAATCACTTGAGTTATCTATATTTATTTTACTTATCTTCATATAAATAGTAGATTGTTCTTTTCAAGTGCCTTACTTAAATTGACCTTGGAACATGGGACTGAAATTGTAAGAATTGATCTGAAATCAAAGTAGAGTCAGTTAGTGCCACTGCAGTATGAACTAAATCAGCTCAAGTTGAGTTAACTGGAAACACCGATCATTACAAAAATCAACTTAACATTGAGGTCTAGTTAAACCATTGGTTTTATCATTATTCATAAAAATGAAGCTAAATGACAGTTAGTATAAGGGTTTTTTAAAGCCACATAGTTCATACCGTAAAAACAAATATAGCTTTTATCCCGAGGCACGCAAGGAAGAGAACTTCAGAGATTCTTTGGAGAACATTTATACAATATCAAGCCGGAGATGGCAGAGCCACTTGGAATATTATTTGGAATATTTGGATTAGAGAAATAGAAAAAATAGAACACTTGAAAGTTACATATGGATTGCACAAGGTGAAACAAACAGCTTTGAGAAGTGCTCTATTACCAAACGAAGATGGTCTCCAGAATAGATACAATAATCGGGCCAACAAAGTAAACTATATAACAGGTCCGAATAGGGATGTCAACGGGTCGGATTCGGATCGGATAAGGCCCTTCCCGATCCAAATCCGACTAGGAGAAATGGGATCCAGATCCGATCCAGATCCGTTCGGATCATCACCGGATTCGGATCAGATCGGATCGGATTTTCATTCAGTAGATCCAAATCCGATCCGTAGATCCATATAATACATGATCGGATCGGATTCGGGTCGGATCCTGTTCGATTTTGCAAAAAAATAGTATATATATATCCTAAAAAATAAACACTATTTCATACGCTAATGCATGTCCGTAAGTTATAAATCGTATAAAATAAAATAACTAGCTTTTTAGGTTGGAGTTACTACGTATTCTTCTTGTAAGTGTAAGTGGAGAGGTAATAGAGGTATATTTTTAAAGCACACATATACGTCGGATCGGATCGGGTCTGGCTTTTTGGATACAAATCCGATCCATTTTCAAATGGATCGGATTCGGATCTGATCCAGTCGGCTCGGATCGCTCGGATCTCAGATCGGATCGGACCATATTGCCATCCCTAAGTCCGAAGAGCGAGTTCCAACACTACTAAAGATAGAGTTCCACAGCACTCATTGTTAAAATAGGTAGAGCCGACAATAAACCAACAAGGTATTTAGTCAAATATGTAAAATCTCCTACATTTATATTAAAAATATTGTATAATAAGTTTGTCTGACCCCTCAGTCAGTTCCATTCAGTGGCAATGATCAATCATGGGAGACTAATACTCTTGTATACCGGCGATAACAAAGGCAACCATAATTCATGCTCAGGAAGACAGACCTTCAGTTCTCCAATGCAAACACCCTGTGTATCTTGTTGATCGTTCAAATAGATATGAGTTCTATAAGCTTTCATGAGGTTTGAAAGTTCTACCAAATTAAGAGGAACCAACAAAGACAACATTGGCGATGGCGGCTGATATTTGAAGATTTGTGCCACACTTCCAACAAGCAGGACCTACAAGTTCTTACACGATTAATGGTCAAGTCTTAGCAACCAAAATTGAATCCACAAACAAAACATTACTCATCAATACCTTCATAGTCCATACATGTATTTTGTCAAAAGTATTTTTGTCAAGAAAGGGAGAAGCGAGGTCTGGAGTATGCGTCTGTCGGTAAGAGAGAGACCGAGAGTTAGGGATTCGAAGTATGCGTCAGTTCAGCTTGGGTGTGAGACAGGGCCGGCCCTTGCCTTAGGCAAGTTAGGCAATTGCCTCAGGCCTCCAGATTCGCAAGGCCTCCAATTACCGGTTAATTAATTAATATTATATATATAATTAATGCTTTACTATAGTTATTGAGAGGTAATTGGTGACTATTAAGGGTCTTATTTGATAGAGAGGATAATTAGGAGAAAAGTGAGCTTTGATTGTCCATGTGGGAAGATAATTATGCTAGGAAAAAGGCGACGTTTGAGTTATTTAAGGTATAAATGACATTGAATGACTTTTTTTTAGGAAACTACTGGTAAAATTTAGGAGTTTAAAATGGGAGATTAATTTTGGTATATAAGAGGTGTTATTATTAGACAATTGTTTTCCTCTTTTGAAAAGATCGTAATAATGACTTGTAAGGAAGTGATATTTATATTTTCCGAAATTGTATTACGAGGGAGATATGCAGTAAAATGTATTAATCATAAAATTGGTTAAAATAATTTAAATCACACATAGAAAAATAATGTAATTCAGACATAGGAATTTATTCTTTTTAATTTTATTATGTGCACTGGACTAGTACTTACTCATTGTAAGTTGTTTGTAGTTCTTTAGAATAGTAGTTTTATTTTCTAAAGGAAGTTTGAAGTTTTCTTCGTCATACTGCAAATCTAAGTAGTACAATCACTCCACTATTTTGCGTTTATTAAATTATATTGAATTTTGGCATTTTATAATTCAAACTTTTTAAGTACGTCCCTTTGTTTAGTTTCAAATTGCCATTGATTGAAGACATGTTGTTGATCGCACTTCCCTAAAAAAATATGTGAGAAATGATGTTACACAAGTTTAATTTAGGAAACTTAGTTAATATATCAACATTTTAAATTTTATCTATGTACTTGTGTAACCGGAATATAATCATGAGAATTTAGGCCACGCATATGAAATTCGCCTAAGGCCTCTAAAAACCTTGAGACGGCCCTGGTGTGAGAGAAGAGAGAGTGCAGTTTTTGTAAGTAACCTAACTGAACGTTCCTTTAACAAAGAGATGGACATATTAGGTTAAGAAAATATGCACCGTTGAAAAGACCGAATGGAGATTTTAGTGCGATAACCGCGTAAAGCTTACCTTCAACTATAGGTTGTTCTGGCTGACTCCTAATTTCTTCTGTCAAAGATATCGATATCATAATTAAGGATGAACAGCCGTCGAGCATGTGTCATATTGGGCCTTGACAATGCCATAATGTTGTTTCTACTGGTGTAAAGGATTCGGCAATCCTTGAATTCATGCCACTTGAAGTAGCAACCGATGTTGAACGTCCAGGTCAAATAAATTCAGGATTCCTCTATTTCACCATGTGTCGTGGGATTGTGCGATGATTCATGTGGTTAATGCTTGACATGAATGAGGCACTCATCAGACATCGTAGTGAAGGTTTCAAGTAGCAACCGATGTTGAACGTCCATGTCCAATAAATTCAGGATTCCTCTATTTCACATGTGTTGTGGGATGTGCGATGATTCCTGTGCTTAATGCTTAACATGAATGAGGCACTCATCAGACATCGTAGTGAAGGTTTCAAGTAGCAACCGATGTTGAACGTTCATGTCCAATAAATTCAGGATTCCTCTATTTCACCATGTGTCGTGGAATGTGCGATGATTCCTGTGCTTAAAGCTTAACATGAATGAGGCACTCATCAGAAATCGTAGTGAAGGTTTCAAGTAGCAACCGATGTTGAACGTCCATGTCCAATAAATTCAGGATTCCTCTATTTTACCATGTGTCGTGGGATGTGCGATGATTCCTGTGCTTAATGCTTAACATGAATGAGGCACTCACCAGACATCGTAGTGAAGGTTTCTTGGTTGATCGTCTTTGAAGGAACGCAAAGATAATCTTAGAGAGGTCCCAACAGATCTGGATTGTGTGCTATTCAATAAATGGAGTTCGAAGCGTGAGAAGGTATCTTTATAGAGGAACAAATTACAGAGAGCGATTTAGAAGATCGGAACGAATGTCGTGGACTTCTTCTTTTTTTTTTTTAAGTAAAGGTAGGACTCTACATGCGGGCAAGTTTTTGGTGTGTGAATTGAGGTTTTAATAATTAAACTAAGACATGGGGGTAGAATGGGTATATAACGTTACGAACTTAGGCATCATGTGAATCCGTACAAACTTTTAAATAGTAAAGATAAAGATAAAGATAAAGATAAAGATATTTGTAACGTTGGAGTTCATTAGTCACTGATATTGCAGAAGAGACACTCTCTACTGGCACTATTCGGAAGACGGCGCATACACAGTGGCCACAGGTTATAGGGGCGCAGGTACTACAATCCAAGAACAACCCATCATCTTTCGGCACGTGGGTTCATTGATAATCTATGCTTGCGCAGATTATGGCTACTAAAACTACCGAAGAAGATAATCTTACCAACGTGGAGAATATGGAAGCACTCGCTTCTTACTTGCATAAATCTTATTAAACACGGAATGAATTTATCCCCGGTTTACTGCAAGTGTAACACAGAGTATGAAAACGGATGAGTATTTGTTCGTGGACTGCATTTTTGCCAAGGAGGTATGGAAATTGGCAATGGGAGATGACTTTCTTAGCACGAGGCAGAGCCCAATTTCCAACTAGGTTGCTGAGATACTCAGCGCTCAAACAACGAATATATGCGAAGATATTGTTTACACTTTGTGGGCATTACGGAGGAGTCTCAGCGAGCAGGTTTGAACCGGAAAATGCATGGGGCCGGAAGACACAGTGAGGATATGGAATGATACGGATATTCAACCGTTAACCGTAACAACGCCACGACGGAGTACGCGGGAACATCAATCGCCCAAGTACCTCAAGCATTGCATCACGCAGGCATAGAGTATTGTATTTATTTATTTATTTATTTAACTGTCGTGTCATGGACCGAGTTTTCTTTAAACGGTTCTTTGCCGGGCCCATCTAGTCGAACGGTTCTAGGTTAGGTCGGTCCTTTCTATTTAAGTATTTATAATTTCACAATTTGAGTTATGAATCAAAGAGTAAAAGCTCATTTGTGTTAACGTGTTCGTGTGTGTTGGAGATCCAGAGCGTCTTGAATAGCTCTAACCAAATACGTCGTGTATCAACTTGTGCTTTCATTGCCATCGCCACAACACCTGGTGATACGATGATTAACACCAAGGAACTCATCGCGGAAGCACTTCAAGAATTCAGGGGTTAGTTTTAACAATCAATAAGTGAAGAGATTGACAAGAAATTTGCGGCTTGGAATGCTCAAATAAAACCACGGCTCCAAACCCTAGAACAAGGGCGAAGCCGTTCACCCACACCTCCACCATCCCCGGTGCTGGAACAAATCGGCGCAACTCCTCGTCCAATCCGACGGCGCCGACCATACAGCAGAAGGCAGCCACGGCCACCTCTGATCCGAATGTCGGCGAGTTCACTTCTGGGGCATGGACCACCTCCTGAAACGTCTCCCCTCTCGTCCTCACACCGTCGTTCGCCAGGGCCCATCTATGCAGCCAACTGATTTTGAGGAAGAAGATTTTGATGCCGACCTCCACCCTCAATCCGGATCGGGATTTTACCCGACTACCACGAACAACCCGACCCGGCTGGCACAACCAAACCCATGTTGGCTGGATCACCAGACCCGAAAGCCCACTGGTGCATGGAGAAAGTATTCTTTGGGGCTAGCCCCACCACTGTGGCATGCCTGCGTGGTGGGGCACACCATTCAACTTTTGACAAATATGCACTAGTCAGATGGAACCCACCAAATTTTGCTTGTTTGTCAAAAATTGAATGGTGCGCCCCACCACGCAGGCATGCCACAGTGGTGGGGCTAGCCCCAATGAATACTTTCTCCTGGTGCATGCCAGATTGTTGAAACAATCGGCTACCAGGCGCAACACCGCCAAGCCGCCTTCAATGGGGCTGTTCCACGTCCTCCACCTGCGGCTACCAATTAGACAGTGGGTCGACGCCAGACAGATTATGACGTCAATCCAGGGGACCCAATGAACTACACTACGTCGAACCCGACGATTGGGTCAACCAAAGCAGCCTTTGTATGGCAATCGCCACGATGATCAACTTGCAGCTCAGTGTAACGAACGAGGATACAAGTTACGATTCTCACCGACAAAATTCTCAAGTATTGATCCTCACACATGGGTTTTCAAAGTTGAACAATACTTTAGTTACTATCGCATTCCGCGGAACGACTGCAACTTGTTGGCTTATTGTTGGATGACGACGTGGCGGAGTGGTTCGGTATCGAGAAGCCAAATTTCGGTTTACTACGTGGGCTGTGTTTTTTGATGAGGTAACAGTTCTGTTTGATAACCATTACTATCATGATTATTTTTGACAGTTGTCTAAATTGCAGCAGTGCACGACAATACTGGCTTACTAGAACGAGTTTGAAAAGCTGCTGAACAAAATTTGCCTGATGTCCGAGGAACATCTTGATTTTGGTCTTAATCCACCATTGGGGTGTGAGGTGACATTATGCAGTCCCCAGACCATTACGGCCGCCTTTTCCCTTGCTCGTGAAATTGAAGAAATTCGGTCTCCATCCGCACTCGCCAAATCCTCTACACCAGTTTCAGCCCCGGCTACCCTCATGGCTCCGTCCAAACCTCTGGCGCCGACTTACCCTTGCCAAGCAACAGGGACATCAACGACATGGACTCTGTCACAACTGCGATCAGACGTACTTCAAGAGCCACAAGTGTGAGGGTATGTTCTTGCTTCTGGGTTGCGACGACGCGGACCATACACCGCCCGAAGAGTTCGTTATTGATGATGATGTTTCCCGCCTGTATTCTATGGTCAGCACTGACAAGTACTGCTCTGTGCGACTGTTGGGGATTGTAGCGGGTCAGGATGTGTAAGTCCTGATTGACAATGGGTCCACGCACAATTTTATTCACCCCGAGTTGGCTGAAAAGTTGCAACTTCCTCTTAAGGCGACGTCCGCGTTCAAAGTTAAGGTTGGTAGTGGCGAATTCCTTCACTGTGATACAACGTGTCGTTCAGTTGATATTGTGCTTCATGGGCATAAGTTTGCGGTCGAGCGTTTCGTTTCGGAGGTTCAGGCCTCCCAGATTGTTCTCAGAATGGACTGGCTCAAGCAGCTCGGAAGCATGGAAACCGACTACTCACAAATGACGATGCAATTTCAGCGGGACGGAAAGCGTGATATTGCAGGGGTTGACCAATGCTACACTGGGTTCATCGGTCCTTTTTCCGCCTTGAAGACAAGGTGATTGTCAACGGGGGAGTTGATACTGTCGCTGATGCGAAGTTTTTTGCTAATAGAAACGGGGTGAAATACTTCAGATATTACTAGTTATTTTAATTGGTGAATTTTCTTTTGTCACCAATAAGGCACTACTGACACCAATATAGTTTCATCCATTGAAAGACTTGTTGTCCCTGAGATAGATTTATCACTTGACAACTCTTTTCTGTTGAAATCTCTTTGTGTAGCTATGGTCCAACATGGGCCAGGCAAACTCAGGTTTAGATAGGCAGAAGTTGGCTTGACCTTTATTTTGTAGCGCAACTCAGCCTAGATCATTGGGCCAGTTTTCAAACACAAGCTTTGATCATAGTGAAATTTCCCAACCAAAACCCAAATCATGGGCTGAGCTGCAATAATAGCTCACTAATGCCCAAAAAGCCGAGTAATGTTAGCCTAATTGCTAACAAAAGACACACAGAACACAAACACACACTAATCCAATTGTTTAAATAGACAGTTCCCAGAAAGAACTGACAGGAGAATCCGGTATATCATTTAACTAATTAGCGTAATTAAATAGAAAATTTAAAAATAGTTATAAGTTAATGACTAAATAAATAAATAGAAACTAACAAACTAAACAATTAAATAAATAGTATTAATTACTAATATACTAACCCGTATCAAGTCATCAGGCCGGAAACAATTGAGCAAATAAACGACTTGGCACTGCAATAACAGACGACTTGTTATTGCAAATAAGTTGCAATTATAATAACAAATATTCATGACAACTCAATGAGTATGACTTGGATAAATGTATGGTAGTACTCAGATGAACCAATATGAGATATTTGTGTCGTTTATATTTAAATCTTCTCAGGTAACCGAAAACCTACAGATTGAATATACAAAGTTAATACTCTATGCTTGTGCCTAATCTTAATATTTGTACAAAGTGATTATACGACATTATATCAGTATTCATAGAGGTTCCTCGGACATTTATATTACCTAGGTAGCACTGATGTATTGCTAGATAACGCTTAGTACTTGTAATTGTTAATGCCAACATAATTAAAAACCTACATGGTCACATACAAGAATGTAACAAAACTGATCATGACTGTTAGGATTAAAAAGAAAGTTGAATTCTCTCATCCCCATAAATAATCTTATCACCGTGGCTAGGATTCTCATTCTCTTTCGCGTTTTTCGTATTCGATACAGAATAAATAGGGTTATGAGAGAGAGATTCGAGCTTTAATTGCCCTCCAAGTCCAGTAGATTTGCAACCGATCTTCTTCCAACATACTAGGACACTTAAATCTCTAATTGTGTCATTCCATACTTTGAGAGGGAAAATTCATCCAAAACTACTATGAGTGACCAACCTCAACCCAGACTAACATTGTCATAATTACAAAGTGTGAGTTCCTTGAAATTTTGTACTCCCTCCGTCCCGCAACGATAGTCCATTTCTGAAACTCCAACTTATTTTGGAGACATGCAGTTAATGCACTTCACTACAACTTTTGACATGATATTTTCACCATTATCCTTGATTTTGTTTCCTCCAAGACTAGGTTCATTGAATATGAGAGGGTAATATTGATATTCATTATGTTTTTACATTGAAAATGTAAATGGACAACTATTTTGGGACATAATAGAAATATGGACTATCTTTGCGGGACGGAGGGAGTACAATGGATGATGAAAGTATCGTTTTGTATTCTTGAAGGGGCAAGATTTTCTTTGCATCAAACTTGAAGGGGTGGTGAAAGTGTCTTTTACCGTAGTATTTGTCGGATAATTTTCTTTGCTGAAATTCAATTCTCTTCCACTTTGTAAGCATTACATCCCCGTTTGCGATCAAAACCTAGATTCGAATCCTCAGATCCACGAATGAAGAAAGCAGCAATGGTAATAGCTACCCATCTCCTGATTTTGTCTCTCCTAACCTTCACACCGAAACCTATTTTCTCTATCTCCCCGACCACTTCCAAAAAACCCCAATTTCTCCGACGACGTCGCACTCTCCGACCATGCTGAGATCGCCTATGGAGGTTCCTCCGTGAACCTTACTCGTCCATTCGGTTACAGCTTTGGGTTGATCATTCAAAGAAAACCCTTCAAACTCCGCAATCCGACGTCATTCTCAACCGACTTCTCCTTCTCAATCTCGCCTCATTCCGGCCACGGCATCGCACTGGTAATCACCCCGACTCATTTCTTTAGTAGAATTTTGAAACTCTCTGCCAATAATAACATTTTCGGAATTCCCCGGATAGTAATATCTATCAACGCTTTGATGGACGGAAATGTGGCAAATCATATGGGTATTAATGTGGGTAGCTTTGTAGATTCCGGAATTGTTAAATTTTCTTCTCCCAATTTGGTCCTTAATAATAGTGGAGTGAAACTATTATGGATGCAATTATTTTTGTTTCTCTCTCTTTCATGACCTATGAACGACGACGTTTCGAACCCCCTCCGCCCCCTCCCCCTCCCCCTCCGTCGTCTCCGGCTCTGTTCTCGTTCCAGGCCGGTAGTGATCCTCATCTACGGCGGAATCAGCAGAACTTCAAGAGACGGCTGGTCTCTGACTCGTCTATGGATTCCGCTGAGGAGGAGATGTCTCTAGGTAACGTACCTTCAGCGAAATCCTTGTTCGTCCTTCTTCTGGGATCTTCATGGATGATGAGGTACCAGATCTGTTTGGAATTTTTGATCGATCCTCTGTGGTAAGGGAAACTTTGCCAGATGGGAGAATCTCCTTCAAGGTTTCCGATTAAGCTCTGAAACATCTCCATCGTCAATGGAGCCGAGCTCTGGTTCTCCATGTTTTGGGGAAAGCGCCGGATTATCGGCTTGTTCATGCTCGACTCACGGCTCAATGGAAGCTTGCAAGTGGTTTCGAGCTCACCGGTGTTGAGAATGGCTATTTCATTGCTCGATTTTACTCTCGTGAGGAATATGATAGAGTTCGGTTGAACGGCCCTTGGATGATTCAGGGACGATATGTGACGGTCTAGCAGTGGGTGCCTCATTTCGATCCGTATGGAGAACCGATGATCTCAACTCCTATCTGGATCATGCTTCGAGGTATGCCTGTGGAATACTTCACTGAAGAAACCCTTATGGATTTTGGAGCTGAATTTAGTACAGCCATCAAAGTGGATCTCACCACTCTTTCTGCGGCGGGAGGCCGGTTTGCTAGGATTTGTGTGGAAGTTTATCTCTCGAAGACTTTGATTCCGGCAATTTGGATCAACAATAAGATGGTTCAGGTGGAGTATGAGGGGCTCTCTCAGATCTGTTTTGAGTGTGGCATCTTTGGGCATAAGAAGGATAAATTCCCCTCTAGATCTGTTTCGATGACAAATCTGCCTCCAAATCCGTTGCCAGAAGGTGTGGAGGTGATGGAAGAGTCTACTGGCGTGCCGAAGCCGGATAAGCAATCGCCGGATTCTGAGAAATCCTCGCCATTTGTTGCATGGATGCTGGTACCGCCTCGTCGGAGACGTCCGCCGCAGAACCCTAAGGTCAATCCTACTGAGTCAACTCAGGCTGCTGGGCAAAGTGGGTCGAGTCCAGGTTTTAGGCCTAGGTTCGGAGACTTCACTGGATCTTTTGGGTCTCGGTTCTCTTCTTTGGGCCTAGATGATGAAAGGGTGTTGAATGGGGCTGGCCCAAAAACTAATCCGTCTAATTGGAATTCGGGTCGGGCTTCGGGTGGGATGGGTATGCCTAATCCTAGTCGTCCTTTCTATAATTTTAAATCCAAGGGCCAAGCCCCAATGCAGAATAGAAATGAAGCTGTAAACCCTAATTGACCTCCTTTCTCTATTCTTGATCAATATCAGTTTCCTCCTTTCAAATTCGGTGCGGGCTCAGGGTTTGGTCATGGAGGTTTACGACGACGAATAGATGGGAATCCATCCCACAACTCTAAGCTATGGGGACCTCACTCTTCTGGTAGGACAGGGGTTCCACCGGCCAATTTCAATCAAGGTGGTTCCATGGGTGGATCAGGTGGAATTCAATATTCAAAGGATTCACACTCCGCCATTCAAACCAGCTTGGACGACAGAAATGACCTATTCGGTCCCTCTTCGTTTCAGACTCCTTCTCGGAATGATGGAGGAGAGTATTTATTCCATGAGGTTAGAGCAGGTTCTTCGTCGGATAACCGGCTACAATCCCAGTAAGTTTCCAATGAAGCTCCTGACATGGAACTGTAGGGGTATTGGGAATGAATCTACGATCAGATCTCTTCTAGACACATGTAGGCTTTATCTTCCTTCTGTTTTGGTTCTAGTTGAACCCAGGGTTGCGAGCTCGTATGCTCAAGTCATCTGCAATAGGTCTCATTTTGACAATTATCAAGCTGTTGAAGCTCATGGCTTCGCGGGTGGTATTTGGCTTTTTGGGACAACTCTTTGGTGGATGTTGAGGTGCTAAACACCACTTCTCAGTCTATTTCTGGTGTCATCAAGCTGGCTAATCAACAGGCCTGGATTTTTTCAGCTATTTATGCTGCTCCTTAGCCCCTTGCTAGAGAAGATCTTTGGGATTTCTTGAAGAAATTTGCCGATCAACACTCTCTCCCCTGGCTTGTTGCTGGAGATTTCAACCAAGTGGCTGCAGCTAATGAGGATAAAGGGGGTAAGAGTGTTAATTCTAAGATTTGTGATAAGCTTTTATATTGTTTCAATTACTGTAAACTGTTGGATATGGGGTTTGAGGGTCCCTGATTTACCTGGTCCAACTCTCAGTTCTTGGGAAGGAAGATCCAGCAGAGGCTTGACCGTGCTCTTTGTAATGGGTAATGGAGGCTTCTTTATCCTGAGGCTCTGGTTAAGCACATTAGTAGGCTTAACTCAGACTATCATCCTGTGTTGATTTATACTATTGGTTTAAGACCTCCAGTTTCTTCCCTCAAACCTTATAGAATGGAAGTTGCTTGGTTTGGGGATCTTATTTTTCAGAACCTGGTAAAAGATAAGTGGAATGCGGAGTTGAAGATTGCAGAAGTTGTGGCTGCTTTCACTAATGAAACCAAAATTTGGAATGAGTATAATTTTTGGAATATTTTTCATATAAAGAAGCACATTAGAGCTAGATTGGATGGCATTCAAAAAGTCTTGGCTTATAAGCACAACCCTTACCTTGAAGCTCTTGAAGTCTCTCTTCAAGAAGAATGGGATACTGTTCTTGCTCAAGGAGAGATGTTTTGGCTTCAGAAAGCCAAAGTCTGTAAACAACTTTTGGGAGATAGAAACACCTCTTATTTCCATCTCTCAGTTATTACTAAGAGAAGAAGGAATAAGATCTCTATGTTGAAGCTTCAAAATGGTGAATGGTGTGATAACCCTAACACTCTTAAAGAGGAGGTTACAAATCATTTTGAGCACCTTTATTTGGATGAAAATCCTTGGAGTTGCTCTATAGTTTGGAAAGGGGGAACAATTTCTGAAACTGAGCTGAATTTTCTACAAGCTGAGGTCACTGCAAAGGAAGTGAAGGATATTGTTTTTTCTATGGGTGGTCTCAAAAGCCTGGCCCAGATGGGGTGCCAGCTGTGTTTTTTCAGAAACATTGGGACACTGTGGGGCCCTCTCTTGTCAATATGGTGCAAGAAGCAGTTTTGACAGGTCAGCTTCCTAGCCAGATTAACACGACGCTCTTGGTTCTCATCCCTAAAGTGGAATCCCCTTCCTCTTTTGGGGAGTTAAAACCAATTAGCCTTTGTAATGTTTCTCTGAAAATCATTACAAATCTTCTTACCCACAGACTTATAGATTCTTTTACAGAAACTCATTCACGCAAATCTATTTAGCTTTTTACCTGGAAGGTATTCTTGTGATAATGTGCTTTTGGTTCAAGAAATTTTTCAATGTTTTAATACCAGCAAGAGTAAAAACGGGTTGTTGGCCATGAAGGTAGATCTTGCCAAAGCCTATGACAGGGTTAAGTGGAGACTTATTGATGGTATCTTGTCCCAAAATGGTTTACCTCCTAATTGGATCTCCCTTATTATGTGTAGGGTTTTGATTCATGGATGCGCAACGGAAATAAAAATAACCATGCAAAACACTCCAAGGATCACAAGTCAAGAGACATAACGATGGTAAAGGAAGAAATCACTAACACACCTTAGGGTTCTCCTTTGATGACTTCAAACGCGAATTGTGTCACGTTCTCTATGGTTTATCCACGCCTAGAGTTGATTCCTAGATATCCCACTCCTTGGTGCTAGCCCGGAAAGAGGAAGAGGAAGAAGAATCACGCAAAACGAGACCAACAAAGGAGGTCTCGGCCTCCTTGTGGCCGACGGGGACGGGCGGCGGGCTAGGGGTGGCGAGCTCCTAGCTTGCTTGCTCTTTTCTCTCCTTTTGTTCTCTCCCACTCTTTTTATGTTCAATTATGAGCATAAGTTGTGGGAAGGAAGGAAGGAGTGTCCTTTATACAGTCCAAGAAATCCTTGCCAACTACCTAAAGGACTTATTCTAGTTCTACTAGAATTCAATTTAGTCCCTTCCTTGCAAATTAGTCCCTACTAAGTTTCCAAGGTTTTGCAAAGTGATCCTTCGAATTAATTAATTAAATTAATTAATTCCCAAATCTAGTTCAACTCTATATAGCGTGTGACCCCATAGGTTGTATCTAGTTGGTAGCAACTATTTGCTAATATGGAGCGGTTTCTAGCAAAACATTCATTTTAGCCAACCAATAGAATCGTCATCTCGACAACCTTTGTACAAGTAATTGTCTCATCCCTTTGTCTCTATATCCGGATTGGACACGAGACATACAAGTCACACTCGTATATCCAATCCATAGTTTCTCGATCTATGGGAATAGCCTTATTCGTGCAAATAACATCAATATCCCATATTGATTTATTTGAGTCTGGCCAGACATTCTATAAGCACTATCCCTCGAGTGGCCTAGGATATTTGCTCCCGTTATGTGGGAGGGACAAATTCTATCTACGTCCACTACGATCTCTAAGCTTGCTTCTGATTGTATCCAGTACACGCCTTTATAACTACCCAGTTACGGTGTAGCGTTTAACGCTACCAAAATCACAATAATTCACAACTAGAATATCTAGTGACTTCAAGTCTAAGGATGACAATACAATTGCACCGCGAGAAGCGCTTGTGACTCAACGTAACGTGTATGTAGCCTTCTCGGAGATGGGTCAATCTAGTGAAACATTACCCTTAACGCACACCTATGTGTTGGATCATGATATCTCCATATCAATCCAACCCCATACTAGTCTATAGATGATTGTCCCTTTAATCATTATACTGGACTAGGGATATTTAAGATAAACAACACAATTGTAAATCTAAGGACTTCCTTATATTAAATATCCAATAAATAATAAATGAATTTCTAGCCACAAATAAATTCATATTAAACTAGATTGCCTCTAGGGCATCTATTCCAACAGTCTCCCACTTGCACTAGAGCCAATTTGGCGCATCTCGTATGCCCATACTCCTAGTGTGCCCTTCATGCTTCCACTGCGTTAGCGGCTTTGTAAGCGGGTCTGACAGATTATCATCTGTAGGAATCTTGCATATCCGAACGTCTCCTCTATCGATAATATCTCGAATCAGATGAAACTTCCTGAGCACGTGTTTGGACTTCTGGTGCGACCTGGGTTCCTTCGATTGCGCGATTGCCCCAGTGTTGTCACAGTACAACTCGACTGGATCCACAATGCTAGGAACCACACCAAGTTCAGAAACAAACTTTCTGATCCAAACAGCTTCCTTTGCTGTGCCATTTGCAGCAATGTACTCAGCCTCTGTTGTAGAATCAGCTACCGTCTCTTGCTTGGAACTCTTCCAGCTCACCGCTGCTCCACTCAGGCAAAACACATATCCCAACTGTGATCTAAAGTCATCTCTGTCGGTTTGGAAGCTTACATCAGTGTAACCCTTTACACGCAACTCTTCCTCACCGCCAAATATCAAGAAAGCATCCTTAGTTCTTCTCAAGTACTTTAGGATATTCTTGACTGCAATCCAGTGACTCTCACCCGGATTGGATTGGTATCTGCTTGTCATACTCAAGGCATATGACACATCTGGTCTGGTACGTAACATGGCGTACATGATAGATCCTATGGCCGAGGCATAGGGTATTCTACTCATGCGTTCCTTCTAAATCTCATTGGAAGGACAACCACTCTTCGAAAGAGTGATTCCATGTGACATGGGCAAGAATCCCTTCTTCGAATCTTTCATGTTGAACCGTTTCAACACCTTGTCAATATATGTACTTTTACTTAGGCCTAGCAACCTTTTAGACCTATCTCTAAAGATCTTTATACCGAGTATATAGGCTGCTTCCCCTAATTCCTTCATTGAGAAACACTTCCCTAGCCAATCTTTAACAGATTGCAGCATGGGAACGTCGTTTTCAATGAGTAGTATGTCATCTACATACAAGACCAGAAAAAGCTACAGAGCTCTCACTAACCTTCTTGTAGACAAAAGACTCATCTTCGTTTCTGATGAAGCCAAACTCTTTGACTACTTCATCAAAACGTCGATTCCAACTCCTAGAAGCTTGCTTCAATCCATAAATGGATCGTTGCAGCTTACAGACTTTGTTGGCTTGCTTTGGATCCTCAAAACCCTCCGGTTGTACCATATATACATCCTCGAGAAGATTCCCATAAAGGAATGCTGTTTTGACATCCATCTGCCAAATCTCATAGTCATGGTATGCTGCATCGCAAGTAGGATTCGGATGGATTTGGTCATAGCGACTGGTGAAAAGGTTTCATCATAGTCAATACCATGAATCTGTCTGAATCCTTTAGCCACCAATCGGCCCTTATAGGTAATCACATTACCATCCATGTCGATCTTCTTCTTGAAGACCCACTTGCACCCTATGGGGCGCGCCCCTTCGGGTGGTTCCACCAAAGTCCATACTTTGTTGGTATACATGGATTCCATCTCGGATCTCATGGCTTCTAGCCACTTATGAGAGTCTGGGCCATTCATGGCCTCCTCATAGGTAGTAGGCTCATCATATATGAGCATCGTGTCACCGGAATCGGTCACGAGAAGTCCATACCTCTCGGGTTCCTGGCGCACTCTACTAGATCTACGAAGCTCTTGTGTTACCTGAATAGGTTGCTCCACAACCGTTTGTGGTTCCTGTTCATGTTCCATAATCGGTTCAGTGATTTATGGTTCTTGAACCTCTTCAAGTTCTACAGTCCTCACACTTGCTTCTTTAGAGACAAACTCTCTTTCTAGAAACACGCCGGTCCGAGCAACAAACACTTTTTTCTCTGTTGGATTGTATAAGTAGTATCCCTTAGTTTCCTTAGGGTACCCCACAAATTTGCACTTATCTGATTTTGGCCCTAGCTTGTCTGATTGTAAACGTTTTACATAGACATCGCAGCCCCAAATCCTCATGAACGACAGTGTGGGCCGCCTCCCACTCCACATCTCATATGGTGTCTTCATGACTGATTTGGATGGAACACGGTTAATGGTGAAAGCTGCACTTAATAGAGCGTAGCCCCAAAATGATAATGGAAGATCGGTTTGACACATCATAGATCGAACCATATCCAATAGGGTCCGATTCCTCCTCTCGGACACGCCATTCCATTGTGGCGTTCTGGGTGGAGTGAGTTGGGACACGATCCCACACTCTCTAAGATAGTCGTCAAACTCTTGGCTTAAGTATTCTCCTCCACGATCCGATCATAGAGCTTTGATACTCTTGCCAAGTTGCTTCTCTACTTCTTTCTTGAATTCTTTTAACACTTCAAAGGATTTGGATTTGGCCCTCATAAGGTACACAAATCCATATCTACTGTAATCATCCGTAAATGTAATGAAGTAGACATAACCACCCCTAGCAGGCGTGGCAAATGGCCCACACACATCAATATGTATGAGCGCCAATCGCTCACTAGTCCTTTCACATTTCTTATTGAAAGGGGACTTTGTCATTTTTCCCAATAAACAAGCCTCACATGTCTCATATGATTCAAAATCAAATGAGTCTAGTAATCCATCCTTATGGAGTCTAGATACACGTTTCTCATTTATGTGGCCTAAACGACAGTGCCATAAATAAGCAGGATTTAAATCATTTATTTTAATCCGCTTGGTATTAATTTTGTAGACAGGATTTCTTAGATCAAGGACATACAGTCCATTAAATAATTGCGCACTAAAATAGTGAATATTATAAAAGGAACAACAATTGTTCTTTATTGAAATAATAAAACCATTTGGACAAGAAATAGAAATAATGTTTCTACTCATAGCAGGCACAAAATAGCAATTATTTAATTCTAAAACTAATCCTGAAGGCAGAGATAGCTCGCACACGCGTATGGCCAACACAGCAACCTTTGCTCCATTCCCAACGCGCATATCTACCTCTCCTTTAGCCAATCTTCTACTTCTCTTTAGATCCTGCATATTTCGACAAATATGAGATCCACATCCAGTATCTAATACCCACGATGTAGAGACAGTTAAATTGACATCTACAACAAAAATACCTGGTGGTGGTGGAATCACTATTCCAAGCCTCTTGTCCTCCAGATATTTTGGGCAGTTCCTCCTCCAGTGTCCAGGCTGACTGCAGTAGTGACACTCACCTTTAGTCACACCATTGGCAATGCCACCAAAAGGCTTAAGGGCAGGTTCCTTGGACTTGGAAACTGACTTGCCTTTGCCCTTGGAGGATGAGGCAAACCTTTTGCCGTTTCCTTTCTGCACCATCATAATGGCCTTGCCCTTACCCTTGTTGATGCTCTGTTCAGCTGTCCTCAACATATTAAGTAAATATGGAAGTGGTTTCACGATCTCATTCATGTTATAGTTCATGATGAACTGTCCATAACTCTCGGGCAACGATTGCAACACGAGATCGGTTGCCAACTCTTGGCCGACCAGGAACCCCAGTCGGGCGAGATTCTCCAAGTACCCGATCATACGGAGTACATGGGGTCCCACCGGGTTCCCTTCTGCCAGATGACACTTGAACAGTGCCTTAGAGACCTCATACCTCTCTACCCTTGCCTGCTCTTGGAAGAGCTGCTTCAGATGCTCGATCATATCGACAGCATTCATGTTTTCGTGTTGCTTCTGAAGCTCAGAAGTCATGGTGCATAGCATAAGGGAGGCCGCATCATTAGCGTCATCCACACGCTTTTGATACGCCTTTAGGGAAGCAGGTGTTTGGTTCTCTGGACTTTCTGGAACATGCTTCTCTATTGCGTACAGTTTCTTCTCTTGCTTGAGAACAATTCTCAAGTTTCTGTACCAATCAAGGAAGTTGGTTCCAGAGAGCTTGTCCTTCTCAAGGACAGATCGTAGGGAATGTTGTGAACTCGATGAGTTGTTTGACATTTGGAATTCTTCAAAAGGAAAATACGCAAGTTTTAGTAATTGTGAATTTTTGACTATATTCAATAATGGCTAGTTTATCAAATATAGCTCCCACTATTTTTCTACGGATTAATAACCCTCAAGATATTAATGCGGAAAATATCCTTATATTTTCTAGTGGGCCAAGATCCATGTTTCATCTCCTTATGAGCTTGCGTTGGCAAGTCACCCATAATTTGACTACTTTAGGTAGGAACGATTCCAATTGCATCCCTTATGCAACTCTTGGTTCAATTGGGGCAAATAACTCCTTATTTATCCATCCATATGGATAATCCCAATTGATTGCCTCTAGGTTTCTTAATCATATTAATTTCCTAGTTGTGTTCAACCTCTTATTTAAACAATTGCACACGAGGTGTGCCATCGCATTCCATTATTATGAACCAAGTCGCCATGCTTTGGCACGCACGAACTTGATAAATAATGATGATAATGAGTGTTTAAATAACGAGAAGGCAAGAACACAATATTTGAACTTTGAGGGATTTTAAAATTCAATTTTTAATTGTTTTGTTGATCAAAATCAACTAATCTATCTATTTGAGTTTGGGCAAAACTCCAAATAATAGATCCGGGTTGTCTAATTATCTTATTATCCTAATTGCATGCATCATCCATACACCAACCACACAATAATAAGACAATAAAGTAAACAACCACAAAACAAAAAAAAATAAATAAATAAATAAACGTGATGTGGATATGGCCTTTTCTAACTAAGACAATTCCAAGCCAATGGAATTATCTATGAACCCTAAAAGCAAACACATCTCCATGCATCTTGATCTTTTGGTCCATCCTTCATAGTCATGTGGAATGCTCCATGCTCCATGTTCCATCTTTTGTGGCTCCTTTGGCTTTGGGCTCCTTCTCTTCAATCTTGGCTAACAATCTTACTTTATCTAGCATTATCTAACTTCTATACTAAATAAAATAAATCTCACAAGTTGAGAAAAAAATGGCACGCAGGCCATAAAACCCTAATTAATTATTACAATTAATTGATCAGCTCGTAGGCCGTAAACCAAACCACAAAATTAAACATCCACATCAAACCACATCCTAAGGCCATATCCAATCACCATGCGAATTGCACATAAACAATTAAAATCCAATTTTAATATGCTTGGTCAATTTTAATTGATTTTAGGATTTCTAGGGTTAAAACGGTCCATGGGCCCAAATATCAAATTGCCCGGGTCCAAGAAGGTGAACCGCAAGGCCCTAGGTCCGGCCCGGCCCATAACCCACGCGGCTAGGTCGCGGGCTAGGGCCGCCCGGCCCCTAGGGCGGCCAAGCTTGGGCGGCAAGCAAGAGGGGCGGTCCCCGAGGGAGCCGAACCTCCTTGAGGGAGTTGTTTCCAAAACAACTCCCCTGCTTGGTGCCCAAGTTTGGTTGTTTCCTTGTTTTGGAAGAACTCCTTCTTCCCCAAGGATGCCCAAACCCTAGATCTAAGATCCTAAAATTTCTCTAACTCACCAATTCATGCATCCAATGCAAAAATTAGATCTTGTTATGAAAGTTTATTAACAAATTGCATCCCATGCTTGATTTGTCTTGTTTTACGCGATAAACAATCAATTTAAGGTGTAAAACAACTAAAACGTAACACATAAACCACGTTTATGCTCTACGACCTGTGGCTCTGATACCACTGTAGGGTTTTGATTCATGGATGCGCAACGGAAATAAAAATAACCATGCAAAACCCTTCAAGGATCACAAGTCAAGAGACATAACGATGGTAAAGGAAGAAATCAATAACACACCTTAGGGTTCTCCTTTGATGACTTCAAACGCGAATTGTGTCACCTTCTCTATGGTTGATCCACGCATAGAGTTGATTCCTAGATCTCCCACTCCTTGGTGCTAGCCCGGAAAGAGGAAGAGGAAGAATAATCACGCAAAACGAGACCAACAAAGGAGGTCTCGGCCTCCTTGTGGCCGACGGGGACGGGCGGCGGGCTAGGGCAGGCGAGCTCCTAGCTTGCTTGCTCTTTCCTCTCCATTTATTCTCTCCCACTCTTGTTATGTTCAATTATGAGCATAAGTTGTGGGAAGGAAGGAAGGAAGGTCCTTTATATAGTCCAACAACTCCTTGCCAACTACCTAAATGACTTATTCTAGTCCTACTTGAATTCAATTTAGTCCCTTCCTTGCAAATTAGTCCCTACTAAGTTTGCAAGGTTTTGCAAAGTGATCCTTCTAATTAATTAATCCAATTGATTAATTCCCAAATCTAGTTCAACTCTATATATCGTGTGACCCCATAGGTTCTATCTAGTTGGTAGCAACTATTTGCTAATATGGAGCGGTTTCTAGCAAAACATCCATTCTAGCCAACTAATAGAATAGTCATCTCGACAACCTTTGTACAAGTAATTGTCTCATCCCTTTGTCTCTATATCCGGATTGGACACGAGACATACAAGTCACACTCGTATATCCAATCCATAGTTTCTCGATCCATGGGAATAGCCTTATTCGTGCAAATAACATCAATATCCCATATTGATTTATTTGAGTCTGGCCAGACATTCTATAAGCACTATCCCTTGAGTGGCCTAGGATATTTGCTCCCGTTATGTGGGAGGGACATATTCTATCTACGTCCACTACGATCTATAAGCTTGCTTCTTATTGTATCCAGTACACACCTTTATAACTACCCAGTTACGGTGTAGCGTTTAACGCTACCAAAATCACAATAATTCACAACTAGAATATCTAGTGACTTCAAGTCTAAGGATGACAATACCATTGCACCGCGAGAAGCGCTTGTGACTCAACATAACGTGTATGTAGCCTTCTCGGAGATGGGTCAATCCAGTGCAACATTACCCTTAATGCACACCTATGTGTTGGGTCATGATATCTCCATATCAATCCAACCCCATACTAGTCTATAGATGATTGTCCCTTTAATCATTATACTGGACTAGGGATATTTAAGATAAACAACACAATTGTAAATCTAAGGACTTCATTATATTAAATATCCAATAAATAATAAATGAATTTCTAGCCACAAATAAATTCATACTAAACTAGATTGCCTCTAGGGCATCTATTCCAACATTATGGACTCTGTTTCTTTTAACAAGTTTAGGGTGTTATGGAATGGAGAACAACTTAGAGAATTTTCTCCTACTAGAGGTTTGAGACAAGGAGACCCCATCTGTCCTTATCTCTTCCTCCTTACAATGAAAATTCTTGCTCAAAAGATCCAAGAAGCAGCGGATAGGGGTGTTTGGAAAGGTGTTCAATGCTCAAGAGGTGGTCCAAGAATTGCACATTTATTTTTTGCGGATGATCTCATCCTTTTTGAGAAGCTACTACCAAGCAAGCTAAGGTTATGAAGTCCATTCTTGATGAGTTTTGCAATGAATCAGGACAAAGCCATTAGTTATGCTAAGTCTAAGCTTTTTGTGTCCAATTCTATCTCTAAAGCTTTTGCTAGAAAGCTCAGTGCTCTCCTCAATGTGGGCTTTTTGCATCACAATTCCAGCACCTTGTGGATAGAGTAAGAAGGACACTAGCTGGCTAGGTGGCCCCTCAAGTGTCCCTTGCTGGTAGGACCACATTGATAAAAACTGTCATTCAAGCCCTTCCAGCTTATACTTATGCAAGCTGTGTTTCTTCCCAAGAAGACTATTAAGGAAATTGATCAAGCTTGCTTGAGATTTCTGTGGGGAGGATGTATGGAAAAAGCCAAAATGTCTCTAATTAACTGGGATAAGGTGAGATGTCCCAAGGAGGAGGGTGGTCTGGGTTTGTGTCAACTTGACAAATTTAATATAGCAATGCTTGGCAAGGCTGGTTGGAGAGCTATGGCAAATGATAATTCTGTATGGGCCACTGTTATGAGCCAGAAGTACAGAAATTGTACTCCCAAACCTCACCATTGCAAGGTTTGGAAACATGTTTTCAAAGCTTTAAAAGCTTCCAAGAAAGGTGCTGGCAGAGGTATTTCTAATGGTGAACAAAACCTCTTTTGGATTGATCAGTGGCTAGGGAAGTTTGTCCTCTGTGATGTGGCTACTACTCCTATTGAAGATCAAGATTTATTGCTTCTTGTCAAAAGCTACTGGAGTGAAGAAGAATGTTGGAACTTGAATCTCCTCTCTGTTTTGCTTCCTTCTCCATTTATTGATCTTCTTGCTACTGTCACCATTGATGAGCAAGCTTCCCAGCTAGACAAATCTGTGTGGTTAAGTCATAGCTCTGGTAAATATATATTGTCTCCTCTACTTATAAGGAGATGAGGAGTTCTGATGTTAACCCAGTGGCTTTAAAGGGGTGGAAAGAACTTTGGAAAGTTAAAGGTTTTCAGCGATGGAAGACCTTTCTTTGGCTTTTGAAACATGTGAAATTATGCACTCAATCTTTCAAGGCTAAAAGAGGGATTGTGAGCAATGCTGCTTGTCCTTTTGTCTTGTTATGGCTGAGACTTCTCTGCACTCAATCAGAGACTGTTCTTGGGCCAGGTCAATTTGGAAAAAGATAGTCAAACCTGCTTTCTGGGAACAGTTCTTTGAAGTCCCACTCAGTGACTGGGTGGACAGTAATATTTCTGCTGAGGAGAGGGGTGTTTGTGCAATTAACTGGTCTATCTTAGTTTTCACCACTGTTGCTACTATCTGGTATTGGCACAATAAGAGATTACATGATTTGGATTTCCAATTGCCAAATGATTTATTTAATGTCATTTTTTGGAAGGCTAAAAGTGTGGAGAAGTTTCAGAATTTGAATCCTCTTCAAATTCCTTCAGAAACCAATCTGGGTTGTCTGGCAGAAACCCCCTCTAACAAGTTGAAGGTAAATGTTGATTGTGCTAATTTGAAGAAGGGTATTACTATAGGGGTTGTGTGCAGAAATGATCAAGGAGAATGGGTGTGGGGCTTTCAGTGTTTCCTTGGTCATGGTTATGTGCTAAATGGGGAAGTGGGGGCTAATTTGAAGGCTTAAAGACTGCTGCTTCTAAGCAACTCAGTGACTTCATCTTAGAGACTGATTCAATTGATGCATGGAAAATTGTGATGGAGGGCTCCTCAAATTCTCCTTTCTGGAGTCTCATTCAACCAATTCAAATGTTGCTGGTGCAAACTGCTAGTGTGCTGCAAGTGGTTTGGAGGGAAGCTAATCAAGTAGCTGACATGTTGGCAAGAAGCTGTTCTAGTAACAAAAGTGATAGTTCAATTTTGGTTTCAGCACCAGCTGAATGCTTAGAGTTGGCAATTAGGTGTGGAGCATTGGGTGCGCTAACTGCAAAGTTTTTGCGAGCAATATTTGCTAAGAAGGATGCAGTCATCTCAGGGAAGTACTTGAAACCTGCAGCTTTCGAGTATGAGAAGGTCAGTGTAATGGTGGAGAATGGCGGCCCTGAGAACGCCAAGAACTAGGTAACTATTTATGTTTGTGTTGTTTGTTTTAACTGTTGTGTGATTTGAGGCTGTGGTTTATGTAGTTTTGCAGTTCCTTGATGAATTAGAGCCTCATATTGTGTAGTTTGACTACTGTTGTTAAATCTGTATTAAGCTAATGAATAGTAGTATTCAGGGTTTCTGTAGGTCATTATATTGATCTTCCTTATGCAGTATAACTTTTGTGTTTTTTTTTTGAAATTGTTGGGATATTTTAGTTAATATGCGATTCTGTGATGTTATTCTGTTCGATAATAATCCCATTATGATTAGTTTTCTTTTTCTCCATATTCTGCATGATTGAGTTGAGTTGGGTCTTTGCTTGGTATATCTATGTTTTGGTGTTTCTTAACATCGTAAGACGGAGAGAAATGTGAGATTTTAGAACTTTGGTTAGTTAGAAGAGACATAGCTTTGCAGTGGAAATACTTGCTTCAATTGAGATATACTGTGCCCGGTAGCTATCCGGAAAATGCTCTTCTCAGTCTTCACTTGTCCCTATATTTTCTGTAACTTGTTTAGTATTTGTCGCTTAGTTGCTCGAATTGGTCATGGAGTTTACTAATCAGTTTCTTCATGAGCAAAGTTATGGGGCCTGAGTTGTGAGATGAAGGGGCTGGTTGTCTGTTAATTCTTCAAATTCTGATTGTAGCGGCGGCAGCGTGGAGATATTAAGTGATTAACAGATCACATTTGGCTTGAATAATTTTCTTAGGTGTCTTGTCACTATGCTTGTAGTGTGGGATGTTAGTCTCAAGAAGGAACGAAATGGAGAGATCGAAATGCCCTGGAGAGAGCGTGGTTGATTTAGCTGTACTATTTAAGTATTTATGATGTAATGTACCTCTCGTGAAGTAGTTGAAAGTCACCAAAACAGGAGCTAACCAAGAAAAAAATGGCTGCAGCTAAGGTGTAGTCAAAAGATCAACTCAGCCTTTTCTTGGTGAGGATAATTTGTCTACTTTCCTTGTGCAACTTTGAGGTAGTCTTTAACCTAACCTTTTTGTTGGCTGGTTCCCCCTGCTAGCGGTTTAAAACCACAAAATGGCACTTCACCGGCACAAAAGTGTAGCTTAAATGTATTACAACTGTCTTGAATCAAACTTGACGTATTTTTTTTTTTTTTGCACGAGCACCAAACGATTTAATAGATAATCAAAGCATCAAACAAACAAGTCAGGGTCTGGGGGACGTATCCCCCTTAAAGATTACAAAACAAGAAAACAGAGGGACATGTTCCTCTCAATAGTCTAATAACAAATACAACAAGCTAGAACAAAAGAAAATATTTAGGCTAAACCAAATGGTAAAACGGCATCTTCCTTAGCAGATTTGGCAAGCGCGTGGGCATAGTCTTCGGCCAAGAAAGAGTTGGACACAAGAAAGGTGGACAGGAGAGAGTTGGACACAAGAAAGTTCCTTGCCACTTGACTTTGCTTGCGGCTGCGATGTTGGAAATTAGGTGTGGAGCATTGGGTGCGCAAACTGCAATGTTTTTGCGAGCAATCTTTGCTAAGAAGGATGCAGTCATCTCAGGGAAGTACTTGAAACCTGCAGCTTTCGAGTATGAGAAGGTCAGTGTAATGGTGGAGAATGGCGGTCCTGAGAACGCCAAGAACTAGGTAACTATTTATGTTTGTGTAGTTTGTTTTTAACTGTTGTGTGATTTGAGGCTGTGGTTTATGTAGTATTGCATTTACTCTTTTTTTTTAGAGTAAAGTACTGCTTTTATTAATAAGAATGGGCTTCAGTTACAATGTCCGAATCTACTAAGTGTTGGACCCAATCTGGGCCTTCCTCAATCCATGATTCGAAGTCTGCAATTGAGGACCCATATTTCGCCAGCCCATTAGCAACGGAGTTTGACCTCCTACACGTGTACACTACATCGACGTGTCTAAAAGCATTAAACAGCTGTCTCGTCTTCTCGAGGTACACCCCTCCTAGGGAGTAGTCGACCTTATCATCTCGGAACCAGTTGCAAATGGTTCTTAATCGGTCTCAATAATAGCAGAGAAGCACACCATCTCAAGAGCAAATCTTACCCCTTCCCAGATCGCTCTCGCTTCGACTTCCCGAGTATTTGAGTTCCGATGAATCCGTTTCGCCATAGCCGCCACCAACCATCCGTACTCATCTCTGATGACGACGCCAACACCTCCGTTCGCCGTTTTCAAACAGAAAGAACCATCAACATTGACTTTGAATTTCCCTACCGGAGGCGGAGACCACGGTGGTTTCTCCGGTCGATTCGTCAGGTCCAGTGGTTTTCTGTTCTGTCTGGGTCTATTTGACATGCATCATCGAATTCCATCAGGTAATCGCCAACGAAGTTAATAACTTCTTCATTCCGAAATTGGCATCCTTCATAGATCCATTTGTTTCTTGCCCCCCACATCGCCCATAGAGCCGTGAGGAATACCCTGATTTTTCCGAACTTTCTTCTTGCAGGATTACACTAATCCATTCTGAGATATCGCCTCTTCTTGTTTGGAGAAATTCAGGGCCCATCAGTCCTTTCCAGATCTCCTTCGCAGCTTTACACTTCATAAACAGATGAGTACCGTCCTCTTCTTCATTCTTACAGATTTGACAGAGGCCTTGTGATAATACTATTCTTCTTCTCAGGTTTCCAAGAGAAGGGAAAGCATTGTTCAAGATCTTCCAAATGGTTATGATAATTTTCTTGTGGACCTTCGCATTCCACAACTTCAATAGACATTTACCGCTTTGAGGATCTGAAGTGCCCTCATTTGTGCCCTCCAGACTCTGCCGTTGGACTATATACCCTGATTTCACTGAGTATACACCATTGTCTGTGAAGTTCCATATAATGGTATCCATTACTGGAAAAGGTGGTAACGGAATCTGCAATATTGTCTCAACATCCGCTATATGGCACAAGGTTTGAACTCTCTCTGTATCCCATTGATTGTGCTCATTAATCAAAACATTAACCTTCTGGCTCTGATTAAAACTGTCAACATTAACAGGTTTAAACAGTTCAGGTCTGGGAATCCAGGGATCAGTGATTGAAGCCCTCTTTCCATCTCCAATTCTCCATCTCAATCCTTTGGTGAGTACCTTCCTTCCTTCAATAATACTACGCCAAGCATAACTAGGGTTTCTGCCCAGATCTGCTTCTAAGAATTGTTTATGTTGGTAATATTTTTCTTTGAAGGTCCTACTCAGTAATGAATGTGGCTTTGTGATCAAGCGCCAACCAATCTTCGCCAGCATAGCTCTGTTAAAGCAAGCTAAGTCCTTGAATCCCACACCTCCTTGCGATTTCGGCTTTCTCAGACTGTTACTGTTCAACCAATGGATACCTCTGTCTTTTTGTCCTGATGCCCACCAGAACTTATTGATTATAGACTCAATCTTCTCGCACACTCCTTTTGGCAGCAGAAAACAACTCATCGTGTACGTTGGTATGGCTTGTGCGACCGCCTTAATCATGACTTCTCTACCGGCGATCGATAGGTATGAACCCTTCCAGCTTTTGATTTTACTGATGATCTTTTGTACGAGGCCTGAGAATGTGCATTTCTTGTTTCTTCCTATTGCAGTTGGGAGACCCAAGTAACGTTCGTGATCATCCACTTCTTTCACCGCACAAATCTTCGAAATCTCCTCTCTGGTCTCCTTATCAACGTTTAAAGAGTATGCCGCAGTAGATTTATGTAGGTTGATCTTTTGTCCTGTCGCTGATTAAAAGATGTAATAGATTAGTAACCTCTTCATTAGTAGCTTTAAGGAAGAAGAAACTGTCATCTGCAAAGAGCAGATGGGAAATTTTAGGACCCCCCTCGCTGCTGCGATCCCAGAAATTAAACGTGCTTCTTGGGCGACCTCCAGCGGGCTCGATAGACCTTCACTGTAGCGCACAAAGAGGAATGGCGACAAGGGACATCCTTGGCGGATTCCCCTCCCAGGTTTGATATCTCCTTCTACTACCCCGTTACGAATGATTTTGAAACGGACAGTTGACACGCAATTCATAACGATTTTAACCCACTTATTGCTGAAACCCAGCTTAATCATAACAGATTTAAGATAATTCCATTCAATACGGTCATAAGCTTTCGTCATATCGACTTTGAGAGCCACAAAACCCTTACTTCCCTTCTTTCGAGTTTTCATAGAGTGAATAATTTCAAATGCTACAAGAACATTATCCGTAATTAATCGGCCCGAGACAAATGCACTTTGCGCCTCGGAAATAATTTATGGTAACACTCTTTTAAGCCGATTCACCAATACTTTAGTAATAAGCTGATACACTATAGTACAAAGGCTTATCAGCCTATAGTCTGCTGCCCTTCTAGGCTGTTTGACCTTTGGAATAATCGTAATCAAAGTGGTGTTCACATCCTCAATACTTCTACCATTGTTAAGTACTTGAAGACAATAAGAACATACCTCGTCGCCAATAATGCCTCACATCGATTGGTAAAAGATGGCAGAGAAACCATCAATACCCGGAGCCTTGTACGGGCCCAACTGCCAAAGTGCTTCCTCAAGTTCCGATCTAGTAAACTCCCTGTCTAGGAAAACTCGGTGATTATCGTTGATTTTCTCGGAAACACAATCTAAGATCGGTAACATGTCTTCATCTCCCGGGTTACTCGACTGAAATAAATCAGAAAAGTATCGTTGGAGAGTATCTGTAATTGCTGCTGGATCCTCCTGCCAAACCCCTTTATCATCCTCGATACCTTGTATTGTATTCCGTGAATTTATGAGAAAGGATTTCTGATCGAAGTATTGAGTGTTTTGGTCCCCATGTTTTAACCAGTTCACTCGAGACCTTTGCTTCCACATGACTTCCTCTTCATAAAGCTATTGATATCTCCTTTTAGAGAGATTAAGAGATGTTGGAGTCTCCTTGTCGATCTCACTGATCTCCTCTTTTAGCCCTTTGATAGCGTTTCTCACGCTTCCAAAAGAAACCTTCTTCCACTTCTGCAATCGTTCAGCAACTTTGGACAGTTTCCTATCGATTGTTGTATTCGGGTCCGAACCTTCATTTTTCCACCCCTCCTTGATCACATCCAGTAACCCCTCCTCCGTCAGCCACATGGCTTTAAATAGGAATATTATCTTCCCACGGAATCTTCGTTTATTGCTCAGTGATAATAAAATGGGGGAGTGATCTGAGTTCGTACTACTCAGGTGGGAGATTCTCGACCCAAGAAACATAATCTGCCAAGAGGGATTTGCGACGACTCTTTCCAACCTTTCCCGAATATTGGCCTCGTCAGCTTGCTTATTACACCACGTATATCTTTCCCTTCTAAAGCCAAGATCTCTCAAATCACATTCTGCAAGGATTTCGCAGAAATCTGCGATCTGGGAGTACGTAACTGGCTTACCTCCGCGTTTCTCTTCAGCATTCGTGATGGAATTAAAGTCACCACACACACACCATGGGGTATCATCCTCCGGCGCTATCCTCCTGAGTAGCGTCCAAGTGATGGATCTATCAGTACTTGCCGGTTCCCCATAAATACCCGTGAATCTCCATTTCCTATCATCCTCTTGGATCCACACGTCAATATGGACCTTAGAGAATTTTCTAAGCGTAACATCCACCCCTTCTCTCCATAGGAGGGAGAGGCCACCACTTTTCCCTTCTGCATTGACATGAATTCCCGAAGCAAATCCCAACTTTCTCCGCACTGCATCCATCTTCCTGCTTGTTAGTCGGATTTCCCTAAGGAAAACAACGTCGCGAACTTCAACCTTGATAAGGTCTTTCAGCTCTAGAACGGTGCGGAGGTTCCCAAGCCCCCGCACGTTCCAGCTCAGACAAATCATTGTGGTCGGCAGTGCTGCATTGCAGACACTGCCGTTAGTGTATTCTGGGCGTTTATAGACTCTGCTATCTTTCTCTTTGCTGGGGAAAGGCTGTTCCCCACATGATTGAATTTAATAATTCCTGCTCGAGCCTTGCTTCTTGTATCCACCTTGGGCCTTTCATAAATCTCCGGCGTGACCGTTTTCTCCATAGGCTTACCTGCTTTTTTCCCCTTATCTCTTGTCTTCCTTCTTGAATTACTGCCATTACTCTTCACTGCGTCCAAAACCACAGGCTTTGCATTGAAGATAATAGACTCTGGCGAGCCATCCTCTATCTGAAGTCCTTTTAGTTTCCCATTGATGCCACTGACCTGGAGACCCGCTCCCTTTGACCCATTCACATCACCCTCGTGATCCGCAAAGGTGGGGTTGGGGATCAGGTTGATTTGATTTACCAGATTGTCTTCATCTACAGGATCTACGTTCAAATCATCCGGGGTGATCTCATCCTCTGACTCAGTCGAAACTGAATCAGATATTGATTTTCCATCAATTGCCTTATCTCCTAATTCCATGGGATAGGCCTTATCTCCGTCTCCTCCCACTTTGTTATTCCTATCCCGAAAATCACGCCTACCGTAATCGTGGGGATCACGGCCTTGATTCTGTACAGTGGCGGTTTGTGGAAACTGTTGGCGGTTTCCTCGAGGCCGGTTACCACCGTCGTGCGCCGCCGCCTGCTTCTGCTTTGCCGTACTTGTCTTAGCTAGCAGCCATGTACCATACAGACATTCCGAATTCATCTCCTCCTGGGACAACTCCATAGTGAAGTGCATTGTAGCATGAGTAATGGATCCACAATAGAAGCACACACTAGGAATTCTTTCGTACTTGTAGGAGACATGGGTTGATTCTCCTTTAATTCTGAAATTGGCACTCCTTCTTAGAGATTTTCCACTGGAATCACAATGCGTATCCTCAAGAATGTAACCTTTCTAAGCTCATCGATCCTTGATTCAACAAGTAAAACTTTCCCGATAGGTGCCCCTACAGTGCGACCAATATCCTCGTTGATCAGATGAAATGGGATACCCCGAGCTTGGACCCAAACCTCAATAGTACCAAAGGAGTACTGGTTGAGATTTTTGCTAACCGACCACTTCTCAAGGACGAGAAGATTGTCATCGAATGACCATGGTCCTCCTTCAAGAACCTTGTTCATTAGTGCCTCTGTTCTGAATCGAAAGGAAAAAATCCCTTCCCCAGCCTCTTCGATCTCCACATATTTATGCATCTTCGAGATATTCGTTTGAAAAACCTCCTTCATTGCTAACTCATTAATCAGTTTTTGAGATAGAAAGCGACCAATAAGGCAATATTTGTGCTCCTCCACAGCCCTGTTGATCAATCCATCGCTGATGTCGAATATCTCGTCATCTTCTTCCCAGTGACGCCGTTGCTTCTGCTTGGCCCCGTAGCCTTCCAATGACGCCATCACGGTGGCAGTTCCGTCGTAAAAACCAATGCTCCTATGAGAGAGCTCTCAAGGAGAAAAAAATTCCCAATTCAGAACATTGTAATTCTAGTTTTACTAGTTTTGCATTTACTTGATGAACTAGATCCTCATACTGTGTAGTTTAACTACTGTTGTTAAATCTGTATTAAGCTAACGAATAGTAGTATTCAGGTTTCTGTAGGTAAATTATATTGAGCATCTCCAGGTGAGACAAACAGCTAGTTTATGCAAAATATAAAGGACTTGGGCAAAAATTCCAATCCAACAAAGCATGTATCCGCAAATGCAAAATTGATGTCATGCATCTACCTCCCCAAGTTTGGTTAGAAAATTGCCCCTTCCATCTCGTTTTCCTACCTTTTAGGATTGTTCCTATTTTTTAGGTTTGTTGAGATATTTTTGAATAATGTAAAATGTATAACAATCGTAATTGATTAGCAGCTATATTTATCCAGAAGTTATTTCACGACTTCTCGAGCTAGGGAACGCAGCAAGCAACAACAACGACCCTCGTTGACTGATTGACGGGCACGTGTACTTCTTCTTCTTCTTCTTCTTCTTCTTCTTCTTCTTCTTCTTCTTCTTCTTCTTCTTCTTCTTCTTCTTCTTCTTCTTGCACATCAGAAGAATTTCAAAGCTATAGCAAAAAGTGAAACAAGTTCTCAACAGAACTTGTTCATGGAGATTATTTAGTCCCCAACTCTAATTTATTGCGATTGATGTTTGATAGCACACACATTCATTGATGGCTTCTGAAGGTGGTGTCGATTACAAAAATCTCATGGGGGAGGAGTCAATTCTCAGTGACTACTATGATGCGGAAAATGAGGATTGGACGAGTCAAGGTGTAAATCAATCTAGTTGTACCTCGCAGCTTACCCATCAAACAACGAAAAGAAAATCACAACGGTCTGGTAGTTTTACACCTGAAGAAGACGAAGTTCTTGTCTCAGCATGGTTGAATATTAGTATGGATCCAGTGCGAGGAAATGATCAGACGAGTCGCAGGTATTGGCATAGAGTGCATGACTACTTTCACAAGCATAGGGCTTTCACATCAAGTTGCTCACCGAACTCGTTGTCAAACTGATGGTCAACTATTGAAGAAGCAGTAAATAAGTTATGTGGATATTATGCACAAATGAATCAAAGTGGGTTCAATGAACAAGATAAGGTACCATTTTCTAAAAAACATCCACTTATTAGTATTTGGAACAAATGTTTATAGTATTTGAAATTTCTATTCGGTTCTTCCAAATTCATCAGGCAAAACTTCTGTATTTCGAAAATCATTGTGCGGCCTTTTCCTCTAGCTTGGAGAATTGCTGGAAAAAATTGAAGTTCACCTAAATGAGAGGATTTTGAGAAGAGGAAGATTAAAAAGCCTACAAAGGCAAATGGTTCTTTGTCTAAAAGTACTATGAACTTAGATGTTCGGTGATCTTAAATACTCATATGAGAACATATCAACTATTGCCTTCACAAACTTTTTCACACTCTCGATTGTTGTGCTTTCTCCAATTCTCATGTATTCGTCCACGGAGTCGGCTGAAACTCTGTAGTATAACATTCGCAACGCAGCAATCAGTTTCAGAAGATAAGACAAACCAAGGATACCATCCGCATTCTCTTCTGAACAAAGTAAGAATCTTGTTTTTTTACTGCAGTTTGAATATGAAGGAATAATAAACGCCTCATACGGAACCTTCATCTGAAATATTTAGGCGGAAATGTGGGTTCATCGGCAAAATAGTCATCGTAGAGCCTTTGGTGACCTCCAATTGTGTCTCTCCAAATAACATGGCAACCTTCAACTGATCCACGACGTGTTTTTTCTGTTCGCTCTATCTTTTTGTACCTTTAGCAAAGCGGCTGACGCTATCAATTCTAATTGATCATAGGGTTAGAATTGATATCGTTTGTAGGATTGACAAGTACAATGCCATAATAACGAATTTAGTAATTTATTTGAGCTAACACCTATCAACTAACACGAATGTTGCTCAAAGAAGTTGTTAGAGGAAAAAAAATAATCATAATAGAATTAAGCACTTTGAATTTGTAGTGAATGAGGTTGAGGATTTTGAGCATTAAAAACCTCAATTGAACAACTTTTTTTTTCTTTCTTTTTTTTTGAAAAGTTCAATTTAACAACTTGTGATACAGTAAAATTCCTAAAATATATCTAGTTAGTATACTTGTTTTTGAAGCATGGTAACTACTTTCCCTAAAAATAAAGTATGATAATAATTTTTTTTAGATGAGAATCCCTACAATATTATTGGTTAGAAGACTTTTTTTGAAATCTTTTAGCATGATAAAAACAAATGTATTTTTGAAAAAACTGAAATTCAACTAAAAACTGAAATTCAACTAATATGCATATCTTTTAGATGACACTGCTGGAGTTGGTGATAAAATTTACTGATATGCAAAATGCAAAATTGTGATTTTAGGCATAATTTGCATTATTTTTGCATTACACTGCTGGTGATGCTCTTGCAGTATAACTTTTGCGTTTTTTTTTTGTTTTTTTTTTTAAATTGTTGGGATATTCAAGTTAATACGCGATTCTGTGATGACACTAAACTTATATGCAAAATGCATTTTGGGACACAAAACCCCTGCACTTTTAATTTCCCAGTACAAACACCTACAATTTACATCCGTGGGACAAATAACCCCCTGCAGTTTCAATTTCCCACTAAACCCCATGCAATATACATTTGTGGGACACTTAACTCCAAATTGATAACGGAAGTTAAATATCTAACGAAAATTCATCGCGTGATATTCACGTGCTAGCTCTATTGATGAATAAAAAATAATTTCAAAGGCCATCAAGTCATTAGCACGTGATGAATTTCCATTAGAAATTTGACCCCGATTATCAATTTGAGGTTATGTGTCTCACATATGTATACTGCAGGGAGTTTGGTGGGAAATTGAAACTGCAGGGGGTTATGTGTCCCACAGATGTATATTGCAGGGAGTTGTAGTGGGAAAATGAAAGTGCGGGGGGTTTTGTGTCCCAAAATGCATTTTTCATGTAGATTTAGTGTCCATTACCCTTCTGTTCGAGAGTAATCCCATTATGATTAGTTTTCTTTTTCTTCATATTCTGCATGGTTGAGTTGAATTGGGTCTTTGCTTGGTATATCTCTGCTTTGGTGTTTCTTAACATCGTAAGACGGAGAGAAATGTGAGATTTTAGAACTTTGGTTAGTTAGAAGAGACATAACTTTGCAGTGGTGATACTTGCTTCAATTGAGATATGCCTGGTAGCTATCCGAAAAATGCTCTTCTCGGTCTTCCCTTGTCCCTATATTTTCTGCAATTGTTTAGTATTTGTCGCTTAGTTGCTCGAATTAGTCACCGAGTTTACTTTATCAGTTCTTCATGAGCAAAGTTATAGGGCTGGTTGTCTGTTAATTCTTCAAATTCTGATTGTAGCGGCGGGCGGCGGCGTGGAGAGATTAACAACAGTTCACTTTGGCTTGAATAATTTTCTTAGGTGTCTTCTCACTATGCTTGTAGTGTGGGATGTTAGTCTCAAAAAGGAATGAAACGGAGAGATCGAAATGCACTGGAGAGAGCATGGTTGATTTAACTGTACTATTTAAGATGTAATGTACCCCTCTTGAAGTAGTTGAAGATTTGAAGTCACCAAAATAGGAGCTAGCCAAGAAAAAAATGGCTGCAGCTAAGGTGGAGTAGTCACAATATCAACTCAACCTTTTCTTGGCGAGGATAATTTGTCTTCTTCACTGTTTTTCTTGTGCAACTTTGAGGTAGTCTTTAACCTACAACCTATTTTGTTGGCTGGTTCCCCCTGCTAGTGGTTTAAAACCCCAAAATGGCCCTTCCCCGCCACAAAAGAGTAGCTAAAGGCTCCGTTTGTTTGGTGGTAAAACATTTTCCTGTAAAATGTTTTCCATGTTTGGTGTTTTTGTGCTATTTGATTGGAAGTAAAATGTTTTCGTGTAAAATATTTTCCCTCAAATGATGTAAAATCATTTACACATTTCAAATCCGAAAACCATTTTCGGAGAGTGAAGGAGTACAACAACTCATACTAATACCTCCACCACCAATACCACCTACATCCACCACGACCCATCACCGCCACCCACCTTCACCACCATTCATCACTGCCATTTCCATCACGGCCCAGTGTTTTGGCAACAATCAATCAAACATGAGAAAATAATTGCAGTAAATACTGAGAAAGTTTTTTCACACAAAACATTTTACGCGTAAAATATTTTCCCTTGTAAAACATTTTACTGCGAACCAAATAGAGCCTCGATGTATTACAATTATCTTGCAGCAAACTTGACATTTTTTTGCACGAGCAACGAAGGATTTAATAGAGAATCAAAACATCAAACAATCACGTCAGGGTCTAGGGACGTATCCCCATAACAAAACAAGAAAACAGAGGGACATGTTCCTCTCAATAGTCTAATAAAAAATACAACAAGCTAGAACAAAAGGTAAGATTTAGGTTGAACCAAATGGTAAAACGGCCTCTTCCTTAGCTGATTTGGCAAGCGCGGAGAGACTATGACTAGAGATGGAAACGGGACGGATCAAAATTGGACCAGACCTTTCCTAATCCAGATCCAACCAAGAGAAATTGAATCCAGATCATGTCCAGCCGTTCGGGTTTTCATTGAATTCGAATTAGATCGGATCGGGTTATATTCAGTGGATCCAAATCCGATCCGTATATCCATATATTACGTGGTCAGATCAAATTCGGCTTGGATTTGCAATAAAATACAAAAATAACATGAAAATAACACTATTTCACATGCTAAAGCATGTTCTTATGTCATGAAGTCTAAAACACAAAAGAATGAGCTTTGTAGCTAGGAGTTAATATTGTATTCTTCTTGAAAGTGTAAGTGGGGAGGTATATTTGTAAAACACACATATACCTCGGATCGGATTGGGTCGGAACCCGGTGGATCTGCCAAAGATCTGAATTCAGATTCAAATCCGATCAGGTCTTACTTTCCGAATCCAAATCAAATACACTTTCAATTGGATCAGATTCGGATTCGCTCCATTTGGATCGGATCGCTTGGTTCTCAGATCAGATCAGACCATATTGCCATCCCTAACTGAGACATCGGCTCTGGAAACCTTCGCGATGATGCATGAAATCATATGTTCAAGAAGCTTGCCAACAACGTGGATGGTGGCTGAATTCTTCGAAAGATCTTTTGTTAGAATCAAGGAGCTTCGAAACAATGTTTGAACACTGACAGTAAATATGCGATGGGAAAGGCACCAAGAGCAAGCATAGAAAAAAGTCATTAGTTCAATATAGGCAATGTGCAAAGATATGTCATTTCTCAGTGTGAAGGAGTTGTTCGTCCTTAGAGAAAGTGCTAAGCCTAACCTGCAGCGCCTGTGGCTGAGTTCCAAGCCCCATCCGTTTGGACTATAGTATCATGAGGGGACCTGTGGAGTGGGACCATACCCTTTGAAATGTGGCGTGGGGGAGGGGCATGAGGATGGGGATTGAGGCGGTGTCAGTTTATTTCCACGGAAGCAGTAAGGAATTGGAACATTGAGGTGACCGCTTCAGAGGTAACTTTGGCTTCACGATCACTTGTTCCTTGAAAAACTTCGTGTTCCTAGATTTCCAGAGTCTCCAAATGATGGTCGTAAAGGCGCAGTGGTTCTTTTTTGTCATTTTTCAAAGCGGAAAGCCAGTGGTTGAGCCAACTTGAGTTTGGGGTTGGGAGAGGGGGTGGAGATTTGGGTGGGAGGGAAGCGGGATCGGTTCCAGAATCTGTTGGCTTTAGGGCAGCAACAAAATGGTTTGCGGTTTCCTCCATATTAGGGAAATGGCTGAACAAGGGAGGAACATGGGAGAGACAGATAGCAATATTGTTTTTTGTGGGAAGGGCAAATGAGAGGATTTTCCGTAAGAAACCTTTGATCTTTTCTCGAAGGAGAAGGCTCCAAAGGGATTTACAATGTCTGTCGGGAGGATTCCGGTCGAATGAGTCAACGAGTGAGGCCGGGGCCAATCCTTTTGTGGTGTTGCATTGGCTTTGTAGAGTAGATGCCGGGGCTTTGTAAGGCCAAACCAATTTATCCGGGGTATGGGAGTACTGTAGTCGGATGCTGAGAATAATGGGGATGAGGAACGGGAGAACATGGGTATTTAGGGCTTGAATGTTCCAAGATGGGTGGGGTTATCCCGACAGATAAGATGGATGACTTTAAGTTCCGGATTCGGGTTGTGGCCCAGGAGATAGACAAGAGTTGGTTTGAGGAAGGGATCCATCTATCTATCTGAAAAACGTGCAGGGAGGAACCATTACTGATATTCCATCGCAAACCTTCTTTGAGAAGATCATGACCGTAAAGGATGATTCTCCAGGTCTAGGAGCAAGAAGATGGGGCCTTTGCATTGAGAATGTCGTGATTTCTGCAATACGTAGCTTTGAGTGTGTGTGTGAGATCAGGAGATTTGGTTGGGCGAGGATTCTCTAGCTTTGCTTTGCCAAAATGGCTTGATTTGTGCTACGGGGATCAGAGAGACCCATGCCTCCTCAGGATTTGGGCTTCAAAAGGGTGTCCTTTCTGACAAAATGTAGCGGCTTGGAAGAGCTTGGGTTCCAACATAATTTCTTTATATCAGCAGGTACTCGCTGACAAACCGAAATGGAGAGCTTGAAGGTGGAATTGTAAGGTTGCCACCCAAAACAAGTGGCTGAATGCAATTGCAAAAATCACAGTAGTAGAGAAATTAAGAGGGAAAGTCTTAATCAGTTGATGGAGAGATCTGGGCAATTTCGTTGATCACCTGAAGTTTTAAACGATTTTCCGATAATTTAAGTAATACGTTAAGTACGTTTTAACTAAGACGGTCATTCTACGTCACGGTACACCTAAGGTCCTTTTGGCCCACCCAATACCAATCTTGTTCTAGCGGATCATCTACTAATACGATCACGGGTCCCGTCGGTCCACCATTTCATGAAACAATTGATCGATCCTACCGAATCTACCCGCACTAGCCAATCTCAACACGTGTCATTTCAGTTTCAGTGATACCGAATTGTCATTCATGTCTCATTCTAACTAGTTATCATTTTTAACACCGTGTAATGATTTGGGTTTATGTGTGACCAAATCCTAAAGCGCGGGGGGTTGTGGTAGCAAATCGAAATTGTGAGGGGTTTATTGTCACTCTGAAAAAATTGTAGATAGGTTTAAGGTCAGTGATCCATAATTTATTATACTCTTATGTTTTATAAAATGTATTAAGCTTAATCACTAATCCGATTTCAGCCCGAACCCAAATTGATTTGTCCGAATTTAGGCTCAAACAGACCATACTCTTAACTCGAGTTGGGTTGGGCTTAGACAGCCTTGACAGAACTCGGCTCGGGCTAGTGCTAGAACAGGGGTGCCAACCCGTCCAGTCCACATGAGTTTCAGTCCAAAATGCAATAGACAACAAACAAGTAAGTCTAAAAAATAAACAAGTAAATCTAAAAAAAATGGTAACAACAAAAAGAAATCCAAATTTAAGCATAGAAAGGAGGCCTGAACCTACATCCAACTCCTACTCAAACTCAAATTGGGTTGTGTGTATATACTCTCCCTTTCACAACCGATCGGCTCCAGACATGATTAGGGTTTCTTTAAGAGCCCGTGAAGTCTCACGGGCTTTTATCTTCTCGCTTTTCCTAATATCCGCCATCGCCTTCGCGGTTTGTGTGTTGTACGGAGGGGAAAGTTCCTACCGCCCACCTGCCCGGCGTTCACCACCTCTTCCTCGTAGGCTGACAGAAAATCCCGACCTCCATCAATCGATCAAAACTCAAACAGACGTTTCCTTGAGGATCACGAAACAGCTCTTGCTCCAAGAAGAGGCCAAGGACAAGAACGTCGTCTTCTCCCCTCTCTCCATCCAGGCGGTCCTCGGCTTGCTCACTCCCGGTGCTAGCGGCGCAACCCGCGAGCAGTTGCTTTTGTTCCTCGGCTCCAAATCGACGGATGAGATCAACAATCTATTTGCTTACCTCGTCTCCCACGTCTTCCCTGATGGAAACCCTAACGGCGGTCCGAGGTTGAACTTCGCCAACGGGGTGTGGTTTGACAGGTCCCTGTCTGTGAAGCCTGGTTTCAAACAGGTTCTCGATGATGTCCACAACGCCTCGTTGCACTATGCCGATTTCGTACGAAAGGTCAGTTCCATACATGTTTTTAATATACTAGGAACCAGTTTCATGCTTGTTAACCCTAAGTTCCTTTTGAGAAGCTCGGGTTCTAGGATACAAGCCCTAATTTCTTTTTGAGGACACCCTAAACCCAAACCCTAACTTAGATTATAGCCCGGGGGCACCAAAATCCTAAAGCCCACTCTTGCCACGATACCCACCCAACCAAGATGAATTGAGCACGCCATGGACTTGGGTCAATAAAACTACCCCAACCCAGCTCGGCTGATCAAATAATATGTAGACAAAGATTTGTTTATAAGCTTGTTAAATATTTAACAATTTCAGTGAAATTGTTATAAATATTTAACAATTTCAGTGATATTATTTAGTTATAGATATAGTAAAGAAAAGATAGCTGTGTACAATTTCAATCTTGAGTGAAATTTTGATGACAAACACGTGTAACTAAATATTAGAATTATTAACTTAATTTAAACATTAAGAATCGCCAAATGTTGTACTAACAATGAGCTAAGCCAGTAAATTATATCTGAGAGAATCCCATAGCTAGATTTATTTGTGCCTCTGCTCATCACAGGACAGAGCACAGGAAAGAACTTCCCAAAGCTCATAACATGTTGACAACCTTATCATTAAAATGTGATGTATTTGTAGTGGGTACTTCTGAATTTTGTATTGTAACGGAACATGGGTTTTGCAGTTAGTAGTTTCCCTACATAAGTTAACTTTTAAATAAGAAAAGATTTGTCATACTTGAAACGTTGTAGTGTCGGGCCAGTGGGCTGGGCCTGCCCTATAAATGTGCTGTGTTTGGCTGGGCTTGGGCAGCGAAGCAAGCCCTATCAGCGGACTTGGTTAGGCTTGGGTTCACCTTCCCAAACTCCAACATGGCCCAACCTGACCTATGGTTGGCCTTACTCGTGCCTCTGTTGCAGACTTTCTCATTTTTCATATTGTAAGTCTAATTACTTTTTGTATGATTATTACAAGAAATCTGAACTCGTAACGGGTTTGAACTCGTAATCTGATACAAAATCTATAAAAACTCTTCCACTGAGGTTTCCTTTAAGTTATTTAAGTTAAATTGACAAAGGCTTGAAATTTGAGTGAAAATTTGAACTAGTGAACGCGCATGTATTCTTGAGTCTTTAGTTTCCCTTTAGAAGTAGGGGTGTTCATAAACCGACCGCACCGGCATAACCGGACCGCACCAAACCAAACCAAACCGCACCTAAACCGATGGTTCAACAATTATTTTTCTTAAAGAACGGTTTTATTATTTTGAAAACCGAACCGGACATCAACCGGACCGAGACCGAACAGACAAAACTGAAAAAAACGCATCGCACCGAGAAAAGTTTTAAATACAAATTTTAGTATTTTGGTTACTACCTCCCATGTTCTGGCTCACTCCTCACAATTTGAGTTTTAACACTTTAAGTCGCACAACCACACCATGATTCTAATTTACTAAAAAAAATCTTATCTCTCCATGTTGAGATAAAATAGAAGTAGGGAACCATTATTATTTTTAAATGTTGAGTTTATCTTAGTTTTTTAGATGTATTCGGTAAGTAACATAGATATAAGTAAGCCGGTCTTTTTGTTATAGTTAGTTTAGTTTGCGTCAGGAATTATTATATAATATAATGGATTTAAAACTGAATGGTTTATCCGGACCAAACTGGATTTTTTGGTACGGTTTTATAATTTCTAAGTTTCAAACCGAATGTATTTCGGTTTTGAAAATATTGAGACCAAACATTTCGATTTAGGTGTCTCATATCCTCTAAAACCGACCGAACCGAACCGTGAACACCCATATCCAGAAGACGGCATTTTTTTATCTTGAGATGACGCAAAATGGTTTACTTGTGTTCAAGTTACTTCCCCTCAATGCTTCAATAATGGAAAAATTAGAAATAGGTTAAAGATTCAATAATGTTTCAAAGAAAAGATCAACGGCCGTTATTTTAGCCAAAAACAAGCTTTTAAAATATTTTGAAAAGACATGAAAAATATCTTAATTAGGATGGAGTAATTGGGTTTCTTGTGAAATAAAGCTCTCACCACAGTATTTTGTATTTGGTTCTAAGTGTTCAATGTCTTCGAGCGACTAGTACTAACTTGTCAGTAGTTAAAATGTATCTTTTGCTCTTGGTGTTATTCACATTCATTCGCTGACGATACGTTTTGGATTGATTTTGATGTAAAAGCCTAGCGAGGTGGTCAGAGACATCAACTCGTGGACCGAGAAGGAGACTAACGGACTCATTGACCAAATCGTTTCTGAGGCTCACATCAATTGCTTGACGAGGTTTCTCTTTGTAAGCGCACTTTATTTCAAAGGAGCTTGGAAAAAAGAATTTGACAAATCTCGAACAAAGGACTACGACTTCCACCTTCTTGACGGGAACTCATCAAAAACACCTTTCATGACAAGCAAGAAAGACCAGTTTATCGGAGTGTATGACGGATTCAAGGTCCTGGGAATGCCTTATAAACAAGGCAAAGATAAGCGCGACTTCTCAATGTACTTCTTCCTCCCAGATTCAAATGACAGACTCACAGGATTAACTGAGAAACTAACAACTGAAGACGGGTTCATCGAACGCCACATCCCACAGTCAGTAGTTGAAGTTGGTGAATTTCGGATTCCAAAATTCAAGATTGAATTTGACTTGGAAGCGTCGACTATGTTGAAAGAACTAGGGTTGGTCTTGCCTTTCAGTCCGAGAGAACGGGGGCTCACTGAGATGGTGGACCCCCCTTCTCTTCCAGGTGAAGAATTTTCCGTTTCTCAAATTCTTCACAAATCTGTCGTAGAGGTTAATGAAGAAGGAACCGAAGCCGCAGCTGTAACAGCTCTCATAATGGTTGGGGCGAGCCTTGGTAAAGACTTAGCGCACCCGAAAAAGATAGATTTTGTTGCTGATCACCCGTTCCTCTTCGTCATTAGAGAAGACACCACGGGTACGGTACTCTTCGTCGGTCGTGTGCTTGATCCCACACAACAATAGGCCGAGGAAAAGAAATATAAGAAGTAAATATTGAACTTTGTTATTGTTTTTCACCTGGTACAATGAAAATATTGCATGTTCACAATTTTTACAGTGTGTAAAGCTATTGCATCAACTAGTACTAAGGTTTTCTGCAATCTTATTTCCTGGTCAAATTATTTAGTTTTCCTCACTGCTTATCGGTGTGCAGTGTGCTCAAGGTTTAAACAACTAGATGTTGTCTCTCAAGTATTTTGATGAAACTAACCAAAAGGCACTAGAGAGTGTTTTTGGGTTTTTAGAAAATTCTTTTGGAATGGTAATGGTTTGTTTTTTGAGCAAAATTATTGTTTTTGTTTCGAAATATATTCAATACTTTACTCTTTTCATTGAGAAAAAGATATACTTTTTTTTTTCCTCAAAGAAAAAAATAGACTGACTTTACTCCTGGCTCTCCATCCGTTCTCATTGATAGCCTCATAGCCAGTTCTTCTTCACCTCCTTTACTTCGATTCTCTTTCTCTCTCGGCCAAGATGAAAATCTGTGAAATCAAACCTCATATGTATTTCTCTATCCATCCGACGTGATATCTTGAAATTGCATGTTTATGTTAGACAATTATGCATTTCTTCTCTGTGGTGGATATTTCTTTTAGTTGTACGTTTCCCTTCTCAAATATGTAATGTTGGAGTTCATGTCTTGAGTTGCTGTATGTTTGGCTGTTGTTGCACTTGTACTTTTCTATATGGGACAATAGAGCTCAACGGTATCTAGGCACTGATTTCGCTACATGATGACTTATATGCAGAACCAATGTCACAATATGTGCTTGTTAGAAACTTTTAGTGATAATGTTTTGGGGGCTAGAGGAGAATATGAAATTATGTTGAGTGCATGGGATTGGAAGAATACCGAATAGCCATTTGACATGATTCGGACGGAACATAACAAAGGGGTGGGACGTGTCCTCACTTTTCTCTGTTACAGGATGGTAAAGTGTATTGTTCAAAGCAGTGCAAAGTGCATTTTACCCTTAAATAAAATAATTGTAAAATGCACCACAGAGAAACCACGATGACGATAAATCGTAGGTGCGAAAATCGTTTCAAGGCCTTGTCGGCTGCGTCAATGCAGGAGTCCGCCACGACGGATCGTTTATGGAGATTCATCAGAAGTCACACAGCATCAACAACCCCTTACATGTACATGGAACTCTCGTTAGCCTGGTAATTTTCTGCATCTTCTTTCCCAATTACCATAATCTTTTAACTCTATTTTGAAATCTGGGCCTTTGAATGCATTCCACATTTGAGGAACCCATATTACTTGATATGTTTATCTTGGAAGCCCTTTAAGATTTATCTAAGGATGTAAGTTTAAACATTGGAGGAGTTAGGTTTGCTTCCATATGTGTACTACTTATGTGGATGTTTCTTACCAGTGAATTGCATACATACATATATTTTGTCTAATTCAAGAAGGAAGCGCTGGATAGTTAAATGGGTACATTAATTGATATGTTTATGTTAGAAGCGTTAAAAAGATTTGAAATTTCATATTTATAAGTAGTTAAGTACACATCTAAAGGATATAGAAGTTGAAATCTTGTAGAATTAAGTTTGTTTCCGTGCTTGTACTGCTTATGTGGATGATTAGTGAATTGGGAACCATGGAATTTCGGTGCTCTCTAATTCAAGAAGGAAGCACCGAATAGTTTAATAGGTTCCTTAATTGCTATTTTTAATGGAAGAGAAGTACCAGAAATTGCCTGAGAAACACACATTAATTGCTTGGAGGGTTAGGGTTGAATGTTTGAGCAAAGTTAAGTGTTAGTCCGATGAGGTAAGTTTTCCTTTGAATGTGGCTGCATTGCGACACTTCAGTAAGTTGAGGCTTGGCAATCAATAATCAGGGCTTCTCGCATTGGTGTATAGTAGGCCCTTGGGCGCACCAATTAGGATAGGGAGACCTAGAGAACCTGGACACTAGCGATTTGACAAGACATATGTCAATTAAACTAACCGAGCTAATGGCTTTGCACACGGATATTGGAGGAGTCCGAACCATGTAGGCTGATAAAACTAACCAAGTATTCTATATGTGGTGTTTGCATCTGGAAATTCTAGCAATATTTCTTGCATATGGTACTTTCCACACAACCAAAAAGCTTAATTACCTTGGCTGAATTCACCAAGCATAAGAGCATTTTGTGTTGTGGGCTTGTGGCTCGGAACAACAAATGTAGCAGATCACATTTTTTAGAGGTTCTCTTTATGCCTCTCAAACTGTCTGTGGATGCCCTTTTTATCTTTCCCCTAGAAAAGATCTAGGTGTACTGATATGTCTTGTAGTCCTCGCAGAACACTTATTCCAACTTGTTATGAACAAAGGCTTGCTAGGAACATCAGAACTTCCCTCTACCATGCCATCCAGGTTAGGCAACATTGCGATCAATAGATTGCTAGGAACATCAGAACGTTTGATACTTAAGTGGATTAGCAGTTCACAATAACTAGTGAACTGGTCCAGTTCTTCAAGTGGATTCGAAGTCACCCGCCCGGGGGTGACGTGGCCAGAATCTGTGGCCCGCCTAGTTCCGACCCATCCGCCTGTGGAAATTGAAAGGAAAAGTATGATGTTACCAATTAATTCCACTACCCACCAACCACTGAGACAACTTTTCATATGGATATATTGTAGCTATTTAAATATATAATATATTGTATAGCAGTTCACAATAACTAGTTAAACATTGCATCATTCTATGAATTGAAACATCTCTTTACTAATACTAATATTATTTGATTTGTTAGTAAGACATTGTGATTGTATACAAGGCTTTATCAATATTAATGAGGAGCCAGCCAAAACCTTGAAAATAATAAATTAGGTGAGGTTGGGACAAACGCACGAACATGGAGATGTTCTAGTTTCTAAAAGCCTCATTCCCGACTTGAGGTTTTTTACGCTTTGAACGCTTAAGTCGGAAATGAGGTTTCATGAAACTGTGTTTACTTTTTGAGGTTAAAAGGCATGAAACCTGAAGTTGGTTTTGGCATTTTAGGAACCTCATTTCCGACCGAGGTTTTAAATTGCGAAACTTCAAGTTGGAAATGAGAGGTTTCTAGAGCACACCTGCTCGGCGCTTCTGTCCCAGTGTCACCTATTTTGGTATGTTTGAAGTGTTAGCGTGCCTATTTTGGCTGCTTCATACAATGAAATATTAGAAAATAGCAAAAACAAAACAATGAGTCCCAAACTAGTAAATAAAGATATTAAGTAGTACTGTACAACAGTAAGGTTTCAAGAGAGAGAGATTAGTACTCCCTTGATCACTGGTAATGACCATCAAGAAACCTAGATGACGATGAATCCGAATTCCGAAAGTTGAATTCTACATTTACAGGGATAGACTATAGAAAGAGGCGGAACGCCGTACGGCCGTACCAGCTTATTTGAGAAATGGGTGTGAATTTTTGAAGCCTCATCAATTCAAGAGAAAGTGAATGGACTTGACTCAGGCTTCGTCAGTGGCATCAATGCAGTTGTCCGCCACAATGGATCGTTTCTCGAGATTCACTAAAAACTAAGACAACATCAACAGCCCCTTCGTTTACATGGATCCCTGCCTCTCTTTAGCTGGTTAGTTCTTCATCTTCTTCTAAATTTTCTCCATTTCAGCCCTATAATAAATTCTGGTTCTTTAAATACATTCTGCATTTGCATAAACCACATGTTATAAGTTAGAAACTCCTAAAAATTTGAAATTTCATGTGTATGAGTATGTCTACGGATATAGGTTGAAATCTTGAGGAATTAAGTTTGCTTCCATGCTTCTACTGTTTATATGGATGCATCAACAAATGAATTGTGAATCTTGGAACTCCAGTTCTATCAAATTCAAGGAGGAATCATTGAATAGTATAGTAGGTAAATTAATTGGTATGTTATATGTCCGAGAAGTAGGAGAAATGGCATGAGATTTTACATCGTCTGTGTTCAAGCAAAGATAAGGGTTAGTCTGATGAGGTGAGATTTTATTTGGAAATGGGGGCATTACGATACTTAATATTAGTATTGTGAAAGTTTAACCCATCATGTATCGTGGGCCCTTGGTTGCACCAAGTAGGAGAAGTGATACAGTCCAAATCTACGGTGGTAGACAAGGGAGAGGAAGATCCGGAAGAACCTGATTACTGACAATGTGACAAGACATAGGCAAATTATATGTAGCAGACTGAGGATGTCTTGTCCCTTGTCTACCACTCCGGATATCCCTCTCCCTTGTCTACCACTGTTGATTTGGACTGTATCACTTATCCTATATTGGTGGAACAAATAAAAAATAGTGATTCACAATGGTGAAATATCCTGAATACTGATAGGATAGCCAAGCCTCAACTCTCTGGACGTGCCCCCACATCCAAAGAAAAGCTTACCTATCTCTGCTTGGACATCGACTCAAATCCGTCAAGCGACTACAAGAAATTAATAAGGACACGATATACAATCTCAGGCCATTTCTCATACTTCTCTGAACATAGAAATTAATGTACCTATTATAATATGCGGTGATTCCTTCTTGAATTTGATAGCACTGGAGTTCCAAGATTCGCAATCACTGGTAGATACATCCATATAAGCAGCACATGCATGGAAGCAAACTTAATTCCTCAAGATTTCAACATATATCCTTACATATACTCATAAACATGAAATTCCAAAACTTCAGGTGTTTCTAACACGTGGTTTATGCAAATGCGGAATGTATTTAAAGAACCAGAATTTACTGTATGGCTAAAAAGGAGAAAAGTCAGAAAAAGATGAAGAATTACCTAGCTAAAGAGAGGCAAAGATCCATGTAAACGAAGGGGTTGTTGATGCTGTCGTCGGTTTTAATGAATCCCCAGATACGATCAATCATTGATGCCACCGACGAAGCTTGATTAAAGTTCATTCACTTTCTCTGGAATTGACGCTTTAAATACTCACACCCACTTCTCTCCAACTCAAATAAGCTGGTACAGTTTTCCATTTCTCTCTATCCCTATAAATGCAGAATTTAACTTTCGTAATTTGGATCCATCAATTTCCAGGTTTCTTGATGGTCATTACCAGTGGTCAAGGGAGTACTAATCTCTCTCTTGAAACCTTACTGTTGTACATAACTATTTAATATCTCTATTTTTTAGTTTGGGATTCATTGTTTTTTGCTATTTGCTAATTTTCCTTGTATGAAGAAGCAAAAGTAGGCAAGATAACCTTCAAATCATCAAAAATGGTGACACATGGACAAATACGCCGAATGGGTGTGTTCTAGAAACCTCATTTATGACTTGAGGTTTCCCAAGCTAAAACCTCGGTTGGAAATGAGGTTCCTGAAACACAAAAACCAACTTCAGGTTTGATGCCTTTCAACCTCAAGAAGTAACACTTCATGAAGCCTCGTTTCGACTTGAGTGTTTAAAGCTTAAAACCTCAAGTCGGGAATGAGGCTTCTATAACATCCCCATTTTGGTGCTTTTGTTCCAACCTCGCCTTAGTTGATATTTTAAAGGCTCAAGTTACCCATTTGGGTGATTCGTAATGTACAAAAGAAACTCCAATATATTGTAGAAGTATTACAAAATCTCTTATTAGTTTTGCCCCTTATAAGAAAATAAATATACTTTTTTGGTGTAGGAGATTGAAATTAGAAATCCAGAATTAGGAAGACCAATATGTAGAGAAGACCAAGGAAACCTCACAAATAAAACTAGCCAACCGCGAGTGACCTTATAACCCATGTCCAAAAAATGTGAAAATTACTATTAAACTCTGCCATCCAAAATGTAAAAAAGAAAATTACTTTATAAATAAATAAATAGCAGTCTGAGTAAAATAGATAGAGAGAGAGAGAGAGAGAGAGAGAGAGAGAGAGACGTGAGTAAAGCTACATACCAGCTGAGCATGATCTTCCCTTCCATTCAGGGCCCGCTCTTGACTTTTGGATGCCCTAAGCAAACGAGAATTTGGAGGCCTATTCTTTTATCTATGTTAAAAGATCGACGGATCAAGAACTTAAAAGTTACGTCAAAAAGTCTGTTAAGAAGTTATCATTGTATTTTTTTTCATGTACTCGCATCAATTATACAAAACAATTTTCGGAACCTGACAAATATATATACGTTAAGGCCAATTTGGAAAAAGTTGAATTGTTATGGTAATTAGTTCGTGAATCACCAAGATACAATGCTCATTTTGTACGGAAAAATGTCCAGTCTCTTAAGTACTTGGAGATTGGTCAACCGATTTTTTCTTTTAATGTCTTGAAGAAACTAGTAAATAAATATATTAAGTAGTACTGTACAAAAGTAAGGTTTCAAGAGAGAGAGAGATTAGTCCTCCCTTGATCACTGGTAATGACCATCAAGAAACCTAGAAGACGGTGAATCCGAATTGCGAAAGTTGACTTCTACATTTACAGGATAGACTATAGAAAGAGGCGGAACGCCGTACGGCCGTACCAGCTTGTTTGAGAAATGGGTGTGAATTTTTGAAGCCTCATCAATTCAAGAGAAAGTTAATGGACTTGACTCAGGCTTCGTCGGTGGCATCAATGCAGTTGTCTGCCACAATGGATTGTTTCCGGAGATTCACTAAAAAAGAAGACAACATCAACAGCGCCTTCATTTACATGGATCCCTGCCTCTCTTTAGCTGGTTTGTTCTTCATCTTCTTCTAAATTTTCTTTATTTCAGCCATATAATAAATTCTGGTTCTTTAAATACATTCTGCATTTGCATAAACCACATGTTATAATTTAGAACACCTAAAAATTTGAAATTTCATGTGTATGATTATGTCTAAAGATATAGGTTGAAATCTTGAGGAATTAAATTTGCTTCCATGCTTGTATTGTTTATATGGATACATCAACTAGTGAATTGGGAATCTTGGAACTCCAGTTTCATCAAATTCAAGGATGAATCACCGAGTAGTATAGTAGGTAAATTAATTGGTATGTTATACGTCAGAGAAGTAGGAGAAATGTCATGAGATCTTACATCGTCTGTGTTCAAGAAAAGATAAGGGTTAGTCTGATGAGGTGAGATTTTATTTGGAAATGGGGGCATTGCGATACTTAAAATATTAGTATTGAGAAAGTTTAACACATCGTGTATTGTGGGCCCTTGGTTGCACCAAGTAGGAGAAGTGATACAGTCCTAATCGACGGTGGGAGACAAGGGAGAGGGAGATCTGGAAGAACCTGATTACTGACAATGTGACAAGACATAGGCAAATTATACGAAGCGAGCTAATGGCTTTTGACAGTCGACCCTGGAGAAGTCTGATCCATCTTTCCCCAAACAACATTTGTAGCAGACACTTATTCCAACTTGTCTGCTACATATGTTGATGCCATTTCCTTCTTTCCCCAAGAAAAGATCTAGATGTACTGAGATGTCGTGCAGTCCTCGCAGAACACTTATCCCAACTTTTGCATTGTTATGAACGGAGGCGGTTGTGCGTTCATGGCTTTCCTCCACCATGCCATCCAGGGTAGGCAACATTGCAAATCAGATTGTTTGAAACTTAGTGAAATAATGGTGAACATGAACCTGGGATTGGAAGTAACCCACCTGGGGATAACATGGCCAGACCCGGCGACTAAACTGCCTGAACCCCTGGCCTGCCTAGTTTTGACCCGCACGCTTGTGGAAATTGAAAATATGACGTTACCAAGGTTCGAAAAGCAGACCTCCCAAGTAAATCTATGCGCCCCTAATCACTGAGACAACTTCTCATATGGATATCCATTAAGTATAATTAACACAGTTAAATGGTTGGAGGCTATTGGTCACAAAATATAAAGTGCAGAGAGTTTTTTTTTTTTTTTTTAGAAATTGAAACTGTCGGAGGTTTAGTGTCACAAGTGTCAAACTGCATATAGGTTTAGGGTAATTTGTCCTAAAAAAATAAACAAACAAGTTAGTGAAACAGATGAAGAGGAACAAACCCTTGTACATGAGAAATTGAGGGCTGTGGGGATGAAAACGAATCCTTTAAAGCTTCTATTCCTGTTTGAGTGAGGGGTTTGTTTTTCTGGGTTTGTATGAATGACCAACTGAGGATGATTTTTCTACTTCTGTTTGACAGGAACCATGTTGTGGGTTTCGATCTGAGAATCAATGGTTCCTTGGATTGATTTCTTGTGAGTTCGTGATGCTTTTATGAAATTTTGGGTGGCCAGAATCTGGGCAAAGTTGTCGGAAACTGGATTACAGTGGTGGATAATTATAAGCTGTGATGTTGTAGGAGATCTTAATGTTCATATTTTGATGAGCTTGACAATATTATCCCTAAAACAAATGGATATAACAGTCAACTAACTGAACGTGTTGGATGGAAAAAATCTCCAGTTGTAATAAGACAGTTTTGAAACAGTTAAAGTAAACTGGGGGCGGGTATTAAGGAATTAAGCCATACTATGAATCCACTGAACTGTGATCAGTAAATCATAGGTTGATATACAGCCGATGAAGGTGGTTCTTATTATAAAGCTAACAAATGCCCACCTCCGTACTTGGTTTGACGTTTTACTTTGGGTGAGAACTGCTACGGTGCTACCATAGTCAAATGGCAGTATCATTAGGTATAAATGATAGAGTAATGAGCAAATGATACAGTTTGTGACATATAAAACATGTAAAACGCAGTCCTCTCTCAGAAGTCGGGAAAGGACTCCAAGAATATATCTTTTTATGTGACGTATAAAACATGTAAAATGTAGTCCTCTCATAAGTCGGGAAAGGAGTCCAACCATATCTTTTGAACTTGTTTATCCAGCAACTTACATCATTCACTAAGCAAGTTGGGATTTTGTGACGACCGGAGAGTACCTCCAAAGCACTTTTCGTCATGTGTAGAATGGTTCATCTGGACTCTGTATCAATACAGAAATTGTACACACAGCTTCACCCCCAGGTTTATGACCTAGTTCATGGCACAAAAGCTTGTCCAGGTAAAGCCACCATGCAAAGTCAACTCTGGAAGCATTCTCCTATTTTACGCTAGGTCAACCGCATGGATCAGACTCCTCCGATGTCGTCTATCCAAAGCCATTTGCTTGCTTAGTTTTTTTTCTTTGACTATGTCTTGTCATATAGTCAGTAACCAGGTTCTTCGGGATCTCCCTCTCCCTTGTCTACCGCTGTTGATTTGGACTGTATCACTTATCCTATATTGGTGTAACAAATCAAAAATAGTGAATCACAATGGTGAAATATCCTGAATACTGATAGGATAGCCAAGCCTCAACTCTCTGGACGTGCCCCCACATCCAAAGAAAAGCTTACCTATCTCTGCTAGGACATCGACTCAAATCCTTCAAGCGACTACAAGAAATTAATAACGACACGATATACAATCTCAGGCCATTTCTCATACTTCTCTGAACATAGAAATTAATGTACCTATTATGCTATTCGGTGATTCCTTCTTGAATTTGATAGCACTGGAGTTCCAAGATTCGCAATCACTGGTAGATACATCCATATAAGCAGCACATGCATGGAAGCAAACTTAATTCCTCAATATTTCAACATATATCCTTAGATATAGTCATAAACATGAAATTCCAAAACTTCAGGTGTTTCTAACACGTGGTTTATGCAAATGCGGAATGTATTTAAAGAACCAGAATTTACTGTATGGCTAAAAAGGAGAAAAGTCAGAAAAAGATGAAGAATTACCTAGCTAAAGAGAGGCAAAGATCCATGTAAACGAAGGGGTTGTTGATGCTGTCGTCGCTTTAAATGAATCTCCAGATACGATCCATCATTGATGCCACCGACATAGCTTGATTAAAGTTCATTCACTTTCTCTGGAATTGACGCTTCAAATACTCACACCCACTTCTCTCCAACTCAAATAAGCTGGTACAGTTTTCCATTTCTCTCTATCCCTATAAATGCAGAATTTAACTTTCGTAATTTGGATCCATCTCCAGGTTTCTTGATGGTCATTACCAGTGGTCAAGGGAGTACTAATCTCTCTCTTGAAACCTTACTGTTGTACATAACTATTTAATTTCTCTATTTTTTAGTTTGGGACTCATTGTTTTTTGCTATTTGCTAATTTTCCTTGTATGAAGCAGCAAAAGTAGGCAAGATAACCTTCAAATCATCAAAAATGGTGACACATGGACAAATACGCCGAATGGGTGTGTTCTAGAAACCTCAAAAGAAACTTCAATATATTGTAGAAGTATTTTTTTTTTTTTTGAGGGAAACTTTGAAATTTTATTGGACTAAGAACTCATTGGGCTGATGAGGCCCATTACATCTGCATATAAGGATTTTGATGCCCAATGGGGCTCTACATAATACCATTCATGATGGGCTTGGGTGTCAAGCCCAAACTTGGCATGTAAATGTGCCACTTCATTTGCTGTCCGGCCTGCATGTTGGATCGAGAACCTCGCCAGCTGTCTGGAGAGCTGCACCGCCTCCATTAATACAGCTCCACTTTCCGAGTGACTTTACTTTTCCCACTGCATCAACCTCTTCATCTCTCTCACCGTCGATAGTGAGTCTGTTTCCATCACCACCTCTTTGCAGCCGGACTTGAGGACAAACCTTACTCCCTGTTGGATGGCTTGGCCTTCGGCTGTGCTGGGTTTTGTTCCGAAAGCCACCGGCATGGCAAAGCCGGCGATGTAACGGCCCGCTTCGTCTCTGATGACTCCTCCGGCGCCGGCCCTAGAGGTCTTTAAATCCCAGGCGCCGTCAACGTTGATTTTGACGGCTCCGTTATCGGGAGGTCGCCAGGTCTGAGACTTTGTGATTCGGGTTGGAGGGGGTTTAGATCTGGCCATTTCAAAGTTGGTAAGCTTTTCCGTCACCGATCGAACTATATCAGTAGCTTCTCTTCTTCTATTCTTGAAAATGGTTTGATTCCTGTTCGCCCAGATCTCAGAGATACACATGCAAATCATTTTTTGGCTTTGTTCACTGAGATCGATTGAGAACTGGTATTCGATCCATTGAGAAAAGCTGAGATTTCTAAGTCTTGGATCTTGATTCGGAAGCACCGCCTTCCACACTTGTTTGGCTATCGGACATCTCAAGAACAGGTGCGATTCATCCTCATCTTCTTTACCGCATATTGGGCATCTTGGGTCCACCATTATTTTTCTTAGGATGAGATTTAATTTTGTTGGGAGAGATTTCTTCCATCCTCTCCAAACTGGAAACAGGTGTCTTCTGGGGATTTTTGACCGCCACATCTTGGTAATCCACTGATTTTCGGGTTGAACGTTACTATTATTTTCCGAAATTGTTGAAAGAAGCTGCACCGCCAATTGATAGCCAGAAGCCACACTGTAAATGCCATTTTCTGTTAAATTCCAGATAATAGTGTCCTTTCCCCCATTTTTTGCTAGTGGTATGCGAACTATTTCTTCTACATCAACTGGCCAGAAAAAATGTTGAAGTTTTAACTTATACCACTTACCCAAATCTGGGTCTATGAAATCTGCTACTTTAAACTGTGGACCTGGTGGGGTTGTGAATGGTTTATAGGGTGGCTGCCTTGGCAGCCATGGATCCCCAAAAGCATCCACTGAGGTGCCATCTCCTATACGCCATCTACTTCCTTTCACAATAACTTTCCTGCTTGAAAGAATACTACGCCATGTGTAGGAGCATTGGTTTGTTGCTTCAACGTTTATGTGAGTTGCAGTATTTTTTGAGAAATACCTGACTGAGAAGTGACTCTGGTCTGGTCAAAATCCTCCAGAACTGTTTGGCTAGCATAGCCAAGTTGAAAGCTTGCATATCCTTGAATCCCAGGCCACCGCTGCTTCTATCTCCTTTCAATTGTTCCCACGAAACCCAGGTGACACCTTTACCAGTTTCATCTATTCCCCAGAAAAATCTTCTACTAATTGATTCAATCTTCTTGTAGATGGATTGCGGGAGTTTGAAACATCCCATTGTATAAGTTGGTACTGACTGTGCAACCGCCTTGATAAGTGTCTCCCTACCTGCAAAAGATAAGGAATTCTTTTTCCACGCTTTACATTTAGTCTCAACTTTTTCAATAACAAAATTGAAATCTAAAGTTTTATTCTTCCCAATTGATGTAGGTAGCCCCAAATATCGATCGTGTGATTCCACCAAGATGACTCCCAGATAGCTACTAAGGAGCTGCTTTCTCTGTTCCTCCACATTCGCCGAAAACACCACTGCACTCTTGTCTAGATTGATTTTTTGGCCCGATGCCCTTTCATACAAATGTAAAATTTGTAATATTTTGTCAATTTCTGCTTTATTAGCTTTTGCGAATAGGATACTATCATCCGCAAAAAATAGATGCGAGACTTTAGGGCCATTGCGCGATGCAGCCAGTCCCGAGATCTTACCTTCACAACAGTAAGATGAGATGAGACGAGATAAAGCATCACTACACAGCAGAAATAAATATGGGGATAAAGGACAGCCCTGTCTCAAGCCTCGTTCAGGCATGACTTCTCCACAACTTCTACCTTCATAAGCAAAACTAAAACTTGATGTTGTGATGCAATCCATAACCAAATCAATCCATCTGGTTCCAAAACCATATCGTAGCATACTAGCACGGATAAAATCCCATTCTACACGATTGTAAGCCTTTGACATATCAATCTTGAGCGCAAAGCTTCCCACCTTGTCTTTCTTTCGGTGTTTCATTGTATGTAGTAATTCATACGCAAGCAAGATATTATCCGCTATTAAACGACCCGGTACGAAAGCACTTTGGTAGATTGAAATAATTTCCGACAAAATTAATTTCAACCTATTTGTAACTGTCTTCGTAACCAATTTATAAACAACTGAGCATAGGCTTATGGGCCGTAGATCAGATGGCTTTCTGACCTGATTAGTCTTGGGGATCAAAGCTATGATTGTCTTGTTGAACTCCTTCATGCTTCTCCTGCCATTCAGTATGTCAAGACACACACTTTCAACATCCAGACCCACTTCTCCCCAATGGGATTGATAAAAAGTGGCTGGGTAGCCGTCAAAACCCGGTGCCTTCAAAGGCCCCATTTGACTCAAAGCCTCTTTAATCTCAGTGCTGGAATAATTGCTCTCTAACATAATTCTGCTCTCATTGGAAACCAAATTTGGAACTGCATTAAGCAGTGGTTCCATGTCTTCCTGTGAGGGTTGTGTTGAAGTAAACAAATCTGAGAAATACTTCGTAAGAACTGCAATTATTTCAGTTTCGCCCGTTTGCCACGCACCTGTATCATCTTCCAGACCCTTGAGTGCGTTACGAGCTTTTCTAATGGTAGCCTTCCGGTGAAAGAAGGCTGTGTTCTTGTCTCCCTTTTCTAGCCATTGAACATGACTTCTTTGCTTCCAAATCTCCTCCTCTTTAAGCAAAAGAGTATTTATACGAGATTTAATATTTGATATTTCTGCCCGATTTTGCATAAACCCCTGCCCTTTCTCGAGAAAACTGAGTTGCCTCTTCAAATCTCGAACTTGCCGAACTATATTACCAATTTCTTTTGCCTCCCACTCCTTGAGACTAATTGCCAAGTTGGCAAGTTTGTCTTTGAGGGGTAAACATGTAGGCATAGCAGCCCATTCAGATGAAATTACATCTCCGCAGCTTGCATATTGATTCCAAAAGGCTTCAAACTGGAAGCGTTTACTCCCTTTACTCTTACTTGAATCTGCTTCCCAGATTAATTGTATAGGACAGTGGTCCGATACTGTTGCGGTTAGGTGATTGACTCTGCTTGCTTGAAATAGTGACATCCACTCGATCGTTGCAACGACTCTATCTAGTCGTTCATATATAATGACACCGCCTCTAGGGTTGCTTTCCCAAGTGAACTCTTTACCATTGTAACCAAGATCATGGAGTTGTAGGTCTTGGAGAACTTGACGAAAACTACTTGAACATTGTTCATCGAAACTCCTTCCACCTAATTTTTCCACTGATTTGGTCATGGCATTAAAATCACCTAGAACACACCAAGGCGTTGTACCCGGGCCTCTAATGCGTCGTAACAATTCCCAAGAATGATGTCTCTCTCTCGGGTCAGGGTTTCCATAAAAACCCGTCAGGCTCCACCACCGTGCCGCATTATCATCATATACTTCGCAATCTATGTACCATAAGGAACTCGAAATAACTCGTACCTTTAGGTTGTCACGCCAAAGTAAGGCCAGGCCCCCACTTCGACCACGACTGCTAACAAACTTACCTCCAAAATTACCCATCCTTTTCCGTACTCCCTCCATCTCCTCAGCTGACAGTCTAGTCTCCATAATAAAGATTAGACCGGGGCTATGGCTCTTCACAAGGTTGAGAAGAGCCACGACATTCCGAGGGTTGCCCAACCCTCGGATGTTCCAACTTATGATACTCATTGGCCCGGGGCGGACCGGTCCCCGGTCTCCGCCCTTTTATCGAGTGTCTCATCATCTTCCATGTTCTCTATCGGGTGTTTGTCCCCAGCATTCTCCTTCCCGTATGTTAATTGCCTTCCCTTTTTGTTTGTGAGTATCTCCATAACTGTCTTGTTTGGCGGTGGACTGAAATAGGTTGTAGAACCTTTTCTCTTGATCTGATCGCTCCCAACTTGTCCGGCAATCACCTTGTTAATAGATGATATTTTGTCCCTAACTGAGTTCTGTTCGGTATTATTGAAACCTTCGATAACAGAGTCAACAAAGCCTTCAATCACCTTATATTGACTTGCTGTCGTCTCAATTGTTGTTTGCTGTGCCTGGTCGTGAATCACAATATCAGTGACTTGATCAGGAACTCGAGGGCTCTTCTCTTTGGGCATTTGACTTCCAGTCTCTGTATCCATTGAATGAGTGCTAGCTTGGTCCGTCTCTCTTTGGGTAGTCTCCGGGCTATTTCCTTCCTCCTTCGTCTTCGCACTCGGGGACCGTTTCTTCATAAGGGGGTGATACAGGAGGAAATTCCCGTACCCCTCCTCAAGATTGACTTTATCAGCTGTGGAGAATTCTTCACAATTTTTTCCGTCGTGTGTAATTCTTCCACACCAACTACACACTGACGGAATGCGTTCATATCGAAAGTCGATCCATACCCGTTTCCCTCGGAACTGTATGTGAACGCCCCTGGGCATTGGGTCATTGATTGGGAGGCGTATTCTTGCCCTAACAAAATTTCCATCCTCCTCCTCACTGAAGATCCGTTTGTCTACATCTATTATCTCTCCTATGCCTTCACAAATCTTTCGTGCACCTTCTTCATTGACAAATTGAATCGGTAGGCCCAAGATTTGTACCCACACATCAAAACTAGAGAAAGCAACATCTTGGGTAGGATCTCCTAACTTCCAAGGTTGAAGCATAAGCACTTTTCTTTGAAAAATCCAAGGACCCCCAGCAAAGACACGATCCATTGTATTTTTATCCGGAAAACTGAAAAGAAAAGTATTGACATCTACTTCGAGTATTGAGATCTTCTCACCATTTGTCCAGATCCGTTTGAACATACCTCGCATCACCCCCGCATTGATTCTTTCGTCCGAGACGAACATCCCCAGTAAACTGAAAGAAAACTTGCGATCAGCCCTATTGCAGAATTCATCGTCAAGCACAATGGTGGCCATCTCCTTCTCCGTATACTCAGCCGGGATTCTTGTCGCCATGGTTGCTGCCCAGATCAATCGCCGCCGTCTTCTTCCCTCTAGGGTTTGGTCCCGTAGGGTTTCTCTCCGATATTATCGGAGCACTCTAAAACTTGATATATTGTAGAAGTATTACAAAATCTCTTATTAATTTTTCCCCTTATAAGAAAATAAATATAATTTTTTGGTGTAGGAGATTGAAATTAGAAATCCAGAATTAGGAAGACCAATATGTAGAGAAGACCAAGGAAACCTCACAAATAAAACTAGCCAACCGCGAGTGACCTTATAACCCATGTCCATAAAATGTGAAAATTACTATTAAACTCTGCCATCCAAAATGTAAAAAAGAAAATTACTTTAAAAATAAATAAATAGTAGTCTGAGTAAAATAGATAGAGAGAGAGAGAGAGAGAGAGAGAGAGAGAGAGAGTAAAGCTACATACCAGCTGAGCATGATCTTCCCTTCCATTCAGGGCCCGCTCTTGACTTTTGGATGCCCTAAGCGAACGAGAATTTGGAGGCCTATTCTTTTATCTATGTTAAAAGATCGACGAATCAAGAACTTAAAAGTTACGTCAAAAAGTCTGTTAAGAAGTTATCATTGTATTTTTTTTCACGTACTCGCATCAATTATACAAAATAATTGTCGGAACCTGACAAAACCTTCCAGTACATATACGTTAAGGCCAATTTGGAAAAATTGAATTGTTATGGTAATTAGTTCGTGAATCACCAAGATACAATGCTCATTTTGTACAGAAATTGGTCAACTCATTTTTCTTTTAATGTCTTGAAGAAACTTCAATCTGGATCTCCGAATAGAAATTTTGAAGTCTGTGAGACGCCAAACATACATTTTCAATATGGAGGTCGCTCATAGAAATTGTGAGTATATTCGAAACTTTTGATAAAAATGAGTGGGTTGTTGGTAAAAAAATTGACCTTGAGGATTGAAGAAATTGAATTCTTTTGTGAGCTCGATAGAAGTTATTTAACATGACAATCATGACAATGTTGCAATTTAATTATGGACGATATACATTTACAATAGAAAAGTTGTTATGAAATAATACTAATTGATATGGTGAATATTCCTAATATTGTAATACCATACTTAGAAGATTATGATTGACTCCCACACTCTATATAAAGAGTGGTTTGGTAGAGAATAAAGATAACTTTCATATTCCTCCATACTACTTTGTCTCCATCTTTTCTCTCTCAGTTCATAACACGTTATCAGCACTTTCGCTCTAAAGGAAGAGAAGATCAAAAGACAAAGGTACGAATTATTTATTTATTTTATATTGTCAAGAAGAAGATGATCAAACGAAAAATTCAATTTTCGATTTTGATTGTCTCATGTCTTGCTTGTTTCAAAGTTGATTCAAATCAATAATAAATCTTTAAATTGTTTACGATTTATTATTTATACCAAAAGAAAAAAAAATTGGTCTATGCTATGAAAAAAAAGGGGCTGCTCAAACACTAGACCTCGATCTACAATTAGATCTAGAGAGTGACCAAATACCATGTTTGCTGGAAAAATTCGAAAAAAAAAGGCTGCTGCCGAGCAGACTCGAACCCATGAACAAGGGTTAACAAAGGCCTTATGCAGCTGTGTGTGACCATCTGGTCCACCACCTCCTTTGGAAATATTTATGTTTTTTTATTCTTTTTACGTTAATAATCAGTCGAAAAAAAAAGAGAACTGCTCGCCACCAGGTTCGAACCCAAGAGCTTTGCGTCATAAGCAGCAGCGCGTGACCACTGGTGCACTGCCTCCTTATTGTTTTTCAATGTCTTTTATTTTTATTATACTTACGTTTTTCGACATAAAAAAAAAAAAAAAGCTGCTGCTGCATGTAGAGAAAAAAAAAAACGCTGCTCTTGAGTTCGAACTCGCAGCCGCTCAAAACTTCAACATGTGCTTTAGCCATCTGATCTGGCTAAGTTTTACTTTACAATACGTGTTTTTTTTCTTATATGATACCGTTCGTGAAATATATATATATATATATATATATATAACCTATATTTGGCGGCTTAATTACGTTTGACTGTCTATTTATTTCGTAAATCACTTATCATTGTACCTGTTCTTGCACATAATTTAACTTTCGTCCTATTTTTTTTCTTAGATTCACAATGTCTAACATCGCGATGCTCGAGTTCACTGTACTTCATATTACTGGAAAAAATTACTTGTCGTGGACTCTTGATGCTGGATTGCACCTAGACTCAAAAGGTCTTGGGCATACTATAAAAGCAGACAATACCACGTCCGAAAAGGAACGCGCCGATGCGTTGATATTTTTGCGCCGCCATATAGATGAGGATTTAGGAAATGAGTACCTTACTATTAAGGACCCCCTCGTCTTATGGAATAATTTAAAAGTGCGCTACGAGCACTTGAAGTCTGTCTTACTCCCCCATGCTCGTTATGATTGGATACACCTGAGGTTTCAGGATTACAATACGGTAAACAGTTATAACTCCGCACTCTTCAAAATTACATCCCTGCTAAAACTTTGTGGCGACAACGTCACTGATGAGCAATTATTGGAAAAGACATTGTCTACCTTCCATTGCTCGAATATACTCCTGCAATAGCAGTATCGAGAAAAGGGATTCAAAAAATATTCTGAATTGATTTCTTGTTTATTGGTTGCGGAAAGAAACAATGCCATATTGAAGAAAAATCATGAACAGCGTCCGACTGGCTCGACCCCTCTCCCTGCAGTGAGTAATAATGCATTCCCTGAAGCGAATGTTGTTTTACGTGGTCAAAATAACCCACGTGGTCGTGGACGTGGTCGTAGAGATGGTCGCCGTCGTGGACGCGGTCACGGTAAGAGCAATTTTTGGTACCGTGAGCCTCCACAACAGATGCCCTCCAATATCAACAAATGAGGAGCACCACCACAAAACAGGGGGAGAAATAATGGTGGGAGACATCAGATTTCACAAGTAGTTGCTGAAAAAGCACCTCCCAAACAGGGACAAAAATTTAACAGATGTGGAACTGATGGCCATTGGGAACATGTTTTCTGTACACCACGACACTTGGTTGATCTCTATCAAGCATCCAGAAATGGGAGTGCTACATTTAATGAATCAAACAATGTTGAGTATGAGCAGCCAATGGATCTCAAAGATTTTAATGTTGATGACTTCTTTGCTCCTGATCCGCAAGTCGATGGGCCCTTTGGAGAGCCTGATTTTTTTTAGACAACTCATTTAGATTTCTTTAAGTCATTTAATTTTTGATTTTTTTATTCCAGCTTAGGATGAATAATGTTCTTTGATATGAATTTCAGGCATTTTTATTTCTTTTTAGTAGGATTGAAAGTTTAATATGAGAAGTTTCTTTTACTTATCAAATATTTCTCTTTTAATTATAGATAAAATGATGACTTGTGAAGACACATGCTTGGTGGACAGTGGAACAACTCACACAATTTTGCGTCATAAGAAATATTTTTTACGAATTTCCCCTAATCAAGCATATGTGCACACAATTTCTGGTACATCCAGTATAATTGAAGGCACTGGAAGATCCTCTATCATGTTGCCCGGTGGAACAATATTCCATGTCGAAGAGGCATTATACTCTAGCAAGTCTAGTAGAAATTTGCTGAGTTTTAAAGATATCCGCAAAAATTGGTACCACATTGAAACTCTTAATGAGAATGAGGTGGAGTACATGTGTATTACATCCACTGTTTCAGACAAAAAATATGTATTAGAAAAACTTCCTGCTTTATTATCTGGATTATATCATACAATTATCCAAGCAGTTGAAGTCAATGTCGCCATAAAACAAAAAGATCCCACAACTTTTAAGCTTTGGCATAATAGGCTTGGGCACCCTGGCGCAATTATGATTCGAAGAATCATTGAGAACTCAAGCGGGCATCCACTAAAAGATAAAAAGATTCTTTTGCCAAAAGAATATCCATGCACCGCTTGTTCTCAAGGAAAATACATTGCTAGACCATCACCCATGAAAGTTAGCATTGAATCTCCTAAGTTCTTGGAACGCATTCAAGGAGATATTTGTGGACCCATCAATCCTCCTAGTGGTCCCTTTTACTACTTCATGGTACTACTTTATGCCTCTACAAGATGGTCGCATGTATGCCTATTATCATCTCGAAATATGGCATTTTCTCGCCTTTTAGGAATGATTATAAGGCTTAGAGCACATTTCCCTGATCATCCCATAAAATCTATTCGTCTTGATAATGCTGGTGAATTTACATCGCAATCATTTGACGACTATTGCATGTCAGTTGGGATACAGGTTGAGCACCCAATCGCGCATGTACACACTCAAAATGGTTTAGCAGAATCTTTCATTAAAAGAATTCAGTTAATAGCTAAACCATTGTTGATGAAAACTAATTTACCCATTTCTGCTTGGGGACATGCTGTTTTACATGCCGCTGCATTGATACGTTTACGCCCCACTACGTATCTTAAATATTCTCCCCAACAACTTGTGCTTGGACAACCTCCAAATATATCTCATTTACGTGATTTTGGGTGCGCTGTGCATGTTCCTATTGCACCCCCACAACGTAACAAGATGGGTCCCCAACGTAGACTTGGCATTTATGTTGGGTTTGATTCTCCATCTATTATTAGATATTTGGAACCCTTAACTGGGGATTTATTCCAAGCTCGCTTTGCAGATTGTCACTTTGCCGAATCGATCTTCCCGAAATTAGGGGGATACATGTCGCAGCCTGAAGCTCGACAATTAATTTCTTGGAATTCTCCTTTGATAACACACTTGGATCACCGAACTAGCCAGTGTGAATTCGAAGTGCAGAGAATCCTTAAATTGCAAAGCATAGCAAACGAAATGCGTGATGCATTCGTTGATACAAGCAAAGTTATAAAATCGCATATACCAACTGCGAATTTTCCAGCACGAATTGATGTCCCTATAGGACAAAATGCGAGTATACAAGCAAAGAATCTAGTGCACGCCAAAAGCGTGGCAAACCTGTTGGCTCAAAAGATTTGGTTCCTAGAAAAAGGAAGACAAATCAGGCAACTGTGTTGAATCCTAAAGATTCCACAAAGACAATTGATGATCCCATTAAAATTGGTGATCCGATCCCTAAAATGATTGATCCAAATTCAGCCCCTGAAGAGGGCGATATGGTACCAGAAAATCAAGAGATCTCGATCAATTATATATATTCCGGAAAAATGTGGGATTTAAATAGTGTTGTCATTGATGACACATTTGTATTTAACGTTGCACTACATATAAGTGATGACGATCACGAACCACGGTCAATTGAAGAATGCCGACGTCGTGATGATTGGCCAAAGTGGAAAGAGGCTATACAAGCTGAATTAAATTCACTATTTGGACCAATAGTTCAAACACCTAATGACGTAAAACCCATTGGATTTAAATGGGTTTTTGGGCGGAAACGAAATGAGAAAAACGAGATTACAAGATACAAAACTCGACTTGTAGCTCAAGGTTTCTCTCTAAGACCAGGCATTGATTATGAAGAAACATATTCGCTTGTGATGGATGCAACCACTTTCCGATTCATAATAAGTCTGGCATCATCGGAAAGTTTAGATATGCATTTGATGGATGTGGTTACAGCATATCTATATGGTTCACTTGATAGTGACATATATATGAAAATCCCTGAAGGACTGAAAATGCCAAAAACAAACAAACCACGTACCGCTTATTCTATTAAGCTCCAAAGATCCTTGTATGGACTAAAACAATCGGGATGAATGTGGTACAATCGCTTGAGCGAATACCTATTAAAAGAAAGGTTTGTTAACAATCCAATTTGTCCTTGTATCTTCATAAAGAAGTCCACAAATGGTTTTGTAATAGTGGCAGTTTACGTGGATGACTTGAATATTGTGGGAACTCATGAAGAGATTACCCAAACTGCAACTTACTTGAAAAAAGAATTTGAGATGAAGGATTTGGGAAAGACGAGATTTTGCCTCGGTCTACAAATTGAACACTTTCCTGAAGGAATTTTACTTCATCAATCAAATTATACTGAAAAATTCCTTAAAAGATTTTGTATGGACAAATAACATCCACTAACCACCCCTATGGTGGTTAGGTCGCTTGATGTAAATAAAGATCATTTCCGTCCTCAAGAGAGTGACGAGGAGCCTCTTGGTCCTGAAGTGCCATATCTTAGTGCAATTGGTGCTTTGATGTTTTTGGCAAATTGCACAAGGCCACATATTGCATTTTCTGTCAATCTTTTGGCTAGGTACATTTCTAACCCTACTCGCAGGCATTGGAACGGTGTTAAACACATCATGCGATATCTACGTGGCACTACAGACTTGGGTCTTTTCTATCCTCCTGGATCAAATACCTCCCTCATTGGATATGTTGATATTGGATACTTGTCGGACCCACATAAAGCAAGGTCTCAAACAGGGTATGTTTTCAGTTATGGAGGAACTACTATATCGTGGAGATCGATGAAGCAAACTATGGTAGCAACATCTTCAAACCACTCAGAGATTCTGGCAATCCATGAAGCTAGTCGAGAATGCGTGTGGCTAAAATCAGTAGTTCAACATGTCAAAGGGTCTTGTGGATTAAATTTAAAAAATGACAGTCCAACAGTGTTATATGAAGATAATGCAGCCTGCATCGCCCAACTCAAGGAAGGCTTCATCAAAGGTGATCGAACTAAACACATATCTCCAAAGTTCTTCTTTACTCATGAGCTTCAAAAGAAGGGGGTTGTTTCCATCCAGCAAGTGCGCTCAAGTGAAAATCCAGCAGACTTATTCACAAAAGCACCACCAACATCAACATTGAAGTTACATGTTCAAAAATGTGGGATGCGTCAACTAAAAGATCTTTTATGTTAATGTATCTTATTGTAAGGGGGAGATGTAGTTTTAGAGTCTGTACTCTTTTTCCTTAGTTGCGGTTTTCCCCATTGGGTTTTACGTGACAAGGTTTTAATGAGGCAGACTAGTAGTGAATATTCAAGGGGAGTGTTATGAAATAATACTAATTGATATGGTGAATATTCCCTAATATTGTAATAGCATACTTAGAAGATTTTGATCGACTCCCACACTCTATATAAAGAGTGGTTTGGTAGAGAATAAAGATAACTTTCATATTCCTCCATACTACTTTGTCTACATCTTTTCTCTCTCAGTTCATAAAAAAAGTAAGATTTGTAGAGAGATTTGAGGAGAAAAAATCGTAGACAGAGTTGTGATGCACCAAGATAGTTTTTTATTTTCTTTTATTTTACATCTTTTTTATCAAGGGAATAATATACTTGGAAGGTGTAGATACTGCTTTCTGACATGACAGATCTTGGCCACGTGGCAGCCATCCAGCACACCATATTGTGCTCCACACACACTGGATCACCAGCCGAGCTGATCCATGTGGGGGCTGCGAGACAGAGCCCTCGCATACCACTGCACGGGACTTGTAGGGACTTAGTGGTTTGGAAGCTAGAGTAAGCCCTGTCGCGTGCGAGCCAAGCCCGCACGCGACCTTTAGTAACTGTTTTGAGAGATTTATGGCACGAGCTCCATAAACCCGGTCAATCCGGTCAAACCCGGTCAACCTCGTAACGGTTCCGGTACTCGCGCACCACGTGCTCTAACGGTTCCTATATACTCGGACGAACGTGCCGTTATGGTTAAGCTAATTAAGCCGCCATTAATGGGCGCATTAACCACACTACAACGGTCATGTTCTCCAGTATATATATATCGTTAACCTTTCCATACAAAGGAGGACACACTGCCATACGCGGAAGCTCTGCCAAACCTCTGTCTCTCTCTCAGACATTGCTACTGACTTACTCTCTCCCTACACACACCCCTATTCTTCCTGTGCGATCCCTGATCCACTACACACGGTGTACACGGAGGTCTCCCTGCCGGAATCTCTTGTGCACATTTTTGTGAACCCGACGTGAACTTACCAGCAAAAGCAACCATGTCTCAGGAGGACGATGTCAGCAACCGATCGCCTTCCACCGAAACTCCCTCGGGAGACGAGGCTCGCCGTACTCCGACGACTCCCGGCGAGGCGCCAACTTTATAGTCTTTGGATGCCACTGTCCAAAGTCAGGCAAAAGCTCTCAAGTCTCAGTCTGCGCAGTTAGAACGGATCTTAGCCGTTCTGGGCACCCTTGCGCCAAATCCCCCACCGGCCACCGCTATCCCTCAGGGAGGAGGAACCCCTACCGCTCCAGGATTGGGAGTGTCAGTCACGCCTCCCAACCCTCATCTGCAAACTCCACCGTCAGCAACGCAGCTGCCTTCGGTCCAAGGGTCAACGGCACAAATGCTGCCCCCTGCTGCTCACGCCTCTCAGCCCCCGGCTTTGGCGTCCAACCCAGCTCTGCAGTACACTCTGCCTCCACCAGCGACAATCTGGGGAAACGCGGGTAGTCAATACACTCCCAATCCTCCGGCGGCATATGTGTCGCCACCGCCTACGGCAACCCCTCCGCCAACTACCGAGGGAAGCATTCCAGAATGCATGACGTCTTTGCAGAAGCGCGTGGACTCCATCCTGGCTCATCAGTCGTTCGCGGATACCATCATCCCGAAGCTAGACAACGATCCACCCATTCCACGAGAGATCTATCTCATGCCTAACCCGGCGGGGTACAAGGCTCCCAAATGGGATAAGTTCGAGGACGTCAATGGAAACGCTCATGAGCATGTCATGCGTTTCATCGATGTCATGGGTCCATACGGAGCCGATCCCAAGCTGCTAATGCGAGAATTCCCAAAAACTCTTGGGAATGTAGCATACAAATGGTACCGGACATTGGAGGCCGGGTCTGTGAAAACTTGGGACGACATGGTCCAGAAGTTCTATACCAAGTTCTTCCAGATGGAAGAAAAGGTGACGATGATCCATCTCTCGCGGATGTATCAGAAACGCGAGGAAGATGGAATCACTTTCATCAAGAAATTCAGAGCAAAATCCTTGGAGTGCAAGGATCCAATGCTCGAAAGCCGGCTCGTAGAGATATGCCTGCAGTGCATGCGAGATGAGTACAAAAGCATGCTGATCAATCTGCAAACACCTACGTTTTCAAAGCTCATCGAATGCACGATGAACATCGAGCCCATTGTCGAGAGACAGAGGAAGAAGAGCGCTCCAGAACGACCTGCGAGCGGCACCACCTACAAGATCGGCAGATTCGGCTACAAGCGGGGACGCGAAGCTGAGGTCAATACAGTTTCGCCCCAGAAGCAAGCAAAAGTTACAAACTTCGACGCACCGCCTCTGCCATGCTCGGTGGAGGAAGCGAGCGATCTCTGCAGACAGTGGCGCAAGGACGGCGTCCTGCCACCGCTCGAGAAAGCACCCTCCAAGGAGATGACGAGGGACCCTAAGTGGTGCGAATACCACGGCAAGGTCATGCACCCCACGGCTGAGTGCAAGAAGCTCAGATTCGCGTTCGATCAGAAGATGAAGAACGGCGAACTCATTGTCAGCGACCACCGGAAGGATGTGCGCAACAACCCGCTGCCTGCCCATACAGATTCGGGCTCAAAGGGCAAAGAGGTCGCCATGATCTCGATAGTGGACTTGGAAGAAGTCGCAGAGGATGGTCTGCCCATCATTGCTGAAGTCCATGAAGATGAAGACTACAGCATGGACACGGAAGATGAGCGTGCCGACCGCATGAAAGGGTCGCATGGCTTCGACAAATTCTTCAACGAAATGAACTTCTCTGAAAAATGTCGAACGGATATGACAAAAGCAATCTTAAGGGTAGCAGAGGACTACGAGGAGGACCTCGTGGTCTCCAACGGGAAAGTCGTCAGGGCGTCCCGTTCCACAGAAAGGATTATGACCTTTTCTGCCAGCGACAAGAAGACAGATGCGAGCCACCAGAGGCCCCTGTACGTGACCGCCATCATCAACGGCGTCGAATTCAAGCGAGCATTCGTTGATGGAGGAGCAGCAGTCAATGTTGTTCCACTCCATACACTGAAGCTAGCAGGGATCCCCGAGCACAAGGTAGTCAAGCGTCCATCCCCGCTGGTGGGATTCGGAAGCGATTCTAGAATGACGATCGGATGGATCCGCCTGGGCGTTCAGATCGGTAAAATCAAGTGCTCGACGAAGTTCTATGTCATAGACGCGAACACCACATATCACATGATCATAGGTCGGGCCTGGATTCATCGCTTTGACGCAATCCCTTCGACGGCTCACCAGGTGATGAAAGCTATCTGGAACGACAGGATTGTCGAGATACCGGCCTCAACTAACCCGTTCAACTTGGACGAAGCACATCTCAGCGAGGCGGTGTGGTTCACCGAGATGGCGGACGAGCAAACACCCGGACCATTCAACCCTACTCCTTTACCTCTCTGGGAGGACATCAAGGACCAGTCACCTGCGGGCGTGATGGTGACAAGGGGAGATGCCAAGGAAAAGCCGCCTACACACGAAGAGGCGCCGCGTATCGCATATCATCGGAAGAATGTGTACACTCTGAAGAGGATTGCAAAGCATGACCCCGAGGGTAAGGAGATAGAGAGCTTCTACGCCAACGGGAAGAAATGCTATCGCATATGAAGGTGCGCGGGGACGTCCTCACACGGGCATTGGGATGTCCCTGGGCAAATCAATCAAATCGAGCAAGTTGCGCTGACAGAAGAGCCAACACAGGGCACTCCAGACGAGAAACTCAAAGAAGCGCCCGAATGCATGGAAGACAGGCCAAGACCACAAAAGCAAGAGCTAAAGGAAGTGTTCCTCAGCCCGAAGGAGGAAAAGAAAAGGCCAGTCTTCCTGAGTGCGGACCTCACAAGCGAAGAGGAACAAGGACTGCTGCAGCTCCTAACTGAATACAAGGACGTGTTCGCATGGGAATATGATGAGATGCCGGGTCTGGACACGAGCATCACCATGCACCGTTTAGACATCATCCCAGGGTCTAAACCGGTCAAGCAAAGCACCAGAAGCTTCAGGCCAGAGCTCAACGTGAAGATCAAGCAGGAGATTGTCAAACTCCTAGACGCCAAGTTCATAGAGCCAAATCACCATCCCACATGGTTGGCCAACATCGTGCCGGTGGTGAAGAAGAACGGACAGCTCCGCATCTGCGTGGACTTCCGAGATCTCAATCGCTTCTGCCCTAAGGACGATTTCCCACTGCCTAACATCGATTTGCTCAATGATTCAACGGCAGGCCATCGCATGTTCAGTTTCATGGACGGCTTCAGCGGGTACAATCAAATCAAGATGGATCCCGAAGATGCAAGGAAAACTGCATTCATCACTCCCGTAGGGGTATTCAACTACACGGTAATGCCATTCGGTCTTAAGAACGCACGCGCAACCTATCAGCGGGCCATGATGGCTCTATTCCACGACATGATGCACAAAGAAGTGGAATTCTATGTGGATGACCTGGTAGTCAAATCCAAGCATGAAGCAGATCACTTTGCAGACCTGCGAAAGGTGTTCAACAGATGCAGGAGCTTTCAATTGAAAATGAACCCCATGAAATGCGCATTCGGCGTGACCTCGGGGAAGTTTTTGGGATGCGTGGTCCATCGCCAAGGGATCGAGCCTGACCCTGCGAAAGTGTCAGCCATCACCAGCATGACGCCACCTCACAACCAAAGTACCTTGAAAACATTCTTGGGAAAATTGTCATATCTGCGGAGATTCATCCCAGCAATCGCCGAAATCACATGCTGTTTCAGCACTCTTCTCTAGAAGGACGCCGCGTACAACTGGGCTCCTGACCACGAAGCCGTATTCGAAAAGCTAAAGGAGCTACTCACATCCCCAAAGATAATGATCGCGCCTCAACTGGGATCACCGCTTCTGCTATACCTTACATCAACAAGGAAATCTATAGGAGCACTCTTGGCTCAGGTGTATAAGGCCAAGAGAGGCCCATCTATTACATCTCCCGCATTGTGCAGCCTGCTGAATCAAGGTACACAGACATTGAACGTCATTGCCTTGATTTATTCTTCGTGATAGAGAAGTTGAGACACTATTTTGCATCGCACAAAGTAGTGGTGGTCACCAAAAGCGACCCCATAAGATACCTGCTAACTCACACTACTCCGGGCGGGAGATTGGCGAAATGGTACATGACCATCTCTCAATACGATATCACATGCGTAAAACCGAGAGCAATCAAGTCGCAGGCGGTAGCAGATCTGTTGGCACAGTTTCCCGACAACAGCCACGAACCCGTGATCGAGGAAGAGCTCGAAGGCCCAGAAATCTACGCGATCGACGTACCCTATTGGACCCTCCACTTCGATGGTTCGTCAACCAGAAAAGGCGGAGGCATCGGGATAGTCTTGACAAAACCAGACGGAGAAGTCATACAGATGTCCGCAAAACTCAACTTCGCAGTCACGAACAACGAGGCGGAATACGAGGCTCTTATCGCGGGGCTCCGTGCGGCGAAAACTTTGGAAGTGAGCAACTTAACGGTCATGGGAGATTCCAAACTGATTGTTAAGCAAGCCTCGGGCGAATATGGTTTAAAGGAGATCAACCTCCTGTCATACCGCACCCTAGTACAAAAGCTAATGCAGCAACTCTGCGACGTGAAATACGAGCACAAGCCTCGAGCGGACAACAGGCATGCAGACGCCTTAGCGACTCTGGGATCTAAGGTCAGCATAGACAAATGCCCCGCAAGGATTTCCATCGAAGTGCGAACATCGTCGGCGTTAGCAGAAGATGCGTGCGACAACGAACACATGGATGACGCAGACTGGCGAAAAGCAATCCTGCAAGCTATTGCGAAAGGCACCAGCAGCGAAAGCTGGGCACTCACGAAAGGATACTGCATCCACGACAACACCCTTTACTACAAGGGTCCTGGAGGAATACTCATGCGATGTGTCTCCGAGCAAGAGGGACAACAGCTGTTAGAAAAGATTCACCAACACGCTTGCGGAGAAAGCGAGGTGTCAATCTACAGGAAAGCTCAGAGATATGGCATTCATTGGCCAAGCATGTCAACAGCTGCAGCCCTGATACAAGGGAAGTGCGAAAGTTGCGCACTAATCAAAGATTCTCTACTCATCGCTCTAACCGATGACGACACAGACTGGAGGAAGCCATTGTTTGAATTCCTCACCCAGGGCACCGTACCCGAATCGAGAAAAGAAGCCGACAAATTGAAGAGGAAAGCTTCTCGATACGTGGTTCAGGAAAACCTGCTTTGGCGAAAAGGTCACGAGGGTAACTTGCTGCGATGCCTGGACGGCAGGGAAGCACAAGAAGTCATGGACCTTTCTCATCAGGTGGAACACCAGGGAGGTGCAAAATTATGCAGACAGCTCCTCTCAATCGGATACTTCTGGCCCACGATGGAAGTCGATTGCCGCACCAAGGTGCGACGCTGCCAAGAATGCCAATTCAAAGGAAACCTAGTGCACGCTCCCGCCGTGGATCTACATGCATTAGGGACGCCATGGCCATTTCACACATGGGCTTTGGACTTCATCGGCCCCATCCGACCAACGTCACATGGGAACCATTTCATTCTCACTGCAACCGAGCTGTTCACCAAATGGGTGGAAGCAATACCACTGAAGACGGCAAACGCGCTGGCTGTGGTTAACTTCATCCAGGAAACCATCGTATGCAGGTTCGGAATCCCAAATACCATTCTTTCAGATAACGGTACTCCTTTTGTTAATCGTCAGGTAGCTACGAAACTCGCGGAGTACAATATCAGGCAGATATGCTCTACCCCCTATTATCCAAAGGGAAACGGACAAGCCGAAGCGACTAACAAAAAGCTGTTGAGAATTCTGAGCAAGATGGTCGCAGATGACCACAAGAAGTGGGCCGACTCCCTTAACATAGCTCTGTGGGCCTACAGAACTTCTCCAAGGACACCTACAGGGGCCTCGCCATTTCTACTATGTTATGGGGCAGAAGCTGTAGTACCTGCGGAGGTCAGAGTCAATTCGGCAAGGCTGGCCTTCCATGCACTCTATGAAAACCAACGCGATCATGACTTAGTCTTGCTGGAAGAAAAGCGAGAACAAGCCAAAAGGACTAACAAGCGGTACCAAGAAAGAATCGCTCGCGCCTATAACAAGACAGTCCAGCGACGGGATTTCGCAGTTGGCGACCTGGTCTTGCGCGCATCTGACCACTGCATGCGAGAAGCAACTCATCCAAAGTTCGCAGCTAATTGGGAAGGACCCTTCGAAGTCACAGAAGTCTTCGATAGTGGCTACTGCAGCATACGAAGGTTGCACGGCACAACCTCAACTCCAAGCTCAGTCAACATGCGCTGGATCAAGAAGTACTATCCTTGACTTCTCTTATTTCATACGTTTTATGATAACGTTGCTTAATGTCTCATGTGGCTATGATTAACGCAATCTCCTCTCCCATATGAGAGGATTGTAATCCTATCTCTCCCATATGAGAGTGTTATAATAAGAGAATTCTCCCAAATGAGAAGTTCATATTTCTAGCCGTTGATATTGCTCTATTTAATTTGTTATTGCTGTTAACAATGATTTATTCGCTGCAATAGCAGCAAATACAAACGCGATCTTAATTGATCATCAAAGCCTATCTCTTACGATAGCAGCAAAAATACAAATGCGATCTTAATTGATCATCAAAGCCTATCTCTCACGATAGCAGCAAATACAAACGTGATCTTAATTGATCATCAAAGCCTATCTCTTACGATAGCAGCAAATACAAACGCGATCTTAATTGATCATCAAAGCCTATCTCTTACGATAGCAGCAAATACAAACGCGATCTTAATTGATCATCAAAGCCTATCTCTTACGATAGCAAACGCGATCTCAATCGATCATCTAAAGCCTATCTCTTACGATAGCAGCCAAACGCAAATGCGATCTTAAGTGATCATCAAAGCCTATCTCTCACGATAGCAGTCAACACATACGATCTTAATTGATCATCTAAAGCCTATCTCTTACGATAGCAGCCAAACGCAAATGCGATCTTAAGTGATCATCAAAGCCTATCTCTCACGATAGCGGTCAACACAAATACGATCTTAATTGATCATCTAAAGCCCATCCCTTACGATGGCAGCCAATGCAAATGCGATCTTAAGTGATCATCCGAAGCCTATCTCTCATGATAGCAGCAAAATACAAAAACGATCTCAATCGATCATCAAAATCCTATCTCTCACGATAGCGGTTTATGCAAGTGCGATCTTATATGATCTTCTTAAGCCTATCTGTTACGATAGCAATTTATACGCAAAGTGATTTTAGTTGATCACCCAAGCCCGTCTGTTACGATGGCAACGTAACTGCAGAATCATCTTGCTAGATCTTCTAAAGGTCTATCTGCTGCGATAGCAATTTATGCGAGAAACTATCTCAAGCAATTCTCTAATAAAGCCTATCTTCTATGATAGCAATTCGCACCACTCAACGATCTTAATTGATCTGTTAAAAACTATCTGTTACGATAGTAAAGTTGTGAACATGATCTCATATGATTTACAACGACCAACTACAAGCCCATCCGTCGAGATGGCACAGCTGCGAAATTGCGATCTTGAATGATCTAGCGAAACATCCGCGAATTGACATCGCATATGTGAAATCATTACATGGCATTATGCAAGGCAAAGCAAGCTGAAGCGCATGCGAAATTGTATTTTGTTGCAAAGAGAGCAGATAATACAAAAGCTACATATCATTATGAGTCAAATGACTTACAATTTATCTATCTAGATGACAGCTTACAAGCGAAAAGCTCGAATCTAACTACGCAGCCCACATGGCTCACAATACATTCGAAAAATGGCTGATAAGCCAGCAGAGACACGGTACGGAAACCCGGACTGCAAAGAATGAACTGCCCTGGCTTCAGACGCCGGCTACACGATGCCCAGATCTGCGGGTGAACATCTGTAGCAAGGGGGATCTTGCTCTAAAAAGAGCCACATGAAGTCGTACACTCGACATCCCGCTATCCGACAAGACCGTTGTCAGATATGCTCCCCATAACATTTGCCCAAGGAACCACCGGTTCCAGCGAGCAAACTGCAAGCAGAAGCTCCAAAGGGCAAGGGCTCCTTGTAGACGGGGATGAACACAGCGGTTCGCAACCCTGAGTTCAAGAACGAAGAGGCAAGAAACCCTCCTCCAGGGATGCTGGAGGAGAATTCCGCCGTTCATTACGAGACGGTAGCACGGTCACTTCGGCGCTGCACCTCGCCACGAGGCGGCCGGAAACATGACCTGCACACATAATACACGAAGAAATTTCTTCGAACACACATGAGGTATTATCTGCATCCTCTTTATGATGGTTATAAACAGCAATAAGCCTCATAAAGTGGATCTTGGAAACTATTTCTATAGCACAAAGCGCAAACTCAGGATTCAAAACTTGAGGTTGCCATGAATCAACGAAAAACAAGCGTTGAAGCCAGCAGTCGTAAGGACTCACGGCAAAGCACATGTTTGGGATGAAGAACCCAAATGGCAAAGAAAGGGTTTATATAGACCCTGTGGAGACTCTTCGGTTGCCTAAGATGAGTCAGCAAAATTCAAAAAGAGGGTAAGTTCAATCACTTACGCCTTGAAAAGCGGTAACAATCAATTACCCTACTAAAGGCTACGACGATTCAGTTGCGTATCCTAATAAATGACGGATAGTCATGATTCGGATGGACTTCCCAACGGAAGCGTGCTTATCTGCCGAGAAATTAGCGCGAAAATCAAGCGCAGAATCAATTGCTGATGTCATAATTGGATATGCACAGAAATTTCCAATCAAATCCCGAAAAGGGCAAAACGGGCAAACTCATTGTTTGTTGTTAAAAAAAGGGGGAGAAACCCTAGCAATATTACATTAATGTTTCAAAACGTTACATTAATGTCTCAGCTATTTTCCTGTTTTCTTTTCAAAATTCGAAAAGTCAAAACAAATTCTTGATTAAGGAATCTTGGGGCTCGAACTGCTCGCTCAGCTTCTCCACTTGTTTCACTTCTTGCTTCAGTTGCTCGCACTTGGCATTCATTTCGTGATACAGCTTCAAAGCTTCATCAACCTTTTGCTTTTGCTGCTCCACCTTCTGCATCTCAGCTGCGAGATTCTGGTGACCGAGATTCAAAGTTACAGCTGCGCGAATCAGTGTAACTCTGTCCTTGAGGAATTTGAAACCAAGTCTGCCTTGGACTTTGAACAGGAGATTTTGGCACATGCCACACAGCAATTCAGCACTCTGGGCCGAAATGGTCGCAGGTGTAGCCGCAGACAGCTGCTCTAGTATCCAGATGGCTTCAGTAAGGAATAGCCTCCTGTCAAAAGGTCCGATCTCCAGAGATCTCACAAACGATCGGGGGTATCTGAGACGCATTCGAACCACCCAGTCTACATCGGTTTGCTTCAAACCTGAGACATCAAAAATGGTTATAATGTCAGAACTCGCAAGCAAATAATGCGACGTGCGAACGGTAAATCTTTACTTACCAGTGCCTTCCAGAATTTCATGAAGAGAAGGGATGCGGGCCACTGGGTTGTTCGAAGACTGCCCTCGCTCCATGGCTCTCCTATCAGCTGCGAGCTCCAACCTCTCATAGTCAGGAGGAAGAGTGTAGGCCATACCAGCTGCGACTACATTCCCAACCTGCGAGCCCCAAATGCTCCACGCAGGAATAGGTGCTTCTGGCTCAGTCATCGCCGGAGGCGAAGGGACAGCCGAAGTCGCTGGGCGGAGGACACTCCCAGATGCGAAAACATTAGCATCACTTGTCCTTTCTTCCTCACCACCGGTACGGACACCTTCGTCCATCGGCGCAACATCAGCTTCGACATCATCAGAGAGTTCGATGACATCCTCGAGATGCTCACTTACGTGTCCAGCGGCTGCGACGGGCTTCTCGGTATGGGAGCTCGAAATTGGAACATGGGATGCAGAAGGCTGACTTCTCTGCTCCAGCTCAGGTTCCTCAGCATGACCTGCGATACCAAATGCGATAATGTGAGGTAACTTGTGTTATAAGTTATTTCGCTATCTTTACTAAAGCTAAGAATAAGCACCTCCACGCGAAGGTGGGATTGAGGTATCCTCATCGTACACTAGGGACGTGGAACCGTGCCCTATCAGTGTATCCTCACTAAGCAAATCTTTAAGAGAAGCGTGACCTGGGATGCGAGTAAACCAGTCATGATTTTGCCTCAAGTGGCTACAGCCTAGTATGCGCATATCACTCAAAATAATTACCTGAGGGTTCTCCGCATTTGCTTACCAACCAACGGCGAATGTCAGGCTTTGACACACCGTGCTTTAACGCACCCACAATTACATCTCTATAAGTAACTGCGAGATTGAAGATCTCACCTTTATAGCCACCTGCGATCTCTGCGAAGTCCGCTTGGACTTGCTCTAGCTCTGCTGCATCCTCTCCGGGAACCTCATCTTCCTCCTCCACATGAGGAGCCACTTCTTCGGGAAGCTCGTCTTCCTCGCCAACTGGACGCACTAACTCGTCAACATGCTGCTCCTCGAGGCTCCGCTGTTTCACACGCTCGAGCTCCTCTTCCTCTCGCTGCCTTCTTCTTTCAGCAGCCTCCGCGGCTGTCTTCCGGGATTCAGCAAGAACATCCTCGCTTATAGGATCATCTGAAATGCCAGAATGGGCATCTTTCTTTTGCCTCTTGGCCACAAGGCCACCAACGGCTTCATCATCATCATCTGCGAATACATAATTGGTTCAAAGAAAAGAACTGCAGAGAAGTCAGGATAAAAGGCAAGGAGATGCGACGAAAGTACCTCCTGATTCTTCCTCGCACATCACAACTGTTGCTTCTTCTTCTTCATCACTTGCCTGGGGCTCCTGTCTCTCTTCCTCCTCTTGGTTGAATGGAACGAAAGTCTCAACTGCGAGATCTTTTCGCACTTTGCTGGGCATACTACCCTTGCCTTTGTCCTTGATGGAAAGGGACCTCACTGGGGGAGAAGCTGGAGTACTCCTAGGGGAGGAAATCGTAATTCCCTTTTGCCTAGGTCTCTTCACTCTCGGCGCCGCAGTCGCTGGAGGGGACGGGTCATCTCTAGGAGGAGACGGAGCCGGAGGGTTATCTATCAGCGAGTCAGCAAAAGTATTCATGACTGCGCGAACCCTTGTTTCAACCTCGGCATCCATCCTCCATGCTAGCCGGAACGACTCCCCTTTCCTTCTGGTGGCAACAATGGTGTTCACCAGCGATTTGGAGCGATCACCAGCTGCGAACCTCCGCACATGACACTGAAACAGCACAGAACAAAAAGCATCAGCGCAAGGAAATCAAAATGGCTTAAAGCACACGAAGGAATTGCTTACCTCGGCAAACGCCTTACTATATCTGACGACATGCGTGTCGCCCTTCTTGATTGCGTCGACTTGCTCCTTCAGAATGAAATCGGGGCACAAATGATTCTCGCGGTCCAACAGCGAGTAGCAACCATACTCAGACTCGCTCAAACTGCAATTGGGGCGAAACGAAAAAGAGTTTCTCTTGATCAAGGGGGCCCTTCCTGGCTGCGCCGCCGCCTCCGTCTCAATCCTCGTTTGCTGGGCAGCCCAGTATGCGAGCCAGTTCTGGGAACAACCACCCTTGCGAGTTCCCGCAGGCTGCTCAAAGGGAAGATTGCTCATGAGGACCGTCTTGTACTCCTTTGTCAGCAAACGCTTGTAGCACCCTCTGATAATAGACTGGGGCCAGATCGATGGGGCCACTGCATCAAAACCAAACTGAGGAGAGACCCGAGTGGGGTCAACATCCACTGTAAGCCTTTCATACCTTGGCGCGAGCTCACGAATATGCTCTGCAAGGGCAGGAAGGGAACCTCGCAGACACCAACAAAAAAACTCACGATAGCGCTCGTGGAAATGCGGCCCCTTTTCAAAGAGAAGGTCTTCTGACAAGACCATACCTTTGGAAGGGTATAGCTTTGGAAACCACCGCACATTCTCAACACGTGTGGCATAGGGCCTGGCAGTAAACTCCTTTCGTTTGTCGCATATCAAACTCCAAGTACACTTGGTGTTGCTTGCTCCAAACCATCTCGCTGCCCTTCCGCTGTTGCGCGCTTCCGTCTCGCCTGGGGGACACCACTTATCAAGTGGGAGGGGAGTTGGAGCATAAGACGGGCAGCGCTCGAAAACCCACATTGTCAAAAAGCTGATATTGACAAAGGTCAGAACATCGAGGCGGCCACGCGATTCCCTCATCGCCAGAACCAGCTGATCCAGCCTATAATATAGCGTGCCCAAAACCAAGGGTCCGAGTGCGACTCTCTGGCCAAGAGCGAGCCTCACGGCAAGTGGCATCACATGGTAGAAGACCCCGTCATGGGGGTGACCATCAATCAGATACCTCGACAGCCAAGCACAGAGAAAGGCACAAAGGGTAAAATGATAGCCCTTGCCCTCTACATAATTCTCGGCCTCCGGGTTCTCGCTCAAAAGCTTCTTAGTAATGCTGCTGTTCGCATAGTCTCGGAAGAAGTACTGCAACCACTTGTTCCAGGTATTCTTCGCAGACGTATCCACCAGCTGCCAGTTCGGAAGAGGCTTTGTAGTGGTCCACCGAGTGGAGATTTTCTTTACCTCTGCTAAGCACTCCTCCATCTGCGCGTACAAGGCCATTTCAGCAGATGTCCTCAAGTGACTCAAGGGGTCCACCTCGCCCATGGGGGAAAGCTCATACAGCATTTGAACGTCCTCGAGCGTGGGGGCAGCCTCGAACTCAGCAAAATGAAACGTGTGAGTCGCGGGCGAGTAACGGGACAGAAGGTCTAGAAGCATGGAATGATCCAACTTCACGGCAGCACCCTTCATAGCACGGATAGCAAAGAAAATGCCGGCTTTATCGAGAGTCTCGGCGTGATGATCCAACACGTGGTCGATCCACTCATCCATATAGTCCAATTTCTGGACAAACGCCTGAGTAGAAATCGCAGTGTATGGGAAGTGCCCATTCTCGATCCCCAATCGAACCACATCCTCGGAACCAACCAACTCGAGCAAGGCTGAGTTAACTGGGCGAGTCAGTGTCAACAATCGCTCAACTGGAACAGGATCAGGCATCCTCTTCGCCTTCACCCTCGCATGATAAAAGTCTTTCCCACCCAGAAAGGGGGCTTTTCGCCACAGAGCCTGCGGAAGCTCCGGCATCTCTTCATCTTCCTTGACGGGTCTGGTTACTCTTGTCTTGGCCATTCCTGCGAAAGGGCAAAAAAAAGGGGGGGGGGGGAGAAATACCACACTTCAGTTTGAATTTTGGAATTCGAGATCCATGCAAAGGAAAGCAAACAGTTCCGGTACCGATCTCAGAAATTGGGGAGTTGCAAGATCCAATATTGTTGAAAGATTAAAACGAAGCGGGTTCAAAGATCAAAGCCTCTTCACAAATTTCATGGATTTACAGATTCAACGCAGTTCAAGGCAAAAACTGGTATTTTAAATCAAAAGTAAACGAGGCCAACCTTGTTTCCTTGAAGCTTGCTTGGATATACACAATTGGAGAATACGATTTGCAGTTCTGAACTGGTGATTGATTATCTGGATCTGCTCTCGAAGATCTCCGGGTACCATTCACTTTAAGAGAAAGAAGTGATGCTTTGCAATAATGGGATACAAGGTATTTATCCAAAAGAATGAAGGGTTGCGTCCCTTCAGTAGTCGAATCGCAACCGTCACCGTCGTATCGCGCAATCACAGGACGGGCTGACGTCACGCCTAAAACCCTAAAGGTCAGACGGCACGACTCTAGGGGTTTTAGGTCATAATGACACGCACGGGGGCTGAACTTACCCGTATTTGAATTGGTGCGTGGCGACGACGCGCATGTTGGTTTCCGCGCATGGAAGCCTATACAGCTATGAGCCTTCACGCGCAGAAAGGGGGCTAATGTAGATACTGCTTTCTGACATGACAGATCTTGGCCACGTGGCAGCCATCCAGCACACCATATTGTGCTCCACACACACTGGATCACCAGCCGAGCTGATCCATGTGGGGGCTGCGAGACAGAGCCCTCGCATACCACTGCACGGGACTTGTAGGGACTTAGTGGTTTGGAGGCTAGAGTAAGCCCTGTCGCGTGCGAGCCAAGCCCGCACGCGACCTTTAGTAACTGTTTTGAGAGGTTTATGGCACGAGCTCCATAAAACCGGTCAATCCGGTCAAACCCGGTCAACCTCGTAACGGTTCCGGTACTCGCGCACCACGTGCTCTAACGGTTCCTATATACTCGGACGAACGTGCCGTTATGGTTAAGCTAATTAAGCCGCCATTAATGGGCGCATTAACCACACTACAACGGTCATGTTCTCCAGTATATATATATCGTTAACCTTTCCATACAAAGGAGGACACACTGCCATACGCGGAAGCTCTGCCAAACCTCTGTCTCTCTCTCAGACATTGCTACTGACTTACTCTCTCCCTACACACACCCCTATTCTTCCTGTGCGATCCCTGATCCACTACACACGGTGTACACGGAGGTCTCCCTGCCGGAATCTCTTGTGCACAGAAGGCAAAATCATTATTAATGGACTAAAATTTATGTTTACAATTACCATATACCATTATGTTTTTAAGAAAGTGGTGCCCCTCTTACCTGTGGTGCCATATGTGGCCTAGGCACAAAGCCGGCCCTGGTTCCATTTTCTAGCTTTTTGAAGTCTACTATCTTGAGAGTTTTGCTCTTCTTGTTTAAGGATGTTTGAATGGCGGGAATGATTTAAGGGCCGATGGGATAATGCCTGAGATGGAAGCAACTAAAGTATATTACTATGAAGCTACTGAACTGTGACGAGAAAATCATAGGTTATTATATAAAGTCGGCCAATCGAGGTGAATTCTCAGAAATGCTTTCCTGAAAAATAAATAAAAATGTACATTTGACATTAACTTTATTATGTCTTACTAATGAGCACATGAAAGATGTTTTAATTAGATATATTTAAAAGATGTTTAAGATCTGGTTTTGACCAACGGATTAAATTAGTAATATTGCAGATACTTAAAACACTAATGTTACTAAAGAGATGTATCAATTAGCTGTTACGCCTAGTATAATGGATGGTGGAAGAAAACAGGACTTGAGGCACGATGAACGTTTTCTTTAAGGCATAAATCGCCCCCACTATGCTGCCGGGTTCTGGCGATTCCTCTCCAGGATACAACAAGTCGCGTCGGTTCTACAGCCAGCAATCTACAGAAGTTCTCTAGAATTCTCTAGGAAACTGTGATTGAAACTGATATATGAATCTGCTGTGTGTTTGGCTTATTTATTGTTCACAAAAGAACATGAATGAATGGATGTGTTTGTTCATAACAGTTGTGACTGTTTATAACAACACATCCATTCACCAACTGAAAAATAACCGCCATAACCACCATAAAAAATAAAACGAAAAAAATTTGTTATTTAATTAACTCACGCCACACGCGCACGTGCCACGTCTGCAAAAGTGCCTAAGTGCGCCTACAAAAGCTCCACATTGCGCCTTGCGCGCGCGCGCGTGTGCGAGTTTTAGAGGATAACCACTCTATATAGTAACTCAATTAAATGTCATTAATGGGTTTCCATATATAAAGTGCATAATAACTCTATTTTCTAAGATGTGGGACAAATTTCCTTAAGACTTTACAAGCTATCTTCAACAATCCCCCACTTAGCTTGTAAATTTCATTTCAATCGTGATAGATTTATGCATACAAGAAGGTGTCTCTCGACTTAAACCTCAATTAGCGTAAATACTTCAAACCTCTAATAAAGTATTTGGTGTCCGCAGATTAAACCAAAACTCTGGAATTAGAAGCGGAAGTATCACACACATCAATCTATCCAGTTCCGGTGAGTAATTCACATTTATTTAGCACCTTAAGCCATGTGCTCGATCCTGGATTCATAAACATTTACAAAAGTAAACCTTCAAAACTTTTGTTAGAAGCGGCTAAACTTCTTATGTTTATATAGGTGAAGTTTCATCTTCTTGGTATCTATGCTACCTCGAAGATATGAACTTCATTAAGTGTAGTAACTCACCCTCGTAAATATTATACTGATCATCTAGAATGGGTACGTAAATTATCAGTGTTTTCCCGATCATAATGCAACTTGTTTTTACCCATTAAACCTTGTTTAGCAATTAAGCATAAGGTTGGGTTCCCGCTACATGTGATCGTAAGGTTTTAATCCCATTCCACTGGATGTTTTCCTTACTAAGTCTCTGAAAAGACCCTTAGTAAACGGATCAGCCAAGTTTTCGCTTGACCGAACATAAACTATGGTAATAATACCATCACAGATTAACTGTCTTACATATTCATGTCGGAAGATAATATGTCTAGATTTTCCATTATAAACTTTATTATATGCTCTAGACATTGTAGCTTGACTATCGCAAAACAAAGAAATAGACGGCATCGGTTGTGGACACAACTTTATATCCAATATCAAATTTCTCAGCCATTCTGCTTCTTTGCCTGCAGCCGCTAAGGCAATAAATTCTGACTCCATCGTTGAATGAGAGATACATGTCTGTTTCTTGGAACCCCAAGAGATTGCTCCTCCTCTAATCATAAAGATCCAGCCAGAAGTTGCCTTATTGTCACCCGCGCCAGTTATCCAACTAGCGTCTGTGTAACCCTCTAATACCGTTGGGAACTTATTATAAAATAATCCCAAGTTGGAAGTCCGTTTGAGATAACCGAAAATTCTACCAACAGCTTTCCAATGCATGGCACTAGGATTACTTGTGTATCTTGCGAGTTTACAAACTGCAAAGGAAATATCAGGTCGAGTGCAATGCATTGCATACATCAAACTCCCAATGACACTAGCATACTCTAATTGAGCAATTGCTCTGCCATCATTTTCAGTCAATTTCACCGAAGAATCATAAGGTGAGTTAGCTTCTTTAAATCCTAAATGTTTGAATTTAAGAAGCAACTTCTCTATGTAATGAGATTGACATAAAGCGTAACCCCCTCTATGTTTCTTCACCTTGACACCTAAGATAGTATCAACCTCATTAAGATCCTTCATCTTAAATTGGGAGGTCAAATACTTCTTAGTTTCCGAAATCCCTTCCATGTTAGTCCCAAAAATAAGCATATCGTCCACATATAGACAAATAATAACACCATAACGATCCGTAAATTTTGAATATATGCATTTGTCTGCATGGTTATGCTTAAATCCATGGGATAAAATAACGGCATCGAACTTTTCATGCCATTGTTTCGGTGCCTTCTTTAAACCATACAAGGACTTAACAAGTTTGCAAACCTTCTTTTCGTTATTCGGCATCACGAATCCTTCCGGTTGTTCCATATACACTTCTTCATCTAATTAACCATTTAGGAAGGCGGTTTTAACATCTATTTGGTGTACATGCAAATTAAAAATGGAGGCAAGTGCCATCAACACTCTAATGGATGTTATTCTAGCCACGGGTGCATAGGTATCGAAATAATCGATACCCCCTTTCTGCTTGAAACCCTTTGCTACCAATCTTTCTTTAAAGGTTTGTAGTGACCCATCGGAATTATACTTCCTTCTAAACACCCATTTGCACCCAATAGGTTTTGATCCCGGAGGTAAATCGACTAATGTCCAAGTATTATTTGATAATATCGAGTCCATTTCGTCGTTTATAGCCTCTTTCCAAAAACCTGAATCTCTAGAAGCCATAGCTTCAGAGAATGTTTTTGGATCATCTTCCGTATCGAGTGCAATAGGAATTTTATTCAGGACAGTTTCTCTATCTCCTTCCATAAGAAAGACAAGAGAATCTCGTGAGACAAAATCAGGGCCCAATCCTTTTTCCTTCCGTGCCCTTTGACTTCTCCGAGGAGGTTCAATATCATGAGAAGCCTTTCTCTTATTTCCAAGAGATAGGTCAGGATTCATTGTTGGAGTAGGTTTTGACGAGTTGGAATCATCGATAAATTTATTTTCTATAAATTCTACGTCCCTTGATTCCACTATCACATTGGATTCTAAATCCAATAACCTATATGCCTTTGAGTTTTCGGCATATCCAACAAACACGCTCTTGAGAGCTCTTGGCCCTAGTTTTGTTCTCTTAGGGTCTGTAACGCGATAAAACGCCATGCATCCCCATACCCTAAGGTACTTCAAGATTGGTTTTCTGTCTTTCCATACTTCGTAAGGTGAAACTTTTGATTTACGTGAAGGAATTCTATTATGCAAATAACAGGCGGTAACGCTTCACCCCACAAAGAGGATTTTAATTTTACGTTTAGGAGCATAGAATTGGCCATATCCACTAGCGTCCTATTCTTCCTCTCAGTCAAACTATTTTGTTATGGCGTGTATGGTGCACTAGTTTGATGTACAATACCATGCTCTTCACAAAACGCTGAAAAAATTATGAGGAAAATATTCACAACCTCTATCGCTACGAAGAGTTTTAATTTTCCTTTCCATGAGATTCTCAACTTCAGCCTTATAACACTTAAATTTTTCAAAAGCCTCATCCTTAGTTTTCATCAAATAAACATAGGTATATCTAGAACAATCATCAATAAATGTTATGAAATACCTATTACCACCTCTAGTAACTATGCCATTTAATTCACAAATATCAGAATGCACAAGTTCTAGAAGTTGAGATTTTCTTTCCACACTTGGGAAAGATTTCTTAGTCATTTTCGCTTGTATGCAAATTTCACATTTAGAGTCGTGATTACTAGTGCAAGATATCAAACCATCTTTTCGCATGAATTTCAACGATCTAAAATATAAATGCGCAAAACGAGAATTCCATAAAGAAATAGAGTCAATCATGTAGATAGAACTAGAATTTATTTCATTAATATATAACTTAAACATCCCATTACAAGCATAGCCCTTTCCAACAAACATGCCAGCCTTAGATAAAATTACATTGTCAGCCTCAATCACAGCTTTAAAGCCGTTCTTACAAAGAAGATTAGCCGACACCAAATTCTTCTTAATTTCAGGAACATAGAGAACATTCTGCAGGGTCAACTTCTTCCCGAAAGTGAACTGGATTTGAATATTGCCCTTTACGAGAACCTTGGCCGCATTGTGATTTCCCATAAGAACTTCACGTTCGTTGGGAATCTCTTCATAATGCACAAAAAGCGACCTGTTGTTACAAACATGGACACTAGCACCAGAATCATACCACCAATCATGAGAAGCATCTTCAGACGCCATGTTCAACTCCATAATCATGCCAATATGCATGTCGGAAACCATGGCGACTAATTCAGAAACTGAACTCTCAATGACATTAGCCTGTTTGGAATTTCCGTTGGACTTGTCTTTGGAATTCCCATTCTGAACCTTAGGCTTGTTGCATTCCTTTTTGATATTTCCCTTCTTGTCGCAATTGTAACATTTCATATTCTTCTTGTTCTTCTTGGTAGCACCGTTTGGATTGGAACCGGTTTCATCGAACTTCCTCTTCTTTCCCGCTCTACCTTGGTCATCCACGAAGTTCACTTTAGAACTATAAGGACCTGCCAGGTTTCTTTTCCGGATTTGAGTCTCTTCTTCGATTCGGAGATGTTTCTGAAGTTGTTCAAGGTTGAAGTCTACTGTTGAGTGAAGAAGTTCCTTCATGTATTTATGCCAACTTTCAGGAAGTTTGGCAGTAATACCCCCCACTAACAACTCATCAGGAACAACAATCTTGAGATCTCGAAGTTTATTAGCGAGGATTTGGAATTCGTAAACCTGATCGAGAATGGGAGAACTATCATCCATAGTAAAATCAAAAAATTTCTTAATAAGAAACTTATCTGACCTTGCTTTTCAGCCTTGTATTTTTTCTCCAACGTCTTCCTGATTTTGCTGGGTGACTTCTCTGATGTGAATAGATCGTATAAACGATCCGACAGTGTGTTGAGAATGTTTCCTCTGCAAACCAGTTCGTCCTCCTCCGTCTTCGTTTGCTGCGCCTTTAATTCGTCAGTGTCGTCGTCCTTTGGTTCTGGTATTGGCTGCAAATTTTCGTCCAGAACGTATGCCACCTTCAATGCAGTGAGTAGAAACATCAACTTGTCTTGCCAACGGGTGAAATTGGTTCCATCAAACCGGTCCAGTTTGACGAAGTCTTGATTCATTATCTTGAAAGTTGCAGTCTTTCCTCCACTCTCCATTGTTGTACGATTTATCCCTTAAAATTGTTACGCCGAGTATAATGGATGGTGGAAGAAAACAGGACTTGAGGCACGATGAGCGTTTTCTTTAAGGGATAAATCGCCCCCACTATGCTGCCTGGTTCTTGCGATTCCCCTCCAGGATACAACAAGTCGCGTCGGTTCTACAGCCAGCAATCTGCAGAAGTTCTCTATAATTCTCTGTGAAAGTGGGATTGAAACTGATATATGAATCTGCTGGGTGTTTGGCTTATTTATAGTTCACGAAAGAACATGAATGAATGGATGTGTTTGTTCATAACGGTTGTGACTGTTTATAACAACACATCCTTTCACCAACCGAAAAATAACCGCCATAACCACCAGAAAAAATAAAACGAAAAAAAGTTATTATTTAATTAACTCACGCCACACGCGCACGTGCCACGTCTGCCAAAGTGCCTAAGTGCGCCTACAAAAGCTCCACATTGCGCCTTGCGCGCGCGCGCTTGTGCGAGTTTTAGAGGATAACCACTCTATATAGTAACTCAATTAAATGTCATTAATGGGTTTCCATATATAAAGTGCATAATAACTCTATATTCTAAGATGTGGGACAAATTTCCTTAAGACTTTACAAGCTATCTTCAACATTAGTAATATTGCAGATACTGCTTGCCGTTTAGTCCAAACCCTTCCATGGACAGGAAAGGCATATTGTTGGTAACTGTATCTCAGAAATTATACCATAAGCCCTTATTTTTTTCCTATCGTGCAGACAGAGATAGTAAACAAGAAAAGAAAATTTACCAAGATAATAAATTTTGAAAGCTAGAAAATTGCATGGAAGATCACACACAACAAGTAATTGGCTTTATTCGGGTCTTAATTTTTTTTTTATTATTACGCAAAAGTGTTATTTACTTCTTTTTTTAGGGTAAAAATTGAATTCTCATAAAAAGAGAGAGATCCCGTACATCATCCGCTAAGACAGTTGTAGCCCGATTGGGAATACGCGTACACAAGCTAAGTTGCTGAACTTCTAGAGATCTATTAGCGAATAGGTATGCTGCTTTGCACATCGAGTTCTTCAAAAGCCTTCCCTAGATTCACGCACCTCCTCAAGATTGCAGCTATTTCTTCATCTTCTTCGTTTTCGCTTCGGTTGCTCCGCCATTTCCTCACGAGCTCCACTCCTACCAAGAAACCATATTCTAGAATCATCCGTTTACACTTCGCGGAGATTGCCATTTCTAATCCTTTCTCCATACCTAGAAGCTCCAACACCAGTGGCGATGGCCGACAAACAGTATCTCTGCCTTTCAAAACGTCCAGCAACAAAAACCCCTTATGAATCACGAAGTATGCACCCAGATCCAGCTATTGATTGCTCTGTTTGACGAGCAATGTCCGTGTTCATCTTCGTCCATCCACCCGGAAGCCGCTGCCAACACCTCGGTGATGCGCCATCTTCGTCTACTCTCTGTTCGACCTCCCTAAGAATATTCAATTCAGATAAGTGAAATTCAACATTTCTAACTACCTCTTCCACTGTGTATTTTGAATCTCTGAATCTTAACTCATTGTGTTTAACCCACATGCACCAGACTATAATAACCCACTTGGATCTGACCTCTGCAAAGGCGTTGGTGAAGATTTCTTCGATCCATTCTATAACCGTATGCTTCCTTGTTTTTCTGTAGGCTTCACACAAACACTGGTCCCATATTGCAATTGCAAACGGGCACCGGCAAAAGAAATGATCCATCGATTCCACACCCACTTCGCACCCGCAACAGTCGATTGGGATCGGCACACCTCTACCTCTAAGTTTTGTGGAAAACGGTAATGAATCATTCCACCTCCTCCAAACCGGCATTAGAATCTTTCTCGGTATCTTTAGCCTCCAAATATTTTTGAGAAATTCCTGTCTCAGACCCGTGGAGGTTTCTAACATTGGATTTGTCTCTTTTCTCTGTAGATTATGTCCCGTGGCTGTGGTGTACCGTCCCATCGGATCAGCTCCCCACTTGCAGCTATCTTCTACGTCCGCCTGAAATTGGGTTTGGAGCACGTCTGGGATTTCAACCTCCCACAGGTATGTTCTTAGCTTATTTTCATGCCAGTTCCCATTGTGAATGCACTGAGATACCTTTAGTGTCGCACAATCCGTATTAGGAGTGATTACCCTTGCAGTTTGGTCTCTGTTCACCCATCTATCTTTGTAGAAGTTGATATTGTTTCCGTTACCCACCTTCCATTCAAGGCCCTTTTTTAGAAAATCCCTACCAGCTAGAATTCCTCTAAAAGCTTAAGAAATTCGGGACTTTGGTTTAAAGTGCAAAAAATCCCCCTCCCTTAAATATTTTTCTTTTAATATCAGGCTTAACAGGTTGTTGGGTTTCTTCATAACTCTCCGCGCCTTCTTTGCAAGGAGTGCAATGTTGAAGCTTTGGAAGTCCTTGTAACCGAGGCCACCATCTTCTTTTCCTTGTTTCAGTTTCTCCCACCAAAACTGAAAAAAAGTGTATCCCCCCACCAAAACTGCCTTATGACCTTCTCAATATCTTTGCATATATTTACCGGTAGTAAAAAAAGCTCATAGCATAGTTTGGCATGGCTTGTGCAATTGCTTTAATTAAAATTCCTTACCTGCTGCTGAGAGCGTCTTTTCCTTCCATCTCTTCAACTTTGCAATGATACACTCTATTATCTTCTGGAAAATAACCCTCTTGGTTTATCCAAATTTTGTAGGGAGCCGAAGGTAATTTTCGTGGCTGCCAACCACAGGGATGCCGCAGAGGGTGCTAAGCTTGTTCCCTCTTTCCTCACTGAAATTAGGCGAAAGGACCATGGAAGATTTTTGGGGATTAAGTTTTTGACCGGATGCAGCCTCGTAGACCTGTAAAAGATGTAATAAATTAATTAGCTCTTCAGTTTTAGCCTTAGTGAAAATCAGACTGTTATCCGCGATATTGGTGGTCCACTCCTTAAGGCACGAGCTCCCGAAAGAAGTCCAGATTTTACCATCTTCGTCAGGTTGCAGTACAGGATTTCACTAACCAATAGAAAAAGATACGGCGATAAGGTTCAACCTTGTCGCAATCCCTTACTAGGTACGATCTTCTCATGCACACGTTCAGTATCACGATGTATGATGTTGTCGTAATGCAATTCATTACAAGTTGGATCCAACGGTATCCAAAACGCATGCGTTCCATGACAGGCCTTAGGAAGTCCCATTCGACCAGATCGTAAGCTTTACTCATATCAAGTTTAATAGCTGCCGTTCCGACCTTCCCCTTCTTCATATTCATAGAATTGATTAATTCAGAAGCTGCTAAAATGTTATCAGAAATAAGGCGTCTTGGCACGAACGTGCTTTGATTTTCCGAAATCAGCTCCCCAAGAATCAACTTTAATCTATTCGCTAGAGACTTTGTAAAAATTTTGTACACCGTGGAGCACAATGAAAATGGTCTGAGATATGATACCTTGCGTACCTGCTTGACTTTCGGGATAAGCGCAAGCAAAGTATGATTATATGAACTGACATCTCCTCCTTCGTTGAGAATATGTAAACATGCTTTTGTAACTTCTTCCCCAACTTGAGGCCACATTTTCTGAAAAAATAGGGCTGGGAACCCGTCCGGTCCCGGCGTTTTTTGCGCTGGCATCTCTTTCAAAGCCTCCTCAATATCTTTTGTCGTAAAAGGCTGATCCATCATCATTCTTTGCTCAAGACTGACCAGCTCTTCAATGGGTCCCATAAGGAGTTCCATGGTCGCCCTTTGTGGATCTGTCGTGGCAAATATTTCTTTAAAATAATGTTCAACAATGACTTTTACCTCATCTGGGTCGTACGCTGTCATCTTCCAGTCCATTGATTGAGTTACGCCCTCTTCGGATTGAGGCTCTCCTATGAAAAACCTTGGCGTTTTGATCCCTTTTTTCAGCCACATATCTCTTGATCGTTGCCGCCACATAATCTCCTCCTTCCGGAGGAGTAGAGAAATCTTCTCCTTCACTTCCCTGCGGCTTCTTAGATTTTCTTCAGTTTGGTCGTGAGCCCCTAACACTTCCAGTTGCTGCCATAGTTGCTTGATCTGGTTACGCACACTCCCGAAAGATTCTTTGTCTCACTTGTGCGCGCAACTCTCCCACCAGGTTGTTTAGTTTTTCTGTTATCAGGCCGCCACAAGCAGACCATTTTTCTGCAAGCAACTCGGAACATTCTTGGTTATCAAACCACATGGCTTCAAAGTGAACCCTGCTTGCATATTGCTGTTTCCAAACCATACTCTTCCCTACTAAGACTTTGACCGGAGAGTGGTCAGAAGTCTCAGAGACGATATGGTTTATCCTAGCTCTTCCAAACTATTCGATCCAACTGTCCGAGACAAGACACCTATCAATCCTCTCCCAAACCGCTTTATCATTCGGTTGATTATTTGACCATGTGAAATGATTCCCCGAGAAGCCTAGGTCTCGCAGCTGCAGCCTTTGAATAACTCTGCGAAAGTCTTCGATTTGTCTAAGGGTGACTACTCTTCCACCCTCATTTTTGATGTTCGAACAAATCGCATTAAATTCACCAATAACTAGCCACGACTGGTTTCTTGGTCTCAATCGGGTGAGAAATTTCCATGAGTGTCGTCGTTCTCTACGCACTAGGTCCCCATAAAATCCACTGAAGACCCTACTTCCGTCTGAGTCCCCCATTGCAACCGTCCCTTTGATGAAATTATTTTAGTAGTGGATTAGAGTAAAGTCCACCTCCTTATCCCACATAAGAGCCTAACCCCCTCTCCTGTCATCACAATCAACAAACAAACTGTTTTCATACCCGTACCCGTTTTTAACATACTCCATCTCACTTGCATACAGCCTGGTTTCCATCAGGAACACCAGATTGGGCTTCTGTCTCCTCACTAAGTCGCGAAGAGATGTAACGTTACGGGGATTCCCAAGCCCCCGCATGTTACAACTTTGGAGATCCATTGTGCCTGGCGACGCTGCTCAACTGCCGTCGTCAATCTCGCTCTAGGGTCTACCTTGGCACCCTCCTACGTGTTCGGAATCCGATTGCTGGAAACCTGGGTGTTGTTTCATTACCACTCGGCCTATTTTTTCCGAGTAGGCTGCTGACTTTCGCTCGTCACGAGGGGTAGTAGCCGTACCCAGGGTCTTTCTTTTGGTCTTAGGCTTCCTCGGGGTCGTGTTGTTTGTCTGCTGGTGTGCGGCCTTCCTCCTTCTCTTCTGCTGTTCATCTCCTATGGTTTCTTTCCCCTTCTAACTTATTGCTTCCCTCTGTGTCTGATTACCAATTTCAACCCCTCGGGGGTTATCCCAAATCTTGATCCCCTTACTGCTCTGTGCATCAACGTCCGAAGTGTGGGTGTCTGTGTCCATATCAGATTTATCCCAGTTACTTGTGGTTTCTGTACCAGTTGGGTCCCCCGAAAGAGATCCAAATTCTGCATTCTTCATGTCTTCAGTCCCCCTCCTGATATGTGGCACTTCCTTTCTTCGGCATCTTCTTTCATGGCGGTGGCTTGAACGTAATCCAGTGACCATAGCCCTGAACTTCAACAAGTTTCTCGTCGTCCGACTACAATTTTCTCCCTTAGCTATAATGATCAATTCTTCCACACCATCCACACACATGGGGCTATCTCTCATACCTGAAATCTATCTATATTTTTTCGTCGACCACCTTGATGTATCGACCCCTTCGGAGAGGCTTTCTTATGTCTCGCCGAGCCCTGACACGTATGCATGTAGTCACCTCCTTCTCCCGACAAAATAAGCTTATAGAGTCAAGAACCGTCCCCCACGTACTAATTGCCATCCGTACATCTTCCACCTTAAGTAGTATGGTAGGCAGGTTGCAAATTTGAACCCAGATCTCGATGAAAGCGAACTCCACCTTAGAAACCGTTGGTTTGTACTCCCACTGCTGTAACAGTATAATATTGGAGTCAAAGATCCAAGGACCTCCTGCTAACACTCTATCCTTTGATTCCCTACTCGGGAAACTCAGAATAAAGAGGTTTGGCTTGGTCTCATTTAAAACGTTCCGAATCCCGTCGATCCAAATCTTTGAGAACAATCATTTGTGGCCCATACGTTCATATGATCAGGCAGAACAAAGGATCCAATCAGGCAGTGGCGGAACCCTTCAATCGCCTTTATGCATCTCTCCCTGTCATATTCCAACACATCTTCTTCCTCCTCGATCGTGAGCATGCCAAACCTCCTCCCCATGTTGCCGATCTGATCACAGCTATCTGGTATACCGGAGAGATCCGCCGCCCCTGATTGCACCATGGCTTGGCCATTGTTCTCCTTCGATGGCTCCGACAATGTCGGACTAGGTTAGACTAGCAAAACTTACGTTCTAGATAATTGAAATAAATTTCACCAGTAACGACACCCTGTTATTTACTTCTTTAGAAATTAATATTCTTGTTTACATTTGGGACGTCAGAGTTCAATAGTGATTTGTATATTTTATGGACATGGTAACAGCCTAACAGGGTCACTTGCGCTTGGCTTACTTTTATTTGTGAGGTTTCCTTGGTCTTCTCTGTTTTCGAGATTCTAATTATATTTTTCTACACCAAAAAGAGGACATTAAATTTTCATTGGGTCATATGTTACCCCACACTACATATCTAGCCATAAATTTAATGTCAGAGAAGTACTTTGAGAAATTCGTTGAGATTGTACATTGTGTCTCAGTTGGTCTAACTAAGTTGCTTGAAGGGTTAGGGACTTTGGGTTGAATGTTCAAGCAAGTATAAGTATTAGTCTCGGGTAGTAAGCGCGGCCCTGAATATGGAGGTACTGTGCCATCAGAAAGTTGAGGCTTGGCTAATCTAAGACTTTACAATCTTTGTGTATCTTAGTCCCTTGGATGTTGTACCTAATCGATGACTGGACACTAGTAGAAGAAAAAGAGGGAGACCCCTGGGGTAACTCCCTCTTATGCTGCTACTCCTCTGACGCATCTTTCCACTGTCTCTGGTTAACTCCGGTTTTGTTGCAATTTGGTCCTTTCTAAGTACGACCGAAGTCTCTGTATCAACATACAGTAACAAGCCTAGGTTAAGTTCCCTTTTGTTGCAACTTGGTCCTTTCTAAGTACGACCGAAGTCTCTGTATCAACATACGGTAACAAGCCTTATGCTGCCTCTAATAGGTCACGTTGGTTAAATACGTGGTGTTTGCATCCACATTTCAGGAATATTCCTTTTCTAGGGTAGCTTGCCAAACAACCAAGAAGCTTAATCACCATATTGAAGTGTCAATGCCTTATCTGAGTTCACCCATCATAAAAACTTTATGCTTTTGGTTGTTCTTGCTTAGGTACGTAATGTAGCAGATCCACACTTTTGTTTTATGTGCCCTCTATCTGGGCAATGTCCTTTCCTTTTTTGTTTGAGAAATTCCATTTTTCGCAAAGAAAAGATCTAGATATGCGATGTGTGACGTAGTCTCCACAAATTATGCTTTGTTATGAACGAGGGTAACTCTGCAATTATGGTTTTCCTCCACCATGCCACCAAGGGTGGGCAACATTGCAATATCAGACAACTTGATTGACTTGTCAGGTGCATAGGACAAGCATGGACACGTGTTGTGCCTAGGGATGGCAATCGGGTTGGTTTGAGGATGTTTTTACAAACCTGACCCTACCCGGATCATAACCCGAGTATGCCAGATATTTTTACACCCGTACCCGCCCATTACCTTAAAAATTGATACCGGCTTCTACTGGGACCCACCGGACCCGAGTACACAAAGAAAACCAGAATCCTACCTAGAGAGATTGCCTGACATTTGAGCAAAACAAAACCTAGTATTTGTAGAACAAAACAGAAGAATTAAATCTGTGATTAGTCCACAAATAAAGGCGAAGAATTTTAATCTCGAAGAACTTAGATCAGTCTCATCAATACAGAGAAAGGACCTCAATGGTGTTGACCACTTTGCATTCCCCCAGTTATGATGCAAGTAAGAAATTCATATCTCGAATGGGCCCTTCATTCTCATCCACGAAGCCAGCCCAACGTCTGTTCGCTGCCGCAAGAAGCGACTTAGGACATCCCTGGAGTCGACTTTTTGTACAATGAATCAATATTCACCCGAGTTGTTGGAGATATCATTGTCTTGGACCTCACGCCAGTGATCTTCAGTCGCCGTTGGAAACGAAGAGAGAGAGATGGTGAAGATGAAGTGAATGGAGGGGAAAGGGAAAGATGATGTAGATGTGTGTGAAAACAATTAGAGATGGGGTTACTTGAAGATAGAGTCAAGTCAAAACTCGAGCATCACAGTTGTATCCATTACCCAATAAAGGCAACCCATTCTGGTAATTATGGGGCATTCCGGGTGTACCTTCCCAGATAGAGTTTTTGACGCACCCAACCCGTATGAACCCATAACTAAACATGCCTTATTTATAACCGAACGGGTCGGGGTAGGGCAGGACCTGATTTTTCCAGCCCGAACTGCCATCCCTTGTTGTGCCATGTGCTCAACAATGGAAAATGACTTGCTTGCATTATGTGACAAGTAATGACTCAATAATGGAAGCTTCCATGCTAATGCATGCATGAACTACTTGGGAATTTATTGTGGCAGTACTCTGAGGGCCTAATCTGCCTCGCGAATAGCAATTTGAATAGACGAAGATATTTTCCCTTGTAAAAGCAATTTGAATCCTGGGAGTAAGAAACATTAACCTTGAGGCGGAGTCGCGTGTTCACGTTTCGTACTTCTCTGACATTAAACATAGCAAATAATTTACCTCTATAACATTCGGCTATTTGCCGCTTCCTTCTCGACTTGGACAACATCGGTATTCTAAGATCAGGAATTCACTTGTAGATACGTCCACATAAGTAGTAAAAGCATGGAAGCAGACTTAGTTACTCGAGATTTCATCTTAGATCTTTCGATCCACTTTATACACAATAAATTTCAAATCTGAAGGCATTTTTAACATGTCAATTCTGCAAATATGGGATGCATCTAAAGATCCAGAATTTAGTATCAGTTTATAGAGGAGGGAAATTCTGTAGACGATGGGAGAATCTGGCTAAATAGATGCAGAGCTTCCAGCAATCCAAAGGAGAGTTGATGTTGTGTTCGTTTTAATGGATCTACACAAATGATCCATCACGGCGGACATCAGCAATGACGCCGCTGCCGACGCTTCAGTGGCGTCCATTCGCTTTCACAGGAATTGAGACTTCAAATCACACCACCTCTCTCTATAAGTTTGGGTCGGATTTCTAGAGTACTAGTCTCAGTGAACCCTATTGTTCTATGGTGCTACTTAATATAGTTATTTTCTCATTTTAGACCCATAGTTTTATACAATTTTCAGTTTTATCCTAACTGAACGTGTTGGATGGAAAAAATCCCCCGTTGTTGACAGCCACATCTTTCGAAACTGGGGAGGGTAATAAAGACAGTTTTGAAATAGTTTAAGTAAACTGGGGGTAGACATTAAGGAATTAAGCCATACTATGACTCCACTGAACTGTGATCAGTGAATCACGGGTTGATATATAAGTTCAACCGATGAAGGTGGATTCTTATAAAGCTTACAAATGTCCACACCCATACTGGGTTTTAACTTTTACTGTGGGTTGAGAACTACTTCGGTGCTACCAACATGGCATCGAGTACAAACTTATCTTTCGAAGTCGAGATACCCACAACAAAATTTACCGATGCCTTCTTCTGGCACTCCCTCTTCCAATGACCATTCTCCTTACATAGAGCACACACGTCACTTCATAGTAAAAAACCACTCTTGTTCTTCCTCCTATAATAACCCCTTTTGGACACCATCAACACACTCGAAACCGGAATGTCACACTCCTCATACACAGCCTTATGTCACATATTCCTTCTGTGAAGAGCCAATCTTACCTCTTCAAGAGTCAGAGTCTCTTTTCCTCAACAAGTAGACTGCACGGACTCCTCATAAGACAGTGGCGGCGACACGAAGAAAATCAGTATGACACCTACATAACTTATCTGCTCAGTATTATTCCTTAACTCAAGCAATATAGTATTAGGACGACCCAAGTGATCTCTTAGATCCGTACCTTCCCCCATCCGTAGACCAAAAAATTGCTTATTCAACATCAACTTGTTGGTGAATGACTTCTTCTGGTAAAGAATCTCAAACTTATTCCATAGTTCTTCAGTCGTCCTTTGATCAGCGACCTTCATGATCACACCTTTCACCAAACAAAACTTCATCAAGCACGCTCTCTGCTCCATTGTCTTATACTCCTTGGTGATTTTAAATCCCCCCCTCTCCTTGTTTGTCGTCAATGGCAACCACATGCATTGTTGCTTCAACAAAGCATAAACCTGTTGGTGTGGGGTCCACCGCATATGGTGAACGCGCCACACCGGATACGTTCTCAAGTAATGAAAGAAATAAAAAAAGGAATTTAAAATGGCTCCAGCATACACCCGCTGATGTATGAGTGTTTGCATGTGTGGAGTGTTTGCATGTGTGTGGTGTTGGTGAGTCCATGTGGACCAATGGTGTGTGTTTTTGCCTCACCAATTAGTGAGTGTGGGCTGTCACAAAACAGCAGAGAGTCAGAGGAAACAATGGAGAGAAACGGGAAGAGAAGGGAGAGGTGTATTCCTGGGTTTATTAAGGTCCGACCACCGCTCTTCCTGGAGTAATCCAACGGTGCATTTTGTTCGGACTGAGCTTAAAGTTTAGGAGCTTGCTCCTGAGTAGGTATGTCAACTATCTACTGGTTGGATTTTGATTTGAAGCTCTTTAAATTTGCTTTCTCAGTTTAACCTAGTTTGTTATCTAGATGATATATGTAAGTAAATAACGGTCTTTTCTTGTTGCTTGGTTGATCCTCGAGCTTTCTAGAGATGTATGAGAGTTGATCCCACTATTGGATTGATTATAGTGGAAGATTTGAGTCGAGAGTGGCTCCGCGGTTTTTGCCAATTTTTGTGGTTTTCACGTTAAAATTGGTTTTGTCTCGTTTTTGCTTATTGTCTTCAATTGCAATGGTGTTTCTCTCCGTTTAGTTTCTCGTTATTGTGGGTATAGTTGAAATCTTTGGGTTATTTTCTTCTGCTACCACTTGGTTGTGTTGTCGGGTTTTTGAGCCCGGATTCCCCAACAAGTGGTATTGGAGCCTGGTTCTTTGTTGTTGGCTCGGGTTGGTTTGTTGGCTAAAATGGATGAGCATAGTCTTGGTGGGAAGATGATCAAGTTGACAACGGCAAATTACTCGATTTGGAAACCGAGGATGGAGGATTTGCTATTCTGTAAGGATTTGTATGATCCTGTCGAGGGTGATTTTCGAAGCCGGCCACTATGACAGACAAGGCATGGGACACATTGCATAGGAAGACTCTGTCCACTATCAGATAGTGGATTACCCAAAGCGTTTTTCACAATGTCGCCAAAAAACAAGAGCGGATGTTTTGTGATAAAAGCTTGAGTCTTTGTATGAGAGACAAACAGCTCAGAACAAGATGCACCTTATGAAGCGGCTTATGAATTTGAGGTACATGGATGGCCTGAGTGTGTCTGAGCATATGAGCATGTTTCAGGAGCTCATGAATCAGCTAACGGCGATGCAGATTGTGTTTGATGATGAGATTCAGGCGTTGTTCCTTCTCAGTAGCTTGCCGGATAGTTGGGAAACTTTGACAGTGGCTCTCAACAATTCAGCTCCAGATGGAAAGTTGACCAATGACATGGTCAAGGATAGCTTACTCAATGAAGAAGCTAGACGGTCCAAGTCAGGCATGAACTCGGAGGCTGTGGCACTAGTGTTAGAAAAGAAACATGATAGAGGGAGAATTCACAGCAGGGGGCCAAAGAAAAACAGGAACCACTCGAGAGGCCAGTCGAGTGATTGGAAGAAAAGTGTGAAATGCTACCATTTTTGAGGTATTGGACATACGAAGAAAGCGTGAAGGAAGCTGAAGAACAAGGGACATAAAGGATAAAAAAACAGAATGAGAAGACAGTTGCGACAATAAATAAGGAGACTACTCTCATTTTCTGTGAGGAGAATGTCGTGAGTATAGCTTGTCAGAGCAGCAGTGGGGTTATTGACAGCAGGGCTTCCATTCATGTTACCTCCAAGACGGAGTTCTTCTCATCTTACCGACCAGGTGAGTATGGTGTGGTCAAGATGGGGAATGACCGTGTGTCAAAGATAATTAGCATGGGTGATGTTTTCTTGGAGACTAATACTGGAAGCAAGCTTGTTCTCAAGGATATCAGACATGTTCCATATATTCGGCTGAATTTGATTTTTGAAGGGAAGCCTGATGAAGACGGGCATTGCAATCATTTCGGTGACGGGAAATGGAAACTTACTCGGGGCTCGTTGGTTGTTGCTAGAGGAATGAAAGAGTGCTCACTGTATGTGATGCACGCGAAGCTTACCAGTCCAGTGGTAAATGCAGTTGATGATTTCTCTACAAAGTTGTGGCACAAGAGGCTGGGTGACATGAGTCAGCAAGGACTGGATGTCCTAACCAAGCGAGAGCATCTCCATGGCATTAAAGGTAATCCTTTGAAGCATTGTACTCGTTATTTAGCTGGAAAGCAACACAGGTTGAGTTTTCAGCATTCTTATGCTTCTAGAAAGTCTGCTATTCTAGAACTGGTACATTCTGATGTTTGTCGTCCAATGAATACAAGAACACTTGGTGATGCGAGATACTTTGTCACTTTAATTGATGATCATTCAAGGAAAGTATGGGCATACACTCTTCGGAGTAAAGACCAAGTGGCTGATGTGTTTAAGAAGTTTCATGCTAGTGTTGAGAGGGAAACATGAAAGCCATTGAAGTGCATCAGGACTGACAGTGGTGGTGAATAAAAGGGTTCTTTCCACTGGTATTGCAGGAACCATGGGATTAAGCATCAGAAGACACCTCCAAATACCAACAACATAATGGTGTATCAGAGAGGATGAACACGACCATGATTGAGAAGATCAAATGTATGTTGTCACAGGCAAAGCTGCCAAGAACCTTTTGGGGTGAGACGATGAGAACAGCTAGAGCTGGCAAAGTGAACCCGCACCCGCCAACCCGCCCGTTTCCGCGACATTTAAACGGGTTCGGGTCGAATTTGTTTTGTTAAATGAGTTAGGCGGGTGTGCCCACTTAACCCGGAAGAGTTCCACGGGTTACGCGGGTGTGCCGATCAACCCGTCTAAATCACTCCCGGATCATATTTTTCTGCAGGAGACGCCAAAATTGCTGCTTGTTTGCCTCAAGGGGTCGAAGCTGGGTTCTACCAGTGAGAGCTCCGGAGGAGCTGATTGCTTGATCTGCGATTCGCCTGCTGCAAAGGCTTCACAGGGGGGTTCTGTTGTACAGAACGCTGGAGAATGAGAAAAAGAAGACTCTTTGACGACGGCGGGTTCGCCGACGGAGTCACGGAGGGCGATTTTTTGGGAGCAGAGGCATCGGCGGCAATTGAGAAGAGCATGATAATAAAGGTGGTGACGATCAGGGAGATCGCCAAAGTGAAGATGAGTTCATCAATGAGACTCATAGTTTTAGAAAAACAGAGAGAGGCAGAGAATGACAGAGTATGCGGTGGAGGAGGTGGAGTTGGAGGTGTAGGTGGGGAAATTAATGGGACAGTAAATTTTTCTTTTTATTCATAAAAAAAAATAAATTTTTCTTTTTCAAATATTTATTTTTAAGAAAATAATAATTTACAAAGGTGGACCCACGATCGTATTCTGCAGTGGAAAACAAAATCCCTGTTCTTGTTTTGTCAAATTCAGCTCCCGTATTTAGTTGATAGTATACGGGTAGTAAACGGGTCGTAAGTGGGTTAGCGGGTTACATTGACCCATTTATGACCCGTCCAAGGACACCCAAATGTTTAAACGGTTAGAGCGGGTTTGACCCGTTTAAAAGTAAACCCATTTATAAACGGGTTAAATCCGTCCAACCCGCCCGTTTGACACCTCTAAGAACAGCTGTGAATTTGATCAATATCTCTCCTTCAGTTCTTTTGAAGATAGATATACCTGACAGAGTATGGACAGGTAAAGATGTGTCTTACGATCACTTGAGAGTGTTTGTGTGTCGGCCATTTGTACATGTCCCGAAAGATGAAAGATCAAATATTGACGACAAATCCAAGCAGTGTATCATTCTAGGTTATGGCCATGCAGAGTTTGGGTACCTGTTATGGGATCCAGTTACCAAGAAGATTTTCAGGAGCCGAGATGTTGTATTTCTCGAATATCGAACTATTGAGGATATTGATAGATATGATAAGCCTCAAGCTGATGGTGATGATTTGGTGCACATGAGTCCGGTTCCTACTCCAACTGAGCATGGCGATGAGATAGTGCATGACGATACGGGTGATGCAGGTGATGTTGATCCACCTTCAGTTGATGATCAGGAGGATGCACAGGATGAGGTGTTACCTCCAGAGCCACTAGCTCCAGCTGTTACAGAGTTGAGGAGATCTAGCAGAGATCTGCAACGCTATCAGAAGTATTCTCCGTCTGAGTATGTGACACTCTCGGATGAGGGGGAGCCTGAGAGGTATGATGAGGCCATGACAGTTGACAAGAAAGAGAAGTGGCTGAAAGCCATGGAATCTGAGTTGCGGTCCTTACATGAGAACAACACCTATGAGTTGGTGGAGTTGCATAAGGGTAAGAGAGCACTCAAGAACATATGGGTCTACAGGTTGAAGTCTGAGAATTCAGAACCCAGGTATAAAGAAAGATTAGTGTGAAAGGGTTTGACAGAAGAAAGAAGTAGACTACAAGGAGATATTCTCACCAGTGGTGAAAATGTCGTCTATCCGGGTTGTTCTAGGTATAGCTGCCAGCAGAGACGGGGAGATTGAGCAGCTTCAAGTCAAGACTACGTTCCTTCATGGTGATTTGGAGGAGGAGATATACATGGAACAGCTGGAGGGTTTCAGAGTTCAGGGAAAGGAGAATCTGGTGTGCAAGCTGAAGAAGAGTCTGTATGGCTTGAAGCAGGCCCCGCGAAAGTGGTATAGGAAGTTTGAATCATTAATGGGCGAGCACTGATATAAGAAGACAACTTCAGATCATTGTGTGTTTGTGAAGAATCTCTGACGGTGATTCGATCATTCTTCTTCTGTATGTCGATGACATGTTGATCGTTGTTCGTGATGCCAACAAGATTGCGAGGTTGAAGAAGGAGTTGGGAAAATCCTTTGCTATGAAGGATTTGGGGTCCGTAGAGCAAATTCAAGGTATGAGAATTTCGCGAGACAGGAAAGCCAAGAGGCTTTGGTTATCTCAGGAGTCCTACATTGAGAAGGTCTTGAAGAGGTTCAATATGGACCAGGCGAAGCCAGTTAGTACACCTCTTGCTGGTCACTTCAAGTTGAGCTTAAAGCATAGTCCCGTGACAGAGGCAGAGAAGGAAGACATGATGTCGGTTCTGTATGCTTCTGCGGTGGGAAGTTTGATGTATGCCATGGTGTGTACGAGGCCGTACATAGCTCATGCGGTTGGCGTTTTCATCCGGTTTCTTTCCAATCCTAGTAGAGAGCATTGGTCTGCGGTTAAATGGATATTCAACTATCTCAGGGGTACTTCTCAGTTGTGTATTTGCTTTGGAAATGATGATCCAACTATTGTTAGTTTCACGGATGCTGACATCGCTGGGGATATTGATTCGAGGAAGTCTACATCTGGATATCTGAACACTTTTGCAGGGGGAGCAGTGTCGTGGCAGTCTAGGTTGCAGAAATGTGTTGCAATGTCTGCTACTGAGGTTGAGTTTATTGAAGCTACAGAGGGTTGCAAAGAGTTGCTTCAGATGAAGAAGCTGTCACAACAGCTGGGGTTGAAGCTGTTGGAATAGATGCCCTAAAGGCAATCTATATTTAGTATCAACAATGTTTTGGCTAGAATATTCATTTATTATTTATTGTGATATTCAATATATTGAAATCCTTAGATACAATGTGTTGTTTATCTTAAATATTCCTATTCCATTATATTGGTTAACAGAACGATCAAATATAGACTAGTATATGTGTAGATTGATATGAAGATATCAAGTCTAACACATGGGTATGCATTAGGAGTAATGGCATACTGGATTGACCCATGACAAGAATGATACATTAGATTATGTTAAATTCACAATCGCTTCTCGTAGTGCTAATATAATTGCAATCCTTAGACTTGAAGTCTTTAGATACTCTAGTTGTGGAATATCATGCTTTGATGTTATCCAACGTTGCGCCTTAACCGGGAAACTATAAAGATAGCTATCGGGCATGATAGGAAGCAAGCTTAGAGATCGTAGTGATGTAGAGAGGACTTTTCCCTCCCACATAATGAGAGAAAACATCCATGGTCCACTCGAGGGATGGTGCTTATTGAATGTCTGGCCAGACTTAGATAAATCAATATGGAGATATTAATGTTATCTGTTTGCATAAGCATATTCCCAGGATCGAGGAACTATGGATTGGATATGCGAGTGTGACTATTTATGTCTCGTGTCCATTCCTGATATGGAGAATAAGGGATAGTGCAATATGTGATATTGAGCACAAAGGTTTGTCAGGATCACTGACTTAATTCTATTAGTTGGGTTGCATGGATGTGTTGCTAGACACCGCTCCATGTTAGTAATTAGTTACTACCAACTAAGTAGAAACCTATGGGGTCAAACGTCTAATAGAGTTGAACTAGATTTGGGATTAATTAATGTGATTAATTAAATAGAAGGATCACTTTGCAACACCTTGAAAACTTAGTATGACTAATATGCAAGGAAGGGACTAATCCAAGTTCATGTAGAACTAGGAAGGGCCTTTATGTAGTTAACAAGGAGTTGTTAGACTATATAAAGGATGCTCTAGCTTCCTTCCAACAACTAATGCTCATAACACAAGTGAGTGGGAGAGAAAGCGAAAGAGAGAGCAAGACACGCTAGAGGCCGAAGCCCCTAGCCGTCGGCCCCTACCCGTCGGCCACAAAGAGAGGGTCGATCCTCTCTTTGTTCTTCGTTGCTTGATTCCTTCTTCCCTCTTCCTCTGGTCCAAGCTAGCACTAGGAGAAGGAAGATATAGATCTCACCTCTAAACGTGGATCAATCGTAGAGACGAGGACATAATTCTTCGTGTGATCTCCCAAACCAAAAAGGTACACATCTTCTATGTCCTTCATCATGTTATGAATGTCTCTTCCTGTGATCATTGGTGGGCTTTGAGTAGGAATTAAATTTTTGTTATTCTGCTGCGTTACCTATGTTAAAACCCAAAAGTGGTATCAATGCCACATGTCGTAGTTCATAACATGATTTTATGTTCTACGATTTCAGTTTATACATCGTTATATTCATATTACGCGAAACTGAAATTAATTATCATAGTAGATGCAAATTGAATTTGATTCAAGATAAACAAGATCTAATTCAAAATTAGATGTGTAAATTGGTGAGTTTGATTACATAGGATGTGAATAATTGGGTTCTTGAAAATTAGGGTTCATGGGCACATAGTTGGAGAGGGAGTTTTTCAATTATTGAAACAATAATATGGAAACACCGAGCTTGGGCAACAAGTACGGAAGGAGAAGGAAACTAAGGTCGAAACCCTAGCCGTCCGCGCCTCCTCTTCCTTGCGCGCCAAGCAAGGCCGCGGGTCACAAGGGACAGCCGGCCTAGGGCTGGCCTATGTGGCGGGCGGCGGTCTTGGGGTTCGGCCTAGGCTTAGGTTGGACCCCTAGGACCGTTGTAACCCTAATTACCCAATTCAACTAAAATTAAACAAGCGCGTTAAAAATTGGTTTTAAATGTATTATGTACTTTGTTGCATGGTGGATGGATATGCCCTAGGTTGTGGATGTTTTGTGTTTGTTGTGGTTTGGTTTACAGCATGCGAGCTGATCAAATTAATGTAATAATTAATTAGGTTTTACGGCCTGCGAGTCGTTTTTCTCCTCAACATGTGAGACTTAATTTATTTATTTATTCTATATGTTAGGCTAGAATTAGAAATATTTAGATGATAGCCAAGAGCATGGAGAAGAAGACAGGAGAACCAAGAAGCCAGAAGACGATGGAGACTCCCTACCCTAGGCGCGCGGCTATGGTGGAGCACATGGAGATGAGCTTGACACTTTAGGGCAAATGGATATTATCATTGGATTGATAATATCTTAGTCTAGGGGCCATATCCATGCCACGTTATTTTTCTTTTTGTGGATGTTTATTATTTATGTCTTGTTATTTATTTTTGTGTGTATGGTGATACTAGCAAAACGTTAACAAGATAATAATAAACATAGATGGTCTTTTACTGTGGATTTCCCAATCCAAATAAGTAGATCATATTGATTAGATCAACCAAACAAAAAAAAATTAACAAATCCCTCAAATAGAATATTGCGTTTTGCCTTCTCTTGCCTAAACACCCTTCATGATCAGGGTCTATTAAACTTCGGGCTTGCCAAAGCAAGGCGATTTTAATTCACAATGGTGTGTTGCGGACGACACAAGCTAGTAATGTGTGTATGTTGAAGCAAGATGTTGGACGCAACTGGGTAAGAATCAATTGGATTGATGAACCTAGAGGCATAACAATTAGGAGTTATCTAAATGATAAAGAATAAAGAGTTATTCACCTAATTGGACCAAGAGTTTCATGGGATGCAATTGGAATCCTACCTAAATAACAAATTCTTGGGTGACTTGCCAAAGCAACTCAAGAAGAAGTGAAATATTGATCTTGGACCTACTAGAAAATATACATGATATTTTTCGCATTAATGGTGAGGGCTATTAATCCGATAAAAATAGTGGGAGCTATATTTAACAATCTAGCCATTGTTGAATATAAAATTTTTCAAAATACTAAAATTGCATATTTCTCGTTTTGTAGAATTCTAAATGGCAAACAATAACACATCGACTTCATCCCTGCGATCTTTCCTTGAGAAGAACAAACTTTCTGGAACAAATTTCCTTGACCGGTACATAAACTTAAGGATTGTCCTTAAGCAAGAAAATAAGTTGTACGTCTTCAACACTCCAATTCCAGCCCCACCCCAGGATGAGTCTGTTCTAGCAGATGTAAAGGCACGTTAGAAGCATATTGATGATTCTAATGACGTGACTTGCCTCATGCTCTACACCATGACTGCTGAGCTTCAGAAGCAGCACGAGAACATGGAGGCCTATGATATGATCATACACTTGAAACAATTGTTTCAGAAACAGGGAAGGCATGAGCGATATGAGGTGTCCAAAGCATTGTTCAAGAGTAGTCTTGCAAAAGGGAATCCAGTTGGGCCTCATGTACTCCGAATGATCGGGTACATTGAGAACCTCGAGAGAATGGGGCTCCCACTTAGCCAAGATTTGGCCACTGATCTTGTCTTGCAATCATTGCCTGACAGTTATAACCAGTTCATCATGAACTATAACATGAACGAGATCAGTAAGACTCTACCAGACTTGTTGAACATGCTGAAGAATGCTGAACAGAGCATCAACAAAGTCAAAGGCAAAGGCAAAGTCATATTGATGGTACATAAAAGGAAGGGCAACGGAGTTGCCTCTACTTCCAAAGGAAAGCGCAACAAAGTTGCAAAATCCAAGGAAACCCTAAGGCCTAGTGGGGGTGTGGCTAAAGGTGAATGTCACTATTGTAGCCAGTTGGGTCACTGGAGGAGGAATTGCCCTAAATATCTGGACGCTTGGAATAGTGATTCCACCATTAACAGGTATTTATGTTATAGACGTCAAATTTCTATTTCTTCATCTTGGGTATTGGATACTGGATGTGGTTCTCACATTTTTCAAAATGTGCAGGATTTGAAAAGAAGTTAAGATTGGCCAAAGGGGAGATAGATCTGCGCGTCGGAATGGAGCAAGAGTTGCTGCATTAGCTGTAGACGTTTATGAGCTTTCTTTGCCTTCTGTACTTATTTTAGAATTAGACAATTGCTTTTATGTGCCTGCTATGAGCAGAAACATTATTTCCATTTCTTGTTTGGACGAGAAGAGTTTTTCTATTTCAATAAAGGACAAATGTTGCTCCATTTATTTTGATAGTATGCACTATTGTAGTGCGCATTTTTCTAATGGATTGTATATCCTTGATCTAAATAATCCAATCTATAACATAAATACTAAAAGGATTAAAACTACTGATTTTAATCCTACAAATCCATGGCATTGTCGTTTAGGTCATATAAATGAGAAACGCATAGCTATACTCCATAAAGATGGACTTCTAGACTCATTTGATTTGGAATCATATGAGACATGCGAATCTTGTTTATTAGGAAAAATGACAAAGTACCCTTTCAATAAGAAAGGTGAGAGGACTAGTGAGTTACTTGCACTCATACATTCTGATGTATGTGGGCCGTTCCTAACGCCTTCCAGAGGTGGTTACTTCTACTTCATTACGTTTACTGATGAATTCACTAGATATGGATTTGTATACCTTATGAAGGCCAAATCCGAATCTTTTGAATTGTTCGAAGAATTCAAGAATGAAGTAGAGAAGCAACTTGATAAAAGTATTAAGGATCTACGATCGGATCGTGGAGGAGAATACTTAAGCCAAGAGTTTGATGAATATCTTAGAGAGTGTGGGATAGTATCCCACCTCACTCCACCCGGAACACCACAATGGAATGGCGTGTCAAAGAGGAGGAATCGCACACTATTTGATATGGTGCGATCTATGATGTCACAAACGGATCTTCCGATATTGTTTTGGGGACATGCTCTAATGACGACATCTTTTACCATTAACCGTGTTCCATTCAAATCAGTCATGAAGACACCATATGAGATATGGACTGGGAAGCGTCCCATAGTGCAACACCCCGAGATCCCCGAGCCTTCCGTTCCGGACCGGAAAACCCGGGAGGGCGATGCTAAATAGTTGGTGACATCGTAAGCATAACATACTTATATTACATTACTATAAAACAGTACATAAGTCTTAAAATCTTAAACTTAATTACGTACTACTACATTATGTTTTACAAGCTACTTGAGAAGTCATCACCCTACGTGAGCCTCGTACCCGACATTCCCATAGTCTCCGGCTTCTAGACCTGCGATGGGAAGTAAAACAAGAACCGCAGTTTTCTAAAAGTCATCAATAAAATACTGAGTGAGTAACACCCAAGCATGTAAACATGAAAGAGTGATAAATCTACAGTGATTTAGCAAAACACAGCGGAAGTAAAAGACTATTGAATAATAAGACGTTCTCAAACTTTTAACACATTTCCAAAGATTCCAGCAACCAGATGGTAATCCATAGACCAAGTCAAATTCTGACCGTTTCTCATTGATCACAGCAATCCGTGTTCCATATTTCGTGTCCAAACCAGGAGTTACCATTTTTAGCCATGAGTGTCACAGGGAGAGTCCAACAAATCACATCCAACTATCCCATCACAAGCTACCAAGACCTTAAGTGTCGACACCCTCCTAACAGGGTTCTTTCGCCCAGAAGGAGTGAGTACAAGGAGCGGGCCCGGGGCGAATCTCCTCCGGACTAACCAATATGGGTCGAGTGGACGAATCCAACAACGACCAAACCAAATTTGTAATAATCCAAACAACGTTCCCCGTGCAACTCTTTCCACTTTATATTTTTACGCATTATTATCTTTGTGTGATTATCTCAATAAAATCGTAATCAAACACGAGTAAAGCATACACACACAAAACACATTTTGAGACAAGTAAAGAAATCATGTTTATACACGAAAGAAGCTAGCACGCAAGACTTGGCATGTATACTCACCTCGTTCAGCAAATAGCACGTAAGCTCCTAGAAGTACACAAAACCTTCGTCTACGAAATCTTCACCTACAAAGTATATTTCCTAAGTCAAAGACAAGTTCAAGTGCCAAGTTATACTTTCTAACAAACATCCTACTCGAGTAACGAGATCGACAGTTCCCTTTTTGCTAGAACGACACATACATATACCCTACAACGGTACTCAAACCATACAACTTATCGAATAGCACACTAGTTTTTAAAAAGACTTCGTGATTTATAATATTACCAAAAGAGGTTATTTAATTAGAGAGATTTTCATTAAAAAGACATATAATGTCTAGTGTAACAAGAGAGTGAACAATTGATAATTTATAAAAATATAGTTGAAGTAATAGTGGTTAAAATCATAGAAAATAGTCGAAAACTGATAAGTACAAATATTAAACTTTTAAGAAAAATACCCCTAAACATTCTATATAAGTTAAAATATTTATGAACAAGCAAATATCAACCTTCTCAAGTAGTTAAACTAAGTCGGGTTGAAAGTTGGGTAACAAAACACATTTTTTGTTTGTTTGTTAAGTTTTTAATAAAACATAACTTGTTACAATTCTTAATCGACGTTTTCGATAATAACTCGACACCCGTATTACATTTTTGAGACGATAGCGATTTCTAGTATTTTTAGGAAATATTTTTGACCCAAAAATAACATTTTTATTTTTCGCGAATAATATAAAGTTTAAATAAACAATAACTAGATCCCCCAAGTTTACTTCAAAAGACAACAGCAACCCCCACTCACTCATGAATAGTTTTACTAAAGGACAACCGCCCCATAGGAGTCTCCCTAAAATACAAATAGTGCTCCCATATGAACACTATAACATGTTTATATAAAAGACACTTTAACCCCCTTTGACATAACTATCAAATTCATCATACTAAACATGGATTCGAGCATACAAAATACGATTTTGATTGTTTAAATGAAATCACGACGAGATTGAGAGCATACCTAGGCCGAGAATGACTGAAATCGATCAAGAAACGAAGCTATACGGGTTTGCCAACAGTGAGTCGCGCGGTGCTCTTCGTCGCCGGCGATGGAGGGTCTCTTAGCTTTGAGTAGGGTCTGACTTGAACTCCTAGGACCTCTAGGAGGCGATATCCACTGATTACCGAGGGTGGGTGGCATCGGATTGCTTCTCGTGAAGCTTTCCCGCCGACTTCAATGGTGGTTCGCCAGGAAATTTCGTCGGCTGCTGTGACTGCTGCTATTGCTTCGGGTGCTGCTTCTTTCTCTTTATCTGAGGTCGAAATTGAAGCGGAAACAAGAGAGAGAGCAGCAAATATGAAGGAGGGAGGAGAAATTGAGGTGGCGACTCTGGGTGGTGGTTCCCGTCGGGAACAGAGGCGGCGGTGGTGGCAGCTTTTGCCGCTGCCGCTGCTGCTGCTGTGCTCTGTTTTTGGGCAGAGAACAGAGTGAGACAGGGAGAGAGAGAGAGCCAGAGAGAACAGAGAGCTGGAGGGTGAGAGAGTGATTGAGGTGGCGGTGGTTCTCTCGGTGGTGGGTGGACGGAAGTGGAGAAGAAGAAGAAGCTGAAAACAGTGGTGATGATGAAGATGATCTTGTGAGGGAGATGAGAACTGAGAGCTATTTATATAGAGTGAGAGAGAGGCTTCCGGTGGAAGAGAGGGAGTACGGTGGCTATGGCAAAATCTTGCCGAAGAAGATGAACAACTTTGGAGGTGAAGAGGATAGGGAGAAAAACTAAGTTGTGGGTGCCACACCAATGGGTAGTGTGATCTAGTGTTGCGCACTCACCCAATCTCGCGGTGGTTGTACCCACGTTAAAACTCAAATTAAAATAAACTCTCGCGAATTCATTTACGCATACGAATTCAATATTTTATAAAATCTTAGACAAATTTCTTAGCTACAAAAATACAATATATATACATATATTTTCTAGTTCTATTTCTTAATTAAAATTGTATAACGCTTTATAAATTACGGATTTACCCCTAGGCAATTTGACGGGGTATTACATACTTCCCCCCCTTAAAGAGAGCTTCGTCCTCGAAGCTAACCTCGGACCAATTAATCAGGCAACCAGTAGCAACTTCTACCAGCAGGTAGTTGAGTAATTTCATGCAAGCAGGTAGGAGCAAGTAATTTGATGCATGCGATACTATACGCGATACATACACAATACGAGGTAAAATCGCGGTCTCATCTAGTCACTAATGGTCAAAGTCAGGGTTAAGCTAGTCGTAAAGTTACTAATAACGTACGGTAATAGACGAAGGGTTGCATCTCCTTCCCCCTTTAGAGATCGACGTCCCAGAAACTCAATTATATCCTAGAGGAAACGTTAGGCTCTAGTACAGATAAGGAAAATACCCGTAACAACTCCCTGATCAGCTTCTGCTTCGGTCCGTGCCAATGCTGCAATTCTTCCCACATCAGCATTCAGAGCTCCTGTTCCTCTTGTCGTACCAGCTGCGTTGTTGACATTCATCCCATATCCAGCATTATTATTTCCAAACCTGGGATGTGCTCTATTCTGTCCTGCATCGCCTGGGTTGTGGTTCTGCTGCCTCTCATGGCCATTGCCTCTATTGTTCTGGTGGTTGAGATTCCCATTCTTTTTATTCCCAAACTGTAGGTTACGACCGAAGTCATTATGTTGACGATTTCACTGATGGCTGTTATGTTGTGGCATTTCAAAGTTGCCTCCTTGATGCGCTTCCTGGTTCCACGCTGCTGGAAATCGACATTCAAAAGCTCGATGTCCCCTCCTACCACAGTTGTTGCAATTAACCAGGTTCCCCATGCGGTCAGCTCCAGGGTGGTCTCTTACAGAACTAGCGTCGAGCAGGACCAGCTTCAGGGTTCAGCTGGTTGCCTTGGTTTTGATTATTTCCCCCGTTGTTAGGCTTAAACCTCTTGTTCTGATTGCTTTCCCATGCGTCAGTAGCTTTGCGTTTCCCGTGAAACTCATCCTGTACCTCATGGACTTGCCACATGTCAGCTGCTCGATCATATGCCTCGTGCAAAGTGTTGTAAGTTCTGCTACGCATGATTGTTTGCAACTGAAGGTTTAGTCCCGAAATGAACTTGTTAATCTTATCCTCCTCATCGGGTACCGTGTGGCCTGCAAACCTTAGTAATTCCACGAACTTCTTGAAGTAATCCGTCACTGAACCGTTTCCTTGCATCAAGTTGTTGAACTCATTGCACTTGCCTCTCTTAACATGGGATGGATAAAACCGTGTCCTAATAGCAGTCTTAAAAGCATCCCAATTGAAACCAGGTCGAGCCGGCAAGACTTCCTGAGAGGTTGTCCACCAATCATCCGCTTCATCCGCCAGATGGATGATGGCGCAGTTAATCTTCTCGTTGTCAGGGCAATGTACGACCTTAAGCAGCTTCTCAAAATGCCTAATCCAATTCTCCAGTTCAACTGGATTTTCCTTTCCCGTGTATTGGCGAGGGTTCAGATCCGCTATCTGCTTGGCATAGCTTTGCCTTCCACGATCCTCCTGACCCACTACTCTATCCAAGATTTGTGTCATCTGCGCCATCTACGCGGCCATTTGTTCCATTTGTGATTGGTAGTTTCCTTCAGCTGCCATTAGTTCACCCTGCCTGGTGGAGTAGCGGTCTATCAGTTGTGTTACTACACGTCTACTTGTAGTATCATCACTTCTCCTACTACGGTCTCGAGGTCAAACTTATTCCATAGGTGCATTGCAAACATATACTACTGTCTATTCTATGGCATGCAAGTCATTTAAAACTCATCAACTATTAATTAAGCGAGTCAATCATTCATTCAATCACACTTCTACAATTTCATACTTCTCATCCCCTCTTAAATAAATATTACTGCTCAAAGATCGCAGAACATCCATTCAAGTAGTCCAAGCATAGCCAAGCAATCTTAGTACACCAAGAAAAGGAAGAGGGTGAGGGGGATGGACATACTGAAACTTAAGCTACCCTTAACCCAATCGGCTTTCAGATTTTTTAGTATCTTACCCTATGCCCATTTTAGGTTGCCCTACAGGTTTTAGGCTGGATCATTCGCTCTGATACCACCTGCAACACCCTGAGATCCCCGAGCCTTCCGTTCCGGACCGGAAAACCCGGGAGGGCGATGCTAAAGAGTTGGTGACATCGTTTAACATCCTTATATTACATTACTATAAAACAGTACATAAGTCTTAAAGTCTTAAACGTCATAAGTACTACTACATTATGTTTTACAAGCTACTTGTGAAGTCATCACCCTACGCGAGCCTCGTACCCGACATTCCCATAGTCTCCGGCTTCTAGACCGGCGGTGGGAAGTAAAACAAGAACCGCAGTTTTCTAAAAGTCAGCAATAAAATACTAAGTAAGTAACCCCCAAGCATGTAAACATGAAAGAGTGATAAATCTACAGTGATTTAGCAAAACACAGCGGAAGTAAAAGACTATTGAATAATAAGACGTTCTCAAACTTTTAACACATTTCCAAAGATTCCAGCAAACAGATGGTAATCCATAGAACAAGTCAAATTCTGACCGTTTCTCATTGATCACAGCAATCTGCGTTCCATATTCCGTGTCCAAACCAGGAGTTACCATTTTTAGCCATGAGTGTCACAGGGAGAATCCAACAAATCACATCCAACTATCCCATCACAACCTACCAAGACCTTAAGTGTCGACACCCTCCTAACAGGGTTCTTGCGCCAGAAGGAGTGAGTACAAGGAGCACACCCGGGGCGAATCTCCGCCGGACTAACCAATATGGGTCGAGTGGACGAAGCCAACAATGACCAAACCAAATTTGTAATAATCCAAACAACGTTCCCCGTGCAACTCTTTCCACTTTATATTTTTACGCATTATTATCTTTGTGTGATTATCTCAATAAAATCGTAATCAAACACGAGTAAAGCATACGCACACAAAACACATTTTGAGACAAGTAAAGAAATCATGTTTATACACGAAAGAAGCTAGCACGCAAGACTTGGCATGTATACTCACCTCGTTCGGCAAATAGCACGTAAGCTCCTAGAAGTACACAAAACCTTCGTCTACGAATTCTTCACCTACAAAGTATATTTCCTAAGTCAAAGACAAGTTCAAGTGCCAAGTTATACTTTCTAACAAACATCCTACTCGAGTAACGAGATCGACAGTTCCCTTTTTTCTAGAACGACACATACATATACCCTACAACGGTACTCAAACCATACAACTTATCGAATAGCACACTAGTTTTTAAAAAGACTTCGTGATTTATAATATTACCAAAAGAGGTTATTTAATTAGAGAGATTTTCATTAAAAAGACATATAATGTCTAGTGTAACAAGAGAGTGAACAATTGATAATTTATAAAAATATAGTTGAAGTAATAGTGGTTAAAATCATAGAAAATATTCGAAAACTGATAAGTACAAATATTAAACTTTTAAGAAAAATACCCCTAAACATTCTATATAAGTTAAAATATTTATGAACAAGCAAATATCAACCTTATCAAGTAGTTAAACTAAGTCGGGTTGAAAGTTGGGTAACAAAACGCATTTTTTGTTTGTTTGTTAAGTTTTTAATAAAACCTAACTTGTTACAATTCTTAATCGACGTTTTCGATAATAATTCGACACCCGTATTACATTTTTGAGATGATAGCGATTTCTAGTATTTTTAGGAAATATTTTTGACCCAAAAATAACATTTTTATTTTTCGCGAATAATATAAAGTTTAAATAAACAATAACTAGATCCCCCAAGTTTACTTCAAAAGACAACAGCAACCCCCACTCCCTCACGAATAGTTTTACTAAAAGACAACCGCCCCATAGGAGTCTCCCTAAAATACAAATAGTGCCCCCATATGAACACTATAACATGTTTATATAAAAGACACTTTAACCCCCTTTGACATAACTATCAAATTCATCAAGCTAAACATGGATTCGAGCATACAAAATACAATTTTGATTGTTTAAATGAAATCTCGACGAGATTTAGAGCATACGTAGGCCGAGAATGACTGAAATCGATCAAGAAACGAAGCTATACGGATTTGCCTACGGTGAGTCGTGCGGTGCTCTTCGTCGCCGGCGAAATTGAAGGGGAAACAAGAGAGAGAGCAGCAGATATGAAGGAGGGAGGAGAAATTGAGGTGGCGACTCTGGGTGGTGGTTCCCGTCGGGAACAGAGGCGGTGGTGGTGGCGGATTTTGCCGCTGCTGCTGCTGTGCTCTGTTTTTGGGCAGAGAACACAGTGAGATAGAGAGAGAGAGAGAGCCAGATAGAACAAAGAGCTGGAGGGCGAGAGTGTGGTGGAGGTGGTGGTGGTTCTCTCGGTGGTGGGTGGCCGGAAGTTGAGAAGAAGAAGAAGCTGAAAACAATGGTGATGATGAAGATGATCTTGTGAGGGAGATGAGAACTGAGAGCTATTTACATAGAGGGAGAGAGAGGCTTCTGGTGGAAGAGAGGGAGTACGGTGGCGGTGTCAAATCTTGCCGAAGAAGATGAACAACTTTGGAGGTGATGAGGATAGGGAGAAAAACTAAGGTGTGGATGGCACACCAATGGGTAGTGTGATCTAGTGTTGCGCACTCACCCAATCTCGGGGTGGTTGTACCCGCGTTAAAACTCAAATTAAAATAAACTCTCGCGTATTCATTTACGCATACGAATTCAATATTCTCTAAAATCTTAGACAATTTTCTTAGCTACAAAAATACAATATATATATACATTTTCGAGATATATTTCTTAATTAAAATTGTATAACGCTTTATAAATTACCGATTTACCCCTAGGCAATTTGACGGGGTATTACACATAGTGTCGTTCATGAAGATTTGGGGCTGCGATGTCTGTGTAAAACGTTTACAAACAGACAAGCTCGGGCCCAAAGCGGATAAGTGTAAATTTGTGGGATATCCAAAGGAAACGAAATGATATTATTTCTTCAATCCAACCGAGAACAAAGTGTTCGTAGCACGGACCGGCGTGTTTCTAGAAAGAGAGTTTGTCTCTAAAGAAGCAAGTGGGAGGACTCTAGAACTTGAAGAAATTCGAGAACCACAAATCACTGAACCTATGATGGAACATGAGCAGGAACCACAACTTGTTGGGAAGAACCTTTTCAAGTAACACAGGAACTCCGTAGGTCTGGAAAAGTGCGTCATGAGCCAGAGAGGCATGTGTAGGGTTTTGATTCATGGATTGCACAACGGAAGCATAAAGAAACATAAAACCATGCAAAACCCTCCAAGGATCACAGGTCAAGAGACATAACGATGGTAAGGGTTAGAAATCAAACGCGAATAGTGTCACGTCTCTACGGTTGATCCACGCCTAGAGGTGAGATCTAGATCCTCCAAATCCATGTGCTAGCTAGGAAGAAAGGAGGAGGAAGAAGAAATCGCCAACAATGGAGTGCCAAGAGGTGGGGCGACACTCCTTTAGGCCGACGGGTAGGGGGCGGTCCGAAAGGGGGGTTCGGCCCTCTTTTGGGACTTGCTCTCTCTCCTTGCTTTATTCTCTCTTTACTTCTATCATATAGATGTGTGGTGTGTAGAGAGAAAAATAAGCTAGGAGTGTTCTTTATATAGTCCAACAACTCCTTGTCCTACTACATAAAGAACCCCTTATAATCGTACTCAAGTTCGGATTAGTCCCTTTTGCAAAATAGTCCTTATCATGTCAATACATGGATTAGTTCTATTTGCAAATTAATCCTAATCATGTCTCTACATGAATTAGGCCACCTTGGCAATTCCTAATCATGTCTATACATGGATTAGTCCAACTTGCATATTAGTCCTACTAAGTTAGCAAGTTATTGCGATTTGATCCTTCTAATTAATTAATCATATTAATTAATTATTTCCCATGTCTAGTTCACCCCTATATGGCGTGTGACCCTATAGGTTCTATTTAGTTGGTAGTAACAATTTACTAATATGGAGCGGCCTCTAGCAAGACATCCATTCTAGCCAACAAATAGAATAGTCCTCATGACAAACCTTGTGCAAGTAATTGTCTCATCCCTTTGTCCCAATATCCGGATTGGACACGAGACATACAAGTCACACTCGTATATCCAATCCATAGTTTCTCGATCCATGGAAATAGCCTTATTCATGCAAATAACATCAATATCCCATATTGATTTATTTGAGTCTGGCCAGACATTTTATAAGCACTATCCCTCGAGTGGCCTAGGATATTTTCTCCCGTTATGTGGGAGGGACAAATTCTATCTACATCCACTACGATCTCTAAGCTTGCTTCTTATTGTATCCAGTACACGCCTTTATAACTACCCAGTTACGGTGTAGCGTTTGACGCTACCAAAATCACAATAAACCACAACTAGAATATCTAGTGACTTCAAGTCTAAGGATGACAATACCGTTGCACCGCGAGAAGCGCTTGTGACTTAACATAACGTGTATGTAGCCTTCTCGGAGATCGGTCAATCCAGTATGCCATTACTCCTAATGCATACCCATGTGTTGGATCATGATATCTCCATATCAATCCAACCCCATACTATTCTATAGATGATTGTCCCATTTAATCATTATAATCGACTAGGGATATTTAAGAATATAACACTTATATTCTAAGGACTTCATTCATGTTAACATATCTCCATATTGATAACATAATGAATCGTAAATCCATAAATGTCACAATTAATTGATTGCCTCTAGGGCACAATTCCAACAGTCTCCCACTTGCACTAGAGTCAATCTCCTGCATCATATGCCTATTGATCTAGCGCGGCCCTCCACGCTTCCGCTGCGCAGGGGCGAGACTCTGTTGGTACCTTGCAAATATTCACATCTCCTCCATCAACAATTTGATTGAGATTGAGTATTCTGAATAAATGCATCTTATGCATTAATTTACTCAGTCCTCTATGTTAGAATCAGTGACTGAATCTTGCCTGGAACCTTTCCAGCTCACAGTCGCTCCCACTAGGGCAAAACTCAAAACTCGACTTATAATCTGAATCTTCCTTGTCAGATTTGAAGTTTGCATCACTGTAACCCTTTACAGCAAACTCTTCATATTATCTATTTATCAATAATTCATCCTCAGTGCTTCTCAAGTACTAAAGGATAATCTTGATATTTTATCCAGTGACTCTCACCCGGATATGACTGGTATCTTTGTGTCATGCTTTATGACACGTCTGGCCTAGTACATCTCATGGCGTATCTCGTGAATCTAATTCATACGGTCCATTCCCAATCTAATTAGTAAGACAATTAGCCTTCCAAAGACTAATTCCATGTGACATGGGTAAGAATCAATATTCTTTTCACGTTGAACTATTTCAACACCTTTGTCAATTTGTGTACTATGACCTAAGCTATACAACCATCTTGATCTACCTCAATAGATCTTCACAAGTTGCTTCGCTTAAGTCTACCATTAGAAAGTCAACCCCCTAGTCAATCTACGTAAGACTGCCAAGTAGGGGCAACATTCTCAATGATTAAGTATGTCTCCACATACACGACTTGAAACATAACTGTGCTCCCACTAACCTTCTTGTAGACACAAGTCTCATCTTCAATTTTGATGGAACCAAACTCCTTTGATTATATCATTCATTTGAAGAGTCCAACTCCTAGAAGCTTGATTCAATCTATAAATAGATTGCTACAAGCAAGATGCAAATGGATTTAAGCATCACATTTGGGGAAAGATTTCGTCATAGTCTATACTATGAGCTCACATGAAATCCCCTTCTTACCAATTTTCCCTTAAAGGTAATCATATTGCCATCCATGTTGGTTTCCTCATAACCCACTTGCACCCTATGGGTCCAACCCTTCAGGTGGTTCCATCAAAGTCTATACTTTGTTGGTATACATGGATTCCATTTTGTATTTCATGGCTCCAAGCCATTTCTGAGAGTATGGCCACACGTGGCCATCTCATAGGTTGTAGGCTCATCTTAATGAGCAATATATCAGGGGTTATGAGAAATCCTTATTTCTCTAGTCCCTCGATATATCCTGCCTGACCTACGAGGTTCTTGTGTTATCTGAGTAGGTTACTCCACAACACCTTGTGATCCTGCTCATGTTCCATCAAAAGGATTAATGTTATGTTGTGGTTCTTGAACTTTTCAAGATCTACTTTCCTCCCACTGTTTCTCTTAGAGACAATCTCTACCTAGAAACACTGTAGTTCGAGAAACAAACAGTTTGTTCTCGATTGGGTTGTAGAAATAATATCCTTTTCAGGATATCCACAAAACATTTATCCGACTTGGGTCCAAGTTTATTTGTAAACTCTTTTACATAAACTTCATAACTCCAAATCTTTATGAATGACATACTAGGACACTTTCTAGTCCATATCTCATATGGTGTTATTCATAATCCGTTTTTGATGGAACAAGGTTAAGGGCGAAATTTGCTGTAATTAGAACATAGCCCCAAAAAGTAAACTGGAAGTTCTGTTTGACTAATCATGGATCGAACCGTGTCCTACAAGGTCCGAAATCTCCTCTTAGGCATGCCAAACCTTTGTGGCGTGCTAGGTGGAGCGAATGTTGGATCATATCCAACACTCCCATAGATTCTTGTCAAACTCTTGGCTCAAGTACTCTCCTCTATGATCCAATCGTAGAGCCCTAATACTTTTGCCAAGTTGGTTCTCTACTTCATTCCTGAATATTTTGAACTATTCAAAGGATTCTGATTTGTTTCTTCATAAGATACACAAATCCATATTTCCCTGATCCCATCAGTAAATATGATGAAGTACTGAAAACCATCTTTAGCATTTGTGCTTAGCGGCCTTCATACATCAATATGTATGCTTCCCAAAAGATCATATCTTTTCCTAATAAGTCTTACATGTCTCATATGATTCAATAATCAAATGAGTTCCAGAAATCCATCCTCATGGAGTTCTAGATATGTATCTCTTATTTATGAGGCCTAAACGATAATGCTAAAGATAAGTGAAGTTCATATCATTATATGCAAACCTCTAGGTATTAATGTTATAGATGAAATTATCATGATCATGGATATAGAATCCACTTAGACAAAATTGCATTACAATAATGCATACCATAATAAATGGAACGACATTTTTCCTTTTATTATGATAAGGAGCTTTCTTGTCCAAACAAGAAACTATGATAATGGTCCTACTCATAGTAGGGACATTATCGCTTTTGTCTAATTCACAAACAATTTCTTAAAGGTAGAAAAAATTCCCTACGGCTTTTTCAGCAACTCTTTGCTTCATAGCCCCACGTGTAGGATTATTTCTTCCTTATCCATTGCCTTCATCTCTTGAGATCCTCCACATTTCTATAAATGTGAGATCCTCATCTAGTATCATATACTTATGATGATGAGATAGACACATTTATTTCTATAACAAAATACCAATATTGGAAGTCATATTCCTTTATTATTTACTTCCAGGTACTTCGGGTAGTTTCTCTTCCTCTACACCATCTATGAGATTTCAAGGCAACTTGGTTTTAGCAACAAACTTTCTTTATACCCATGAGGTTGGCGCAAACTATTTTGCCCTTACCCATGTTGTTATCCATTAACAACTTTGCCCATGCCCATTATTAGTGTTTTGTTTAGTGATTTTTCAATCATATTGAGTAAATCAACTTTAAAACAAAACTATAATTGCAGCCAATGCAATTCTTGGTCTAACTGGGTGAATAACCTTTTATTCTTTATCTATTTCATAGATAATGCATATTCTCTAATGTTACAATCATATTGAATTAGTATATTTGCATAACCCAAAATGGAGCAACACTTCAAACCTTTCATGTGTAGCTTGCTCTTTTGAAAGAGCTTCTTTCAATGTATGATCATATCATACTTCTCCATGTTTCCCTTCTTGCTTCCAAAGCTCAGAGTTCATGGCGGCTAACATGAGGCAAGTCACATCCAAAGAACCATTCTTTGATGTCCCTTCCATTAGGTTTTAGTGTGTTTTTGGTAGTTGGTAGGAAGAGAACTTTATGTTCTATGATGTACAACAATTTCTCTTTTATTTGAGAACAATTCTCAATTTTATACCAGTCTAGGAAATAGATAGAGTCGTGTTTTTATTTGTTTAATGCCATGGGTATTCAACATAATAGGATTATGCAAAGTTTGTGACGTATAACTATATTCAACAAGGATTTAAATTGTCAAATATAGCTCCCACTATTTTACTACGGATTAATAACCCTCAAGATATTAATGCGGAAAATATCATCATATTTTCTAGTGGGCCAAGATCCATGTTTCATCTTCTTATGAGCTTGCTTTGGCAAGTCATCCATAATTTGACTACTTTAGGTAGGAACAATTCCAATTGCATCCCATATGAAACTCTTGGCTCAATTGGGCAAATAACTCCTTATTTATCCATCCATATGGATAATCCCAATTGATTGCCTCTAGGTTTCTTAATCTCATTAATAGCCTAGTTGTGTTCAACCTCTTATTTAAACAATTGCACATTGTTACGTGCCATCGCATTCCATCATTATGAACCAAGTCGCCATGCTTTGGCACGCACGAACTTGATAAATAATGATGATAATGAGTGTTTAAATAACGAGAAGGCAAGAACACAATATTTAAATTTTGAGGGATTTTAAATTCAATTTTTAATTGTTTTGTTGATCAATATCAACTAATCTATTTATCTGAGTTTGGGCACAACTCCAAATAATAGATCCGGGTTGTCTAATTATCTTATTATCCTAATTGCATGCATCAACCATACACGAACCACAAAATAATAAGAAAATAAAGTAAACAACCACAAAACAAAAATTAAAAGTGATGTGGATATGGCCTTTTCTAGACTAAGATAATTCCAAGCCAATGGAATTATCTATGAACCCTAAAAGCAAACACATCTCCATGCTTCATGATCTTTTGGTCCATCCTTCATAGTCTTGTGGAATGCTCCATGCTCCATCTTTTGTGGCTCCTTTTGGCTTTGGGTTTCTTTTCTTCAATCTTGGCTAACAATCTACTTTATCTAGCACTAGCCAACTTCTATACTAAATAAAATAAATCTCACAAGTTGAGAAAAAAAAATGGCACGCAGGCCATAAAACCCTAATTAATTATTACAATTAATTGATCAGCTCGCCGGCCGTAAACCAAAACACAAAAATTAAACATCCACATCAAACCACATCCTAAGGCCATATCCAATCACCATGCGATTTGCACATAAACAGTTAAAATCCAATTTTAACGCGCTTGGTCAATTTTAATTGATTTTAGGATATTCTAGGGTTAAAACGGTCCATGGGCCCAACAATCCAATTGCCCGGGCCCAAAAAGGTGAACCGCAAGGCCCTAGGGCCGGGCCGGCCCATAACCCACGCGGCTAGGCCGCGGGCTAGGGCCGCCCGACCCCTAGGGCGGCCAAAACTTGGGCGGCAAGCAAGAGGGGCGGTCCCCTAAGGGGGCCGAACCTCTATAGGGAGTTGTTTCCAAAATAACTCCCTTGCTTGGTGCCCAAGTTTGGTTGTTTCCTTGTTTTGGAAGAACTCCTTCTTCTCCAAGGATGCCCAAACCCTAGACCTAAGATCCTAAAATTTCTCAAACTCACCAATTCATGCATCCAATGCAAAAATTAGATCTTGTTATGATAGATTATTGACAAATTGCATCCCATGCTTGATTTGTCTTGTTTTACGCGATAAACAATCAATTTAAGGTGTAAAACAATTAAAACGTAATACATAAACCACGTTTATGCTCTACGATCTGTGGCTCTGATACCACTGTAGGGTTTTGATTCATGGATTGCACAACGGAAGCATAAACAAACATAAAACCATGCAAAACCCTCCAAGGATCACAAGTCAAGAGACATAACGATGGTAAGGGTTAGAAATCATAAACACACCTTTGGGTTCTCCTTTGATGACTTCAAACACGAATAGTGTCACGTCTCTACGGTTGATCCACGCCTAGAGGTGAGATCTAGATCCTCCAAATCCATGTGCTAGCTAGGAAGAATGGAGGAGGAAGAAGAAATCGCCAACAATGGAGTGCCAAGAGGTGGGGCGGCACTCCTTTAGGCCGACGGGTAGGGGGCGGTCCCAAAGCGGGGTTCGGCCCTCTTTTGGGACTTGCTCTCTCTCCTTGCTTTATTCTCTCTTTACTTCTATCATATAGATGTGTGGTGTGTAGAGAGAAAAATAAGCTAGGAGTGTTCTTTATATAGTCCAACAACTCCTTGTCCTACTACATAAAGAACCCCTCATAATCCTACTCAAGTTCGGATTAGTCCCTTTTGCAAAATAGTCCTTATCATGTCAATACATGGATTAGTTCTATTTGCAAATTAATCCTAATCATGTCTCTACATGAATTAGGCCACCTTGGCAATTCCTAATCATGTCTATACATGGATTAGTCCAACTTGCATATTAGTCATACTAAGTTAGCAAGTTGTTGCGATTTGATCCTTCTAATTAATTAATCATATTATTTAATTATTTCCCATGTCTAGTTCAACCCTATATGGCGTGTGACCCCATAGGTTCTATTTAGTTGGTAGTAACAATTTACTAATATGGAGCGGCCTCTAGCAAGACATCCATTCTAGCCAACAAATAGAATAGTCATCATGACAAACCTTGTGCAAGTAATTGTCTCATCCCTTTGTCCCAATATCCGGATTGGACACGAGACATACAAGTCACACTCGTATATCCAATCCATAGTTTCTCGATCCATGGGAATAGCCTTATTCATGCAAATAACATCAATATCCCATATTGATTTATTTGAGTCTGGCCAGACATTTTATAAGCACTATCCCTCGAGTGGCCTATGATATTTGCTCCCGTTATGTGGGAGGGACAAATTCTATCTACGTCCACTACGATCTCTAAGCTTGCTTCTTATTGTATCCAGTACACGCCTTTATAACTACCCAGTTACGGTGTAGCGTTTGACGCTACCAAAATCACAATAATCCACAACTAGAATATCTAGTGACTTCAAGTCTAAGGATGACAATACCGTTGCACCGCGAGAAGCGCTTGTGACTTAACATAACGTGTATGTAGCCTTCTCGGAAATGGGTCAATCCAGTATGCCATTACTCCTAATGCATACCCATGTGTTGGATCATGATATCTCCATATCAATTCAACCCCATACTAGTCTATAGATGATTGTCCCATTTAATCATTATAATCGACTAGGGATATTTAAGAATATAACACTTATATTCTAAGGACTTCATTCATGTTAACATATCTCCATATTGATAACATAATGAATCGTAAATCCATAAATGTCACAATTAATTGATTGCCTCTAGGGCACAATTCCAACAGTATGGACTTATCGTGACTAAGCCCGACGACGTACCACTAATGGATGATGAACTCGCAACCTACGGGGAAGCCATGAAAGGCCTAGACTCCAAGAAGTGGCTAGAAGCCATGAGATCTGAAATGGATTCCATGTACACCAACAAAGTATGGAATTTGGTGGAACCATATGAAGGGGCTCGGCCCATAGGGTGCAAATGGGTCTTCAAGAAGAAGACCGACATGGATGGAAAGGTAGTTGCCTATAAGGGGCGATTGGTGGCCAAAGGGTATAGACAGATTCATGGTATTGACTATGACGAGACATTTTCACCAGTCGCCATGACTAAATCCATTCGAATCCTACTTGCTATTGCAGCATACTACGACTATGAGATTTGGAAAATGGATGTCAAAACGGCATTCCTTTATGGGAACCTCCTCGAGGACATGTACATGACACAACCGGAGGGTTTTGAGGATCCAGAGAATGCCAATAAAGTCAGTAAGATGCAAAGGTCCATTTATGGATTAAAGCAAGCTTCTAAGAGCCAGAATCGACGTTTTGATGACACGGTCAAAGAGTTTGGCTTCATCAAGAACGAAGATGAGCCTTGTGTTTACAAGAAGATTAGTTGGAGCTCTGTAGTGTTTCTGGTCTTGTATGTGGATGACATACTAATCATTGGAAATGATATCCTACTTTACAATTTGTTAAAGATTGGCTAGGAAAGTATTTCGCAATGAAGGACTTAGGAGATGCAGCATATATACTTGGTATAAAGATCTATAGGGATAGATCTAGAAAGCTGCTCGGCCTAAGTCAAAGTACATATATAGACAAGGTGTTGTTGAGGTTCAACATGCAGGATTCCAAGAAGGGATGCTTGCCCATTTTGTGTACTAGACCAAACGTATCATACTCGTTGAGTATGGTGAGCAGATATCAGTCCAATCCGGATGAGAGACACTGGATTGCTGTCAAGAACATCCTAAAGTACTTGAGAAGAACTAAGGATGCGTTCTTGATATTTGGAGGTAAGGAAGAGCTAAGTGTAATTGGTTATACTGATGCAAGCTTCCAAACCGACAAAGATGAGTACATATCATAGTCTGGATACGTGTTTTGCCTGAATGGAGGAGCTGTGAGCTGGAAGAGTTCCAAGCAAGGGACAGTTGCTGATTCTACAACAGAAGCTGAGTACATTGCTGCTGCGGAACCAGCAAAATAGGCAGTTTGGATAAAGAAGTTTATCACTGAGCTCGGTGTGGTCCCTAGCATCGTGGATCACATAGATTTGTACTGTGACAACTCTAGGGAAATCGCACAAGCCAAGGAACCAAGCTCAAACTAGAAATGAAAGAATGTACTTAGGAGATTACATCTTATTCATGATATGATCGATAGAGGAGATGAGAAGATGTGCAAGATTCCAACGGATGAGAATCTTTCAGATCCGCTCACAAAACCACTTGCGCAGCGAAAGCATGAAAGGCACACTAGATCTATGGGCATACGAGATGCACCAGATTGGCTCTAGTGGAAGTGGGAGACTGTTGGAATAGGTTCCCTAGAGGCAATCTATATTTAGTATGAACAATGTTTTGGCTAGAATATTCATTTATTATTTATTGTGATATTTAATATAATGAAGTCCTTAGATATAATGTGTTGTTTATCTTAAATATCCCTATTCCATTATATTGGTTAACATGACGATCAAATATAGACTAGTATTTATGTAGATTAATATGGAGATATCAAGTCTAACACATGGGTATGCATTAGGAGTAATGACATACTGGATTGACCCATGACGAGAATGATGAATTAGACTATGTTAAAGTCACAATCGCTTCTCGTAGTCTTAATAAAATTGCAATCCTTAGACTTGAAGTCACTAGATACTCTAGTTGTAGAATATCATGCTGTGATGTTATCCAACGTTGCGCCTTAACCTGGAAACTATAAAGATAGCTATCGGACATGATAGGAAGCAAGCTTAGAGATAGTAGTGATGTACATAGGAGTTGTCCCTCCCACATAATGGGAGCAAATATCCATGGGCCACTCGAGGGATGGTGCTTATTGAATGTCTGGACAGACTCGTATAAATCAATATGGAGATATATATTGATGTTATCTGCTTGCATAAGCATATTACCAGGATCGAGGAACTATCGATTGGATATACGAGTGTGACTATTTATGTCTCGTGTCCAATTCGGATATGGAGACAAAGGGATAGTGCAATATGTGATATTGGGCACAAAAGTTTGTCGGGTTTACTGACTTATTTCTATTAGTTGAGTTGCATGGATGTGTTGCTAGACACCGATCAATGTTAGTAATTAGTTACTACCAACAATTAGAAACATATGAGATCACACGTCTAATAGAGTTGAACTAGATTTGGGATTAATTAATGTGATTAATTAATTAGAAGGATCACTTTGCAACACATTTATGTAGTTAACAAGGAGTTGTTAGACTATATAAAGTCCGAAGCCCCTAGCCTTCCGCCCCTACCCGTCGGCCACAAAGAGAGGGTCGATCCTCTCTTTGTTCTTCGTTGCTTGATTCCTTCTTCCCTCTTCCTCTGTTCCAAGCTAGCACTAGGAGAAGGAAGATCTAGATCTCACCTCTAGACGTGGATCAACCGTAGAGACGAGGACATAATTCTTCGTGTGATCTCCCAAATTAAAAAGGTGCACATATTCTATGTCCTTCATCATGTTATGAATTTCTCTTCCTGTGATCCTTGGTGGGCTTTGAGTAGGAATTAAATTTTTGTTATTCTATTGCGTTACCTACGTCAAAACCCAACAGAAGCAAGAGAAGTATACTCTGTATTGTGATAGTCAGAGCGCGTTCCATCTCAGCAAAAACTCGAGTTTTCACTCGAGATCCAAGCACATCGATGTGAGGAATTAAGGGATTCAGGATGTGTTGGATGGGAGGTCTATTGAACTTGTCAAGATTCATACCGACGAGAATGGTGTTGACATGATGACGACGTCCGTAACGGTTGCGAAGCTTGAAGTTTGTAGAAGCATCGTGGGTATGGAGTCCTCCATATGAGGTGGAGGGGGAGAATGTTGGTGTGGGGTCCACCGCATATGATGAACACGCCACACCGAATACGTTCTCAAGTAATGAAATAAATAAAAAAAGGAATTTAAAATGGCTCCAGGGTATCCGTTTTTCTTTGTTTCTTTCTTTTCTTTTCTTTTTTTCCTTTTTTTTTTTTTATTCTTTTGTCTTTTTCTTGCGTTATTTGTGTGAGAAAGAAACGCAACGGAGCATCGATTCCCTTATACATACCAAGGCAGTGGAGGGGCAAACAAAATGGTTCCCTTTGGGTGTATTGGAGATTTACACGACCTTCCTTCCCAAACAAAGCCATTTAGGCATTGGAGCCTTCAAATTGATTCAAGAACTGAAGCCTTCAAAAACCGAGCATAGTTTGAGGCCGAACATACATTACATCAGTTTTTGCGGTCTTTATTGGTCTTGTTTGGATGGGATTAAATCGAGATGTAGAGAAAGGTCAAAAATCTGAGATTTTTTTGTCAAGCTACTCCAAACAGATCGGGAACTCAGCCCAAAAATACGGAATTTCGACTTTAAATCCGAGCATTATTCTGGATTTTTCGGCAGAATTCTTATTTTTTCTGGTGATTTCCAAATTATTTTGTGAGAAATTCAGGACTGTTTCAAAAATTACATTTATTTTTTTTACCAATAACATATTACATCCAAACACTCTCGATCAAGTGAGCTTATTAAACTATGGAAATCATCCAAACTCTAAACAGAGTCCCACTATAATGACATTGTGAAATTGGTTTCTTACAATGCAACCAACAACCTATTTGACATTTTTGAAGACAGAGTACATACGACCAAAATACACCATGGCATTCCTCATCGTAGCATTCATCCCTGCAGGGGTAGGACTCCTCTGCAGTTACATAGTGTGTCGAAAAAGAAAGGACATTAATAAAAATGAAACATAACACTACGATGCTTCTTCTAGTAATGTATGCCATTTCTCTTTATTGTATCTTTTTCTTTTTGAGAATATATAATAATGTGTCATGTTGTAGCTATATATCTATGTCTATAAACATAATAAATGCATCTAAACTGATGCTAACGATCATTAATTTTTTGCAAACGGAAACGTCGAGTTTTTAATTAAGAATAGAAGTTTACCAGTAAAAACCCCTTGTAGTTTCACTTAACTCTCACTTAGCTACATGCAGTATGCGTTTTCTCAATTATCGTCGGTACAGTTTTTAAATTTTTGACAATTATGTCCAATTAACTAACACCGTTAAGTTGCCGTTAAATTGTTGGAAATATAAACTTGATTTTATATTTCTAACTGATGTTATTTATGTGTTACATTGTTCTAAATATTTCTTAATTTTTAGAACATGACTTTATAAGTTCTGTAGAGGGACTTGAACCTAGGAAATGATGTTGGTGGGAGATGCACCTAGTTAATGTAATAGTTAGTGGGAGTATGAAAAGTCATGGAAGATACTAGATACATGACTTCTATATATACCTATGTACATGTAGTGTGTATGAGTGAAAAAATAAAAAGTCAAGCAATAGAACAAGTCTGCTTCTCCTCTCTAGTTGAGTTGTCTTGAGTAGTCCTCTTGATTCCAACAAAGTGGTATTAGAGCCTCGGTCAAAGATTGTGGAAGAAGGATGGATGGTTTTTTGTCTCCGAAATTGACGTATACCAATTTCTGGAGATGGAAGATCACAACAACCTTATAGCTCAAAGCAAGTGACTTGTGAGATGTGATCGGAGAAGAGCCTGTAGATGGCATGACCCAAAGGGTCCAAGAAAAGAGAGAAGAGAAGGCGCTTGCTGTGTTGGAGAAGGCAATCCACCACAAAATGTGGATGGAGATTGGAGAAAAAATTTCTCCAAGTGAAGTTTGGTTAAGTCTCGACCATATCATCTCTAAGAATAGAGATGTGGTGTTACCCATTGAGTATTGGGTAAAATGCTTTGAGGAGGATGAGTTTGAGGAGGATATACAACATGGAGATAATTCCATGATTGATGGAGATGACCAAGCCAAAGACGCAAAAGAGAATGAAGATGTATATCATAAAGAAGAGTTGAGGAGAGTGATTGATGAAGAACTTCCAAAATTAAATGTTGAGGATGATGCTCGACAAGATGAAGAAAAATTTAAGAGGATGATAGAGAAGAGTCTCTTCATGGAAGAGAACTTGGTTGATGATGACGATGAGATGGTGGTGATTGGTACAAAAAGTATTATCGAACACGATGAGGATGTGTTGGTTGGTGCTGACGTTGACATGGACTTTCTAGGTATGTTTACAAACTTTTTCGAGGAAGAGTTTGATTTTAATTCAACTACCATATGTGTTTATTTTATGTCGACTAACAACCACCTCGAAATCAAAGACAATGATAGTGATCATTGTGTTCCCGATCACAATGGAGATGCGCATATAGAGACTGTTGCTAAAGAAGTGGGTTATTTAGGTGATGTTGTCAAAGTGCAAGGTGACTTTGAGATTGCAAGTGATTACTTAAATATTGACTCTCCAAATTTGTGTTTTGACACCGGTTGGGTGAATATGGAGGAGTTCTTTAATCGGGAAGAAATAGAGAAAAAGAAGAACATGAAATTGAAGGTAAAGTTTCGAGCATATGATCAAGTGAAGAGGAGAAAATATGAGAATGTTATCATGTTTGCATTCAAGAAAAGGAAAAAGATATGTTGCTGCATTTTCATGACGACTAAGATGAAGAGTTTCACATCTATGGAGATGGCATTGGAGACCGTGGCTATTGAAGGTGGTGGAGTTCATATTGTCGCAAGAAAGTTTCATTGAAGCCCCTAAAAGCCGATGATCATCAACTACAAAGCAGCATATGGAAAATCAAGTTTAAGAGGGGGTGTTAGAAATATAAACTTGATTTTATATTACTAACTAATGTTATTTATGTGTTACGTTGTTCTAGATATTTAATAGTTTTTAGAACATGACTTTATAAGTTCTTGTAGAGGGACTTGAACCTAAGAAATGATGTTGGTGGGATATGCACCTAGTTAATGTAATAGTTAGTGGGAGGATGAAAAGTCATGGAAGGTACTAGATACATGACTTCTATATATACCTATGTACATATAGTGTGTATGAGTGGAAAAATAAAAAGTCAAGCAATAGAACAAGTCTTCTTCTCCTCTCTAGTTGAGTTGTCTTGAGTAGTCCTCTTGATTCCAACATAAATAACTTCATTTAAATGAGATTAAAATAGACTTTTCCTTTTTTTTCATTTTTTTCCTCATTTTAGTCATTTGTTACTATTTTTCGTCTTTCTTCTTTGTTTTCTTATATTCATCCCCGCTATATTCTTCTGTGGCCTTCTCCATCTTCTTCTTCTTCTCTATCTCTCTCTCTCTCTCTCTCTCTCTCTCTCTCTCAGAAATTGAAGGTTTAAATTGAGAACCGTGGATTTGCTTGAGCTCTCTGGTTTAGACATGCAAAAAAGCTGTTAACTTTTTGCGTATTGAATGATTAGAGAAGTAAAGATTTGTTGACTTATTGAAAGAGACTTAATTGTTAAGTTGAAGATTTGATATTTTTGGCGACTGTGAGGTTAATTTTGGGTCTCAGGTGTTGATTTCAACAAGAATTGTTTTGTTTTGGGTATGCTGATGTTGCAGGTTTGATGAGATAAATTTGTTGAGGAGTTGGAAATAGAAGAAGATAATGTTCGTGGGTGACACACCGAGTCTGAACACGTGAGAATCGTTGGCTTATGCTTCATCATTCGATTCAACAATTTGAAGCTCTCTCTATTCCCATCCCAATTAATTACATCAACCTTTCTTTTCTCGCTGAAGCTTTAATTCGGCAGCGTGGGTGTTTGGTGGCGGTTGCTTCTATGGTGGTGGTGGTTGACTGGATAGTGGTGGTGGAGGAGGTGGTGGCTGTGGTGCGGTGGAGGAAGAAGACCCATTTTTCTGGTCAGCGGATGAAGGAGAAGAAGAGAAGAAAAAATAAAAAAGAAAAAAATGAGAAATGAAAGAAAAAGATCAGACTTCCCGATTGAAGTATTAAAAGAATCAAATGTCACTCACTTATTTAACGGAAGGTAATGTTGAAGTGTCGTAAATTTAAAAAATGCTGAGACAATAAGTGGTAAAATGCATATTACATGAAACTAAGTGTAAGTTTAGTGAAACTGCAAGGGGGCTTACCGGTAAAAGTTCTTTAGAATATATGAATGTCTACATAATTCGGTTTCTCTTGAGATGGGAGAGGTGACGTAAGACAAAGTGTACAAAAAGTAACTTTAAAACGAGAAAGACGATCGTGGTTGTTCCTCACAAAAATACTATCGTATTACAGCTAGGGTGGTAGCTTAAGTGGTAGAGCGTTTAAAGGCCCTGCATGAGGTCCCGGGTTCAAACCTGGATGACAACAAAAACAATTTCTCAAAAATGTCATGATATGTGTACTAGTTTATTTGGTGAATATCCACCACATGTTATAAGTCCACTTATACATTGTTATTCGCCCGATAGCCCACCCTAATTCCTATATAAGGAGGTTTAGGGTTAGAAAATAATATACATCTCAATACAACTCTCCCTATATCTCGTTTCTCTCTTTATTTTCTGTCTCTCAAATTCTTGTTTCACAACACGTTATCAGAATAATAACGCTCGTGAACCAACGTTGAGAGAATATATTGAGGTTCATCAACATTCATGTCCCATAGGAACTGTGCGGCTACAGTGGGGATGATTGGCTCGTATAAGAGCATACTGAGGAACAAGTGATCCTCCGCCATTATGTTGGTATGTACATTGATTGATCTAATGGGTTTGTGTTTTCTTTAGGTTAACTAGTATGGTGGACGTGAGTTGCACGTGAACTTGGTTTTAATCAGACTCGAAAGTGCTGTCTTATACAAATATTTAACCTTTAATTGTAGAGTATAAAAGGCTTATAACTCATAGGCTATCATAAATTAGAGATGAAAAAAAAGTTTGTTTTCCAGCCCCCATTTTCTTAATTGAACTGACTTTGTTTGGACAATGTACCTCGGTTCTGTCTTTACTCACCTTCAACATAGAACATTATTGACATGGATTAGACAACAAAGTAGGTTCTCAGAGGTTAGCAGACTCGAACACACAAGACTGATGCATGTTGTAGCCTAAAAATCCAAAATCTATAACTATCAGGTGTTCAATTCAAAAGATATCAAGAATTGGAGATTGAGGATGCTAATCCAAATAATGAAAGCTAGTAAAAAAGAATACAGGCCGTACACCTCATTAACAAATTCAAAGTAAATTCTAACATTTCCTACAGCAGTATCAGAATTAAAAACCAATGAGTAGTAGAGAAGTGTCAAAAAACGGACAGTAGACAGAAGCATTCAAGTGAAGTTTTGAAACGTGACAACTTTCCTAGTCATATGACTAAATTGAACTACTTCGTAATAGTGCACCACATACTTATAGTAAGCTGGCAAGTATCTACCCTCCAAACAAAATTTCTTAACAAACGGGACTAACCATTTATTCTCCTACTTACACTCATTTTCCATAATGTACTGCTATCTAGTAGTATCCTAATAAGCATATGAGCTCCAAAAACACTTTATGGAACTATCCATACATAATGCTATAATTTGCAGTCTCAAGTGATTTCCATGCAACAAGAAAAGCAGTAGATAATTTCACAAAAAAAGGTTCGGAAAAGATGGGCCTACACCATATATTCATAGTATAAATTTTTGGCAATCGTACAGGCTCGAGAAAGGAGTGGTATTAGTCATTTCAGTATAGATAATTTGCGAGTTCTAAGCAGTCACTTTCCACTACAGAGCTACTAATGTTTAGGAATATAAGAGTGTGTAATCTTTTTTTGAACTATAAGAGCTTTTGAGCCAACGTACACTATCCACGTTTGTAGTTGTAAGTCCGTAGCTCATGAAATTATTCCTGAAGAAGTTCATTGCCACGGTCAATTATTTGTTAATAGAGCTCTTACTACTTGAGATTAAGGGACATATTGGGTAAAGGAATAAAATTACTTGTATATAATAAGGGTAAAAGACACTGATCAACCCCTACATCAGTATTAAACCTACCCCGCTATCTCGTGTTTTGGAAAAAGACACTTTGCACCTTTTCTTGGATGGAGGTTTACGGTTGTAACAGCACGGGAAAAAAGACCATTTTACCTCTAAAAGTTTATAAAATTACTCCCTATATATAACCCTAACTCCTCACTCTCCTTCATTTCTAACCCTAATCTCTCTCTCCCTCTTTCTCCATTTCCTTCGCTCCATCTGCGAAATCGCCGCCATCATCCAACTCTCCTTCGGATACTCTCCCCTCTGCAGACTCTGCACTCTTCTGGATCTCTCTCTCAGCTCATCCCGCCATCATTCAACTCCCCATTATTTCATTACAAAAATCTGTTTTTCTCACCATCAAAAGCCAAAAAACACAATTCACAGACCCCCCGGATTCAAAACCCATCTCCTTATACCTATCATAGGACCCACGAATCGACTCCCTCCTCCAAGAATCGACCAGAAGAAGAAAATTAGGGCAGATGATGAAGATGACGACGAGGATGCAGAAGATGCTATTTGTCTTTGATTTGGTTGCTGAAGATGCTAGCTTGAATCGGCCGGCGAAGACGTCCACTGGCTCGCCGGCTCAGGCGAACGACCAGCCAATTGGGTCGCCGGTTCTGGTGCCTTGGTGGTGGTGTACGGAATAATCCATGGGGTCGTGACTGTGGCGCATCTGTGGTTGTGGTGGTCACCGTAGAGGAAGACGAAGATGGAGGCGGTCGTTGTATTGGTCGCATAGGGGAAGACGAAGATGGTGGCTTATTGCAGCTGTTATGGTGAGGTAATTGGTGGCTGAAGATGAAGGCAGCAGAGAGTAGGAGGAATGGTTTTGAGTTGCAGTGGGTAATTATGAGTTATTGTGATAGAGATGAGGGAGTGATGGAGGCATTGGACTGGGTTTGTAACAGGTTGTAGCTGAGTTGGAGTTTCAGATGACTGGTGAAGGTTTTGGGTTTGTATTCTTGGCATAATGGTGATTTAGGACTTGGTTGTTGATGGCTTGAAGTGGTAGTGGGCTTGGTTGTAGCAGTGGTGTACTGGAGATGGAATTAGGTCTTTCCATGGCTACTGTGAGTGTGGCCATGGTGGTTAAGAGGTTGAATGGTGGGCTGTGGAGAGGCAGGCTGCTAAGGATGGTGTTGGCAATTGAAGATGGTTGTATTGGTGATAATGGTAGCATGTTGTAGGTAGATTGGTCTGATGGTAAGTGCGTTAATAGGTTGTGTTGTATGAAGTTCCACCACTCGAGATAGTTTCTTATTTCTTCTGTCCTGAACCCCTCCCTCTGCTCTTTGACAGTTTGGAAAGGAGATGATGAGGGCATCTTCAAGGTTGTTGGGTTGTGACTTGAAAAGTCAAAGGATGCAATTTTGGAATTGGGTTGACAAAAGGGTATGGAAATAACTTGGCTTGTTGACCAAGTTGTTTTTATAATCTATTGGTCACACCGCCACGCACACACATAAGGTATTTAAGGGTGCTTTGGCTTGGTTCCATACATACACACGAAATTAGTTGGTTACTTTTGAGAGGTGTGTCCAGTGGGTTTTGTCTTGTGTGTGAGTGGGTATTTCGGGTCGTCGTCGTGGCCATTGTGGCCACGGCGTGCACTGTAATAGGGTTCTCTTCTCAATAAAATATCTGGTTCTGGTCGCAGAGGTAGCTAGTGGGTTCGTTGCGAATTTGTTAGTGAACCATGTTAAATATATGTCTCGTTCTTGTTTTAATTTTGTCGTTCTTGCTCGAATTCCCCCCAGGTTATAACAAACTGGTATAAAAGCTCTGTAACAGGAGTTCTGTTACAACAAACTGGTATCAGAGCAGGGGTTCCAAGATCTGGGTGGAGCCAAGAGCTAGGGTTTCACTTTTTTGTGGAACTCAAAGCTAGGGTTTCGCGATTCTGGTGGAGCAGTCTATCGGGAGTAGGGTTTTGAGATTCCGCCAAGAACGTTGTCAGGTTTGGTGATCAAGATTGATGTGTTTGTGAGAGAGAAGCAGGTACACCCACCATCTGAAGCCCCGCTGAGGAGGCTATCCGGGCTTCGTTTGGAGCAATCTGGCGGGCATCTAATTAGGCGTGCAAGGGATCTGGCAAATCCAGCACGAATTCGGTGCTGGCACGAATCTAGCGGTTCACGCGCATCTGGCGTTTTGGGGATTGACGTTCAGTCACAATTCGGCTCCCGACGTGGAGCATCTAGCTTGTGAATTGAATCTAGTTCTGGCTCATGTGTTGCAGGAACTCGTTGGAGTTCGAGCAACGACATGGAGCATCTAGCGAGTGAGATTTCTGGCACACGCATCTGATCTTGGTTCTGACGCGCATTATGCACGGGTCTGTTCTGGCGTGCATCTGGTTTGGGGGCATGTACCATGACACGCATTGAGCTCGCATCTGGCTCAATCTGTTTATGGCGAGCATCATACGAGGCGCATCGGGCTAGACAACTATAGGGGCACTCATCGCTAAGTGCATCGGGTCTGGTAGAGATATCTGGGCATTCTGTCATGGTGCATCGGTCTGGCGCAATTGGGCGCATTGGGAATACATTCGGTCCTGCTTTCTCAGTGAATGTATTAGAGCCTGGTTCTGGGTGGAGCACTTGTTTCTGTTTCTGGCAGTGCATTCACATCGGACGCATTCGTTGCAGGAACGCATGGTAGTTGGAGCAACGATTTGGCGATTCGGGTTTCGCATACAGCTGTGAAACATCTGTTTGGTGGAGGTGTACTCGTTTCAGACTCTTGGAGACGCATCCGTTTCAGGTTTGAGGAGGGAATCATCAAATTCCGGTTTCGGATTACTGAGACGATTCAAGTCAAGGTGGATATTTGTTGGGTTGTGACTTGAAAAGTCAAAGGATGCAATTTTGGAATTGGGTTGACAAAAGGGTATGGAAATAACTTGGCTTGTTGACCAATTTGTTTCTATAATCTTTTGGTCACACCGCCACACACACATAGGGTATTTAAGTGTGCTTTGGCTTGGTTCCACACATACACACATAATTAGTTGGTTACTTTTGAGAAGTGTGTCCTGTGGGTTTTTTCTTGTGTGTGAGTAGGTGTTCCGGGTCGCCGTCGTGGCCATTGTGGCCACGGCGTACACTGTAATCGGGTTCTCTTCTCAATTAAATACCTGGTTCTGGTCGTGGAGGTAGCTAGCAGGTTCGTTGCGAATTTGTTAATGAACCACGTTAAATATCTGTCTCGTTCTTGTTTTGCATTCGTCGTTCTTGCGCGAATACCCCCAGGTTATAACAAACTGGTAGCAGAGCTCTAAAACAGGAGTTCTATTACAACAAAGGTTAGGCCTTTTTATTTACTTACGGAAAATATAGAACTGTTTTCCCTAGGAAATGATTTGAGAAATAAGCAGCAGTGAAATTGGACTTTGTTTTAAACTTAGTTTATGACGAATTTACCTCTTGTAAATAGGCATTGTCCCTCAATTACATATTTTACCAATAAAACAGGAATATGTTTTGATGTTTTTAAATTGAGACATTTTGTTCTTGATGTTCTTGATGTTCTTGGCTTGCTCTTCTTGGTATTCTTGATGATAGAAGGAATAAAACAATCCAGAAAAAACACGGGTAATATGGTCGGTAAAAATTCAATCACCCACTTTTAACGAAACCTAACGGAAGGGTGCTAATTGTCCACGAAATATTCCGTTAATTGGGTGCGGTGTGTAATTTTTCAAAATACAGAGTAGCGGGGTGAATTTAATTCAAAAGTCGGGGGTGGTCAGTGTCTTTTACCGATATAATAAATGTTGAAAACCTCTTTGGTACCAGAAGTATGTTAAACATCATGCTCCTCCGATACATATAAGGTGCACTATATTCAGTCTATTTGGTTTTTGGGTTTTAACCTTTCGTAAAATTTACTACATAAAAGTGGCAATGCAAAATTTCGTTCTTAAGGAAACCACATTTACAGTAAGCATTTAGCTCTCCCAATATTAGATCTCAAGAAAATATATAGCACTCGCCGGTTGGATTGTTCTATCATTCTTTTGTTTAAGTAGATAGTTTTCTAGTTCCCGTGTTGGATAGATGATGATGAGCGATTATTCATTCTTCTGTAAAATTCGTTATCAAATTTGATTTTCTTGTTCCTTATCATAGCATAATGTAAGATATCCATAACTAAGGAGAATGTATTTATTACATAGGAACTCCATATCAAACATGGGCAGATGGACTGGTCGTAGAAGGATGCATTAGAACCGTGCAAGAAACTAATTGCAGATTTATCAAAGTGAAATGTTAATATGGTCTTTTGTTCTGGGAAGGAGGAAAAATTTATTGCAAACCAAGCTATATTTTCTCTAATACAGTCTTTTGACATAGGAGTAATTTCCCTCATGTGGTAGGTCTTTTTTGTCGTTAAACATATTAGGATCATACAAAGGATTCAGAACAACCTCACATTGAACTTGATAATCCTGGCCATCTCTGATACAGCTCCACCACCAGTACCAGTACTACACTACCACCACCTATACAGTGTTTCAAACCCCAATCACAGACAGAGTTAATTAAAAAAAAACATCAGCAATTAAATCTTAAAAGAGCATCAAACTTATGAGGGTTTTGCAAAGGTGCGCTGGGAATAGAAACTCACATGCCTTGTTTCTCCAGTGTATATATGTTATGTCAATCAATTGTACTTACAGGAGGGCGTTGGATGAGTTATCGAAGTACGCGAAATAGATGTGTGCTTCTCCTTCACAGTGGAACTTTGCGAGTTCTAAGCAGTCACTTTCCACTATAGAGCTACCAATGTTTAAAGACTATAGGAGTGTCTAATCTCTTTTTTGGACTATAAGAGCTTTTGAGCCATTGTACCCTATCCACGTTTGTAGTTGTAAGCCCGTAGCTCATAAAATTATTCCTGAAGAAGTCCATTGACACTGTCAATTATTTGTTAATAGAGCTCTTACTTGAGATTGCAGACTGAGGGGTCTCATATATATGCTGTGATCAAGTTGGCTGATTCGGATGTTTAGTAAGAGTTTGAGAAGCAATTTGAAGTAATTTGGATAAGTTCACAGACAAGAAAGACAGAAAACTCATTCATACTCGTTTTGTAGATGAGGGGTAATGGATAGCATGTCTAATTATCCGTAATGGAGACATCAAGTAGTATAAGGTTAAAGAAATCATAAGCTTCTGCTGTATAAATTACTACCATTCACGTAAAATATCAGGAAAAGAACTGGCATTGTGTTGTGGTAATAAGATCATATCCTAAATAAGCAGTTGATCCTCATTCTTTTTATAGTCGTTCTTTCCTCTTAAATTTTGATCTTTTTTATGAATGAAGTCAAGTTTCATTAAACAGAACTTGTAGAAGCCAAATTTCAGATTCAAGAGTGAACTATAAATAAAGGGAAAAAAAAACCCTTCTCCGGATTTTGTAATGTTGTAACAGAACTCCTGTTTCAGAGCTCCGTTACCAGTTTGTTATAATCTGCGGGTATTCGAGCAAGAACGACGAAAGCGAAACAAGAACGAGACAGATATTTAACGTGGTTCACTAACGAATTCGTAACGAACCCGCTAGCTAATCCACGGCAAGAACCAGATATTTTATTGAGAAGATAACCCGATTACAATACACGCCGCCGTGGCCACAACGGCCACGACGACAACCCGAAGAACCCACCCACGACACACACACACTAAATAGCTATCAAAGCACTAACTCTCAAACTCCCCGTGTGTATGTGTGTTCATTGTTACTAAACAATGAGACTTTATATAGCCGATGTGTGGCAGTGAGTGATGTGGCTTGTTTCCAAAGAAACAAACCCAAATTCACCGCCCCAAATACTAAGGAAATAATTCCTTCCACATTTTTGCCTACTTTGATTCTAGTCAACTCAACAAATCTCCACCTTGACTTGAATCATCTCAGCAACTCGAAATCGGAACAGATGCTCCTCTTCTCAAACCTGAACCAGATGCGTCTCCCTGAAACCCGAAACGAGCACGCTTCCCCAGACAGATGTTCCGCAGCTGTATGCGAAACCCGAATCGCTAAATCGTTGCTCCAACTACCATGCGTTCCTGCAACCAATGCGCCCGATGTGGTTGCACTTCCTGAAACAGAAACAAGTGCTCCACCCAGAACCAGACTCGAATACATTCACTGAGAAAGCAGGACCGAATGTATTCCAGATGCGCCCAATTGCGCCAGACAGATGCACCATGACAGAATGTCCAGATGTCATCCAGACCAGATGCACCGATAACGAGTGCCCAAATTGTCATGCCTGATGCGCCCCGTATGCCTCAGATGCGCCAGATACTCGCCAGAAACAGATCGCGCCAGATGCGAGCTCAGTGCGTGTCATGGTACACGCTGGAAAACCAAATGCACGCGAGAACAAACTCGTACATAATGCGCGCCAGAACCAGAACCAGCTGCGCGTGCTAGAATTCTCACGCGCCAGAAGCTCCATGCCGTTGCTCCAAGTCCAACGAGTTCCTGCAACGCATGAGCCATAACCATATTCAATTCACACGCCAAATGCTCCAAGCCGGGAGCCGGATTGCGCCTGAACGTCAATCGCCATAACGCCAGATGCGCGTGAACCGCCAGATTCACGCAAGTACTGAATGCGTGCTGGATTTGCCAGATCGCTTGCACGCCTAATCAGATGCGCGCCAGATTGCTCCGACAAGAGCCCGGACAGCCCCCTCCACGGGGCTTCAGATGGTAGGTGTACCTGCTTCTCTCTCACGAACAGATCGATCTTGATCGCAAAACCATACATCGTTCTTGGCGGAATCTCGAGACCCCACTCCCGATAGCCTGCTCCACTTGAATCGCTAAACCCTAGCTTTGAGTTCCACCAAAACGTGAAACCCTAGCTCTTGGCTCCACCCTGATCTTGGAACCCCGGCTCTGATACCAGTTTGTTAAAACTGGTGATCCCCCTGACCTGGCTCTAATACCAGTTTGTTAAAGCTGGTGATCCCCCTGACCTGACTCTGATACCAGTTTGTTGTAACATAAATCATGTTTCAGAGCTCCGTTACCAGTTTGTTATAACCTGCGGGTATTCGAGCAAGAACGACGAAAGCGAAACAAGAACGAGACAGATATTTAACGTGGTTCACTAACGAATTCGTAACGAACCCGCTAGCTAATCCACGACCAGAACCAGATATTTTATTGAGAAGAGAACCCGATTACAATACACGCTGTCGTGGCCACAACGGCCACGGCGACAACCCGAAGAACCCACCCACGACACACACACTAAATAGCTATCAAAGCACTAACTCTCAAACTCCCCGTGTGTATGTGTGTTCATTGTTACTAAACAATGAGACTTTATATAGCCCATGTGTGGCAGTGAGTGATGTGGCTTGTTTCCAAAGAAACAAACCCAAATTCACCGCCCCAAATACTAAGGAAATAATTCCTTCCACATTTTTGCCTACTTTGATTTTAGTCAACTCAACATATTATATAACAGATAGCCCAAAAGCAAACAGAAAATAGCATAGATCAGCTCAATACACAAAACCAGATGAAATAGAATTTGCCTGAGCAACAGATTGTAGAAGGAACCAAGAGCAACAGATTGGAGAAGGAACCAACAAGGTACTATTATTTGCGATAAATCCCTTACATGGGTTAGGTCTGACACGTAAAACAAACAAAAAAATGATAAAAGACAAAACCTAGAGCAACTAAAAGAAACAGAATCCAAAAGGCTGTGAATCGTGTGTGATGTCTTCCCCAGATTCAACATGAGACTTAATCACAATACATTAAACAAGAGATCAGATCAAGGGAAAAAACACATTTTCCTAATCTGCCATTACATAACAAAAAGCATAAAAGTAAACAGAAAAATGGCATAGATCAGATTAATCATAGGCATTGACAACAATTTGTAAGGTTTTGTCCCTTCATGTGAGCTAATAACACCAGGCATAAGCATTCAAGTGATGTCCTGATATGTAGACAACTCTCCTAGTCATATAACTAAATTAGTGTGGAATAGTGCCACCACAGACTGGCGTTATCGTCCCTCCAAACTAAGTTTCTTAACAAACGGGACTAACCATTTAGGCCCTGCTTTCTTTACCTAAATTTAGGCGACTTTTTATCTTTTAAAAAGGTTGTTTACTTTGTGCCTAATAAGTTTTCTTAAAAGTTTTAGTTACCTTTTTAGTAAAAAAGGTTGTTTACTTAACTTCTATTTTATCTCCTAAAAAGTAGTTTTAAGGAGTAAAAAGATAAAAAAGTTGAAGTTAGAAAAAACTAACTTTTTCTAGTCTTATAAAAAGGTAAAAAAGTTATCAGGCATAAATTTTAACGAAAATGACCTTATTAGAACATTTTATATGACTTAAAAAAAGATAAAAAGTCACCTAAATTTAGGTAAAGAAAGCAGGGCCTTATTCTCCTACTTACACTCATCTGCCATGATGCAGTGTATTGTTTCTTAGCAAATTGTATTTTTTTCTTTTTTTTAATGCTATTTAGTCGTATCGTAATAAGCATTTGAGCTCATAAAAACTTCATGGACCTATGCATATATTGTGTAGTCTCAAGTGATTTCCGTGCAACAACAAAAGCAGCCGCATACTATTTCACAAAAAAAAAGGTTTGAAACAGATGGGCCGACCCATATATTCATTGAAGAAATTTTTAGCAATCGTACATGCTTAGGAAATGAGTGGTATTAGCCATTTTAGTAAATTACCTTTCGAATGCAGTAAACATTTTTAGGAGCTCACATTGCCGCTGGAATTAGAAAGTGTCATTAATTTGTTGCAGCAGGAACCAGTCTCAGCACGATGTGAATTTGAATATAACTTGAACAACATGACATGACATGACATGACATGACATGACATGACATGACATAATAGGCTATACGAGCTCGTGGAAAATAGGTAAGAAACTGAACAAAATGTTCAAAGCTGCGGCGAAATAAACAAAGCAGTAACAAAGTTAGGTAGCTACTACGCCTATGTGAACAGTATGATTGTACAATACTGGAAAGTCAAATGCACGACGATTGTGACTACAAAACTTCAAAGGGGTATAGGGGAGGGGGTTAATTTTTTGTGATTCTGCTAATGTTTTATAGCTTCATGTACATAGGAAGTTAATGAATTTAAGTAGACTATAGTAGCGAAATTACTTATGAAAAGTAATATGTCTGAAAATTATCATAATTGAGAAGTCGATACCTACAAACCAACACCAAATGATTCAAAATAATGCATTGTTAGGCAATAGAAATAGAATTAATAGGATAAAAGGTATATGGAGAAGTAAACTGACATTTTGGAGTAAATTGACATACATAGGTTGTTTTATTAGAAAGTCAAAACCTCTTTATACACGACATTTCCGGTGCATGTCGCTTTATTCTTCTTCTTTCATTCAACATTGAGAAGGAATTTAGTCTTTGCCATCGAAGTTCCACGCGATAATGCCACATACAGCTGACCATGAGAGAATACAGATTGAGGTAAATAGACACCGAAATTACGAATTTTGTGTCCTTGGGACTTTTTCTTATCGTCATTGCTAAGCACAAACGAATTGGAAATTGAGTTATTTTAAACTTGAATGGGTATGACTCGTTCTCAGCAGGCATCATCGGAATTCTAGGCAATAATACTTGTTTCCCAACATGTTTTCCTAGACTTATCTTAGCACGTATAATATTTCTCTCAAAGCCCTTACAAAACCAATCTTGTTCAATTGCACAAACCTTTGGACGAATTTAGATTTCTCAACAACATAATGGGACTATTGAGTTAAAGGACCAACTCATGAGGTGGCAGACCATTGGGAACCAAAGTATTGAGAAATTTCTCAGGATAATAATGATGTGTATCATCAATTGCAATGTCAAAACTATTGAACCTGTATTCTTCACCTGGATATAGTTGGATCATCTTCTCACTCAGCATGTCCACATACTCATTTCTTGTTGCTAAGATTGCAAGATTAGTCATGTAATCAGCTCGATGAGCATTTTCCTTCAGAGACAGGTATATCGTGTTAATCAAGCAATTTACTGGACTCTCGTTCTCAAGGCATTGTAGAAGCATTTCGCGAGGGATCTCTATCATGTCATCATGTGTTTGTTCTTCTCCGTTCCCAACAAACAAAAGGAATTCACTAAAATCTTTATTATTTTGCGCCCACATATTTGTTTTTAATTTTATGTGCTGCATCTCTCGCCAGTGGTAAGACCAGATCAAACTTGTGTTCCCTGTATCTTCTCTAGAACCCCTTGGTACAACTGGTAAAACCTTATAAAACTCACCTCCAAATACAATGACTTTGCCACCAAACAATTAATCATTTCATTCATATATCTCATCGTTCTATCAAGTGCTTCAATAGACATCCTCTTAGCCATAGGCGCATCATCCCATATAATTGATGAAGCAATCTTTACTAATGATGCAGTGCCACTTTGTTTAGATATATTGCACATACTTGATTCATCAGCATCGAAGGGAATCTTAAACCTTGAGTGAGCTGTCCGACCACCTGGCATTATCGAAGCGGCAACATCTGATGTCGCTGTTGCAATGGAAATAAGACATTCATTCTAATCGCAGCAAGTAAAGCACGATATAGGAAGATTTTACCTGTTCCTCCAGCGTTGTCGATGAAAAACACATCTTCTTTGCCAATAGTGGCAGAATCTAGTATAGTGTTATATGTAATGAGTTGTTCTGGGTTTAGGGTTTCCTTTGTCATCTTATCTTCATGTGAGAATTTCAATAGATATTTCTTCCAAAATTTCCTTTTTTTGGAAAGAGGTTTCTTGTAGATTTGAATTTAAAGCTGGTAGAATCATAGTCTTTCACACTTTTTCCCATGGATTGTAAGAATGAAACCACACTCTTTACAGTTTTAAACAAAAGAAAATCCAAAGAGATACCTTCAATATTTAAAAAAACTTCAAAAATGATCCAAAATATTCATTCCAAAGTTTCATAACATCTCTAGGCTCACAAAATACTAACACAGTTGAGAAAAGTTGGCGTAAAGACTTGGGCATCTGAAACGTGGCAGCATCTTGTAAGCTTTCAGATATCCAACTATCTGACTCGAGGTAACCCTCTGCGTTCAGCCGCAGTTTTAAAAGAAGAACAAAGTACACCATAAACAGTTAAGAGATCAACGTAAGATGTCGGACTCCTCATATTGTTTAGTAGTAGCGTAAAAAAGTATCTCTTCCCTTCAGCAGGGTGAAAACCATTAATACGGCCAATAACACTCTTTGCCTTTGGTTTCGAAAACTTGCCTTTCTTATCCCAAACAAAATGCTCAGGAAATTCTCTGTATAAATACTGCTTTTTCTCCTTGTCGTTCCTACAGTATGTAAATAACTCAGTCAATGTCATCTTTGAAATTCCATTAGAATCAATAATACGTCGTAGGTCTTGGTTTTACCTATAAGAAACACAATGTTTGTCAGGTAAATGCAATTGCAATATAATAACAGCATGATATATCTCATTCAAATCAAATCCAAACAACCTCCAAACAGCCTCCGGAGCAGATACCCACCGAGCCTGCTAAAATTGTTCTATCTCATCAATCATTATGTCTCATTCATCGTGACTTATACTGAAAGCAACTTTATCATGTTCCTTATATATATATATATATATATATACTTATAAAGATATTTAACTGTTTTGACACTTGAACATACCTCGACGTTGATGTGACAATTATATCTACTCAGATGGTAAGGATTATAAGGTACCACCAACCTGTTTTCAAGAGTGGCATTACGCACATTAGCTTCAAATGAGTCTTTCCTGCGTCTATAGATTGGGTATGATCCATCTCATTCCATTGTTTTCTCTGAAAAACCTCGTGGATAGTGATATTTGCACTTCCCTTGTCTCATGCATGAATTTTTCATGTTCAAATGTCGACATGACCGTGCATCATGCGCTTGATTACCGCATCATATAATTCAGGATAATTTATTGGATATGGAATCTCGGAACATACGTATTTGTCAAATTGCTCTTGTGTCGTGATCTTGAAATTGCGCTTGAGGATTACTAACATGTGAACATGTGGCAGCCCTCTCTTCTGAAAGTCTATGACATGAACATGTGTAGCAACTTCACCAAAAAGACGCTTCTTAAATAAATGCTCCTTTAGATCTTGAAGCTTAGCACAGAATACCCTAGAAACAATATCTGGTCTTTCTTAAGAAACTTGACATTCCTCTAGTGCCTCGCTTATCTCTTTCCATTCGGGATTACAAGTCATGGTTGTGAAAAGGTCTGGTTTTTCAACGTGTTGTACTAACGACATAGCATCATAATACCTTCTGCGCATGTCTCTTGGGGCCCCCACAAATGATGGTGACAACCTTTCTCCCTATCATTCGACCATTATTTTCACCTGCTCGAATGCTATGAACAATACCCTGATAAACTTCAGCTCTAATCAAGGACAGCTTCTACCGATAATAATCCAGTCTTGAGTTCTCAAGCTTTATATACATATCAACGACATATTGTTGAAGGAGTCGACCCGATAGAAATAACATTGATCGCCCATGGTTGTGAATTTGCAGCTTGTAACAATAATACTATTGACAAGACACTTTATTTTGACCCCTGCCATCGACAACTTCATAATTAAGACTAATTCTGGTGTTAAATTAGAAGAATATACACAATTTATCATAAGTGAGAATAATAACGAAATTCAAACATTACCTTCTTGTTCTTCATAGAAAATCAGCAGTACTCAAACTATTATTTTCAATAGTTAATGAATGTTTACGTGCCTTCTTGCCATTCTTGAGAATGTTTTGATGCCAACCTACTTCTCCATGTGAAAATAATAACGGATATTAGAATGGATCATATTAACCATAGTAGTGACGTACTCGATTGATCTGCCCAGAAGTAGAATGCACTATTATATCTCTTTCATGACGTGCAAAATCGTTGTTTCCATCAATCCAAATTCATGCCACTTAATCAGCTGATGGTGCATTATAAACTCGTAGATCCAATTTCAGATAAGCCTTTATATGAATCTTGTAATTCTCTAACTCTTCGTATTTAACAGAGCGCAAAACCTGGACGTTAGGGTTTACTGAAAGCATGTCGATCAGCCCACTAACAATATTGGTGTTGAACGAAGCATTTGGTAGCATGTTCATTCTGTTTCGCACCTCATTCTCAGTTTCATAAAAATACATCTGAAAATAGCAAGGCCCACGCTGAGAAGGAATCATAGATGGTAGATTATGATAAATCTACCCTTGAGCACGGAATGTGTATACACCACGACTGGATGTAGCTCGGTCTTTGTCTATATTAACTCCTAAAGATGTAAAACCGAATATACTGTTGTAAGCTCGTATATTGGAACGAAATTCCATACGTTCTTCACGTTGGGAGCTGAATAAAGTCCACAAAAAATCGGGGGCATCTGTACTTGAAAGTAACACATCTCCTTGCCCAAAATAAAATTTTCCAGGCTCATATTTGAACCTCTTTGCTCCCCAAATAATACAAGGGCTAACTTTTTTTAGTTCATGCAATTCTTATAAATCACTCTCCAAAATAATCGGCCCTACAAGACATACATATATATGTAAAACAGAGATTATGATTGTAGAAAAACATAAATATGTGTTAATATAATAGCGTAGTTACCTTTCGGAGGTGATGGAGCATGAGCGGGCACTTATGTAGATGAAATGCATTTATTTTTATTAAATGAAACCTTTTTTAGTATGATTTTTCCTCTCCTCAGGCGTAAGCTTAGTATACCAATTTCTATGGTTCAAGCTATTTGCCAATGCCGATGCCGATTGTTCATCTACGAAAAATAGTTTCCAAAAAATTAGATCGTATAATGAAAATATGTGTATGTTGTGGGTAATCCATGAACGTGTTGGAAATGAAGTATGGTTGCGTATAAGTGTGAAATTACCTTTCTCTGATGACTGTCGCTTTCTTTTTCTGCTTGATAACTTATTTTCTATATGTTTGGACTTCTCTTCAGGAGTAAGTCTCGCATACCAATCTTTTTGACGCGAGCTTTTTGATGAATTTCCACCTGCAATAATGACTTTCGGTCATAATACTGTATGTTGTAATTCATTAATCAAGTAAATAATCTTGTTTGTAGTTACCCAGTAGGTATATCCGTCCAAGATCTCACACTTTATGATCAATTAGCTCCAATAAACAGAACACAATATTAGGAGTAGGTATTGGATGCCTGCACTGAATTTCATAGTCTCAAATATAGCTCACCAACAAGTCAATGAACAATTAAAATCTAGCAACCAATGCCGCTGGCAAAATATGGCTGAACTTATCATTTATAAAAATGCAAGGAAAGCCAAAACATATAATTATGTGTCGTAATAGATGACATATGGCAAAGGCAAGTGAAAAGGAAGATATGAGTACCTCAGTAGAATGGACGGCCAATTTTAATAATCAGCCAGGTGCTTTACGAACTGGGGATTTTCCGGAGTAAGAACCTATAACTGAATCACAAACAGTTTGAATAAGAAGAAAGGGAAAAAGCAACGTTAGAACGTTTTAACGGTCCACCAACTGGTCTGGACCACATGACATGCTGCTTGGATTCACTGAAGAATCATCATTCTGGTATATGTTAATGAATTTATCATTCATATATGATGCGTTATGTCAGAAGAACAGACACAAAAATAACTATCTCGGCCCAACCAACAGATTTGGACCATATGACATGAGGCAGTGCTGCTTGGATTCATTGATGAATTATCATTCTAGTATATGTAAATGAATGGATTATTCATATATGATCCAATCAGTCAAAGAAATCAATCCCCTCAAAGCTTCCTTGGTAACTAACTTATTGCAATGCAGCTAACAATGGAGGCATTGTTACAGAAGAAATATTAGCTGATCAAAGTAGTCTTCAGGTGTGTCGTTTCATTAAGTTAATAGCACAGTCAATAAACATATGCTATCGTTGTTTCCTGCACAATTTGTTTTGAGCAGTACATTAAAACTGCATCAGTTACTTGTGTTTTATGTTTCTTGCTGTAGTTATGGAATTGGACTATTGGAGACCTTACGATGTTATTGTTCCCGATTTTTCGTCAGCACCACAATGTTGCTAAAACATGACTAATGGTGTGAACAACATAATGGACCTTATTATTTTGGACATGATTTTTGTTTCATAATCGATATGTAATTCACTGGTAATATCTATGCTAGGAATGTCAACATGGACTTCCTTAACTGTTTTTGTCTTTTCTCTCTCGTATATGATACTGTCAGATCTTGACAATACAATGGTATATCATGATTGTACTTCCTTTTCTTGGGCCTTGAGACTGTTTTATTGGGTTTGTTTGTAACATCAAAACATTCAGGAGAAATGGTGTCTTCTTAGTTAATCATATGTGGCTATTTTTAATAGAGACATGCAAAGGAAGATGTCTGTAAGAACTAACTGTGTATTAGAGAATTCTCACGAGGTCTAAATTTTTGGCATTGTGATTCCATCAATGCTTCAACAACAGAAATACGGTAATTAGAAATAGGCTTTTTCGGGAAACATGAGAAATACTAATGAAGACTTAATTAGATTGTTGTATTGGGGGGAAATATCTTAAGATAATACACTCTGATAAATTGCTATTGTACTTGTGTCTTCTGTATGCAATTTATTTTATGTACTTATGTCTCCTCTATGGCATTTAGTCTGATATTCTAAAAATTTAGTCAAGTAAGAGTGTACTATATGAATTACCAAATCCCTAATCTATGAAGAACCCTAATTTATCAATTCAAATCAAAACAACAGAAGGTCAATTCAGGGCACCAATTCAAACAAAAGAAGAACAATTGACGTTATTCTAAAGAGCGAAGACCAATTGACGGTATTCTAAAGAGCGATTGAGAAGAGACAAGGAGAAGGAGGGGAGATTGTTTACTTACTAAAACTGCTACGGTTCTGACGGATTCACCGGAGCAAGGAGACATGTGGCAGGGTGATAGGCAGTCGCTGCTGCCTCTGGTCGTTGGGAGAGAGTGCGAGACGTAATCTTCGACTGTTCGGTGTAAGTGGAGAGTTGCAGAATCGTCTATGGCTTGGGAGAAAGGCTCTTTTTGCGGAGGTGACAAGCGATGAAGAAAGACAATTTTGTCTTTTCTTTTACTAAAGGTAGGAATCTTTTTTGCGGTATGATTTCTTATGTAAATCGATTTTTTTAGTAATTAAGGCATGAGGGAAAAACGGGTATTAGACAATTGACTCACACTTTCTCTCTCTAGAATGTCGGAGAGTAACCCCTTCACGTTTCCTCAACCGCCTCCTTCTCTTTCCTCACCGGTGAATTCTGTTGAACCACCGGCGAATTCTGTTGAATCACCGGCAAATCTCTTTCGCTTCCAAGCGAGCTTCAAACGCCGTTATGTTGTTGGATCTAATGGCTCTGATGATGATGAGTCGATTACTGGGAACAGAAACTTCAGGGAAGCTCTGTTGCAAGCTCATCCAAAAGGGATCTATACGGCGGAGGATGAGAATCCGTTTGGTATGGAGCCCTCGGCGGAGAAGGATGCCACCGGAGTGGTTTCAGAGGTCGATGCGAATGGTCTGATCTGTGTGCGGATCACCGGAGCCAAGCTCCGAAAACTTCATCTCCCATGGAGTCGGGCATTGGTGCTCAAAGTTATGGGGAAGGAACCTCTGTTTCATGTTCTCCATGATCGTTTAACAGCTCAGTGGAAGCTTCGTTCCGGGTTTGAGCTCACCGATCTAGATAACGGCTGTTTCTGTGTTAGATTCTTCTGCAGGGAGGACTATGAACATGTCCTGTTGAATGGCCCCTGGATGGTGCAGGGGAATTATGTAACTGTGCAGCGATGGACTCCCCATTTCGATCCGTTTGGACCGGCGATTACGACGACTCCGATTTGGATTCGTCTTAGAGGTCTGCCAGTGGAATACTTCGATGAAGACACTCTTATGGACATGGGAGCCAATTTTGGATCTGCAATCAAAGTGGACTGGTTCACAATTGCGGCCTCGAGAGGGAAGTATGCGCGGATTTGTGTAGAGGTGGATCTCCGGCGAAGCTTGGTGCCGGCGATTTGGGTTAACAACAAGCGAGTGCCGGTGGAGTATGAAGGATTGGGCACGATCTGCTTTGAGTGCGGTGTTTATGGTCATCGGAAGGAGGATTGTACTAAGCTCTCTGATGGTTTGGTTACTCCGGCAACGGAGGCTATGGACTCAAGCTCGGCGACTGGTGTTGAGGAAGCTGGGATTGGGGTCTCGGCGCCGGAGGAGACGGCGGAGAAGAGGCCGGAGAAGGAGGCGACGTTTGGCCCTTGGATGATTGCGGCTCGAAGAAAGAAGAAGAATCCTAGCCGTCCATGTGGAGTGGAGCAGGATGCTCCTGAAACACTGAGTATTAACCCAGATCAGGGGACGGGTTCAAGATTTGGTGTTCTCTCCTCATTGGATGGGGATACTAACAGTGGTGCAACCGGCAGCACCCAATTGCAATTCTCGTTGGGACAGATGGACACTCGGAAGACGGAACGGTCTGCTGGCCAGGCCAATCAGAATCGGCCACGTGGCGGGACTAACTTGAAGAGTCAGCCGGGTCAGGTGGGGCGGGTTCAATCGGGTCAGAAGGGAAGTGGGAATAATCCGTTAGAGAAAGGGAAGCAGGCTGCGAACCCTAGCTTTCGAAAGCCTCTCAGCGCCATGGACGGTAATCGATTTCCAGTTAATAATCGTTCACAGACTGCTATAGCTCAAAATTCCCGCTCGTATGGTGGTGCTGGGGGTGTTAATTTTGGCTCTAGTGGCCCACGATCTCTATTGACCAGAAAGGGGGTGTTCCCCGTGGATTCTGCTCCGGCTACCGGAGGTTCTTCATTTGGTAGTTTCCAATGAATGTCTTCTCTTGGAATTGCAGGGGCATTGGCAATCGCGCTACGGTAAGATCTGCTTTGGATCAATGTAATACCTATCAGGTTTCTGTGTTGATTATTTTAGAGCCTAGGGTTGATGGCTCTCATGCCCTAGCTCTGTGTCGTAAATCTCGGTTTGATAAACTTCATGTGGAAGAAGCTAGGGGTTTTTCTGGGGGTATTTGGATTCTCTGGGATAGTAAGGTACTGGATTTGTGTGTTATTGCTTCTACTTTTCAAGCTGTCACCTGCATTGTGCAGGAAGGGGATCAGCCTCTGTGGTTGTTAACAGCTGTTTATGCTAGCCCTCTAGCAGTTAGGAGGGAAGAGCTGTGGGCTCAGCTTAGACAGGTGCATGCTGTTCATGAGCTTCCTTGGCTCATTGTTTGTGATTTTAACCAGGTTCTGGTTAATTCAGAGAAAAGAGGTGGTAGGGGTGCTAGTTGGAAGAACTGCACTCAGTTTGCTGACTGCATTAATGATTGTTCTCTTCTGGATTTGGGATTTTCTGGGCCTGAGTTCACTTGGTCAAACTCTCAGACAGGGAGAGTTATAAGCCAAAGAATTGACAGGGCTTTGTGTAACTCTAGATGGAGGCTGAGATATCCAGAAGCTATGGTGAAGCATGTAGCAAGAAGTAATTCTGATCATCACCCACTTTTAGTGGAGTTACATGGTCTTCTTCCTCCTTCTAGTGCTTTTAAACCTTTTAGGATGGAGGTGGCCTGGTTTTTGGATCCTGGGTTTAAAGAATTGGTGTTGAAGCACTGGAGTGGTTGGCTCCCCTTTGCTTATAGAGTTCAGCAATTCACTTCTAATGTGAAACTTTGGAATGTGGATTCTTTTGGGAATATTTTTCAAAAGAAGAGGCAGCTCAGGGCTAGGATTATGGGGATTCAGAAGGCTACTGCTAGGAGATCAAACCCTTATTTGTCTCAGTTGGAGGTTGAGCTTCAAGATCAACTTCATAATGTGTTATTATAGGAGGAGATTTTCTGGTTTCAAAAAGCTAGATTGAACAAGTTGCTTCTAGGGGATAAGAACACCAGGTTCTTCCACATTACTGCTATCTCTAGGAGGAGAAGGAATAAAATAGCTATGATAAAGCTTGAGTCTGGTGTGTGGTGTGAGGATCCTGTTCAGCTGAAGAAGGAGGTGACTGCTCATTTCTCTTCTCTTTTCTCTGATGTGTCTCCTAGTCTTAGGAGTGATTTTGTTTGGAAAGGGAAGGCACTTTCTATGGAGGATATCTCTGCTTTGCAGCTGCCAGTCACTACTGCAGAGGTGGAGCAAGTGGTGTTTGCTATGGGCTCTTATAAGAGCCCTGGTCCAGATGGGTTGCCACCCATTTTCTATCAGCAATTTTGGGGATCTGTTAAAGACTGTGTTGCTGATATGGTGGTAACTGCTATTCAGTTGGGTAAGCTGCCTAGTGGTATCAATCAAACTTTGATTGCTCTTATTCCTAAAGTGGATGCCCCTACCACTTTTAATCAGTTGAGGCCCATTAGTTTATGTAATGTGGCTTTAAAAATTATTACTAAGCTTCTTACTCACAGACTTAGACCTATGCTTCAACAGCTGATTCATCCCTTCCAGTTTAGCTTTCTTCCTGGAAGATTGAGTAGTGACAATGTCATGTTGGCTCAGGAGGTTCTTCATAAGATGCATCACATGAAATCAAAGAAAGGTGCTGTGGCTATTAAGATTGATTTAGCAAAGACTTATGACAAAGTTAGATGGTCCACTCTTAGTCATATTCTTTGTAGTATTGGCTTGCCTCAAAATTGGATCTCTCTCATCATGGATTCTGTGTCCTCCACTTCTTATAAAGTTATTTGGAATGGAGAGCAACAGGAGGAGTTTGTGCCTCAAAGAGGTCTTAGGCAGGGAGACCCTATTTCTCCCTACCTATTTCATCTTGTTATGGAGTGTTTAGCTCAAAGAATTCAGCAAGCAGCAGATCAGGGGTTGTGGAAGGGTGTTAAAATTGGTAGAGATGGGGTTGCTGTCACCCATCTGTTTTTTGCAGATGATCTCTTACTGTTTGGAGAAGCTTCTTCTTCTCAGCTTGAGACTATTAAAAATGTGTTAGATGAATTTTGTTTGGATGCTGGTCAGACTATCAGTTTGGATAAGTCTAAGCTGTATGTGGCTCCTTGTGTTAATAGAGTGGTGGCCTCTAATCTTAGTGCTCAACTTGGCATTGGTTTGACTACTGATCTTGGTCTTCACCTGGGTGTTCCACTCATTCATCAGAAATGGAATAGAACCACTTTCCAGTTTCTTGTAGATAAGGTGCAGAGGAAGCTGGCTGGCTGGAAACCTCCTAACCTCTCTTTGGCTGGTAGGACTACATTGATTAGTGCTGCTCTCCAATCTATTCCTACCTATGTTATGCAAGCCACTTTGCTGCCTAAGTCCATCACTAATGCTATTGATAAAGTGTGTAAGAAGTTCTTATGGGGTAGCTCTGAATCTCACAATAAGCTCCCTCTTATTGGGTGGAATGTTGCCACCACTCCTAAAGTTAATGGTGGATTGGGATTTAAGAAGCTGGATTTGTTCAATCAAGCTCTAATAGCTAAAGCTGGATGGAGAGTGCTTAGTCAGGAAAAGTCAGTTTGGGTTCAAGAAATGCAGAAAAGGTATGGTTCTCCTTGTGCAGTTAGTGCTAGTACCTCTTCTCACTCTAAAGTTTGGAAGCATGTTGTGAAATGTATGAAGGCAGTTAAAAGCTGTGTTGGCAAGAAAGTTATTTCCGGTACCTCCACTTTGTTTTGGGTAGATAAGTGGTTGGGGAATTTTAAATTGATGGATGTTGCTCAAGGTGTTCTCTCTGAGGAGGAGTTGCTTAGCACTGTGTCTCAATACTGGAATCAAGATACTGGTTGGCTTTTTTCTTCTCTCTCTGCCCTTTTGCCTTCAGTGTTTTTGGATCTTCTTGGCACTGTGAATTTGGAGATCTCCAATCAGGAGGATAAAGTGATTTGGAGGGGTAATGACTCTGGTAAGTTTACTGTTTCTAATGCTTATTGTGCTTTATCTCATGATGATTGTGCTGGTACTTTTGATTCTGGATGGAATAAGATCTGGAGATGTCCTGGGTTTCAAAGGTGGAAATCCTTACTCTGGATCATTAGACATGATAGATTACTTACTCAGAGTCTCAAGAGAGGGAGAGGGATTATTGATTCTGCTGCTTGCTCTTTCTGTCATGACTTTGATGAGACTACCCTTCATGCTTTGAGGGACTGCAGTTGGATTTCTGCTATTTGGCAGCAGTTAGTTAAATCCCTTCTTTGGGATTCTTTTTGTTGTCAATCTGTGGTGGACTGGGTTGATAAAAATCTGAGTTCCAATTTTGGGAAGGGGGAAAAGTTGGATTGGCAGCTTGTGTTTTTGACCACTGTGAGTTTAGGGTGGATGTGGCATAACTTTAGAATACACAAAGATGGTTTTAATGTCCCAAATTTGCCTCATGAGGTTATTTTAGCTCATGTTAGAAGATTGAAGAATGAAGTGAAGTTGCTGCCTTCTTCTCTCATCCCTGTTCCCATTCTTGTCAAGTGGAAGGTGCCTCCTCTTGGATGGTTGAAGCTCAATGTGGACTGCAGCTGTTCTCATAATGCCAATTTTATGAGTATTGGAGTAGTTTGCAGGAATCATGATGGTATCTGGGAATGGGGGCTTCAGAGAAGAGTTGGGTTTGGCTCTGTGGTGGAAGGGGAGCTGTGGGCTATTGTTGAGGGTCTTAGCAGCTTTGTGGAGTTCAATCTTTCTCATGTCCTGGTTGAATCTGATTCTCTTGCTGCTGTGGAGTTAGTGCTTCATGGTCAAAGTCATCACCCTCTTTGGCATCTGATCTGCAAAGTGAGAGATCTGCTTATTGCTGCTGAAGGCTCTCTTTGTCATGTTTGGAGAGAATGCAATTTTGTTGCGGATGGGATTGCTGGCAGCTGCTCTAGTTTAGATTTTGATAAGCATTTTCGGTTTGATCCTCCTTGTGCTGTTAGGAATCTGTTAGATTTAGATCTTGCTGGTTCTGGTAGTGTTAGGATGGTTGTTTAGGCTTTTTGCCTCTTTGTTTTACCAAAAAAAAAAACGGGTATTAGACGTTTGGAACTTAAGCATCATGTAAACTCCCTACAAACTTTTAAATATTAGAGATTAAATGGGGCTTTGTGATAAGAGGCAAACTGCTTTGGTTTCTTTTTACTATTCTAGTTGATAGCACGTGCTTTGCATGTGGATTTTCTAAACAAATGGACTGTTTTTAAGACTTGCAATATAAAAGCAACACCTAAGTACTAAGACACAACTTCGTGACAGTGACAAGTTAAGAATTGAATCAATTGATTTTACAATTTTACTCTCACGGTGTGAATTGAAGCACTCAAAATATGACATCATGACTAAGCTATTTGTGGATGACCTACAAACCTTTCATTGAGGTATATATTTGTCACTTTAATAAACATAAACCCACACAATTTGGAGCAACACTTTGATGCCAACGAATATTGACCCTGCACACATCCAGAATGTCAAAAAATCAACCCCTAAAGATTATGCTTGTCCAAATTCTCCACATAAGCAGTGAGCAGTAAAATGAAGTTGATGTCTTGTTTGATAACCACATTGTATCTAATTTTAACCTCCTATCTCAATCCAACTTAGTCCGCAGCCAGTAATTGAACTACCATTAGTTGAGGTAGCAAAGAAGACGAAGAAGATTAAGCTGGACAATACTACCATATCACAACGCAATTACGTTTGAACTTCATTTTCTTTTTACAAAAGTAGAAACCAAGCAGTCAAAATAGTAGTTTCTCTTGTGCCCCCCAAATTTCCTGACAAATGTGTTTGATTTTCAATTACACATACACAAAATTACATGAAGTTACTTGGTTAACTTCAATAAAAGTTTCCCATTATAAAATAGAGTTATTAAATGGGGCATTCTTTTTGGTCCCTTAAGAGTAAGGATGAAATACATTGGGAGATGACATGACGAATTAATCAGGTGTATCCAAAAAGTTCTTTTCCTTCTCCAAATATAGTTAAAATTGTTCCGATCAGTACATCGGAATTTGGCAGAATATTCAGAAAATAAAGTCACACAACAGCTATCACGTCGAGGTGGTTCAGGAAATTCTATCCTGACTGATAATATCTAGCAACACCATCCAGTCAGCTTGAATCTAAGCAAAACCAGTCTTGTATTCAAATTGAAATAAGGGATGACCGATGCACCTATTTTATGACTTTTACAGCGGTGATATTCCTTTATATGGTTAGATAGACCTTTGAATACATAAGATTTTAGCAATGAACTCGATAATTCTCTGTATCGGGTTGCCATGCAATCCCACTCATAAATATATTTGTTGAGGTTTACATCATTACCGGTACACAAATGTACCATAAAAGTTACTTGGTGAGTTGGTGCAAAGTGTTGGGGAATTATTCGTCGAATTCCCGCCGCAACGGAAGCAAAAAATACGCCACACGATCACACACTCAACACACGCCATATAGGAGAAGAAAAACGACAACACAAGAATTTAACGTGGTTCGGGCAAACCGCCTACATCCACGGGAGGAGGAGAATTTCACTATATCAATAAGGGAATACATCGTAGGGGAGAGACGGCTCAATCCGCGGACCACGTCGACGCGGTACTCTCATCCTCATAGACTACATCTATGAAACCCTAACCTCACACATCCGCTCAAAGATATCTCTCACCAATCTCTCTCAACTCGACTCCATTAGAAACAATAGCTAGCACCTCTATTTATACTAATATAGAGGAGGTGGAAAAGCCCACCAAGCCCTAGCCATCACCTCCTCAGAGATCACCTCCTCAGAGATCACCTCCTCCGAGGACAAATCAGACGCATCGGGTACACCGATTCGTCTTGCGGAATTCGAGACAAAACCCAACAAACTCCACATTGGCTTGAATACTGCAAGCGCCTAGCAAATTCCTCAGCCAAATCTGTTGTTGATGTCAACTCCGCCGCATCCACCATGCTCCACCTGCATGGACTTCCATCGCACCTCTACTGAGATGCTCTGCACCCCCTCCTAGGGCACCGCCTCGCACCTCCAACACAGGTGCGTCCCAAAGCATGCCACTTTGGGGAGTAGTGTGGCTCTATATCTCCACCAGCTAGCTCATCACCGGAGAGATCACCACCAACCATGTCAAGTGCAAACGAGACTCACTTCCTCTTCACTACTGCAGTAGTTTTCTTCATCACGGTTCTCGTCACTTGAGCACCATCTCGAACAACCTGCAAATGCTGCACAACCTGCACTATCTCCATGCTTCAGCGTCCTCACACGTCAACCACGTGTTTCTCCACGCCAGCCCTGAGTGCTTCTCCTTACGCTGTTGCTTCTCCTGTTCGACTACACGCCTTCCCCAAGACGTCTTGCAAAGACACCGCTTTGCGGACCCTTCGCGACTTAACTCTCTTCTTGCCTCGAGTTGCTCAAGAGTTATCGTCACGAACCACACACATAGATATCAGGACGCCACCTCGAGCCATGGCCTCGTCAACTGCGTCCACCGCCTCAATCTCTGCCCTGGAGCTTCTTGTGAATTTCCTTGCAATAGTTGCCCACGTCTCTGACCAGACTCCTCTGCAACTGTTGCGTCTCGTGCTCACAAACACACAACGCCTATGCTTCTTGCTTATGTTGAACAGAAGCTCCACCTGTCAACACACTAAGTCTGCATAGGTTGCCAATCGAACGTTCAATTAGAAAAACGCCTCTAATTGACCCCACCTGATTGGACTTGAACTTGATTGACCCTGATCGCATCCCGTCGTCTTCGATCTCCCTATCGATATCGATTGATGCCGATCTCTCAATCCACTCAGAATCTCAAAATTCTGACCATACCGATGAATTCGCAACGTCCAAATACATAGGTTTAGACTCCTGACTCATCCGAATCCGATCTACAGGCACGTCGTAACCACCCGAACAAGTTTGGACCGTCGATTCCATCGTCACCACTGCCACAGCATTCTGCAAAATCCAGCCACCGTTTCCAAAATCTGACCCCACCATCGCGTCAGGAACGTCCAAAAACCTAGGATTCACCTCCTGTTCGAGCCCAATCGGACTTACAGGCAGCTCAGAACACCCAAAATAATTTGGACCATCCGATCACGTCTTGGAGCACTTGGAGTACCGCGGGCCTGCCACACCGGATCAATCCTCCTGCTGCGTCCTTCACATGCTACACATTACAGCAGCACCCATGGACAAAGAGAAAGAAACAACTTCCATGATTATTTTTTTCCTTTACTTGTCCTTTTTTTTCTTTATTTCAATTCTTTTCTTGTTTCTTCTTCATCCCTTCACATGCGTGCTCCACCCGGATCGTGAACCTGGCTCTGATACCACTTGTTGGGGAATTATTCGTCGAATTCCCGCCGCAACGGAAGCAAAAAATACGCCACACGATCACACACTCAACACACGCCATATAAGAGAAGAAAAACGACAACACAAGAATTTAACGTGGTTCGGCCAAACCGCCTACATCCACGGGAGGAGGAGAATTTCACTATATCAATAAGGGAATACATCGTAGGGGAGAGACAGCTCAATCCGCGGACCACGTCGACGCGGTACTCTTATCCTCATAGACTACATCTATGAAACCCTAACCTCACACATCCGCTCAAAGATATCTCTCACCAATCTCTCTCAACTCGACTCCATTAGAAACAATAGCTAGCACCTCTATTTATACTAATATAGAGGAGGTGGAAAAGCCCACCAAGCCCTAGCCATCACCTCCTCAGAGATCACCTCCTCAGAAGAGATCACCTCCTCAGAGATCACCTCCTCAGAGGACAAATCAGACGCATCGGGTACACCGATTCGTCTTGCGGAATTCGAGACAAAACCCAACTATCCTGACTGATAATATCTAGCAACACCATCCAGTCAGCTTGAATCTAAGCAAAACCAGTCTTGTATTCAAATTGAAATAAGGGATGACCGATGCACCTATTTTATGACTTTTACAGCGGTGATATTCCTTTATATGGTTAGATAGACCTTTGAATACATAAGATTTTAGCAATGAACTCGATACTTCTCTGTATCGGGTTGCCATGCAATCCGACTCACAAGTATATTTGTTGAGGTTTACATCATTAGCGGTACACAAATGTACCATAAAAGTTACTTGGTGAGTTGGTGCAAAGAACAGTTGACCCAAATGAACCCAGAATATTGGTTTCGATGCCCTGAAGCATAGATCATTCCAAGTTGCATTACTCAATTGACGTGGGGATTTATACTCCCTTTAAAACAATGTATTTCCCAATCTTATTTAAAGTATGCAAGACATACTAAGCAAACATTTGCAGCAACCATGCCCTCTAACATAAACAAAACTTTTCTAGAGTAACATCCGACTACAGGCGAACAAAAAAATGTGACACATATGTTTCCAAATTATGTGCCTCGAAAGAAAACTGACTCTGGAAGCAAATTACTCAGACCCAATAGCAAAAAAAGTGTAATTATTCTTAATGAAATATAGTTTCACAGTCACGAAGGTGATATTAAATGTATTATGATACATTTTACAGATTACTACCATGTACCAACCCTTCGTCATAGACGTGTACATTCTCGAAAACTTTTGTCCTATGAAGCCGAGGTGGACCATGTTCTGTCAGGTGTTTATCACCTAGTCTTCTCAAAAGAAAAAATTAATTCACCTAAGTCAGTTAAGATTATTATAAAAAAAATACAAATTAAATCTCTTTCTTTTTTTATCAGATGGGAAATAGATTCTGTGAAAAACATATAGTAGAGATTAACATAAATAGTGAGTGCTACTTTTACCGAGATCATTATATGAAACTTGAAAATTCTTGAACACTGAGTTACTACGTATGTAACTGGAATAGAAAATTATAGGGAAGTGCCTACTATCTTCCAATATATAGAAGATCATTCTCATTAATATTTCATTAGGACATCATACATTCGGCTTGCAAGACTACTAATGAGACATTAACTATGATCTTACTACCTACTACCTCTGTTTCGCCTGTTTCAGCTTACTTCACTTTTTGTCACTATTCATTGGGTTACTTTCATCCGGTGATTTGATTAGCAAAACGATACAAGAATTTAGTAATCTTTGCATGGTGTTATAAAGGAAAGTTTATCCTAAAATACAACGAAAAAATTGTTAAAAAATTACATTGTTTTGGTATCCAAATCACCAAGTCAAAGTGACTCAGTTACGGGTTAAAAAGTCAAACGCAGACGAAACAGACGAAACGGAGGTAGTACCACTCATCAAAAAAACTATGATCTTACTTATAGTGGCTTTATATGTAAATGACTAACATATATGATTGCTTGGAAATCAAAATGACGGTAATAAACAATTATTTGGGAAAACTAAAGAATATGTAAGGAGAAAGCTTACCTAAGATGAAAGGCAATGTATGTTGCTGCTTGTGATCTTCCAGCAGGAGTAAAATCTAACACCAAATATGACATAATGTAGTAAGTAGATACAATAAAAAGAATCCAACAAAGGAAGTAGTTGGCGAGAAATATTACCATATAGGTGTTAATTAGATGGCCAAAGAAGAGGAAGTGAACATTAGACCAACAGTTAATACTAAGGTATTTGATAAAAAGTCGCATGCAACAGAATGTACATCAATACAAAATTCCCGTGTAGTCAGCAATTATCTATGTTTTTGGGAGTTTGCAACACGAAGAGAACAATGGAACAATCTCTAGCTTGGGTTTACATATTCCAATCAAACTTTTCTTTCTTCTGGAGGAGTTCTGTTTCATGTCTCAATGAAAAGTATACATCCATCCTTCCTGATTGGGCATAGAGAAATTGCACTGAAACCATCGTAGAGTTTCTCCAAGGTTTCTCGATCTCAAATTCTTAGAAGAGGGAGATAGAAGGGAATATAAGCTACTGTTAGAAATTCTATAAGAATCATAATCATATACCAGCTTGGAATTGGCATTCCCTAACTTGGCTGAATTCTGTCAAGCGCCATGTTAAGCAAAAATGAACAGTCATATGCGACACCATAATTTGAAACAACATCAAAATTAACGTAGGGAATATCAAAAGAAAATACCGGAGATTTGGAAAACAACACAAAAGCCTAAGCACGTAACCACAAATAATGCATGATATTAGCACTTTCTTACCTGAATTTGATTAGCCTCTATGATATATTGTGAATAACTGATTCAGGAGCTGATGATCCAGACCAGGGCGAGCTGTCAGATGCGACTAATCTGGCGATTCACTATTATGATGTGGAAGACAAGCTCAATAGAGGGGCAAGACAGTCATTTTTCGACATGCTACACTGTTTGGGACGTAACTTCAGCTGCAGGGATCAGAATGACTATTACAGTATGTTTTCGGAAGGCTCTCGGCGAGACGGACACGTTTCATTGGGCTCCGTCCCATCCCGCATGATTTCAGCCCCGAAAAATAACGTTTGACTAGTCAACGGAAGCTCGAAGACACATTTTGCTATTTTTTTTACAGTTTTTCCGTTTCCGCATTTTGACTTCTTTATTTAGCCCGATTTGGGTCAAACTGATATATGCACATTATTTTCAATAAGGCCAACAATTTTGGACCAGTTTTGTAATTTTGCTATTTTCGATAAAATTAGGTTTTCAGCTATAATACCCGGCTTGTGGGTAATTGGAAGACAGTTTTGATTAATAGACATTTTCTTCGAACCCTAGAGAGCTTCTCTATTGGTTTATGCCTGTCTAAGGTTGTCAGAATCGCGATCTGGATCGTATGATCGTCCGATTCTACAATCCCGGAGGCGGTATCTGGGTTGTATCGGTTAAAAACTCGGATTCTAGTAGAATCTGCTGGGATCACGATCAAAATCGTAGAATCGGATAGGATCGGCCGATCCTACCATTCCCACCGATCCAACCTCTGTTTTCATTTAGGGAATTTTGTTGGGTCAGGTTTTGAATAAAAATACATGTTTGGGCTTAGCCCAGTTACTTACATGGTAAATAATTGACCCACAAGGCAAAAAAAAAACACACACACACAAACATACAATAACTTACCTTATGTTAACAAAACCCCAATCAGGATAGGGTTGTCTCACAACAACGGCTGAGAGAGAAGAAAAGAGAGACAAGCGGACGACAAAGCAGATACGACCACCAGGCAAACACCGCGCCAACGTCGCCACCGTCGCTGGCCTCCAGCAAGGTCGCCGGCGTTCTGTCTAGGTAAAGAACAAATTTTTTCTCTTCTTTTTTTGCTTCAATTGTGAGTAATTTTTTTTCAGTGATTTGCTTCAATAGTTGCTAAATAGTCAATACTATGACATTATCTTTTCTTCAACAACTTTTTTGCTTCAATTGAAAAAAAAAAATTCAGTTTTTTGTTTCAACAGCTGTTAAAGTTTTCAACATATTCACCAATCAACTTTTTTTTTTTTTTTTTTTTTTTTGCTTCAATATGCAATCTGATTATTGTTTGGCAAGCATAATAAGTTAAACTATTGCTTTCTGTACGATTATGTCTGATGGTTAGAGGGGGCTTCAATTTGCAATCTGATTGTTGATTGTTGTGTACGATTATGTCTGATAAGTTAAACTTCAATATGCAATCTGATTTTTGATTGTTGCTTTACTTCAATTTGCAGAAAATTGCAAATTGTGTATTGTACAAATCAAAGTCAGCATCAATTTTATTTATTAACCTACTGCTATATGCAATCTCAAGTTCTCAACTTGTAGTTAACTTACATCTACAATATATGATTATGCATAATGGATCTTTTTTTTCTTACTTCAATTTGATTTCTTTTATTGTACAGTGTTGAATAGGTGTGCTAGTGGAAGTGGCCAACTGAAAAGAAAGAATGCTCCTGGAAATAGAAGTGATATGGGTTAGGAACATGGATCGTAAGTTGGGGATCCAAAACTTAAGAAAGTGATGTGCAAGTATTGTAATATAGTTCACAGTGGGGGTGTTTATAGGATGAAACACCATCTAGCCGGTACAAAGAAAGATGTGATGCCTTGCGATAAAGTTCCAGATGAAGTAAGGCAGAAGTTCATTTTCTTGTTGCAGTCCCATTCTGAAGCAGCAGAGAAAAGAAGAAAGATTTATGATGATGATGATGTTGAAGATGATGCCTTCTTCGTGGGAGGTAAAGTGACTGAAAAATATGGTACAGGGAGTTGCTCAGGTCAAAGTACAATGGCTCAATTTGTGAAAAGAACATCAAGACAACCGACGATAAATCATGCTTACAAGAAGGAACAGAGGGTGATTGTTTTCTTGCAGATTGCTCGGTGGATCCACACTAGTGCCATGCCATTTAATGCGGTAAAAATCCCGACATAGATCTCATCGTTGAATTGATAGGAAAATATGGGATGGGGCTGAAACCTCCTTCCTACCATGAGATTTGGGTTAAATACTTGAATTTGGAAGTGAATAAGACAATGAACATGCTTGAGGAGTTTAGAGAGGAGTGGAAAAAGACTGGATGCACGATTATGTCTGATGGTTGGTCTGATAGAAGGAGACGGTCTATTTGCAATTTTCTGGTGAATAGTCCGAAAGGGACTGTTTTCTTATCTTCTGTTGATACATCAGAAATTAGCAAAATAGCCAAGGCTATTTATGAGATGTTATAAGAGATTGTGAACAAGGTTGGGGACGAGAATGTGATACAAGTCATAACAGATAATGCTGCTAATTACAAGGCAGCGGTGAGATGTTGATGGTGAAAAAAAGCATTTGTGTTGGACTCCGTGCGCTGCCCATTGCATTGATTTGATGCTCGAGGATTTTGAGAAGAAGCTTAACATCCATAGGGTCACAATAAAAAAGGGAAGAAAGGTATGTACTTTCATATACTCTAGACCGATGGTGCTTACTTTGATGAGATAATTCACTAAGGGAATTGAGTTGATAAGGCCTGCTGTCACAAGATTTGCTACCGCATACTTGACTTTGGGGAGACTAAATGAGCAAAAGGGTGCCTTGCTAATAACAATGTTCACATCTGACAAATGGCAAAAAAGCAAGTTTGCATCAACTGCAAAGGGGAAGAAACTTCAAGCTATTGTGTTGGATTCTCGAGATTTTAGGCCTAGTGTTCTTACTTGTTTGAAAGTTGTCACTCCTCTTATCAAGGTCCTTCGATTGGTAGATTCGGATGAGAATCCCTCAATGGGATTTCTTTATGAGGCAATGGATCGTGCAAAGGAAGGAATAGCCGCTAACTTCAAGCAAGTCAAGAAGAGGTAAGAATAAATGTATAACTAAATTGTTATCCAAGTATTTTTTTCTTTCACATTTAAAAGTTAATACTTAATAGTCGATATGCCTTTTTTTCTATGTAGTTATGAGCCTATTTGGGAGATAATTGATTACAGACGGGAAAGCCAACTTCATAAGCCCTTGCATGCTTCGGCGCTTATGTTAAATCCTCATTTTCGGTACTCTTCAAACTTTAAAGAGGTGACTGAGTCGAAACTTGAAATTTTAAAGTGCATTGATAGGTTGGTGTAAAAAAGAGATGAGAGACACACAATTGATCTCCAAATGAATTAAGAAAGCTAAAGGCCTATTTGGAAATGAATATGCCGTCGCATCAAGGACTAAAAAAACGTCCAGGTTTTAGAATCTCGTCCTTTTTATCTAGAAAAGTTCTAGTAATCATATAATATACCCATATGAATATATGATCGTTGACTTTGCAAATTATCAAATCTAATTTTTGTAGCTGATTGGTGGGAGGAGTATGGAGATGAATGTACGGAATTGCAAAGCTTTGCTATTCGAGTTTTGAGCCTTACATGTAGCTCTTCGGCGTGTGAAAGAAATTGGAGTGCATTTGAGATGGTGCACTCTAAAAGGAGAAATAGTTTGCACCAAAAGAGTATGAAAGATTTGGTATTCGTCATGTATAACATAAAGTTGAACGCAAGACATGAGAAAAGAATGGCAAAACCGGAACCAAATGTGATTTGCTTGGATGATGTCCCCTCGGATGATGAATGGATAACGGAGAAAGAAAATTCCGTTTTGCCAAAAAAGAAGAAGTGGCTAAATGTGCTAGAAAGAACACAAGGAATGAGGTGAGGAGTGGAAGTGATATGGACCATGAGACCGTGGCAAGAGACTTAAGAGAATGTTGTAAGTATTTTCTTGTTTATCTTCATGTTTTTCTACCCTTTATCTTCTGGATTTCATTACTAATGAGTAATTTTGTTACTAAATAGGTGGAGATGAGGAGATGGGGGTATGTGAGTCTGAGAAAAGCAGTGATGAGGAGGATGATGGTATAGAGGATATGACTTTGGATGATTCTGATAACGAAGAGTATAATCGCGAGGAGATTGATGCCTTAAATGACCTACATGATTCCACCATCACAATGCTTGATTGACATGGGATAGGCTTTAAGTGATGTATCTATGATTTTGGACTTTTGGTGTTAGGCTGTTAGCTATTAACTAGACCTTGCATTTGCATCTTTTATTATTTTTGAACTTTCTAGTTTATCATGGATGTGTGTTTGTCGTAAACTAGTAATGTTATGCTTTATGTTATGAATTTATGATGAGATTGTTTATTGTGATGATACGTGTATATAGTATATTATGTCTTGGGCTTGTATATTGACATTTTCATAATTAAAAAAAAATTGAGAATAAGTCATATAAGTAGTTGCAGAATTAATAAAAAAAAATACAGTTTTGGTAGGATCTTACGATCCGTTCCGATCCTCAATCCTGTGGGGCACTCCAGGATCCTACGTAGGATCACGATCCTGAAAACTGTGTGCCTTTCTGTTACTTGTTCTGCTGCGTTGATCCCCAGCCTTGATTCAATTCGGCGTTAGGTTGGTATCAGAGCAAGTTTGACGTGGGAGGAATATCATCATCAACGATGGTGCGTGGACGTGCTGGCGGTTGCGGGCAGGTTCCGGCTGAGGAAGCCCCCCAACTGAGACGTAATGTCCAAGACGTTATGATGATAAAATATTTGCAGAGGCAACAACGGGATCTGAAGAGGCAAATTGATGTGTAAGCCCAGCGCCTGGCATTGCGGGATTTGCAGCGACAAGTTGCGAAGTTAACCCAACACTTTTGGCGCAGGATTGCAAAGATCGCAAGGTCTTTGATCGGTACTCACAGCCCGCGTTTGCGATCCACTACAACGGCGATTCCAGTGGTTGGAGTGAGCGTTATGGAGGAGCGAGTTTGAAGAATGATCTCTCTGATTACTCAGGTACGGTACAACCTGATGGGTTCTTTGATTGTTTAGTGAAGTTGATGAACTTGTTGGAGAGAAATTTGAAGATACTTCTTATGAAGATATCTTTTATGAGGGAAATTCGTCTTCATCTAATTATGAGGTGGATTGGACTAAGCCTCCAGTATATGACGATTATGGAGATGATGACAAAGACTTGATTGTGGAGGATGACAAGCATACTTTAGAAGTGCCGACTCGTTATGAGGTACTTTCAGATTCATCTCTAGTAGTTTCTCAATCAATTGTTTCTTATCAAGTTGAGGATGAATTGGAGGGAACTGAATTAGAAGAGTCCCTGATTTTTGTGCTCAAGCCGCAATCCTTTTATTGTAATTCTTTTTCAGCATGATTTTATTTATTAGGACTTTAATTTAGAATATTTTCTGAGATTTTGCTATTTTTGGCAAAATTCATGTTTTTTGCTATTTAAGTCCTTCTTGCGGACTTATTTCTTTAGTTAAATGAATATTGAGTTTATTTCAGAAAACATTGTGTTTTCTATGAACTCTATGGAGTTTTTTTCATGATTTTTCTTTATGCTTGTTGCTTCTTGTTGCTCCCATAAAATGCCTCGATTAAATTCGGCGTCAGTTGGTATCAGAGCTCAGTTCGACGTGGGAGGAAAATCATCATCGACAATGCCTCGTGAACGTGCTCGTGAGCAGCCTCCGGCTGAAGAAGTCCCCCAACGGGAACGCAACGTGGACGACGTGATGATGATAGAAGATCTGCAGCGGCAGATCGCAGAATTGACACAGCGCTTGGCGGCACAAGATCTGCAGGAAGAGGAAGCCTCGGATGATGCCTCTGTGTCGTCGTTCGAAAACCCCTACCACCGTGGACCACGCGTTTGGGAGTACCACAGTCAGAACGAAGGTCCTGGAGGTCTACGGTTCAAGGTGGAGTTGCCCAGCTTTGAAGGTACGCTGAAAGCCGATGGTTTTATCGACTGGTTGAATGAGGTGGATCGCATCTTCGAGTATAATGAGGTTTCGGATCGTGACAAGGTGAAGCTAGTGGCCATCAAATTGAAGGGCAGAGCCTCTTCATGGTGGGAGCAGTTGCGCCGTTCCCGTGAGAGGTAGGGCAAGGCCAAGATCGCTGAATGGGAGAAGATGAAGAAGAAGATGAAGGCCCACTTCATCCCATTCGGCTACACCCAAACCCTTTTTCAGCGACTCCATACGCCGAGTCAGGGCACCGAGTCAGCTGATGAGTACACATAGGAGTTTTACCAACTGATTTCCCGTAACTATCTATCGGAGACGAATGAGAAGATGGTAGCTAGGTATCTCGGAGGCTTGTGCCAGTCCTTGAAGGACGTTCTTAGCATCCACTCGCTGTGGGCTGTCTCGGAAGCCTATCAGCGGGCACTTGCTTTGGAGAAGCAGCAAAGCAGGAAACCAGTAGGGAGAAGCGATTAAGGAAATCGAGCAGCTCGACCCCAAGAATCTCGTCCAACCACACGGGTAGCACCGGGCGCTTCCAGCAGTGCTATTAAGTGTTATCGATGTGGTGAACCAGGGCATAGGGAAAATGAGTGCAAGAAGCCTTCTATGCAAAATGCTAAAACTTTATTTATCGAGGAAGGTGTGAGTGAAGAGATTGAAGGAACTGAAGACTTGAGTGATCCCATCTATGATGATTACGCAGATGATGATGTTCTTTACGGAGATGGTCACGAGAATCTGGTCTTCCGCAAGAGTTTGCTGACCCCAAAGGGCGATTCTGAAGATGATTGGTTCAGGACCAATATCTTTCACACATGCTGCACCATCGGAAAGAAGGTCTGCAAGGTGATAGTGGACGGCGGTAGCTGTGACAACATAGTTTCTGAGGAAACTGTCAAAAAATTGTGGTTGAAGACGGAGCATCATCCTACACCCTACAAGCTGTCATGGCTGATAAAGGGTTCCGAGGTAACAGTTGATGAGAGATCTCTTGTTTCTTTTTCAATTGGTAACAAATATTATGACAGACATTGGTGTGATGTGGTGAAAATGGATGCGTGTCACATGTTATTGGGTAGAACTTGGCAGTATGATCGCCATGTTTTCCATGATGGTCAAAAGAACACCCATTCTTTTGTCATGAAGGGGAAGAAAATTGTTTTTGCACCATGAAGAGAGGGGTCAACACCAACCCCGACTGCTAACACTACTAATCTTCTTTCTAGATCCATGTTCTTGGAGGAGCTTGAGCATGAGAAGGTTGTATATGCTCTGGTGCCTTCTACTAGTAGTGCAGGTGATGAGGATGAAGAGTTACCGCAAGAGGTGCAAGAGTTATTAGTTGAGTTCTCTTACTTGATGCCAGAGGATCTTCCTCCTGGTTTGCCACAAATGAGATACATTCAGCATCAAATTGACCTAGTGCCTGGCTCGAGCCTACCAAATAGGCCATCATACCGTCTCAGCCCCAAAGAAGCGGAAGAGTTACAGCGGTAGGTCGTTGAGCTACTTGAGAGAGGCTACATCATAGAGAGCATGAGCCCATGTGCAGTCCCTGCTCTGTTAGTGCCGCAAAAGGACAATTCTTGGCGGATGTGTGTTGACAATAGAGCCATTAACCGGATTAAAGTGAAGTACAGATTTCCCATTCCGCGGCTTGATGACATGCTAGATCAGCTATCCGTCTCTAAGATCTTCTCAAAAATTGATCTTAAGAGTGGATACCACCAGATTCGGATCAAGCCTGGAGATGAGTGGAAGACGGGATTTAAGACCCAACATGGATTATACGAGTGGATGGTTATGCCTTTTGGGCTGTCCAACGCACCCAGCACATTCATGCAGTTTATGCACCAGGTATTGAGACCTTTCATGGGAAAGTCTGTGGTCATTTATTTGGACGATATTCTTATTTACAGTCCTACATGGGCTGCCCATTTAGATCATCTACGTGTTGTGTTTGAATCACTAAAGGGCGAGAACTTTTTCGTCAATAGAAAGAAGTGGTTCTTCTTTACTACTTCTGTGAATTTTTTTGGGATTCGTGGTATCTACAGATGGTGTTCATGCAGATCCATGAAAGATTGAAGCGATTGTGGAGTGGCCTAGGCCAAGGAAGTTGCAGGACATTCGCAGTTTCCATGGTTAAGCATCATTTTTTATTGCAGGTTCATCAGAAAATTTAGTGCCTTGATTTCACCCATCACGGAGTGTCTCAAGGAGCGTGATTTCAAGTGGTCTGATGAAGCCGAGTCCAATTTTCAGGAAGTGGAGAAAATAAAGACTAAGGCACCAGTTCTGGCACTCCCTGATTTTGACAAGGTGTTTGAGGTTAACTGTTGTAGATAGTGCTTTCTGAGCTGACAGATCTTGGCCACGTGGCAACCATCCAGCACACCATATTGTGCTCCACACACACTGGATCACCAGCCGAGCTGATCCATGTGGGGGCTGCGAGACAGAGCCCTCGCATACCACTGCACGGGACTTGTAGGGACTTAGTGGTTTGGAGGCTAGAGTAAGCCCTGTCGCGTGCGAGCCAAGCCCGCATGCGACCTTTAGTAACTGTTTTGAGAGATCTATGGCACGAGCTCCATAAACCCGGTCAATCCGGTCAAACCCGGTCAACCTCGTAACGGTTCCGGAATTCGCGCACCACGTGCTGTAACGGTCCCTGTATACTCGGACGAACGTGCCGTTATGGTTAAGCTAATTAAGCCGCCATCAATGGGCGCATTAACCACACTACAACGGTCATGTTCTCTGCTATATATAGGACGTTAACCTTTCCATACAAAGGAGAACACACTGGCCATACGCGGAAGCTCTGCAAAACCCCTGTCTCTCTCTCAGACATTACTACTGCCTTACTCTCTCCCTACACACAACCCCACTCTTCCTGTGCGATCCTTGATCCTCTACATACGATGTACACGGGGGTCTCCCCGCCGGAATCTCTTGTGCACATTTTGGTGAACCCGACGTGAACTTACCAGCAAAAGCAACCATGTCTCAGGAGGATGATATCAGCAACAGATCGCCTTCCACAGAAACCGCCTCGGGAGAAGAAACCCGCCGTACTCCTACCACTCCCGGCGAGACACCGACGCTAGAGTCTTTGGACGCCACCGTCCAAAGTCAGGCGAAAGCTCTCAAAGCTCAGTCTGCGCAATTAGAACGGATCTTGGCCGTTCTGGGCACCCTTGCGCCAAATCCTTCATCATCCACCGCCGTCCCTCAAGGAGGAGGAGCCCCTACCGCTCCGGGACTGGGAGTGTCAACCACACCTCCCAACCCTAATCTGCAGACTCCACCGGCGACTACGCAGCTGCCTTCGATTCAGGGGTCAACAGCTCAGGTGTTGCCTCTCGCTGCTCACACTCCTCAGCCCTCGGCTTTGGCGTCTAACCCAACTCTGCAGTACCCTTTGCCTCCTCCAACGGCGATATGGGGGAATGCGAGTAGTCAGTATGCTCCCAATCCTTCGACGGCGTATGTATCGCCCCCGCCTGCGGCAACCCCTCCGTCAGCTACCGAGGGAAGCATTCCAGAGTGCATGACGTCTTTGCAGAAGCGCATGGACACTATTTTGGCTCATCAGTCATTCGCGGATACCATTATCCCGAAGTTAGACAACGATCCACCCATTCCACGAGAGATCTATCTCATGCCTAACCCGGCGGGGTACAAGGCTCCTAAATGGGACAAGTTCGAGGATGTCAACGGAAACGCTCATGAGCATGTCATGCGTTTCATTGATGTCATGGGGCCGTACGGAGCTGATCCCAAACTGCTGATGCGAGAGTTCCCGAAATCTCTAGGGAACGTAGCGTACAAATGGTACCGAACGTTGGAAGCCGGATCCGTGAAGACTTGGGACGACATGGTCTAGAAGTTCTACACCAAGTTCTTCCAGATGGAAGAAAAGGTGACGATGATCCATCTCTCGCGGATGTATCAGAAGCGCGAGGAGGACGGGATCACTTTCATCAAGAAATTCAGGGCGAAATCCTTGGAGTGCAAGGATCCAATGCTCGAAAGCCGGCTCGTAGAGATATGCCTGCAGTGCATGCGAGATGAATAAAAAGGTATGCTCATCAATTTGCAAACACCTACGTTTTCGAAGCTAATCGAATGCACGAAGAACATCGAGCCTATAGTCGAGAGGCAGAAGAAGAAGAATGCTCCGGAGCGATCTTCGAGCGGCGCCACCTACAAGATCGGGAGATTCAGCTACAAGAGGGGACGCGAAGCTGAGGTTAATACAGTTTCACCCCAGAAGCAAGCGAAGGTTGTAAATTTCGACGCACCACCCCTACCATGCACGGTAGAGGAGGCAAGTGACCTCTGCAGGCAGTGGCGTAAAGACGGTGTCCTACCGCCGCTCGAGAAGATACCCTCCAAGGAGATGGTGAGGGACCCTAAGTGGTGCGAGTACCACGGCAAGGTCATGCACCCCACGGCTGAATGCAAGAAGCTCAGGTTCGCGTTCGACCAGAAGATGAAGAACGGCGAGCTGGTCGTCAGTGATCACAGGAAGGATGTACGCAACAACCCACTTCCTGCTCATGCGGAGCAAGGCTCGAAAGGCAAAGAGGTCGCCATGATCTCGATCGTAGACTTGGAAGAAGTCGCAGAGGATGGTCTACCCATCATTTCCGAGGTCCACGAAGACGAGGACTACAGCATGGATACAGAAGATGAACGTGCCGACCGGATGAAAGGGTCGCACGGCTTCAGCAGATTCTTCGACGAGATGAATTTCTCGGAGAAATGCCGGACAGAAATGACGAAAGCGATCTTGAGAATAGCGGAGGACTACGAGGAGGATCTTGTAGTATCCAACGGGAAAGTCAGCAGGGCATCTCGCTCTACAGAAAATATTATGACCTTTTCTGCCAGCGACAAGAGGACAGATGCGAGCCACCAGAGGCCTCTGTACGTGACGGCCATCATCAACGGCGTCGAGTTCAAACGAGCATTCGTCGATGGAGGGGCAGCGGTCAACGTCGTCTCGCTCCACACACTGAAGCTAGCAGGGATCCCCGAGCACAAGATCGTCAGGCGTCCTTCTCCACTGATGGGATTCGGAAGCGACTCGAGAATGACGATCGGATGGATCCGCCTGGGCATTCAGATTGGCAGAATCAAGTGCTCAGCAAAGTTCTATGTCATAGACGCGAACACCACATATCACATGATCATAGGTCGAGCCTGGATTCATCGCTTCGACGCAGTTCCTTCAACGGCTCACCAGGTTATGAAAGCTATCTGGAACGACAGGATAGTTGAGATACCGGCTTCGACGAACCCATTCAACTTGGATGAAGCACATCTTAGCGAGGCAGTGTGGTTCACTGAAATGGCGGACGAGCAAACACCGAGACCATTCAACCCTACTGCTTTGCCTCTCTGGGAGGACATCAAGGACCAGTCACCTGCGGGAGTAATGGTGACAAGGGAAGATGCCAAAGAAAAGCCGCCTACATGCGAAGAGGCGCCACACATCGCATACCATCGGAAGAATGTGTATACTCTGAAGAGAATCGCAAAGCATGATACCGAAGGCAAGGAGATAGAAAGATTCTACGCCAATGGGAAGAAATGCTATCGCATATGAAGGTGCGCGGGGATGTCCTCACACGGGCATGGGGATATCCCTGGGCAAATCAATCAATTCGAGCAAATCGTGCTGACGGAAAAGCCAACACAGAGCGCTCCAGACGAGAAACTCAAAGAAGCACCTGAATGCATGGAAGACAGGCCCAGACCACAAAAGCAAGAGCTAAAGGAAGTGTTCCTCAGCCCGAATGAGGAAAAGAAAAGGCCGGTCTTTCTAAGTGCGGACCTCACAAGCGAGGAGGAGCAAGGGCTGCTGCAGCTCCTAACTGAATACAAGGACGTGTTCGCATGGGAGTATGACGAGATGCCAGGTCTGGATACAAGCATCACCATGCACCGTTTAGACATCATTCCAGGGTCTAAGCCGGTAAAGCAGAGCACAAGAAGCTTCAGGCCGGAGCTTAACGTGAAAATCAAGCAGGAGATTGTCAAACTCCTGGATGCCAAATTCATAGAGCCGAATCATCATCCCACATGGCTGGCCAACATTGTGCCGGTGGTGAAAAAGAACGGACAGCTCCGCATCTGCGTGGACTTCCGAGATCTCAATCGCTTCTGCCCCAAGGACGATTTTCCACTGCCCAACATCGATTTGCTTATCGATTCAACAGCGGGCCACCGCATGTTCAGCTTCATGGATGGTTTCAGCGGGTACAACCAGATCAAGATGGACCCCGAAGACGCGCGAAAAACTGCATTCATCACTCCGGTGGGGGTGTTCAACTACACAGTGATGCCGTTCGGTCTTAAAAACGCGGGTGCAACCTATCAGCGAGCCATAATGGCTCTATTCCACGACATGATGCATAAAGAAGTGGAATTCTATGTGGATGACCTGGTGGTTAAATCCAAACACGAAGCAAATCACCTCGCCGATCTACGAAAGGTGTTCAATAGATGCAGATGCTTTCAACTATAGATGAATCCCATGAAATGCGCATTTGGGGTAACATCAGGGAAGTTCTTGGGATGCGTGGTTCATCGCCAAGGGATCGAGCCTGACCCCGCAAAAGTGTCAGCTATCACTGGCATGACGCCACCTCATAACCAGAGTGCCTTAAAAACATTCTTGGGAAAGCTATCATATCTGCGAAGATTCATCCCAGCAATTGCAGAAATCACCTGTTGTTTTAGTGCTCTTCTCAAGAAGGACGCCGTGTACAACTGGGCTCCGGAGCACGAAGCTGCATTCGAAAAGCTGAAGGATTTGCTGACGTCCTCAAAAATAATGATCGCACCTCAACTGGGATCACCGCTTGTGCTATATCTGACGTCCACAAGGAGATCCATAGGAGCACTCTTGGCTCAGGAGTACGAAGGCCAAGAGAGGCCTATTTACTACATCTCTCGCATCGTGCAGCTTGCCGAATCAAGGTACACAGACATCGAACGTCATTTCCTTGCCTTGTTCTTTGTGATAGAAAAGTTAAAACACTATTTTGCATCACACAAAGTAGTAGTGGTCACCAAGAGCGATCCCATACGATACCTGCTAACTCACACTACTCCCGGCGGGAGATTGGCGAAATGGTACATGACCATCTCTCAATATGATATCACATGCGTGAGACCGCGAGCGATCAAATCGCAGGCGGTAGCGGATCTGTTGGCACAATTCCCCGATAACAGCCACGAGCCCGTTATTGAAGAAGAGCTCGAAGGCCCTGAAATCTATGCAATCGACGTGCCCTACTGGACGCTTCACTTCGATGGCTCGTCAACAAGGAAAGGCGGAGGCATTGGGATAGTCTTGACCAAGCCGGATGGGGAGGTCATACAAATGTCCGCCAAGCTCAATTTCGCAGTTACAAACAATGAAGCGGAATATGAGGCTCTCATCGCGGGGCTCCGTGCGGCGAAAGCTTTGGAAGTAAGCAATCTAACGGTCATGGGAGACTCCAAGTTGATCGTTAAGAAAGCCTCGGGCGAGTATGGTTTGAAGGAGATCAATCTTCTGTCTTACCGCACCCTAGTACAAAAGCTGGTGCAGCAATTCTGCGATGTGAGGTACGAGCACAAGCCCCGAGCAGACAACAGGCATGCGGACGCTCTGGCAACCTTGGGATATAAGGTCAGCACAGAAAAATGTCCCGCAAGAATTTCCATTGAAGTGCGAACATCGTCGGCATTGACAGAAGATGCGCGCGACGACGAACACATAGATGACACGGATTGGAGAAAAGCAATCCTACAAGCTATTGCGGAAGGCACAAGCAGTGAAAGCTGGGCACTCACAAAAGGGTACTGCATACATGACCACACCCTTTACTACAAAGGTCCTGGCGGAATACTCATGCGATGCGTCTCCGAGCAATAGGGAAAACTATTGTTAGAAAAGATTCACCAACATGCTTGCGGAGAAAGCGAGGTGTCAATCTACCGGAAGGCTCAGAGATATGGCATTCATTGGCTAGACATGTCAATAGCCGCGGCCCTGATACAAGGGAAGTGCAAGAGTTGCGCACTAATCAAAGATTCTCTACTCATCGCTCTAACTGATGACGACACGAATTGGAGGAAGCCACTCTTTGATTTTATCACCCAGGGCACCTTGCCCGAATCGAGAAGAGAAGCCGAGAAATTGAAAAGGAAGGCATCTCGATACGTAGTACAGGAAAACCTGCTTTGGCGAAGAGGTCACGAGGGCAACTTGCTGCTATGTCTAGACGGCAGAGAAGCACAAGAACTTATGGACCTTTCTCATCAGGTGGAACACAAAGGAGGTGCGAAATTATGTAGGCAGCTCCTCTCAATCGGATATTTCTGGCCCACTATGGAGGTCAATTGCCGCACCAAAGTACGACGCTGCCAAGAGTGCCAATTCAAAGGAAACCTAGTGCACGCTCCCGCCGTGGATCTACATGCATTAGGGATGCCGTGGCCATTTCACACATGGGCTCTAGACTTCATTGGTCCCATCCGACCAACATCACACGGGAATCATTTTATTCTCGCTACAACCGAGCTATTCACCAAATGGGTGGAGGCAATACCACTGAAGACGGCAAATGCGCTAGCTGTGGTTAACTTCATTCAAGAAAACATCATATGCAGGTTCGGAATCCCAAACACCATTCTTTCAGATAACGGTACTCCCTTTGTTAATCGCCAGGTAGCTGCGAAGTTAGCGGAGTACAACATCAGGCAGATATGTTCTACCCCTTATTACCCGAAGGGGAACGGACAAGCCGAAGCGACCAACAAAACGCTGTTGAGGATTTTGAGCAAGATGGTCCCAGATGACCACAAGAAGTGGGCTGACTCTCTAAGCATAGCTCTGTGGGCCTACCAAACTTCTCCTAGGACACCCACGAGGGCCTCACCGTTCCTACTATGCTATGGGGCCGAGGCCGTGGTACCTATGGAGGTTAGAGTCAATTCGGCGAGGCTGGCCTTCCACGCACTCTATGAAAATCAACGTGATCATGACTTAGTCTTGCTGGAAGAAAAGCGAGAACAAGCCAAGAGGACCAACAAGCGGTATCAAGAAAGAATCGCTCGCGCTTACAATAAGACGGTCCAGCGAAGAGATTTCGCAGTTGGAGACTTGGTCTTGCGCGCATCTGACCACTATATGCGAGAAGCGACTCACCCAAAGTTCGCAGCCAATTGGGAAGGACCCTTCGAAGTCACATAAGTCTTTGACAGTGGCTACTGCAGCATATGAAGGTTGCACGGCACAACCTCAACCCCGAGTTCAGTCAACATGTGCTGGATTAAAAAGTACTATCCCTGAATTCTCTCATTTCATGCGTTTTATTATAACGTCGCTTAATGTCTTGTATGGATACGACTTACACAATCTCCTCTCCCATATGAGAGGATTGTAATCTCATCTCTCCCATATGAGAGCGTTATAATAAGAGAATTCTCCCAAATGAGAAACTTCATATTTCTGGAGGTCAATTTTACTTTATTTCAGTTTGTAATAACTGTTAACAATGAGTTATCTGCTACGATAGCAGCCTATGCAAATGCGATCTTAATTGATCATCTAAGCCTATCTACCACGATAGCAGCCTATGCAAACGCGATCTTAATTGATCATCTAAGCCTATCTGTTACGATAGCAGCCTATGCAAACGCGATCTTAATTGATCATCTAAGCCAATCTGTTACGATAGCAGCCTATGCAAATGCGATCTTAATTGATCATCTAAGCCTATCTGTTACGATAGCAGCCTATGAAAACGCGATCTTAATTGATCATCTAAGCCTATCTGTTACGATAGCAGCCTATGCAAAGGCGATCTTAATTGATCATCTAAGCCTATCTGTTACGATAGCAGCCTATGCAAATGCGATCTTAATTGATCATTTAAAGCCTATCTGTTACGATAGCAACTCATGCGAAAAAACGATCTTAATTGATCTTCCAAAGCTTATCTGTTGCGATAGCAACTCATGCGAAAAACGATATTAATTGATCTTCCAAAGCTTATCTGTTGCGATAGCAACTCATGCGAAAAACGATCTTAATTGATCTACCAAAGCCTATCTGCTATGATAGCAATATTGTGCAAAATGATCCTAAGTGGTCTACAAAGGTCTATCTGATATGATAGCACTTGAATCTGAAAGCAGATCACAAGCCCATCTGCCAAGGTGGCACAGCCGCGATAATACGATCTCGAACGATCTAGTGAATCATCTGCGAATTCATATGGCAGATAGCAAATGCGAAACATGTATGTAGCATTATGCCTGGCGAAATATGCCGAAACACATGCGATGTTGTATTTTGTTGTAACAAAACAGCAAGATAATACAGAAGTCTATTTATCATTATGAGTCGAAAAGACTTACAATTTATCTGTCTAGATAGCAGCTTACAAGCGAAAAGCTCAAATCTAACTATACACCCAACATGGCTTACAATACATTCGAAAATTAGCTCACAAGCGAGAAGTAACACATCAAGGGAATCCTAACTGAGAAAGGATGAGCCCACCGGTCCTAACACCGGCTATGCGATATACAGATCTGCGGCCAAAGATCCATAGCAAAAAGGATGCTGCTGCGAAGAGATCAACTCGTCATTCGCTACGTCCCTAGCGGCAAGATCTTGGTAACGGTACGTCCACGACCCCAAGAGGTGACAAAGGCCTCTGTCTGATCAAGATAGGCACCGGAGGAACCTCCTGTTCCGGCGTATGCCGCCGTGCAAAACAGGGGAAGCAGTCATTCCTCTGGTGATGGGTTCCTTGTCATGATTGACAAGGGCATTGACGAACCTCCTGAGTTCAAGAACGAAGAGGCAAGAGACCCTCCTCCAGGGATGCTGGAGGAGAATTCCGCCGTTCATTACGAGACGGTAGCACGGTCACTTCGGCGCTGCACCTCAACGGGAGGCGGCCGGAAACATGACCTGCAAACATAATACACGAAGAAAATTCTTCGACCACACATGAGATATCATTCCCATCTTCTTTATGATGGTCACAAAGAGCAATAGTCCTCATAAATTGGATCTTGGAAACTATTTCTATGGCACAAAGCGCAAACTCAGGATTCACAACTTGAAGTTGCCATGAATCAACGAAAAACAAGCGTTGAAGCCAGCAGTCGTAAGGACTCACGGCAAAACACATGTTGGGATGAAGAACCCAAATGGCAAAGACGGGGTTTATATAGACCCTGTGGAGACTCTTCAGTTGTCAAAGATGAGTCAGCAGAATTCGAAAAGAGGGTAAGTTCAATCACTTACGCCTTGAAAAGCGGTAACAATCAATTACCCTACTAAAGGCTACGACGATTCAGTTGCGTATCCTAATAAATGACGGATGGTCATGATTCGGATGGACTTCCCAACGACAGCGTGCTTATCTGCCGAGAAATTAGCGCGAAAATCAAGTAGAGTATCAATTGCTGATGTCATAATTGGATATGCACAGAGATATCCTATCAAATCCCGGAAAGGGCAAAACGGGCAAGTTGATTCTTGTTGTTAATAAAAAAGGGGGGAGAAACCCTAGCAACATTACATTAATGTTTCAAACATTACATTAATGTTTCAGCTATTCTCTTTCTATTCTTCAAAAATACAAAAAGTCAAAGAAAATTCTTGATCAAGGAGTCTTGGGGCGCGAACTGATGGCTCAGCTTCTCTACCTGTTCCACTTCTTGCTTCAGTTGCTCGCACTTGGCATTCATCTCATGATAGAGCTTCAGAGCTTCGTCAACCCTTTGCTTTTGCTGCTCCACCTTCTGCTTCTCAGCTGCGAGGTTCTGGTGGCCGAGCTTCAAAGTTACGGCTGCGCGAATCAGAGTAACTCTTTTCATAAGAAATCTGAAACCTAGCCTGCCTTGAACTTTGGACAGGAGATTTTGGCACATGCCACATAACAATTCAGCACTCTGGACAGAAATGGTCGCAGGCGTAGCCGCAGACAGCTGCTCCAAAATCCAAATGGCTTCAGTAAGAAACAGCCTCCTGTCGAAGGGCCCTATCTCCAGAGCTCTCACAAACGAATGGGGGTAGGTGAGGCGCATCCGAACTACCCAGTCTACATCAGTTTGCTTCAAACCTGAAGCGATGTCAAAGCTAAGTTATGATGTCAAACTCGCAAGTGAATAATGCGAGGTGCGAACAGTAAAGCTTTACTTACCAGTTCCTTCCAGAATCTCATGAAGAGAAGGAATGCGCGCTGCCGGGGTGGTCGAAGACTGTCCTCACTCCATAGCTCTCCTGTCAGCTGCGAGCTCCAACCTCTCATAGTCAGGAGGAAGAGTGTAGGCCGCACCAGCTGCGACTGCATTCCCAACCTGCGAGCCCCAAAAGCTCCACGCAGGAATAGGTGCCACTGGCTCAGTCATTGCCGGAGGCGAAGTGACAGCCGAAGTCGCTTGGCGAGGGACGCTCTCAGATGCGGACGCATCAACAGCACTTGTCCTTATTTCCTCAGCACCAGTATGGACATCTTCATCCATTAGCACAGCCTCAACTTCAGCATCATCGGAAAGTTCGATGATGTCCTCGAGAGGCTCACTTGCGTGTTCAGCAGCTGTCACGGGCTTCTCGGTATGGGAGCTCGGAGTCGGAACATAAGACGCAGAAGGCGGACTTCTCTGCTCCAGCACAGGTTCCTCAGCATAGCCTGCGATGTTAAATGCGATAATATGAGGTAACTCGTGTTATAAGTTATTTTGCTATCTTTACTAAAGCTAAGAGCAAGCACCTCCACGCGAAGGTGGGATTGAGGTATCTTCATCATACACTAAGGACGTGGAACCATGTCCTATTAGTGTCTCCTCATTAAGCAAGTCTTTACAAGGAGCGTGACCTGGGATGCGAAGAAACAAGTCATGACCCTGTTTCAAGTTGCTCAGGTCTAGCACATGCATATCGCTCAAATAATTACCTGAAGGTTCTCCGCACTTGTCTACTAGCCAACGGCGAATGTCAGTCTTTGACACACCATGCTTTAACGCACCCACAATAACATCTCTATAAGTTACTGCGAGATTGAAGATCTCACCTTTATCGCCGCCTGCGATTTCTTCAAAGTCCGCTTGGACTTGCTCCAGGGCTGCTGCATCCTCTTCTGGAACCGCATCCTCCTCCTCCACCTGGGGAGCCACTTCTTCGGGAAACTCATCTTCCTCGCTAGCTGGACGCACTAAGTCGTCAACATGTTGCTCTTCGAGGCTCCGCTGTCTCACACGCTCGAGCTCCTCCTCTTCCCGCTGTCTTCTTCTTTCAGCAGCCTCCGCGGCTGTCTTCCTGGACTCAACAAGAACGTCCTCGCTTATAGGATCGTCTGGAATGCCAGAATGGGTATCTCTCTATTGTCTCTTGGCCAAAAGGCCACCGATGATCTCATCATCATCATCATCTGCGAAGATATGATTGGAAAGAATTATAAAAAAATTACGATGATGGGAAGAGAAATGCGACGGTAGTACCTCCTGATTCTTCCTCATGCATCACAACTGTTCTTTCTTCTTCTTCATCACTCTCTCTGGGCTCCTGCCTCTCTTCTTCTTCCTCTTGGTTGAATGGAACGAAAGTCTCAACTGCGAGCTCTTTCCGCACTTTGCTGGGCATGCGACCTTTGCCTTTGTCCTTGACAGAAAGGGACCTCACCGGAGGAGAAGTTGGAGCACTTCTAGGGGAAGAAATCGTAATTCCCTTTTGCCTGGGTCTCTTCACTCTCGGCGCCGCAGTCGCTGGAGGGGACGGATCATCTCCGGGAGGAGACGAGGCCGGAGCATTGTCTATCAGCGAGTCAGAAAAAGCATTCATGACTGCGCGAATCTTGGTTTCGACCTCAGGGTCCATCCTCCATGCTAGCCGAAACGACTGCTTTTGTCTTCTGGTGGCAACAATGGTGTTAACCGATGACTGGGAGCGATCACCAGATGCGAATCTCCGCACATGACACTACAGCAAACAGTACAGAATAAAGGCGTCAGCATAAGGAAATCAAGAAGCTTAACGCACGCGAATAAATCGCTTACCTCAGCAAATGCCTTGCTGTATCTAACGACATGCGTGTCGCCCTTCTTAACTCCGGCGACCTTCTCCTTCAGAATGATGTCAGGACACAAATGGTTCTCACGATCCAACAGTGAGTAGCAACCATATTCAGACTCACTCAGGCTGCAATTGGGGCGAAATGGAAAAGAATTTCTTTTGATCAAGGGAGCTCTACTTGGCTGCGCGGCCGATTGCGTCTCAATCCTCGTTTGCTGGGCAACCCAGTACGCGAGCCAGTTCTGGGAACAACCACCCTCGCGGGTCCCTGCGGGCTGCTCAAAGGGAAGATTATTCATGAATACTGTCTTTCACTCCTTTGTTAGCAAGCGCTTACAGCAACCTCTGATAATGGACTGGGGCCAGATTGATGGTGCCACCGCGTCAAAACCTAACTGGGGAGAAACTCGAGTGGGGTCAACGTCCACGGTAATCTTTTCATACCTTGGTGCGAGCTCACGAATATGCTCTGCGAAGGCAGGAAGGGAACCTCGCAGACACCAGCAAAAGAACTCGCGATAGCGCTCATGGAAATGCGATCGCTCTTCGAAGAGCAACTCTTCTGAGAAGACAACACCCTTAGAAGGGTACAGCTTTGGAAACCATCGCACGTTCTCAATGCGTGTGGCATAGGGCCTGGCAGTAAACTCTTTCTGTTTGTCGCATATCAAACTCCAAACGCACTTGGTGTTGCTCGCTCCAAACCACCTCGCAGCCCTGCCGCTGTTACGCTCTTCCGTCTCACCTGGGGGACACCACTTGTCGAGTTTGAGAGCAGTTGGAGCATAGGATGGCCATCGCTCGAAAACCCACATTGTCAAAAAGGAAATATTGACAAAAGTCAGTACATCGAGGTGGCCACGCGACTCTTTCATGGCTAGAACCAGCTGATCAAGCCTATAGTACAGCGTGCCCAAGACCAAGGGTCCGAGCGCGACTCTCTGGCCAAGGGCGAGCCTCACAGCAAGTGGCAAAACATGGTAGAAGACCCCATCATGTGGGTGACCATCAATCAAGTACCTCGATAACCAAGCACAGAGGAAAGCACAAAGGGTCAAATGATAGCCTTTACCCTCTACATAATTCTCGGCCTCTGGGTTCTCACTCAGAAGCTTCTTAGTGATGCTACTGTTCGCATAGTCTCGGAAGAAGTACTGCAACCATTTGTTCCAGGTGTTCTTCGCAGACGTATCAACCAACTGCCAGTTTGGAAGGGCCTTTGTAGTGGTCCACCGGGTGGAGATTTTCTTTACCTCTGCTAGGCATTCCTCCATCTGCGTGTATAAAGCAATCTCCGCAGACGTCCTCAAAGGACTTAAAGGGTCCACTTCACCCACGGGGGAAAGATCGTACAGCATATGCACGTCCTCGAGTGTGGGGGCAGCCTCGAACTCAGCAAAATGGAACGTGTGAGTCGCAGGCGAATAACGGGACAGAAGGTCTAAAAGCATGGACTGGTCCAGCTTCACGGCAGCACCCTTCATAGCACGGATAGCGAAGTATACGCCGGCTTCATCGAGAGTCGCGGCATGATTGTCCAACACGTGGTCAATCCACTCATCCATATAGTCCAATTTCTGGACGAAAGCCTGGGTAGAAATCGCAGTGTAGGGGAAGTACCCGTTTTCGATTCCCAATCGAACCACATCCTCGGAGCCAATTAACTCGAGCAGGGCTGAGTTAACCGGGCGAGTCAGTGTCAGCAATCCCTCAACCGGGACAGGAGCGGGCATCCTCTTCGCCTTAACCCTCGCATGGTAGAAATCTTTGCCACCTAGATAGGGGGCTTTTCGCCACAAGGCCTGCGGAAGGTCGGGTATCTCTTCATCTTCCTTGACGGGTTTGGTTCCTTTTGTCTTGGCCATTCCTGCGGAAGAGCAAGAAAAAAGGGGGGAGAAAGGTGCTACACTTCAGTTTGAATTTCGAAATTCAAGATCTATTATGAAAAGAAAGATGAACAGTTTCTGGTATCAATTTCAGAAATTAGGGGGTTGCATTATCAGTGATTTCAAGATCTCACATCCGAAGCCATTATTATTGAAGGATTAAAGCAAAAGTGGGTTCAAAGATCAAGGCTTCTTTGCAAGTTTCAACAGATTATATGTTCTGGGCTTACAGATTCAACGCAGTTCAAGGCAAACACTGGTATCTTAAATCAAAATTGAACAAGGCCAACCTTGTTTTCTTGAAGCCTGCTTGGATATGCACAACTGAAGAACACGATTTGCAGTTCTGAACTGGTGATTGATTATCTGAATCTGCTCTCGAAGATCTCCGGGTACCATTCATTTTAAGAGAAAGAAGTGATGCTTTGCAACAGTGGAGGATACAAAGTATTTATCCAAAAACAATGAAGGGTTGCGTCCTTTCAGTAGTCGAATCGCAACCGTCACCGTCGAATCGCGCAATCACAGGACAAGCTGACGTCACGCCTAAAACCCTAAAGGCCAGACGGCACGACTCTAGGGGTTTTAGGTCATAATGGCACGCACGGGGGCTGAACTTACCCGTATTTGAATTGGTGCGTGGCGGCGACGCGTACGTTGGTTTCCGCGCATGGAAGTCTATACAGCTATGAGTCTTCACGCGCAGAAAGAGGGCTAATGTAGATAGTGCTTTCTGAGCTGACAGATCTTGGCCACGTGGCAACGATCGAGCACACCATATTGTGCTCCACACACACTGGATCACCAGCCGAGCTGATCCATGTGGGGGCTGCGAGACAGAGCCCTCGCATACCACTGCACGGGACTTGTAGGGACTTAGTGGTTTGGAGGCTAGAGTAAGCCCTTTCGCGTGCGATCCAAGCCCGCACGCGACCTTTAGTAACTGTTTTGAGAGATCTATGGCACGAGCTCCATAAACCCGGTCAATCCGGTCAAACCCGGTCAACCTCGTAACGGTTCCGGAATTCGCGCACCACGTGCTGTAACGGTCCCTATATACTCGGACGAACGTGCCGTTATGGTTAAGCTAATTAAGCCGCCATCAATGGGCGCATTAACCAAACTACAACGGTCATGTTCTCTGCTATATATAGGACGTTAACCTTTCCATACAAAGGAGAACACACTGGCCATACGCGGAAGCTCTGCCAAACCCCTGTCTCTCTCCCAGACATTACTACTGCCTTACTCTCTCCCTACACACAACCCCACTCTTCCTGTGCGATCCTTGATCCTCTACATACGGTGTACACGGAGGTCTCCCCGCCGGAATCTCTTGTGCACAACTGTGATGCATCGGGCATAGGCATTGGGGGTGTTCTTAGCCAGTCAGGGCGTCTGATTGCATTCTTCAGTGAAAAGTTGTCAGGGTCCAAGAAGAACTACTCCACTTATGATCTGGAGTTCTACGCCATAGTTCAGTCTCTTAAGCATTCGCGCCATTATTTGATACAGAAGGAGTTTTTCTGTTCACTCATCATGAAACCCTGAAATACATCAATGGACAGCAAAAGCTTAGTAGGCGGCATGCCAAGTGGGTGGCGTAGTTGCAGGAGTTCACCTTTGCTCTGCAGTACCAAGAGGGAAGCTTGAACCGCGTGGCAGATGCTTTGAGTCGTCGCAACATGCTTCTCACCACCATGAGCAGCCGTGTAGCCGGATTTGAGGCATTCGCAGACATGTATGAGTATGATCCTTCGTTTGGGAAGATACTTATGGAGGTAACTTCGGGTCAGCGCCATGATTTTATTTTCATAATGGTTATCTGTTCCGGGGGCAGCGATTATGTGTTCCAGAATGTTCCTTGCGACATCAGATTATCAGTGAGCTCCACAATGAAGAACATTTTGGCCGAGACAAGACCCAGGCTCTCGTATCTGCTAACTTTTACTGGCCAAAGTAGAGTAGTGACGTGGTCCATTATGTGGATCGATGCTTTGTTTACCAGCGTTCGAAGGGAGTTCTCAACAATGCAGGTTTTTATACTCCATTACCTGTCCCTGAAGCTCCTTGGTTTCATGTTAGCATGGCTTTTGTTCTTGGCTTACCCCGCATTCAAAGGGCAACAGATTCTATTCTTGTAGTTGCTGAAAGGTTTTCCAAGATGGAACATTTTGTACCATGCAGGAAGACTATGGATGTTGTGCGGATTGCTCACCTCTATTTCAGGGAGATTGTGCGGTTGCATTTGGTTCCTCGTTCCATCACCTCAGACCGTGACACGAAGTTCATGAGACAATTATGGAAGAGTCTGTGGGAGAAGCTGGGAACTCAGTTGAACTTCAGTAGCGCCTATCATCCTCTGACAGATGGCCAGACAGAGGTGGTGAATCGCAGTTTGGGCAACCTTCTCTAATGTTTGGCAGGATCTAAAACGAAGCAGTGGGACTTGGCACTTCCTCAAGAAGAGTTTGCCTAGAACAGATTGACGAGCCGGACCACTGGCTTGAGTCCATTTCAGGTTGTCAATGGTCAGAATCCGTCAGGCGTGTTGGACTTAGCCCCTATTTCGCGTGTGGGCCGCATTCATCCTAGGGCTGAGGAGATGGCTCAGCACTTGAGAGGTATTCATGACCAAGTGAAGAGCAAGATTGAAGAGAATAACAGCAAGTACAAGGCTCGGGTGGACAAGCATCGTCGTCAGGTACTATTTGATGTTGGTGATTTTGTATGGGCTGTATTGATTCGTGATCGTTTCCCCGTTGGCTAGTACAATAAGCTAAAGGATCGGAAGATTGGGCCTTGTGAGATCGTGAAGAAGATCAAAGATAATGCTTATAGGTTGAGGCTTCCCAGTCGCCTGAAGACCTCAGACGTGTTCAATCTGAAGCATCTCACTCCTTACTTTGTGGATTCTAAAGACATTGCTAAGAACTCGGGGACGAATTCTTTCCAACCCGGGGAGACTGATGCATGAGCTGATGATGCAGACGAGGCCGAGCTGTCAGATGCGACTAATCTGGCAATTCACTATCATGACGTGGAAGACAAGCGCAAGAGAGGGGCAAAACGGTCATTTTTTGTCGCGCCACACTGTTTGGGGCGTAACTTGAGCGGCAGGGATCAGAATGACTATTACAGCATGTTTTCGGAAAGCTCTCGGCGAGACGAACACAATTTAATCTGGCTCTGCCCCATCATGCATGATTTTTGGCAGTTTTTCCTTTTTCGCAATTTTTACTTCTTTATTTAGCCCGATTTGGGTCAAACTGATATCAACGCATTATTTTCAATAAGGCCAACCGTTTTGGGCCAGTTTTGTAATTTTGCCAATTTTCGGCAAAATTAGGTTTTCAGCTATAATACTTGCCTTGTGGGTAATTCGAAGACAGTTTTGATTAATAGACATTTTCTTCGAACCCTAGAGAGCTTCTCTACATGTTTATACCTTTCTGTTAGTTGTTTTGTTGTGTTGATCCCTCGCCTTGATTCAATTCGGCGTCAATATCATATGAAACAGAAGCCAATCTGCATGTTTATCTTGCATAGAAGGAAGATAACATGTGAATCTGATGGTATTGGTAACAATAAGAAGGAGAATGTGTTTGGTGATATCAGTCCACAGTAGCTATGAGCCCATCCTCAACCTCATCAGATCACTGCCAACTGCAATGTCGTCTTCCTCTACATAGGCGAATGTAGACAATTGAGATCAAAATGGTTTGAGGAGGGTACCTCTCCTATCACGGCCGAAAATCTAGTATTATCATGAATGAAGAGACGTGTCATTTTTTCAACCGAGAGGTCTATACCTCAGTTTTCATTGGTGGCGACGGAGACTTACGTGTATTCACTATCTTCAGGAAAGTTGTGTTCGTCAATCTTCGTCGACTGCATTGAGAATCTATCTTGGGGATCTCCTTTGTGAGAGATTCGATGGATTCAGCACTCCTCGAGCAAACAGATCCCTTCTGATTTGTTTTGGTGTCCGCACTCTACAATGAGAAAAGCCAGAGGAAGCCATTTAGAACTGCCGTCTGGGTTTAGCAGGAGAGAGGCAACGTGTTTTTTCTTCGGGAGAAACCATCTATGGCTTGGGAGAAATAGTGGCGACGAAGGAGTCATTTTTTCTTTTCTTCTAATAAAGTTAGGAATCTTTTTTGCGAATTTATTTTGTTAGTAATTAAAACGTGGGGGCAAAACGGTTATTAAACGTTAGGAACTTAGGCATAATCTAAACCCCCTACAAACATTTAAATACTAGAGATTCACATTCATGCGCTGACGATACATTTTGTATTGATTTTGCTGCAAAAGCCTATCGAGATGCTCCGAGACATAAACTCGTGGACTCAGAAGGGACTAACGGACTCATCGACCAAATCGTTTCTGAGGATGACATCAGTCACTCGATGAGGCTTCTCTTTGTAAACGCACCCAATTTCAAAGGAGCTTGGGAAAACGAATTGGACAAATCCCGAACAAAGGACTACGACTTCCACCTTCTCAAGGGGAACTCAACAAAGTTACCTTTCATGAAAAGCAAGAAAGACCAATTTATCGGAGTGTATGACGGATTCAAGGTCCTAGAAATGCCTTATAAACAAGAAAAAGATAAGCACGACTTCTCAATGTACCTCTTGCTCCCCTATTTACAGAACTAGGTTTGGTCTTGCCTTTTGATAGAAAAGAAGGGGGACTCTACGAGATGGTGGACCCCACTTCTCTTCCAGGTGAATAACTTTACGTTTCTAACGTTATTCACAAATTCGTCGTAGAGGTTAATGAAGAAGGAGCTGAAGCCGCAGCTGTAGTAGCTCTCTTAATGGTTGGGGCATGCCTTGATCAAGATTTAGCGCCCCAAAAAATGATAGATTTTGTTGCTGATCACCCTTTTGTCTTCGCCAATAGAGAAGACAACACGGGTGCAGTTCTCTTCGTCGGACGTGTGCTTGATCCCACACAACAATAGGCCGAGGACGAGAAATATAAGAATGAAATATTGAATTTTTTTTTATTGTTTTTTACCTGATACTATGAAAATGTTGCATGTTCATAATTTTGAAAGTGTGTAAAGCTATTGCATTAACTAGTACTTAAGGTATACTGCAATCTTATTTTCCCTCAAGTTCTTTGTTTGTCTCGATGCTTATCGGTGTGCTCAAGGTTTGAACAACCTGATTTTTTTCTCTTCATATATGTTGAGAGAATCAAGGGTGCCTTGAATTTACTTGGGCTTTGTGAGGAGTTGGCGACGAATTGGGGGAAGAAACGGACCAAACGGAGGAGCAAAACGAAGAGAAGAAAAACAGGTGGAGCAAAAGTCTTAGTACGAAGGGTCTTCGTACGAAGATTTGTCTTAGTACGAAGACATCGCAGAGAGGCGGCCATTAGTTGTTACCTTGTTCGTTTAGCTCTGTTTTGGAATTTCTTGGGCACCATGCTATAAAGGCTATAGGTCGTGCTCTACTGGTGTGGGTTGTATTTGTGGGTTTCTCTCAATAAAAACAGGGTTTTTTCGGGTCATGGAGGTAGCTAGCTCATCGCTAGTGAACCACGTTATATCGGGTGTGTTCTTGTTTTTCATCATTTCATCGTTCTCTAAGCTCTGCCCGGATCACAAACAAACTGGTATCAGAGGTCGGAAAAAGGAGTTCTGTTACGACAAACTGGTATCAGAGCTTTGGTTGTGGTGTTCCAAGATCAAGGTGGAGCTATAGGGCTAGGGTTTCATAATCCGTGAAATTCATAACTACGGTTTCGTGATCAAGGTAGAGCACGCGTTTTGGGGTTACAGATCTGGCCAAGGAGCTGCAAAGAAGATGACCGGGGGGATGACCAAGATCGAAAAGTTCACGGGGAGAAACAACTTCAGTCTTTTGCAAATCAAGGTACGTTCTTTGTTGAAGCAGCAAGGCATGTGGGTTCCATTGGTTGAAGAGGAGGGGGTTGATACAACCACCTCTGAGTTTGAGTCTCAAAAAGAGGGGATGCTGCAGAGGGATGCGTATGGGGGTTCAGACAGTCATAGTTCCGGCACGATGATGGCGGACAAGGGAAGCTACGGTGACGTCTGTTCAAGCGGTAGAGAAAAGAGACACTGGTGGAAGAAGGATGAACTCAGGATCTGCATGTTTGGATGTAGGTGGAGGGTACTTCCGAGGATGGTCTACCTCTCTAAGCCCCGTTGGGGGGAAAGGATGAATTCGTGCGCTTTACGAGGAGGAGGAGGATGGAATAGGGGAGTCTCTGACGGGAGACATATAACGTGAAGGGGACACGTGCTGGGGGGTTTGTTGTAGGGACTCGGTGGGAGATGGAACAACGGACGATCTTGTTGTAGGAACTCAGTGGGAGTTGGAACAACATGCAGGGGATTCGATTGCAGGAACACGGCCGTAGTTGGATCATCGATATAGTTAGATTGTAGGAACTAGACGGGGGTTGGAGTATCGCTGGGGGCACACATTGTAGGATCTTGGCGAAGATGGAACAATGTTGTGAATTGGGGGATTTTGGAGATAACCAGCTAATTCAAGCGCAACCGGACAAGAGGATTCAAGGCAAGGCGGAAACTTTTTTAGAGAACCAAGGGTGCCTTGAGTGTACTTGGGCTTGGTGAGAAGTTGGCGACTAATCGGGGGAAGAAAAGGACCAAACGGAGGAGCAAAACCAAGAGAAGAAAAACATGTGGAGCAAAAATCTTAGTACGAAGGGTCTTCGTACAAAGACATTTGTCTTAGTACAACGACATTGCAGAGAGGCGGCCATTAGTTGCTTATGTTGGAATTGTGCCCTAGAGGCAATCAATTTATAGTGACAAATATGTGGATTTACGATTCATTATGTTATCGATATGGAGATATGTTAACATGAATGAAGTCCTTAGAATATAAGTGTTATATTCTTAAATATCCCTAGTCGATTATAATGATTAACAGGATGATCATCTATAGACTAGTATGGGGTTGGATTGATATGGAGATATCACAATCCAACACACGGGTATGTATTAGGAGTAATGACATACCGGATTGACCCAAATACGATAAGGCTACTTACAAGTTATGTAAAGTCACAAGCGCTTCTCCCGGTGATAGGATATTATCATCCTTGGACATGAAGTAACTAGATCCTCTAGATGTGGAATATTGTGCTTTGACAACGTCAAACTCTACTCCGTAACTGGGTAATTATAAAAGCGCATGTTGGGCACTATAGGAAGCAAAGCGATGCATATAGGATTTTTCCCTCCCACATAACGGGAGCAGATATCCGAGGCCACTCGAGGGATGGCGCCCATGGAATGTCTGGCAAGACTCATATGAATCAATATGGGGATATTGATGTCATATGCATGGATAGGGCTATTCCCAGGATCGAGAAATAGGGATTGGATATATTAGTGTGACTTGTATGTCTCGTGTCCAATCCGGATAATGAGACAAAGGGATGCGATAATAAGATCACAAGGTTTGTCAAGATGACTATTTCTATTAATTTAGTGGCATGGATGTGTTGCTAGACACCGCTCCATGTTTGTAAATAGTTACTACCAATTAAGTAGAAACCTATGGGGTCACACGCCATTTGGATATAATTGGACAAGGGACTTAATTAATAAGGATTAATTAAAATGATCATATTGCAACAAGTTGCTAACTTAGTAGGACTAATTAGCAAACAATACTAATCCATATATGGATAGGATTAGTATTGGGGCCTTTATGGAAACAACTAAGAGTAGTTGGACTATATAAAGGAACTCCTTCCTTCCCTCTCAATAAATGTTATTCATAACACATATTGAGAGGAGAGAAAAGAGTTGAGAGCAAGAAAGTAAGAGGCCGCCGCCCCTTACCCGCCGCCCCAAACCCGTCGGCCACACAAGGGGGCCGAATCCCTCCTTGTGGCTTTGTTGCGCGATTCCTTTGTCTCCTTTCTCCGTTCTAGCTAACACAAGAAGGTTGGGAGGTCCGATTCTCTATCCTAGGCGTGGATCAACCGTAGAGAATGTGACATTATTCGCGTTTGAAGTCATCAAAGGAGAACCCAAAGGTAAACACATATTAATCCTTTACTATCGTTATGTGTTCTTGACTTGTGATCCTTGGAGGGATTTGAACGGAATAATTATCTTCTTCCTCTGCGATTCCATGTTCAGAACACTACAAAGAGATTTCTCTTAGTATGACGACATCGCAGAGATGCGGCCATTAGTTGTTTCCTTGTTCGTTTAGCTCGTTTTTTGGAATTTCTTGGGCACCAAACTGTATAGTAGGCCTATATAAAGGCTGTAGGTCGTGCTCCCTTTGTGTGGGTTTTATTTGTGGGATTCTCTCAATAAAATAGGGCTTTTTTCGGGTCGTGGAGGTAGCTAGCTCATCGCTAGTGAACCCACGTTGTATCGGGTGTGTTCCTTTTTTCATCAATTCATCGTTCTCTAAGCTATGCCCGGATCACAACAAACTGGTATCAGAGCTCTGAAACAGGAGTTCTGTTACAACAATATATTTTGACGAAACTAACCAAAAGGTTGTTGAACATTTTTTTGGGTTTTTAGACAATTCAGTTGGAATAGGGATGGTTTGGTTTTAGGGAAAAATTGTTGATTCTGTACGGAAAGGATTACGTTAAGGAATAAAATGAAATATCTGAAAATATAAGTGGAGTGTTTATAAATTTTACTTTTTTTCATTGAGGAAAAAAGTATTCTTCCTCTGCTGTTTCACTTCGATCCCACCCACTCTTTCGCTCTTTCAACGAAGAAGACCATGATAAAGATTTGTGAAATTTAGAAGGGTTATATGTATTCTCACGCATTCTCTATCGAATGAACGTGAGATTCTGAAATATTAGTAGAGATTAGCTCATATCAAAATCTTAAATCATTAGTTTGACGGTTTCTCTGAGTTTCTCGGAAGAGTTTTTTCAAGCGACGGCTAGGGATTGCATTCTGAAACACTGAGAGGAAGACGACGAAACATCGATCAGTTGATTTCTTGAAGAGGAGTGGGAACAACAGATCTAAGTGATGGCCAGCACAGAGTATACATAAAAGAAAAAAAGGAGACAAGTTCTGGACGATGACTTCTGCAACAACGCCGAACTAGGTATCCGCCATGCTCTGATCGGGCTCTTTGCCTCTGACGAGAAAGTGGTAGGTTCAACAATGAGACCTGTTTTTCGGAAGACCTGGAACAAAGGTAATGAGGTCAAGATTATTGAAGTTAATCTCAATACCTTCCTTTTTTTCTAACCCGATCAAGCTAGCATGGAGAGAGTCGCGTCAGGGGGACCATGGGCCTTAATGGTAGTATTTTGCGGCTAAAGCCATGGAAATTAGGCGATTCAACTAAATCTGTGGATTTTACAGAGTTTGAGGCATGGGTTCAACTTAGCACATCCCTATTCACCTAATGAAGAAGGAGACATGTAAACTCATAATTGATTATGTTGCGGAATCATTGTTCATGGATGATCGGATCGAGAGTGAATACAGTATCAACTTTATAAGGGTTAGGGCTTGTTTCCCTCTTGGAGAGCATATCCATAGGGGGTGGACCTGGTGGTGAAAAACAAAGAAATCTGGATTTAATTTTTAAGTTCGAATGTGTTCCGTTCGTTTCTAGATGGTGCGGCCACATAAATCATAGTAGTGATGATTGTGGAGTTTTCCCGAGGGATGTGTAGATTGATATAGAGCCGGGTTATGGACATTTTCTACTCTGCCACGTCCAGAGCCTTCGAAGAGCAGCGTCGAGGAAATCAAAGCAAGCTAAAGGATCTGGAGAAGTACCAGAGGCGTCAACGCCGAATGAACCTAATAATATGGATACCAACACATCTGCTAACGTTCAAGGCAGTGATCATGATGGGTCTGTGAACCATCACTCCACTGAAAGCCGGAAAGGAAGTGGTCCAAAGGGAACATAAGAAGCAATAGGAGGGGAGAAGGCGAAAAAGGCCAATGGTAATTGCAAAGGGAAGAGTGCCAACCAGTTGAAAACTAATGAAGGTCAGAATGATGAATTGCCAAAAGGGGGCAATTGGACAAGATTAATCATTTCAATGCCTCGACAACGCAGTCTCCAGTTAACAGATTGAAGAATGATTCGACGAAGCGGAAGAGCCACGTAATGAACTTCAACCCTCCCCCACCCATAAAAGCAGTGGTTCTAGAGGACAATGACGGCTCAGAACTAAACCAGTTTGAGGACGAGGGCAGTTTGGATGGTATGATCATGGATAAAAGTGTTTCTAGATCACTTAGCCCTGACTTGGCGGCACTGCAATGCAATCACGCGATTCCTAGTGAATCTGTTATGCTAGAACGTGCGGGGATCGGGGAACCTCGACACGGTCCGTACATTGTGTGACGTTGCAAGACGTCACTCCCCCCAACTTGTCTTTCTCATACATACAAAGTTGGCTTCCAGTGACATGGAGTACGTGAGAAAGAAAATTGGCTTCGCTAGGGGTACTTATGTTGATCCGATAGGGAGGAAGGTAGGGTTAGCGATCATGTGGAAGGACATGGTGATGATAACCCCACAGAACTACAGTGCTCATCATATAGATAAAAGAAGTCAATACACAGAAGGTGTGGAAGTTCACGGGTTTTTATGGAGACCCAGTTCGGGAAAATAGGAAGAACTCTTGGGAGCTTCTTCGAAGACTTGCACCACCATCTGATTTCCCTTGATATGGGTGCTGGGAATCCCAAGAGGAAATTGAAGGAGGCGGAGATTTAGGTTATAGTCAGGTGTGCACAAGAGATTCCGGCGGGGAGACCTCCGTGTGCACCGTGTGTAGTGGATCAAGGATCGCACAAGAAGAGTAGGGGTGTGTGTAGGGAGAGAGTAAGTCAGTAGCAATGTCTGAGAGAGAGACAGGGGTTTGGCAGAGCTTCCGCGTATGGCAGTGTGTTCTCCCTTGTATGGAAAGGTTGACGATCTATATATACTGGAGAACGTGACCGTTGTAGTGTGGTTACTGCGCCCATTAATGGCGGCTTAATTAGCTTAACCATAACGGCACGTCCGTCCGAGTATATAGGAACCGTTGTAGCACGTGGTGCGCGAATACCGGGAACCGTTACGAGGTTGACCGGGTTTGACCGCATTGACCGGGTCTAGGGAGCTCGTGCCATAAATCTCTCAAAACAGTTACTAAAGGTCGCGTGCGGGCTTGGCTCGCACGCGACAGGGCTTACTCTAGCCTCCAAACCACTAAGTCCCTACAAGTCCCGTGCAGTGGTATGCGAGGGCTCTGTCTCGCAGCCCCCACATGGATCAGCTCGGCTGGTGATCCAGTGTGTATGGAGCACAATATGGTGTGCTGGATGGCTGCCACGTGGCCAGGATCTGTCATGTCAGAAAGCAGTATCTACATTAGCCCCCTTTCTACGCGTGAAGACTCATAGCCGTATAGACTTCCATGCGCGGAAACCAACATACGCGTCGCCGCCACGCACCAATTCAAATACGGGTAAGTTCAGCCCCCGTGCGTGTCATTATGACCTAAAACCCCTAGAGTCGTGCCGTCTGACCTTTAGGGTTTTAGGCATGACGTCAGCTTGTCCTGTGATTGCGCGATTCGACCATGACGGTTGCGATTCGACTATCGAAAGGACGCAACCCTGCATTGTTTTGGATAAATACCTTGTATCCCCCATTATTGCAAAGCATCACTTCTTTCTCTTAAAGTGAATGGTACCCGGAGATCTTCGAGAGCAGATCCAGATAATCAATCACCAGTTCAGAACTGCAAATCGTATTCTTCAATTGTGCATATCCAAGCAGGCTTCAAGAAAACAAGGTTGGCCTCGTTTATTTTTGATTTAAAATACCAGTGTTTGCCTTGAACTGCGTTGAATCTGTAAACCCATGGAATTTGTGAAGAGGTTTTGATCTTTGAACCCGCTTCGTTTTAGTCTTTCAACAATATTGGATCTTGCAACTCCCCAATTTCTGAAATTGGTACCGGAACTGTTCGTTTTCCTTCGCATAGATCTTGAATTCCAAAAATTCAAACTGAAGTGTGGTATTTCTCCCCCCCCCCTTTTTTTTTTTTCGCTCTTTCGCAGGAATGGCCAAGACAAGAGTAACCAGACCCGTCAAGGAAGATGAAGAGATACCCGACCTTCCGCAGGCCTTGTGGCGAAAAGCCCCCTTTTTAGGCGGCAAAGATTTCTACCATGCGAGGGTAAAGGCGAAGAGGATTTCACGTCGGGTTCACCAAAATGTGCACAAGAGATTCCGGCGGGGAGACCTCCGTGTGCACCGTGTGTAGTGGATCAAGGATCGCACAAGAAGAGTAGGGGTGTGTGTAGGGAGAGAGTAAGTCAGTAGCAATGTCTGAGAGAGAGACAGGGGTTTGGTAGAGCTTCCGCGTATGGCAGTGTGTTCTCCCTTGTATGGAAAGGTTGACGATCTATATATACTGGAGAACGTGACCGTTGTAGTGTGGTTAATGCGCCCATTAATGGCGGCTTAATTAGCTTAACCATAACGGCACGTCCGTCCGAGTATATAGGAACCGTTGTAGCACGTGGTGCGGGAATACTGGAACCGTTACGAGGTTGACCGGGTTTGACCGGATTGACCGGGTCTAGGGAGCTCGTGCCATAAATCTCTCAAAACAGTTACTAAAGGTCGCGTGCGGGCTTGGCTCGCACGCGACAGGGCTTACTCTAGCCTCCAAACCACTAAGTCCCTACAAGTCCCGTGCAGTGGTATGCGAGGGCTCTGTCTCGCAGCCCCCACATGGATCAGCTCGGCTGGTGATCCAGTGTGTATGGAGCACAATATGGTGTGCTGGATGGCTGCAACGTGGCCAAGATCTGTCATGTCAGAAAGCAGTATCTACATCAGGTAAAAGAATTTAGTGAAGTTTTACAAGAACTCGAGCTTTTTGATATGGGTGCTGAGAATCCATTTACTGGTCAAATAATTAATTTGGTGATGCGAATATCAGAGAAATATTAGATCATGCAGCTAGTAATTTGTGTTGGTGGGATCAATATCATGGGGCAAAGGTTACACACCTAGTGGGTCCGAACTCTGACCACTCCCATCTTTTAGTCAAATGGACTCCGAAGATTAAAAGAGGATATGGGAAACGTCGATTTGTGGTCGAAAATATGTGGAAAAGGCACCAAAATTACTAGCAAGTCATTTACGTTTAGTGGAATTCGATGACGGATCTGGTTATGAGTGGTAAACTGCCCGGGTTGGGAAAAAGGCTGTCAAGCGGGCTTGAGAAGATTTTGGATGCTTAACCAAGCAAAAAAGAGGACATGTATCAAAGCATAGAGCAGTTAGAGGGCCTCACTTAGACTTCAGTCTGACTGGATTAGATTCGTGGGCTCACTAAAGAGATTAATGAAGTTATGGCTCAAGACGAATTAATGTGGCAGCAAAGATCAAGGCATGATTAGCTGAAGTTCGGTGACAAAAACACATGTTTTTTTCACCAAAAAGCTACAAATCAGGAGAGCGAGGAACACTATTATCGGTATCGAGACTGAAGATGGTAGATGGGTCTCGGATGACATTTAAGTTGTTCAGACCCTCGAGAAGTAGTTTTGGACTTGTTCACATCTAGCCGTCCTACTATTCTGCATCACTCAGTGGACATGATATCCCGGACCGACAATCAATGGCCTAATAATGACTACTCTAGCTAAGAGATACAAACAACACTCTTTTAGATGGGTGCACACAATGCTCCGGGAATAGACGGCTTTACTGCGGCTTTTTCTAGAAACAGTGAGGTTTGCTAGGCGAAGACGTCACTAAGGTTCTTTTAGTTCTAAATGATGGCCATAGAATTAAGAACTCTAATGATACTTTGATTTCTGTAATTTCGAAAATTAAGAAGCCTCGTCGAGCAAGCAATTTCCGGCATATTAGCTTATGCAATGTGATTTATAAGATTGTTTCTAAAGCCATTTCTAGCCGCCTAAAAGAGTTCTCAGTGGGTTAATTGCAGAGAATCAAAGCGCCTTTGTCCCGGGTAGACTTATTTCGGACAACATGTTGACAGCATTTGAGATAATTCACTCGCTTAAGACGCGCAAAACAAAGGAAAAGAAGGCTGCCTCGCGCTTAAAGTGGACAGAGAAAAGCATAAAATAGAGTGGAGTGGAATTTCCTCAGTGAATCCATGTTTCATAAGGGTTTCGGCCCTAGTTTTATTATAGCTGTGATGGATTGTGTTTCCACGGTATCTTATAGCTTTGTTCGCAATGGAAGTGTTATGGGCCATTTACTCCTGAAAGAGGAATTAGACAGGGGTGTCCTCTATCCCCATTTCCTTCTTCGCAGCGAGATGCTCTCTAAATTGATATCTGCAGCACTGGACGATGGTGAACTTTCAGGCGTTACTGCCTGTAGGGGAGGACCACTGATCTCCCATCTTTTTTTTCCCTGAGAAAGTCTCTTTTTTACTAAGGAAAATGAGGAGGATGTGAAAACGCTTATGGATATCATTAATATGTATGGACAAGCCTCAAGACAACAAATCAATCTCTCCAAATCAGCTCTGGCTTCACTTCCATCACCAATGAGACTACAAAGTTGGAGATCATGGCGTTATGTGGGGTAAATGAGGTCTCGCAGTATGAAAAGTATCTTGGGTTACCTAAAACGAATGGAAGAAGAAGGCGATTACCTTTGCTCATCTTATTGAGAGACTTTTTGTTAAACTGAAGGGGTGCAAGGAGCGCACTTTGGGGATGGGCGGCAAAGAAGTGTTTATCGGAGTTGTGGCCCAAGCGCTCCCTACATACGCTATGTCCTATTTCGAATTTCCGCATGGTACTTGTGACTGAATGGAGCAACTGATTGAACAATTTTGGTGGAGTAAAGCTGAAAAACAATGAGGCATTAGCTGGATCAAGTGGGAACACATTCAACAACAAAAGGAACAGGTTGATTAGCTTTCAAGAACTTAAAGTTATTCAACGATGCTCTTTTAGCAAAACAGATCTGGAGGATCTAGAGGTACCCTAAATCTCTAATTTCTAGAGTTTGAAAGCTAAATATTTTATTCGACATGACTTTTTGAAAGAAGAGTTTGGCAGTGCTCCTTCGTTTGCATGGCGTAGTATTCTCGTGGGTCGTAAGCAGTGAGAACTTGCTTAAGATTGAGAGTGGGTGATGGAAAAAATATCCAAGTCTCCGAAAAATGGAACCCTCGGGAACCATCTCTACATTTTATTGTTCAGCGGGCCAACCAAGATTTGCGAGTGGCGGACTTAATTAAACAAGACAAGACCTAGGATGAGGATGCTTTGGAGACCCATCTAGCTCATGTTTATATACAAGTTGTGCTCAAAATTCCCTTAGAAAAACTGCACAGGGAGGATGAAATCATTTGGCACTACGATGAGGATAAGGGGCATTACACGGTAAAGACCGGGTACGAGCAAGCAAGAAGACTCCAACAACAAACTTCTGTTAAAGGAACATCGCATCTCTATTTGAATGATATACGCAAGATTCGGAAATTGAAAATTACGAAGCAGATTCGGCACCATTTCTAGCGCTGTATTCACAATGGGTTACCCACGGCTAACAATCTATGTAAGAGATCAATCCAAGTATTAAACAAATGCCATGCCTGCGGTGAAGAGAGGGTGACAACGGATCACATGTTTGGCTCCTGTAACATGGCTCAAATTTTATGGAGGGGAGTGACTCAATGGTTGTTCCTCACCCAGAAGTGTAGAGATTTTACTGAAGGGGTAGGATTTTGGCTAGGGAAACTCAACCATTCTTATCTTGAATTATTCATTGTTTCCTTGTGGTGGATTTGGAGAGCTCGTAACATCGCCTTACTCAGAAACCTAATGTAACACCCCCAAAATGCCCAAGCCGGAGCCCTGGGGGTGTCACTCCGTACCCGAGATTAAACCCGGATACAACGACATTTGAAAGATGGTTCCCAAGCAAAACATCCATAAAGTATTTAAAACAATACTTATTACAAATTAAATGTTTGTGCCGCAAACCCGGGCATAAAACAAGAAAAAGTATTATAATACTAAAAGAGTTATAATTATTGAAATGAAATAACTAATTAACTTGGTGATGAATCGCGTCCCCTGCTACGCCAAACATCCACCACCTAGACATGTGGTGCAGAAATAAAAAGAAACACCATAGTACAAAATCAGCATATAAATACTGGCAAGCAAACACCCAAACATGTAAAATGATGATGAGATAGTTATAAAACAATGACCCATTTTACATGTAGGAGTTCTTTTCAAACACAGCGGAAATAAAGTTTGACGCTTGTAATAAAAGCATTTGAGTTCCCAATTCCATAATATTTCCAAACCAATTCATTATCCAATAGGGAAAAATCCAAACCACATATGTATTTCCTTTTCAATTAATATGATAAAAAAAAACCATCTTATTAATTTGTTGTGACGGGGGAAAACCAACCATCTCGCAAGCATCCAAGACCTTAAGTGTCGGCACCCCCCAAAGACTCTAGCGGCTAGAGTAGTGAGTACAGGGAGCTATCCGGGGCTAAGTGCGGCCGGATTAAATAAAATTAATTGAACGGAAGACCAAGATCAACACGTACAATGCCAATAGTAACCAATAATAAAAGTCCCCGCACAACTCTTCCACTTTACGTTATCCTCCATTATTATACCATGGTGATATTTTCAAGAAAAGCATTTAGCACGTAAAAACAGATATTTGAGTTGCACAGAACACATAAAATCATTTTGAGACGTAAATCAATAAATCATTCGACGCGAAGGAAGTTAGGCACACTAGGTCTGGCATGTTTACTTACCTCAAAGCAAATCAACTACAGCGACTCACTCGTAGTACTCAACGTACCAGTCGTCGATGAACTCGTCGCCTACAAGTTAACAAACTCTAATCAAACAACAATACTTTAATAATACTAGTGACAAGTCGCTCAACTGTTGAGGGTTCTAACACCATCCTAACATTACCAAGTATCCCAATACACAAGTGGTTAGGATGATTAGTTCTAAGTCAACAGCACTATACCACTAGCCGGTTCAAGTTTCACATCCACTAGGCTAATTAACTTAAAAAAAGAGGTTACTAAACAACTTAGACTTACATTACACTAGTCACAACTCACAACTCCTCTCAAACACATGTACTTATGTTCAAGGTCACGAATCGAGTGTTAAAACTCCCAAAATCCAACTAATTTCCATGTCTAGACACTCTTCAATAAACCCACCAGCAATAGTGACAAATTCCGCATCTTTTGGCGGCTAAAAACAGTCCTATAACGATAAATTCCAACCTTTTAGCGACCGGACAGATTGTATATCAACTCTAGATCATCACATTAAGTGTCTAACGGTCTCGTTTTCAACTCCAATTCAATTACCCGGCGATTACAACTCGTCTTACCAACCCAACACCTCAAACAAGAGATAACTTCTAGTACATCCTATAGTTTCAACTTGTTTTTACCTCCTATACAAACTAGGGTTTATGGGTTACCATGAACAAGAATAAATCAAGTGATTAAGGATGAAATATGTGATAAAACTTGATGATTAAAGTGAATAAAATTCTAAATATTGTTGAATGATTGATACTTACGTGAAACGTGAGAGATTCGAGAGATCGAATGATGGAGATGCTGATCAAAGGATGCCCGAAAAAGAACAAGAGAAAAGAGGAATCAAAGCATGAAGGAGAAGAAGAATAATTCGGAAGAGAAAGAAGAAGAAGAAGAATCGGACGGGGAAGGAGGGGAAGAAGAGAGAGAGAGAGAGAGAGAGAGAGAGAGAGAGAGAGAGAGAGAGAGAGAGAGAGAGAGAGAGAGAGAGAGAGAGAGAGATTACCTGCACTGGGAGAGATAGGCGGCAGCGGCGGTGGCTGCCGCTGCTGCTGCTGCTGCCGTCTGACAGAGAGGAGAGAGCTGAGAGAGAGAGGGACGGGACAGTGAGAGAGAGACGTGAGAGAGATAGAGAGAAATAGGGATTGAGGGTTTTTTTACTAGAGTTGGAAAAAAAATCGAACTCGTAAAGAAGGAAACCCTCTTGAATAGGAAAGTTTGTGTATGAAGAGAATTGGGTCAAAATAATACCAATCTGTGGGAAAAGACACTTTCCCACCACAAGTTTAGGTAAAAATACAACTACCTCCCCCCTAATATCATAAAGGAACTAAATTTTTTGGTTAAAATCACAAAGATCCCCAAAATCTAGCAAACCATTATAATTAACTCTCAACATTTAAATTAAGCTCCCCAACACTTACAATACTATCACAAAATACCCATAGTCACAAAACGGGGTATTTCATCATTCCCTCCTGTAAAAGAGCTTAGTCCTCGAATTTTAAACCAAATCCTCAACAATCAATAAGGAATGAACCTCCACTCAATGTTACAACTACTAAATGTAAACGTAAGGTCATGAATTATATGCAATATACTATATGGAATGCTGTATTAGAAACCGAAGGATTACATCCTCTCCCTCTTAGAGGATTGACGTCCTCGGAACTCAAAAACCCTCAACAAAAAGGTGAGGTTACTTCTTCCTCATATCATATTACGCTTCCCAAGTTGCCTCTTCAGTGAGGTTATTTGTCCATAAGACCTTTACAATCTTGACACTCTTGTTGCGGGTGTCCCTTGTCTTGGTGTCTAGGATCTTAACAGGATGTTCTTCATAACTCAAAGACGAATCCAATTCTACTAGTTCGGGATCCAATACATGGGATGGGTCAGGCACGTACTTCTTCAGCTGAGATACGTGGAAAACATTGTGAATACGACCCAGATTTGATGGCAAATCTAATCGATAAGACACCTCCCCAATCTTCTCTATGACGTCATATGTTCCAATGAAATTCGGGCTTAACTTCCCCTTCTGATTGAACCTCATGACACCCTTAGTAGGCGAAACTTTAAGAAATGCCTTTTATCCAATTTGAAATTCCAATGGTCTCCTCTTTTGATCAACATAGGACTTCTATCTATCCTGAGCTGCCTTCATTCGCTGCTGGAGAAGGCTCACCTGGTCAGTCATCTCTTCAATTAGTTGTGGACCAATTACTATTGTCTCGCTTATGTCGCTCCAACACAATGGTAATATTCATTTCCTTCCATACAATGCCTCGTGAGGTGCCTTTCCAATACTGGCGTGGTAACTGTTGTTGTAGGAGAACTCTATCAAAGGTAATATGTCTACCCATGACCCTTGAAATTCCATTACACAAGCTCTTAACATATCCTCCAATGTCTGAATCGTACTCTCGGTTTGTCCATCAGTAGCAGGGTGGAATGCCGTGCTAAATTTCAACTGGGTTCCCAATGCCTCCTTGAGTGCTTTCCAGAAGTGAGAAAGAAAGTTGGGATCCCTGTTGGAAACTATAGAGCTTGGAACTCCATGGTACCTTACAATGTTCTTCATATACGCATCGGCTCTTTGTTCCATATTCCATGTATCCTTCATCGGAATGGACCTTGCTGTCTTGGTCAATCTGTCGACTACGACCCAAATCTGATTCAGTCCATTCTTCGATGTCGGTAAAGCAGTCACAAAATCCATCGAAATTGAATCCCACTTCCAATCTGGGACATCTAATGGTTTAACTAAGCCTCCCATTATTTTATGTTCAAACTTCACCTTTTGACAAGTTAGACATGTTGCCTCAAATTCTGCTACTTCCCTTTTCATGTAGGGCCACCAAAAATTCTTCTTTAGATCCTTATAGAGTTTTTCACCCCCTGGATGTACTGAGTAGGGTGTGTTGTGCGCTTCACGCATCATCTACTTGGTTTCCGCACACTTGTGTGGTACACACAATCTTCCCTTGTAGCGGATACTTCCATCTTCATGGATCTTAAAATCATTTGCTTGACCTTCCGCAATCTTTTTCTTTATCCTTTTCAACTTCACATCTCCTGGCTGGTTACTCCTTATCTCTTCTAAGACATCCGGCACAACTGTCATATTCCCAATGATATTCTTTACTCCACCTTGTTCCACCACTTCAATTTCGAGCTTTCGGAACTCATGGCATAACCAGTCTGGCAAAACTAGCATAGCACCTAAAGTATGGCTCGATTTTTAGTTTAACGCATCAGCTACTATGTTAGCATTCCCTTCGTGGTATTGAATACGCAAGTCATAATCCTTTATGATCCCTAGCCAACGTCTTTGCCTGTTGTTTAGCTCTTTCTGAGTGAAGATGTACTTGAGACTGATGTGGTCAGTATACAACCTCACACTAACCCATATAGGTGATGTCTCCATATCTTCAGTGCGAAAATTATTGCTGCAAGCTCTAAATCACGCGTATAATAGTTCTCTTCATGAGTCTTCAGTTGTCTTGAAGCGTAGGCAATAACTCTTCTTTCCTGCATAAGCACGCATCCTAAACCCTTCTTCGATGTGTCGCTGTAAACTTCAAACTCGCCAGAATCATTGGGTAAAGATAACACAGGTGCTGTAGTCAACTTTTCCTTCAATGTCTGGAATGCTTCTTTAAAATCTTCGCTCCACTGACACTTTACCGTCTTCTTGGTTAGCATAGTCAGCGGTCTAGAGATCTTCGATAAATCTTTTACAAAACGCCTGTAATATCTTGCTAATCCCAGAAAACTTCTTATTTCTGACACATTCTTCGGATTCGGCCAATCTTTGACGGCTTAAATCTTTCCTAGATCCACGAATATCCCTTCCTTGGAGATTATGTGACCCAGAAATGGAACATGGTTTAGCCAAAACTCACACTCCGAGAGCTAAGCATACAACATCTCATGTCTCAACATTTCTAGCACTTCCCTGATATGTTCTTCGTGCTCTTACTCCCACTTTGAGTATACGAGGATGTCATCGATAAAGACGACCACAAACCGATCCAGAAACGTCCTCATAACACGATTCATTAGATCCATAAATACTGCGGGAGCAGTAGTTAGACCAAAAGGCATAACAGTAAACTCATTCTGGCCATACCTTGTTCTAAAGGCTGTCTTCGGGATGTCCTTCTCGGCTACCCGAAGATGGTGATACCCTGATGTCAAGTCTATTTTTGAGAAGACACTCGCCACTTGCAACTGATCGAACAAGTCGTCAATTCGAGGTAAAGGGTATTTGTTCTTGATCGTTGCGCTGTTCAACTCTCTATAGTCAATGCACAACCTCAAGCTTCTATTTTTCTTCTTTAAAAACAATACCGGTGCGCCCAAGGCGACACACTTGGCCTTATGTAACCCTTTTGAAGTAGCCCTTGCAGCTGATCATTTAGTTCTTTCAACTCTGCCGGTGCCATACGGTACGGCGCCTTTGAGATTGGAGCTGTTACAGGTGCTAAGTCCATAGAGAACTTAACTTCCCTTTTAGGTGGCATTCCTGGACTCTCATCTGGGAATACATCGGGAAAGTCTTTGACTATCGGTATCTCTTCTAGCACATTCTCCTTCTTAGACACGTGTTGGAGATAACACAAATAAGCACAATTCCCCTTCTTCACATGGTTGACTATGGTCAAAGCTGTCATTAGTCTGATACATGGTTCCTTCGTGATGTCACGATAAGAAACATTTTCTCCCTTTGGAACTTTAAGCCTGATCTTCTGATCGTGACAGTCTATAACTGCTCGATATTTACCCAGCTAGTCCATTCCCAATATAACATATATCCCCCCAAGATCAAATTGTATTAGATTCGCTGACAAGGTACTATCCAGGATCTTGACTTCTACTTCTTCAAAAATGGTGTCACACACTGTTATATGACCGGTTGGGGTAGCTACATGTATGGATATTCTAGACGGCTTATTGAGACTCAACTTTTCCACAAATGATGATGAAATAAATGAATACGATGCTCCAGAATCAAATAGGGTAAATGCTGGTTGATCATGGACAAGAAATGTACCGGTGACTACTCCATTTGCTGCTTCTTCCTCAGTCCTTCTCATGACAGCAATCCGTGCAACATTCCCGTTCTACGCTGTGGTTCCTGCTGTGCCAGTCCCAATGTTGTTGTTGGCATTGGACGGCGCGTTGTTGTTCCATTACTGTTCTGAACTCCATTATTTCTTCCATTACCCCGGTTGTTCACTTGCTGCCTGCCATAATTGTTGACTCCATTATTCTGGTAGTTACGGTTCCCACAATTCTTATTTTCGTCCTGATTTTTTTTGTTGAACTGCCGGTTTCCTTGATAATTTCCTCCCTGGTTCCCTTGTTGGTTTCCAGTTGGTCGCAATCGGCACTCAAAAGCACGGTGACCTTTCTTGCCGCAGTTGTGGCAGTTGACAAGGTTTCCCTGGAAATCCTTTCCGGGATGATTCTGCTGACACTTCTTGCAGCTGTAGCGGCGAGGTAGATTATCTCCATTGTTCTGCTTGTTACCACGGTACTGACCCTGGTTACTTCCTCCCTGTTTGGGCTTGAACCTCTTGTCCTGACCATTCTGGTTGTTCCTACCCTGATTGTTGCCATAGCCTCCATTGCTCTCAATCTTGCGCTTTCCTCGCTTCTCATATTGAGCCTCTTGAATGCGCCAAACAGCTGCAGCTCTATCATATGCCTCCTGTACGTTCTGCACATCACGTCTTTCGCAAGATGGAGTTGCAAACCTCACATGAACTTCCTTACTTTGGTCGCCTCATCAGGCATCAGCTGACCTGCGATCGAGATAATTCCATGAACTTCTTAAAGTACTCGGTCACAGAACCATTCCCCTTTGTCAGATTCACAAAGTCGATGTACTTATGATCCTGTACATGATCCGGATAAAAGCGAATGCGAAGTGCAGTCTGAAGAGCCTCCCAATTGAAGTTGGGTTGAGCAAAAAATTTCTGACGTGTGCTCCTCCACCATATATTTGCTTCATTATTCTGGTAGAATTCCGCGCAAATGACCTTGCCATTTTCAGGGCACTCAACCAACTCAAGGATCTTATCCATATCATCGATCCAGTCTTCGAGCTCAACAGGATCCTCAGTGCCTCTAAAGTTCCCGGGCTTCATGTCAGCAACTTTCTTCGCCCAGTTGGCTGCCTTTTGCTCTCCCTAGTTCACGTTCTGAGCCATGTGAGCAAATTGAGCAAAGAACTGCTCCATGTTGTTGTTGTTGTTGTTGTTTGGGGCTGCCATCGGTACTTGACGGTTTCTCATAGTGTAGTATTGATGTGGTCTATCAGTCATAATCCCTACACTATAGCCTATTGTATTATTCATAGAGTATCATGAAGTACAAGTAATCATGAATAAATGGCATGTGACGCGCAATTAAACAAGTAATGTCACACATTGATCATCATTTAAATTAATTACACATACATTTACACATTGGCTGATCACATCTCATTTTTCATCATTCTTCAAAAAATTGGAAAAAAGATCAATTGGACAAGCAAAAATTATAAATTTTGGTGTAAAACAACCTCTATGAGTCTACTTTCATAATCAAGAAGAATCAACTCAAAATAAATTGTAGAACTCTTGATGAACAGAAAATACTACAGCTGCTGTAACAGACCCCCAGAATAGAAACTTTGACTTTTAAAGGTGTTAAACTTACTTTAAATTTCTCAAAATAAGATAGGATTTCAGCCGGAATTAGCCACACGCGTCTAATAGCTTCCATAAAAATTTGAGATCCAAAAATGTTGAGGAAAATAGGTAAACATCAATAATGCTACCGCTAGTCACCTTGCAATTCTGCAACTACACAACCAACTTTGCAAATTAGTAACTAATTCTAAGAAACTGATATGGGGCAGAAATTTTTATGGGAGATGCCTACGTATGTCTACTACCTTTGAAAAATTCAGGGAAAAATAAATGCAAAATTAAATACGTATGCTACAACAAAAATCCACTGTTGCGCAGAATCAAACTACACCAAAATCATTGCCTTTGCGTTCTAACTCCATGAACACTTTCTATGCACTTAATCAATGCTAACAATACACAAGACAATCTTAATCAATCAAATCATACTCCAAAATCAGAAAGATAAATTTATTAAACTCCCAAATTGGGTCCTCAAAACATGAGCATCATTCAACATCCTTAAAGCAAATCGCTAAGAATTTAACTCTAGCCCAAAAGTGGCTATTCAAAAATTATTCGAGAAACTTCAAAGTCTTGCATGGAATCATAGCCTTATTCAAACTCATAATAAAACTCAAAAATGCATCAAGTCTAGGAAATCAAAGGATTCTAACATGCTTAATCCTCGTCTTCCTCTCTCTCATCCAACTCCTCCTCTTCATCGGCATCATACTCTAACTCTTCACCCACACTTGGGTCTTCTTCACTCCCATCATATTCTATGGGGTCTTCCTCAACTTCATGATCTTCCATTGGGACTTCTTCGACCTCCTCATCATCACTAGAGTCTATAACGATCACCTATTCATCATCACTGGAGTCTATGTTGATCACCTCTTCATCATCAATAGGATTTACTTCAATAACCGTGTAGCCTTGCTACTTTAAGTGAACCTCCATCAACAATTTGCATATGAAATTGACGCTCACCCTCCATTCACCCTGGTAGAGATAATCCCTAGCATTCATTCAGTTGAAATTGTCCATAAGGTTGCTATACTTCGCTATTATATCTCCAAACATGGGTCCCATAGGAAGTAGGGGTGTAACTTGGGCGGGTTGAACCCGACTAACCCGAGCCCAGTCCGAACTTAAATAGGACCCGGACACATAGTTTTGGTAATTTGGACGGGCTTGGACAGAAATTCTCAGCCCGAATTGCAATTAGGGTCGGGCTTGGGCACAAATTTTGAACGACGGGCTAACCCAAATTGCCCGTTGCATGACCACTATGTCTAAATATTATATTTTTTAAGACTTGTGTAGCATATCTAACATGAATATGTTACTTTTATATTAATTATTAGCGATGTTTTTAGTAATTTTTTTATTCTTGAACTAGTTGATTTGTTTTTTCGCCAATAATTTATTATTCTCCTGTGTTTCTAAGAAGATATTAAGTTTAAGGTAGTAGCCCGAATTCAACCCGAACCCGAATTGATTTATACGAATTTGGGCTCAGACGGGTGACAATGCTCTTAACTCGGGTCGGGCTGGGCTTGGGAAGCCATGGTAGAACTCGGGCTCGAACTTGGACTGAGGTGCCAACCCGTCCAGCCCTCCCGAGTTGCAGTCCTAATAGGAAGTGCCTTCACCATACAATAAGCCTGAAAAACCTGGATTACGGTACCGAGGAAACTCCAATGCAACGATTTGCTCACAAAACTGAACGACGCAATCACAAAACGTCGTGATATCCTCACCCTCGACCCAAGGTGTCACAACTGGGTGCTTCTCGACGGGTATCACACGTTTCCTAGCAGTTGTTTTGGGTCTATCCATCTACAAATGAAAACAACTCCATAAGTTTCTTACTCCACAAAATATATATCGTAAACAAAATGACTACTCACATGAACTAAATATTGTCAAGACTTGAAATTTATAACCACAAAACTTTTGAAAATAACCCCCAACCTTTGATCACCCAAACAGTAGGCTTCTAACCCGAACTCTAATGAAACGCCTCAAAACCCAATAACTTAGTTAGGAGTGGGTGGTGGTTGTACTTGATTTCTATCCTATTTTCTAAGCACTTACACACATAATAGTCCTATCCAAGACTACCCAAATCCCCAACGGCTTGTCAATTTTGAATCACTTTTCCTATGTTCGTTTTAGTTACCCTAACTGATTTTGGTTTCCTTTTTGGAATGCCAGCTCTGATACCACCTGTAACACCCCCAAAGATGCCCAAGCCGGAGGCCCGGGGGTGTCAATCCGTACCCGAGATTAAACCCGGATACAAGGACATTTAAAGTTGGTTCCCAAGCAAAACATCCATAAAGTATTTAAAACAATACTTATTACAAATTAAATGTTTGTGCCGCAAACCTGTGCATAAAACAAACTAAAGTATTATAATACTAAAAGAGTCCTAATTTTTGAAATGAAATAACTAATTAACTTGGTGATGAATCGCGTCCCCTGCTAAGCCAAATATCCACCACCTAGACCTGTGGTGCAGAAATAAAAAGAAACAACACAGTACAAAATTAGAATATAAATATCGGCAAGCAAACACCCAAACATGTAAAATGATGATGAGATAGTTATAAAACAATGACCCATTTTACATGTAGGACTTCTTTTCAAACACAGGGGAAATAAAGTTTGACGCTTGTAATAAAAGAATTTGAGTTCCCAATTCGATAATATTTCCAAACCAATTCATTATCCAATAAGGAAAAATCGAAAACCATAGATTTATTTCCTTTTCCGTTAATATGATCAAAACCAAAACCATCTTATTAATTTGTTGTGACGGGGGAAAACCAACCATCTCGCAAGCATCCAAGACCTTAGGTGTAGACCCCCCCCCCCCAAAGACTCTAGCGGCCAGAGGAGTAAGTACAGGGAGCTATCCAGGGCTAAGTGTGGCCGGATTAAATAAAATAAATTGAACGGAATACCGAGATCAACACGTCGAATGCCAATAGTAACCAATAATAAAATCATTTTGAGACGTAAATCAATATGTCATTCGACACGAAGGAAGTTAGGCACACTAGGCCTGGCATGTTTACTTACCTCAAAGCAAATCAACTACGGCGACTCACTCGTAGTACTCAACGTACCCGTCGTCGGTGAACTCGTCGCCTAATAGTTAACTATACTCTAATAAAACTACAATACTTTAATAATACTAGTGACAACTATACTACGTGCATGTGTCTCTCAACGATTAGGGTTCTAGCACTATCCTAACATTACCAAGTATCCCAATACACAAGTGGTTAGAATGATTAGTTCTAAGTCAACAACACTACACCACTAGCCGGTTCAAGTTTCACATCCACTAGGCCAATTAACTAAAACAAAGAGGTTACTAAACAACTTAGACTTACATTACACTAGTCACAACTCACAAATCCTCTCAAAAACATGTAATTATGTTCAAGGTCATGAATCGAGTGTTAAAACTCCCAAAATCAAACTCATTTCCATGTCTAGACACTCTTTAATAAACCCACCAGCATTAGTGACAAATTCAACATCTTTTGGCGAATAAAAACAGTCCTATAACGACAAATTCCAGCCTTTTAGCGACCGGACAAATTGTATATCAACTCTAGATCATCACATTAAGTGTCTAACGGTCTTGTTTTCAACTCCAGTTCAATAACCCGGCGATTACAACTCGCCTTACCAACCCAACACCTCAAACAAGTGATAAATTCTAGTTAATCCTATTGTTTCAACTTGTTTTTACCTCCTATACAAACTAGGGTTTATGGGTTACCATGAACAAGAATAAATCAAGTGATTAATGATGAAGTATGTGATAAAACTTGATGATTAAAGTGAACAAAATTCTAAAAATTGTTGAATGATTGATACTTACGTGAAACGTGAGAGATTCGAGAGATCGAATGATGGAAATGCTGATCAAAGGCTGCCGGAAAAAGAACAAGAGAAAAGAGGAATCAAAGCATGAAGGAGAAGAAGAAAAAGTCGAAGAGAATGAAGAAGAAGAAGAATCGGACGGCGAAGGAGGGGAAGAAGAGAAGAAGAAAAGACAGACAGAGAGAGAGAGAGAGAGAGAGAGAAAGAGAGAGAGAGATTACCTGCACGGGGAAAGAGATAGAGACAGGCGGCGGTAGCAGTGGCTGCCGCTGCTGCTGCTGCCACCGTCGGACAGAGAGGAGAGAGCCGAGAGAGAGAGGGACGGGAGAGTGAGAGAGAGAGACGTGAGAGAGATAGAGAGAAATAGGGATTGAGGGATTTTTTTTACTAGAGTTGGAAAAAAATCAAACTCATAAGGAAGGAAACCCTCTTGAATAGGAAACTTTGCGTATGAAGAAAATTGGGTCAAAATAATACAAATATGTGGGAAAAGATACTTTCCCACCATAATTTTAGGTAAAAAGACAACTACCACCCCTAATATCATATAGGCACTAAAACTTTTGATTAAAGTCACAAATATCCCCAAACTCTAGCAAACCATTATAATTAACTCTCAACATTTAATTATACTCCCCAATACTTACAATAATATCACAAAGTACCCATAGTCACAAAACGGGGTATTTCACCTAACCTTCTCCTCGTATGAGATTATAAGGGAAATCCATCACTTTGTTGAAGAATTCAATGCAATCTCGATGACAAGATCATCTATTGGACAGGTATCGAAGGAAACCTGGGTGAAGCCAATGCCTAGCTGAGTTAAAGTAAACTTTTACGGCGCTTGGTGTCCCATTACTTCGTGAGCTGGAATTGGTGTTGTTCTTCACAACTCAGTGGGGAAGTGCCTAGCTGGTATCTCAAAGTCCCTGGAATTCGCATCCCCTGTGAAGCAGGTTGAAGCTATCGTTGTGTGATATGCATTGGAACTGAGTACTGAGCTAGATTTCCACAGTTTAAACCTTGAACGCGATGCCAAAATCATTGTTGATCAAATCAAGATAGAAATGCAAGGCTGCATAGAGGAGGACTTGTCTGAAACCGGGGATATTGTGCATGAATTCGTGAGTCGAGCAAAAACCAGGACTGCTATCGAAGTTAGTTTTCAACCTAGATCAACCAACAACTTAGCTCACTCTTTGGCGCAGTTTGCAAAAGAAGGCGATACTAATGTCTCGTTTTGAGAAAACAGTGTTCCTAGATGGTTCCAGATTTACTTAGCTAGAGATAATCATAATGTAATGCCTCCTGATTCTAATACATATCCTACCCATAGTTGTGAATTACGTTCCGGACCGGAACGGGAGGAATGCTCCGTTTTTTAGCAAAAATAGTATGGATCGTCTATCATTTCGTACCGTTGTAAATTATGGTCTGTTCCGGTATGTTCCGGTATGTTTCGGTCTGTTCCGGGCAATTTCGGTCTATTTCGGTGAATTCTGCTCCAGAACCGGATCGTTCCAGTTCCATAGAGATTTTCCAAAAATTTGAAATGTTGTTCCTCCATGGACTCGAACACATGACCAAAGCTTTGGTAACCCAATGTACACACCGTTGTGCCAAAGGCGTAAATGTGCTTCAGTTTGTTTAATATACTTAAGTTCCCAGCTGCATTATTTTATTTCTTGGTATGAAAACAGTTCTTTTAAATATAATGCTACTATTTAAACAAAAAAAAATAATGTGTTCAATTTTTAAAATATAAGTACTATGAATTTCATGAGTGAACTATTGTGTGTTGTTTTACCAAATTTTAAATTTAAAATCACATATTTTTTTAGCAGTTTAGAATCACATATTACTTAGATAAAGTAATATAATTTCAATTTAATTTGTAATAAATGAACATAGATTGAATGCCAAACAACATTGAACAACTTGTATTTTTATTCTCAAAAGAAAAAAAAAGTTGTATTTTGATGTTGCTATGAGGCATCACTAATGTTTATATATATTAGTGATATATATATATATATAGTAAAAAAGTACGGTAAATCTGGAACGGATCGTCATTCAGTCTAGATCAGAGATCATTCCGTTCCCAAGAACAAAACGGAACGGGAAACGAAACTGTATTCGCAACTATGATCCTAAAAAAAATAAAAAATAAAATATTAAATTATCATATGAGTTGGGAGGCTCTAAAATGGTGACTGGCCTATAATTAGTTATTATATTTGGGACTGAAATTGCATGTTTTATATTAGAAAATTATGCATTTCTTCTTTTGTTGGTCGGAGGTTTCTCTTCCTATATTGTTTGTAACTAGAATAGAATATTGCCCGTGCCCGAGGGCACTATTCTAAAATTGGATAGTTTTTGAATTTAGATGTGTTTTTTTAAAAAAATTTAGAGGTGTTATCAAAAAATTATATTAACAAATGTGGTGAGAAAAAAATAACAACTTCCAAGTATGGAATGAGCATTATTAATGGACGTGGGAATCACTCACAACCTATCTCTTATTATTTAGGGATGTAGTTGAGAAAAACCTCTCTCCTATTAGTTAGGGATATCCAAAGAAAGTAGGTAGTTAGGAATGTCCAATGAGAGTGAGTAGTTAGAGATGTAATAAGTAGGTGAGATCTAATGGTGGGGATGGGATTGATTTAATCTAACGGTTGAAAAATCATAAGTTAGTTAAATCATGCTATTTTATAATATAGAAGATGTTGGAGTTCATTAGTCACTGATATTGTAAAAGACACTCATAATGTAATGCCTCCTGATTCTTATATATATCCTATCCACAGTTGGGAATTCCGTTCCGTTCCAGACCGGAACGGGTGGAACGCTCCGTTTTGGAGTAAAAACAGTACGGATCGTTTTTCATTTTGTATCGTTGTAAATTTTGGCCTGTTCCGGTATGTTTCGGTCTGTTTCGGTGAATTCCGCTCCAGAACCGGATCGTTCCAGTTCCATAGAGATTTTTCAAATATTTAAAATGTTGTTCCTCCAGTTCCATAGAGATTTTTCAAAAATTTAAAATGTTGTTCCTCCATGGGCTCGAACACATGACTAAATCTTTGGTAACCCAAAGTACACATCGCTGGGTCAAAGGCGTAAATGTGCTTCAATTCATGTTTAATATACTTAAGTTCCTAGTTATATTATTTTATTTCTTGATATGGAAACAGTTATTTTAAAAAAATGCTACTATTTAAACGCAATAAATTAATGTGTTCAATTTTGAAAATATAAGTACTACGAATTTTATGAGTGTAACTGTTGTGTGTTGTTTTACCAAATTTAAAATCATATATTTTTTCTAGCAGTTTCCAATCAACATTGAGCAACTTGTATTTTTATTCTCAAAAGAAAAAAAATGTATTTTTAGGGGAATTTTTTTATTTAAACAGGATGTGTCGCACCCATAGAATCGTCATGAATAACATAAATAGTCCAATTTTTTGGCGTTTCTGAATAAAAACTACAATCTCCAGCTTCCAAACTCGTGCTGGCAAAAAGGTGAGCTGATTTGTTTCCGTCGCCGCGGTTACATTTAACACTTCCACTGCTTCAAATGAATACCGCAGCCTTTTGCCTTTCAGAACAAGTTCACGATGCTCTGATAATGTGTTGATTCCTCGAATATTGCCCCACTGTCAATGTTTAAGTAGTTCAACGCCTATGAGAGAGTCGGATCCCAACTGTAGCCTTTGCACCTTCATCTCAGCCCCAAACTCCAAACCAACAATTAAAGCCTCGAGCTCTGCCATTGGTGGGGTTCTGGGCTGGGGGATTCTTCGAACTCGACCTCCGACAAAATCTTTTGAGCTGCAACGGAGAACAGCTCCAAGCCCAGTAGATACGCCATACGTTTTCCACGCCGCGTCCGTATTGACTTTCATAAATCCCTTAGGAGGGGGACGCCACCGATCTGAACTCTTTGGACGGGCCTGGCAATTGTCTTCGAAGATACCACGGAGATGGCACTCTTTGTACCGGTACAATGTCTTCAAGGCTGAGCTAGCCATTTCGTCAGACGAGCTAATAGCTCCTTCAAATCTGAGCTTGTTCCGGCCATACCAAATGGCGAAGATCGCTGCCCCCATTATTTCGCACTGGTTCACTGAGCAGCACTCCATTTCCAATATCATCCATTGCCTGAAGTCCGTCATTTTCCTCATCAAAAAATTGGAGCCCATAAGGATTTGCCAAACCCTTTTTGTCGAAGGACACTCTGTGAAAAGGTGATTTTCATCTTCTTGCTCCTCCTTACAAATTTTGCATTGTGTATCCACATGAATACCCCTCTGAATCAACCTTGTCATAAGAGGGAGGGAATTTTGAAAAAGTCTCCCTACCGTGAAAATCAATTTTTTGGGGATGTGTAATGACCATAGCCTCTGCAGCCACTTTCCATAGTTGTTCCCCGAGGAGGAGGATGCCATAGAGATAGATCTACACATTAGTGCTTCATAACCACTGGATACAATATATATGCCATCTTCACTATGTTTCCAAAAGAAAGAATCATAGGTGTCAGTGCGTCGAATAGGGATGGAGTGAATAACTTCTTCGTCGATCGGCCAAAGCACTTGTCGTATACGTTCAACGTTCCATTCCCCGGTCTCTTCATCTATCAGCTGACTAACTCTGAGATTGTCATGTCCTGGAGGGCACAACGTAATTACCTTTATGGTGGATTGGCGAGGGATCCAACAGTCACCGAAAACCTTAACATTGTTGTCATTTGCTATATTCCACATAAGCCCTGTTTTTATTAAGTCTCTACCCGCTAGCATACTTCTCAGAGCAAAGGAGACCGAAGTATTAGCCGGTAACTTGTAATCAAGAATTTTAGAAGACTTGAAATACTTAGCTTGGTAAACTCGACTAACAATGCTATTGGGATACGTAACATCCTCCATGATCACTTTGCTAGTAACGCGACATTGAAGTCATGAAATTCACGAAATCCAATCCCCCGTTCTGTCTTGCTTTGTTTAATCTTGTCCCAGGAAATCCAATGCATCCTCTTCTTGTCATCTGATCCTCCCCACCAGAAACGGCGCAAAATCTTCTCCATATCCTAGAAAACTCCCATGGGGAGCAAGAAACAGCTCATAGCATAATTTGGAGTAGCCTGATCCACCGCTTTTATCAGAATTTCGATGCCAGCAACAAATAAATGATTACCTTTCCAACCCTTGACTTTCTTCAAAATTCTCTCAGTAAGATGGTCGAACTTGATCTTCTTTTTCCTACCAAAAGTAGTAGGCAGTCCGCAATAGCTGTCATGATGGTCCACCAACTGTACCCCCGCAAAGATTGCTCATTGTGGTCCTGTCAATCATTTTAACATTATCAAAAAACACGACTGATGATTTCTCTAGATTTAACTTTTGTCGCGAAGCCGTCTCGTATTTCTGTAGGATAGAGCGTAAAACCGTTATGTCATTCAATGTAGCTTTTGCAAAGAGTAAACTATCATTTGCAAAAAATAAGTTTGAGATTACGGGGCCCCATCTTGATGCCTCGGAACCTGAAAGAGCACCCTCTCCCACCACGGAAGTGAGACGACGTGATAAAGTCTAACTGACAAGGAGGAAGAGATAGGGGACAAAGGGCACCCTTGTCGAAGACCTCGTTCAGGAGTAATATGACCATGAACCTCGCTGTTAACTATCAAACTGTAAGTAGGAGTAGAGATATAATTCATTACGACATTGACCCATCTCTCTCCAAAACCCATGCTTTCCATAATTGCCTTAAGGAAACCCCATTCCACGCGATCATAGGCATTTCTCATGTCATCTTTGAGGGCTAGAATGCCCGAATTCCCTTTCTTCCTGTTCTTCATAGAGTGTCAGACCTCAAAAGACATCAAGATGTTTTCAGAAATAAGACGACCCGAAACAAAGGCAATTTGATTTTCTGAAATCAGGGAATCAGTGATGCTCTTGAGCCGGTTCGCCAAAGTCTTTGTTGCTATTTTGTAGATAGTATAACATAAGCTAATAGGGCCCAAATCACTCGCACTACAAACCTGCTTGATTTTCGGGATCAAAGAAATAAGAGTGATGGAATGGTATGACATCTTCCACCCTATTCAGTATTCTGACACATATTTCTTCAACATCTTTCCTAACTATGGACCAGTAACGCTGATAAAAGAGAGCAGGAAAACCATCTGATCCTGGGGCTTTGGAGGGAGATATTTTTTTATAGATAATCAAACATCTTCTGCAGTATACATGTGATCCATGAAGTTACTTTGAGCCTCCGTGAGAAGCCCCGTAACACCCCCTAGTATCGCCTCCATCTGCTGCTGTGACGGGTTGGACGTGGAGAAGATGTCTCAGAAGTAATCATAGACTAGTGAGCTAATCTGATCCGTCTCTGTCAGCCAATTGCCCCTATCATCTTCTAACCCCAAAATCCGATTCATGTTGCGCCGGATCGAAGCCTTTCGATGGAAATAACCAGTGTTTTTGTCCCCATTGCGAAGCCAAGTCTCTCTTGAACGTTGCCTACACATCTCATCTTCCTTTGGAAGGATTTGGAGGATATGGTTGCGAATCTCCTTTGTCTCTGAGATTACTCTACTAGACTGAGGACCGTCCGAGAGATCTTTTAGTCTGTTCCGTAACTTATTCAATTGTCTCATTATGTTACCAAAAACGTTTTTATCCCATTGCTTCAAGGCCGCTGCAGTGGCATTAAGTTTAGACTCCATTGGAGCTCCTTGAGCCTGCCATGAATCTCTAACAACATTCTCACATCCCTGGTTGTGAAGCCACATAGCTTCAAAATGAAATTGTCTTATAATAGGAGCCTTTTTCAGAATACTCAGATTCCACGAAATTTCCAGTGGGACATGATCAGACACCTCTGCAAAGTGATGTTGGACTTTAGTCATACCAAAGATATCTGAACAGCTTTCTTTCGCCAAACAACGATCTAAACGCTCTCTGATGTTTTCATCGTCCCCCTGATTATTTGTCCAAGTAAAACGTGTACCTGAAAACCCTCGGTCTCGTAACTAGAGTAAATCAATGACGTACCGGAAATCTTCAATTTGTCTAAAGGAGACTGATCTTCCTCTTTCCTTGTCTGACATTGAAGAAAACGCATTGAAGTCCCCGACCACACACCAAGGCCGATTTTTGGGGAATAAATCTCTGAGTAACAACCAATATTTGTATCTTTCGTCTCTCACCAGATCTCCATAGAAACCCATTAAAACACCATGTTTACCTTCATCTTTAACAGTGAAATTGCTCTAAATATGAAAATCTGACCAATTAATCAAATTGAATTTTACCTCAGAATCCCACATCATGGCTAGTCCTCCACGACGCTCAATAAAGTCTCTGTAGACACCATTTTTGAAACCAAGCATGTCCTGAAACCGCTTCATCTCCGTTGCATACTGTTTTGTCTCCATCAAGAAGACGATGTTTGTCTTGTGCCTTCTCACGAGATCGCGAAGAGAGATAACGCTACGAGGGATGCCAAGTCCCTGTACGTTCCAGCTTATTAGACTCATTGCTCTTGGCTAGGCTGCATCACAACCTCAACCACTTCAAAATTTGTGTACTTTTGGGCTCCCCCATCCACGCTCGGAATCCGTCCCCCGGAAACCTGATTGGTCTTGCTAGTGTCAACCTTCTCGCTTGCCTTCTTGTTCGATTAAGTGGATTGATCCCCACTAATTGTAACCTGAGGTACTGAGCCATCTAAGTTCAGCTTTCTTGCTGGGTTAAGTTCCACGTTTTCAGACTTTGTTGTTGTCGGCTTTCTGCTTGTAGGGTTAAGACCCTCTCCAACAGAGTTAGGTGTATGATTGTTTCGTGCCGAAGAAGCTGTACTTGACCTCCCACCGTTACCTCGCCCCCGACCTCTGCCTCGTCCTCCCTTCTCAGGAGGTTTTTGACGTGTATTGGGACTGAAAGTTGTAGCTCTTGCAGTTCTCTTCATTCCCAACACTAGAGCAGGATCGGTTACAATATTTTTCCCTTTAATGGGCGAAGCCTCAGGGTATTTGTCAGTAGCTGGAGTAGTCTCACCCAGGGGTTATCATACAACATTACCCCATCCGCGACATTCTCCCCTTCTTTAGCTAAGTCTGCTTCCCATATGTCACTGGTTTTGCATCAACCCCCTTTATCTGACCCGGGACGAGACCAGGAGGGTGATGCTTACTAGAATTGGCGGAGATCAAAAACAATATAATTCAAACCACATATTTATAACATTAAACAACTATATTAAACTTTAAGTCTTACACACTAGCTAATTACTATTATACACTAATTAACTAACATTTCTATATTAACTATTGGTGGCGTTCATATTCTATGTGAGTCTCGCGCCCCTTCTATTCTATAATCTCCATCTCCTAGACATGCGGTGGGAAGGAAAACAAGAACCGCAGTTTTTGAAAGTCTTCAATAAATACTGAGTGAGGTACACCTTAGCATGTAAAACAGGAAGATGATATTACTTGCTGGGTTATGAGTTAAATAAAAACAAAAGTGACAGAGTAACAGTAAAACGTTATCAGATTCCGCAAAAATATAAACAGGAGTGCAAATTTAAAATCGTGCCAATATAAAATCAAAGTATCCAATCACTTTTCACCAAAACCGGTATAGTAATTCCAACAAAGGGCATTCCTTATAAAAATTCAAACAAGGCAGTGGAATTAACAATTGTTAATTTCACATTACCCGGGAAGACCTATGACCACATCAGACATTCTAGACCTTAAGTGTTGCAACACCCTCCTAAGAGCGTCAATCGAAGGAGTGTTATCTAGAAGCAGTACTCCGGCCTACGGCGAAAGGATTCGGGTTGCACGTAGTGCCATATATTTTGGGACCAAAGCCCAGGGAATCATCACCCGTGAAAAATATAGGGACCGGTGCCCAGGGAATTAAACCAGATATAACTGGTTCCGGTGTCACTCTACTCCGGGGATCTAACCCTAATATCTCTTTAGGGAAAAAGCCCAAGAAATCATCCCCCAATATAACGAAATAATAATTATCGCGTGAGAATTTCTAAAGACCAATAGCCAACATTTCCAACATCTGACAAGTATAAACACATAATAATACAATTTTTAGACAAGTATAAAAATCATGTTGTGACACGAAGGAAGCTAGGCACACAAGGCTAAGCATGTAAACTCACCTTAATTCGAGATAGCAATTCACCATCTTCACAGGTAGTTGACATAACCTATGTCTACGAATCCGTCGCCTATAATTTACAAGTCTCTAGTCACAATGATGCTACTTCCGAGTATAAGAATTCATGAATGTTTGTCTAGGTCGGATACAAAGTCCATCCCAATAATCATAATTATCCTGCTTTCTCAAGTGGTATACTTACAATTCGAATACATTATCTACGTGCACATAATTCAAAATGTAACTAATGCACATATAATGATGTTCACTTATCAAAATACATCAAATCCAACAATTAGACATGTAAAAATTTAAGTTTTTATAAATGGAGGTTTTGGAGAGAGAATGGAGCTACTTTACTTTTTTTCAATGGAGAAAAAGATTGAAGAAGAATAGATGATGATGATGATGCATAGAGAGTGAGAGGTTGTGTGGGAGTTGTGGAGTGATGGGTATGACTTAATTGTGATGGTGATAAGTATATAATGTGTATGTGTGTGTATAATCACATACATTATATTACTACTGTTGACTTAGTTAGTGTGTGAGGAGTTGAAGTGAATGTTGGAATAGATGCCCTAGAGGCAATCGTAGATTTAGTATGAACATTGTTTTGGCTAAAATATTCATTTATTATATATTGTGATATTTAATATAATGAAGTCTTTAGATAAAATGTGTTGTTTATCTTAAATATCCCTAGTTCACTATATTGATTAATAGGACGATCAAATATAGACTAGTATGTGGGTAGATTGATATGGAGATATCAAGTCTAACACATGCGTATGCATTAGAAGTAATGGCATACTGGATTGACCCACAACGAAAAGGATACATTAGATTATGTCAGGTCACAATCGCTTTTCCTAGTGCTAATATATTTTCAATCCTTAGACTTGAAGTCACTAGATACTCTAGTTGTGGAATATTGCGCTTTGATGTTATCAAATGTTACACCGTAACTGGGTAATCATAAAGATGGCTATCGGGCGTTATAAGAAGCAAGCTTAGAGATCGTAGTGATGTAGATAGGATTTCTCCCTCCCACATAATGGGGGTAAATATCCACGGCCACTCGAGGGATGAGGCTTATTGAATGTCTGGCCGGACTCAGATAAATCAATATGGAGATATTGATGTTATCTGCAAGCATAAGCATATTCCCAGGATCGAGGAACCATGGATTGGATATACGAGTGTGAATATATATGTTTCGTGTCCAAACCGGATATGGAGACAAAGGGATAGTGCAATATGAGATATTGGGCACAAGAGGTTTGTCGGGATCACTGACTATTTCTATTTGTTGGGTGGCATGGATGTGTTGCTAGACACCGATCCATGTTTAGTAATAGTTACTACCAACAATATATAAACCTATAGGGTCACACGTCAAATAGAGTAGAGCTAGATTTAGGATTAATTAATAATGATTAATTAATAGAAGGATCATTTTGCAACACCTTGCAAACTTAGTAGGACAAATTTTCAAGGAAGGTAATAATTCTAGTTCATCTAGAATTAGGAAACTATTTTATGGAAACAACAAGGAGTTGTTGGAGTATATAAAGAGGCTCTAGCTTCCTTCAAACTTAATGTTATTTGACATAACAAAGTGAGTGGGAGAGAACAAATAGAGAGAGCAAGACAAGCTAAGGGCCGACCGACCCCTAGCAGCTCGCCCTTCCCGTCGGCGCCAAGAAGAGGGGCCGATCCCCTCTTTGGTCTTTTGTTTCTTTGATCTTCTTCCCTCTTCCTCCGGGTGGAATCTAGATATCACATCTAGACGTGGATCAACCGTAGAGACGAGGACATCATTCTTCGTGTGATCTCACAAATCAAAAGGTACACAATACTATGTCTCTAACCATATTATGATATCTCCTCCTGAAGATCCGTGGTGGGCTTTGAAGTAGGAATTAGATTTTTGTTATTCCGCTCCGTTACCTACGTCAAAACCCAAAAGTGGTATCAGAGCCACAGGTCGTAGAGCATAACATGATGTATGTGTTACGATTTCAGTTCACACATCGTTTTATTGTTTATTACGCGAAAACTGAAAAATTAATTGGCATAGTGGAGCAAAATTGAATTTGATTCATTAAAACAAGATCCAATTTAACATTGGATGTTAGAATTGGTGAGTTTAATCACATAAGATGTGTACAATTGTGTTCTTGAAAAATTAGGATTCATGGGCACATGATTGAAAAGGGGTTTTCAATTATGGAAACAAATTTATGGAATTAAATCCATAAGGGAACCACCTTGCTAGGGCAACAAGGAAGAGGGAAGGAAGACTAGGGCTGAAACCCTAGCCGTCCGTCCCCTCCCTTGCGCGCCAAGCAATGGCCGCGGGTCAATGGGGCGGCCGGCCTTGTGGCGGCGGCGGTACTAGGGGTTCGGGCCCCTTGTTGGCTTGCACCCCTTGGATCGTTGTAACCCTAATTTCCCAATTTCATTAAAATTAAAAAAGCGCGTTAAAAATTTGTTTTAACTGTATTATGAGCTTTGTTGCATGGTGGATGGATATGGCCTAGGATTGTGGATGTTTATTGCTTTGTGGTTTGGTTTATAGCCTGCGAGCTGATCAAATTAATGTAATCATTAATTAGGTTTTACGGCCTGCGAGTCGTCTCTTTCTCCTCGACATGTGAGGCTTTTGTTATTTATTTATTCTAGAGGTTAGGCTAGAATTAGAAATATTTAGATGATAGCCAAGAATATGGAGAAGAAGACCGGAGAACCAAAGGAGCCAAGAGACAAAGAAGACATCCCTAGGCGCGCAGCTATGGTGGAGCACATGGAGATGAGCTCAGCACTTTAGGGCAATTGGATATTATCATTGGCTTGATAATATGATTAGTCTAGGGGCCATATCCATGCCACGTTTCTTTTATGTTTGTGGATGTTTATTATTCATGCCTTGTTATTTAATTTTGTGTGTATGGCAATACTAGCGAAAACAATAACAGGATAATAATAAAAAAGGTTGGTCTTTTATTGTGGATAACCCAATCCAAATAAGTAGACCATGTTGATAAGATCAACCAAACAAATTAAAATAAAATCCCTCAATTAAATATTGCGTTTTGTCTTCTCTTGCCAAAACACCCTTCATGATCAGGGTTTATTAAAATTCGGGCTTGCCAAAGCAAGACGATTTTAATTTATCATGGTGTGTTGCGGACGACACAAGCTAGTAATGTGTGTATGTTGAAGCAAGAGGTTGGACGCAACTAGGCAAGAATAAATTGGATTCATGAGCCTAGAGGCATGACAATTAGGTGTTATCCATGGGATAAAGAATAAAAGAGTTATTCACCTAATTGGACCAAGAGTTGCATGGGATGCAATTGAAATGGTTCTTACCTAAATAACCTATTCTTGGGTGACTTGCCAAAGCAAGCTCAAGAAGAAGTGAAAAGGTATCTTGGACCCACTAGAAAATATGATGATATTTTTCGCATTAATGGTGAGGGCTATTAATTCGAGAAAAATAGTGGGAGCTATATTTAATGATCTAGCCATTATTGAATATAGTTAAATTGTTCAAAATACTAAAATTGCACATTTCTCGTTTTGTAGAATTCCAAATGGCAAACAACAACACATCGACTTCATCCCTACGATCTATCCTTGAGAAGGATAAACTGTATGGAACAAATTTCCTTGATTGGTACAGAAACTTAAGGATTGTCCTTAAGCAAGAAAAGAAGCTGTACGTCTTGGACACTCAAATTCCAGAACCACCACAAGACGAGTCTCTTCTAGCAGAAGTGAGGGCACGTCACAAACATATTGATAATTCTAATGACGTGACTTGCCTCATGCTTTGTACCATGACTCCTGAGCTTCAGAAGCAGCATGAGAATATGGAAGCCTATGATATGATCATACACTTTAAACAATTGTTTCAGGAACAGGCTAGGCATGAGCTCTATGAGGTGTCTAAAGCATTATTCAAGAGTAGTCTTGCAGAAGGGAATCCAGTAGGGCCTCATGTGCTCCAAATGATCGGGTACATAGAGAAACTTGAGAGACTGGGGTTCCCATTGGGCCAAGATTTGGCTACTTATCTTGTCTTGTAATCGTTGCCTGACAGTTATAATCAGTTCATCATGAACTATAATATGAACGAGATCAGTAAGACTCTGCCTGACTTATTAAACATGCTAAAGACAGCGGAACAGAGCGTCAACAAAGGCAAGGGCAAAGCCATAATGATGGTGCATAAGAAGAAGGGCAAGTCAGTTGCCTCTACTTCAAAAGGAAAACGCAAGAAATTTGCGAAGTCCAAGGAAGCCCTGAAGCCTAGTGGAGGCGTGGCTAAGGGTGAGTGTCACTACTGCAGCCAGCCGGGTTACTGGAGGAGGAATTGCCCTAAATATCTGGAGGATAAGAAGCTTGGAATAGTGATTCCACCACCACCAGGTATTTATGTTATAGACGTCAATCTTTCTATTTCTTCATCTTGGGTATTGGATACCGGATGTGGTTCTCACATTTGTCGTAATGTGCAGGATTTGAAAAGAAGTAGAAGATTGAGTAAAGGGGAGATAGACCTGCGCGTCGGGAATGGAGCAAGAGTTGCTGCATTAGCTGTAGGCGTTTATGAGCTATCTTTGCCTTCTGAACTTATTTTAGAATTAGACAATTGCTAATATGTGCCTGCTATGAGCAGAAACATTATTTCCATTTCTTGTTTGGACGAGAAGGGTTTTTCTATTTCAATAAAGTACAAGTGTTGCTCCATTTATTTTGATAGTATGCACTATTGTAGTGCGCATTTGTCTAATGGATTGTATATCCTTGATCTAAATAGTCCAATCTATAACATAAATACTAAAAGGATTAAAACTAATGATTTAAATCCTACATATCTATGGCACTGTCGTTTAGGCCATATAAATGAGAAACGCATATCTAGACTCCATAAGGATGGACTTCTAGACTCATTTGATTTGGAATCATATGAGACATGTGAATCTTGTTTATTAGGAAAAATGACAAAGTCCCCTTTCAATAAGAAAGGTGAAAGGACTAGTGAGTTATTGGCATTCATAAATACCGATGTATGTGGATCATTCCCCACGCCTGCCAGAGGTGGTTACACCTACTTCATCACATTTACTGATGAATTCAGTAGATATGGATTTGTATACCTTATGAAGGCCAAATCCGAATCCTTTGAATTGTTCAAAGAATTCAAGAATGAAGTAGAGAAGCAACTTGGCAAAAGTATTAAGGCTCTACAATCGGATCGTGGAGGAGAATACTTGAGCCAAGAGTTTGAAGATTATCTTAGAGAGTGTGGGATAGTATCCCATCTCACTCCACCCGGAACGCCACAGTGGAATGGCGTGTCCGAAAGGATGAATCGCACTCTATTATATATGGTGCGATATATGATGTCTCAAACAGATCTTCCGATATCCTTTTGCGGACATGCTCTAATGACGGCAGCTTTTACCATTAATCGCGTTCCATCCAAGTCAGTCATGAAGACACCATATGAGATATGGACTGGGAAGCATCCCATAGTGTCATTTATGAGGATTTTGGGCTGCGATGTCTATGTAAAACGTTTACAAACAGACAAGCTGGGGCCCAAAGCGGTAAGTGTAAATTTTTGGGATATCATAAGGAAACTAAAGGATATTATTTCTACAATCCCATCGAGAACAAAGTGTTTGTTGCTCGGACCGGCGTGTTTCTAGAAAGAGAGTTTGTCTCTAAAGAAGCAAGTGGGAGGGCTGTAGAACTTGAAGAAATTCAAGAACCACAAATCACTGAACCGATGATGGAGCATGAGCAGGAACCGCAAGTAGTTGTGGAAGAACCTGTTCAGGTGACACAGGAACTCAGTAGATCAGGAAGAGTGCGTCATGAGCCAGAGAGGTATGGACTTCTCGTGACTGAGCCCAATGACGTACCACTCATAGATGATGAGCCTACGACCTACGGAGAGGCCATGAAAGTCCCAGACTCTAAGAAGTGGATAGAAGCCATGAGATCCTAAATGGATTCCATGCACACCAACAAAGTATGGACTTTGGTGGAACCACCCGAAGGGGCTCGGCCCATAGGGTGCAAGTGGGTCTTCAAGAAGAAGACCGACATGGATGGCAAGGTAGTTGCCTATAATGGGCGATTGGTAGCCAAAGGGTATAGACAGATATATGGTATTGACTATGATGAGACCTTTTCACCAGTCGCCATCACTAAATCCATTCGAATCCTACTTGCTATTGCAGCATACTACGACTATGAGATTTGGAAAATGGATGTCAAAACAGCGTTCCTTTATGGGAACCTCCTCGAGGATGTGTACATGGCACAACCGGAGGTTTTGAGGATTCAGAGAATGCCAATAAAGTCTGTAAGCTGCAAAGATCCATTTATGGATTAAAGCAAGCTTCTAGGAGTTGGAATCGACGTTTTGATGACGCAGTCAAAGAGTTTGGCTTCATCAAGAACGAAGATGAGCCTTGTGTTTAGAAGAAGGTTAGTGGGAGCTCTGTAGTATTTCTGGTCTTGTATGTGGATGACATACTAATCATTGGCAATGATATTCCTACTTTGCAATCTGTTAAAGATTGGCTAGGAAAGTGCTTTGCAATGAAGGACTTAGGAGACGCAGCCTATATACTTGGTATAAATATCTATAGGGATAGATCTAAGAGGTTGCTCGGCCTAAGTCAAAGTACATATATAGACAAGGTGTTGAAGAGGTTCAACATGCAAGATTCCAAGAAGGGATTCTTGCCCATGTCGCATGGAGTCACTCTTTCTAAGAATAACTGTCCCTCCAATGATATTGAGAAGGACCGCATGAGTAGGATACCCTATTCTTCAGCCATAGGATCCATCATGTATGCCATGTTATGTACTGGACCAGACATATCATACGCGTTGAATATGGTGAGCAGATACCAGTCCAATCCGGGTGAGAGTCACTGGATTGCTGTAAAGAACATCCTAAAGTACTTGAGAAGAACTAAGGATGTGTTCTTGATATTTGTAGGTAAGGAAGAGCTAAGTGTAAAGGGTTACGCTGATGCAAGCTTCCAAACCGACAAAGATGACTACAGATCGCAGTCTGGATACGTGTTTTGCCTGAATGGAGGAGCTGTGAGATGGAAGAGTTCCAAGCAAGGGACAGTTGCTGATTCTACAACAGAAGTTGAGTACATTGCTACGGCGAAAGCAGCAAAGGAGGCAGTTTGGATAAAGAAGTTTATCACTGAGCTCGGTGTGGTCCCTAGCATCGTGGATCCCATAGAGTTGTACTGTGACAACTTTGGGGCAATCGCATAGGCCAAGGAACCAAGATCACACCAGAAATCAAAGCATGTACTTAGGAGATTCCATATTATTCGTGATATGATCGATCGAGGAGATGTGAAGATGTGCAAGATTCCAACGGATGACAATGTTTCAGATCCGCTCACGAAACCTCTTGCGCACCGAAAGCATGAAGGGCACGCCAGATCTATAGGCATACGAGATGAGCCAGATTGGCTCTAGTGCAAGTGGGAGACTCTTGGAATAGATTCCCTAGAGGCAATCGTAGATTTAGTATGAACATTGTTTTGGCTAGAATATTCATTTATAATATATTGTGATATTTAATATAATGAAGTCCTTAGATAAAATGTGTTGTTTATCTTAAATATCCCTAGTCCACTATATTGATTAATAGGACGATCAAATATAGACTAGTATGTGGGTAGATTGATATGGAGATATCAAGTCTAACACATGGGTATGCATTAGGAGTAATGGCATACTGGATTGACCCACAACGAAAAGGATACATTAGATTATGTCAGGTCACAATCGCTTTTCGTAGTGCTAATATGTTTACAATCCTTAGACTTGAAGTCACTAGATACTCTAGTTGTGGAATATTGCGCTTTGATGTTATCAAATGTTACACCGTAACTGGGTAATCATAAAGATGGCTATCGGGTGTGATAGGAAGCAAGCTTAGAGATCGTAGTGATGTAGATAGGATTTGTGCCTCCCAGATAATGGGGATAAATATCCACGGCCACTCGAGGGATGAGGCTTATTGAATGTCTGGCCAGACTCAGATAAATCAATATGGAGATATTGATGTTATCTGCAAGCATAAGCATATTCCCAGGATCGAGGAACTATGGATTGGATATACGAGTGTGACTATTTATGTCTCGTGTCCAAACCGGATATTGAGACAAAGGGATAGTGCAATATGAGATATTGGGCACAAGAGGTTTGTCGGTATCACTGACTATTTCCATTTGTTGGGTGGCATGGATGTGTTGCTAGACGCCGCTCCATGTTAGTAATAGTTACTACCAACAATATAGAAACCTATGGGGTCACACGTCAAATAGAGTAGAGCTAGATTTGAGATTAATTAATAATGATTAATTAATTGAAGGATCATTGTGAAACACCTTGCAAACTTAGTATGACTAATTTGCAAGGAAGGGAATAATTCTAGTTCATCTAGAATTAGGAAACTCTTTTATGGAAACAACAAGGAGTTGTTGGAGTATATAAAGAGGCTCTTGCTTCCTTCAAACTTAATGTTATTAGACATAAAAAGTGAGTGGGAGAGAACAAAATAGAGAGAGAAAGACAAGCTAAGGGCCGACCGACCCCTAGCAGTTCGCCCTTCCCGTCGGCGCCAAGAAGAGGGGCCGATCCCCTCTTTGGTCTTTTGTTGCTTTGATCTTCTTCCCTCTTCCTCCGACTGGAATCTAGATATCACATCTAGACATGGATCAACCGTAGAGACGAGGACATCATTCTTCATGTGATCTGACAAATCAAAAGGTACACAATACTATGTCTCTTATCATGTTATGATATCTCCTCCTGACGATCCGTGGTGGGCTTTGAAGTAGGAATTAAATTTTTGTCATTTCGCTGCGTTACCTACGTCAAAACCCAATAGTGAAATTAAAAGTCTCCCAACAAGTTAGTTTGGGTAGGAATTGGAATAACAAGAAAATGAGGGTTGACATCCAAGTACTAAAAATTAAGGGTTACTAGAAAATTTCAAATATAAGAGAGGTATTTTTGGAACTAAATACTAACTAAAAAAAAAACACAATATATTATCTTATTTTCACTTTCGATAGTAAATATAGCAAGTACTCAAAGATATCCAAACTTTGATAAATTACAAAATAATCCCAGAATGGAGTACTAGATAATCATAAATGCCACATAATACCCATATACTTTAGAAATAAAAATTAAAAATCAAGAATAAGTTTGAAATATTATTTTCTTGAAATCGTCAAATATGTTTTCTGAATTTATCAAACACCCCTAACTGAAATACGGGGTATTACATTTTTCCCCCCTTAGAATAAGCTCCGTCCTCGAAGCTTGGACGGGTCACTAAAGTCTAAATGGGTTTCCTATGTGGTCCTTATCGTCACACACGTACAAATAAGCATACAAAACCAACCAACCACATAGGATTTCTCATCGAGACACACAAAAAAAAGTTCACATTTAGAAAGGACAACCATACGTCTGAAATAGTACTAGGGCCCCAACACGAAACAGGATTAGATGAAATAACACCTAACAATCCATCATGTAAGATGAAGTAAACGTCAACTCCCCAAATACACGGCTTTATGTATTTTATCTTGCCCTATGTTCATTTTAGGTTACCCTACAGTTTTTAATCCCGTAGCGGAAAGAACTGCTCTAATACCACCTGCAACAACCCCCTTTATCCGGTTTGGAACGAGACCAGGAGGGCGATGCTTAATAGAATTGGCGGAGATCAAAAAGAATATAATCCACAACACATATTTATAACATTAAACAACTATATTAAACTTTAAGTCTTACAGACTAGCTGATTACTATGACACACTAATAAACTAACATTTCTATATCAACTAATGGTTGCGTTCATATTCTAAGTCAGTCTCGCGCCCCTTCTATTCTATAATCCCCATCTCCTAGACCTGCGGTGGGAAGGAAAACAAGAACCGCAGTTTTTGAAAGTCAGCAATAAATACTGAGTGAGGTACACCTTAGCATGTAAAACAGGAAGATTATATAACTTGCTGGGTTATGAGTTAAATAAAACAAAATTTACATAGTAACAGTAAAAAGTTATCATAGTACGCATAAATATAAACAGGAGTGCAAATTTAAAATGGTGCCAATATAAAATCAAAGTATCCAATCGTTTTTCACCATAATCAGTATAGTAATTCCAAAAAAGGTAATTCCTTATAAAAACGCCAACAAGGCAGTCGAATTAATAATTGTTTATTTCACAACCCGGGTAGACCAGTGACCAAATTAGACATTCTAGACCTTAAGTGTTGCAAAACCCTCCTAAGAGCGTCAATCGAAGAGGTGTTATCTAGAAACAGTACTCCGGCCTACGGCGAAAGGAGTCAGGGTGCACGTAGTGTCATATCTTTAGGGACCAAAGCCAAGTGAATCATCACCAGTAACAAATTTAGGGACCGGTGCCCAGGGAATTAAACCCAATATAACTGGTTCCAGTACATGTAAATTATTACACTCTATTCCGGGGATCTAACCCAAATATATCTTTAGGAAAAAATCCCACGGAATCATCACCCAATATAACGAAATAATAATTATCGCGTGAGAATTTCTAAAGACCAATAGCCAACATTTCAACCATTTGACAAGTATAAACACATAATAATACGATTTTTAGACAAGTATAAAAATCAAGTTGTGACACGAAGGAAGCTAGGCACACAAGGCTAAGCATGTAAACTCACCTTAAGTCGAGATAGCAATTGACTATCTTCACGGGTAGTTGACATAGCCTATGTCTACGAATCCGTCGCCTACAATTTACAAGTCTCTAGTCACAATGATGCTACTTCTTAGTAAATGAGTGCATGAATGTTTGTCTAGGTCGGATACTATCATAATTAACCCGCATTCTCAAGTGGTATACTCACAAGTCGAACACATGAGCTACATGCACATAATTATAAATGTAACTAATGCACATATAATGATGTTCACTTATCAAAATACATCAAATCCAACACTTAGACATGTGAAAATTCAAGTTTATATAAAAATGTGAAATCACAAATCTGGATAGATTTGTAGCTCTTACTTTAGAGCCACATTTACCATATCAAATCATCTCCTAAAATCATGAAATTAATTTAGGATCAACTTACATGTGTCTACTGTCAAAAATATCAAGAAAATCATGCATAGATGTTATAAAACTGAAGTTACAAAAATAACAAAAACAGATGTGCAGAGAAGTGTTAAGTAGAAACTTTCAACTTTGAATAACAATTACTACTACTTGGAGAATAGGAAAAATGCCTATCTTCTCCAGAATGAATCCCCTATGTGTCTAGTTTCTTCACAAAAAATATGAGGTTGCAAAACTTTCTGAAAAGTGGGTTTTTATAAAAATGACAAAGCTGGTCCAGAAACAGAGTTTCAGAAAAAAATGCAACTTTGAATGAGCTTATCTCCCTAACCACAAAGGTTATGCAGTTGATATTTTTTTCAAAATGACCCCCTGAGTCTAGTTTCAAAATATGTAACCTTTGAAAATTTCAAATAGACAAAATTTTGAGGTAATCCACGTTTTTGACAAACTGGTCAGATTGTAACAACATACAAATTTACCTAGAACACTCAAAACATTATCAAATCAATTCTTTAATACATGAAACTAAACATAACTTGATATATACCTAGATACTACCAATTAGACATGCAATAAGATATTCACATCAAGGATTTGAAGAATCAAGTGAGGGATTTGATAAATTCATGCTAAAAAGTAACAATTCAAGACCCAAAACACCGATGCAAACAAAGATCAAAAAAATTTCTATCATGATGATTACACCACATCAAAATGCACAAAGAAAAATAGAGAAGGGATGCTTACAAGCCTTAAAGAGCTTAAATCATGAAGAATGTGAAGGAAATGGCTCCCCCCATGCATAGTTTGACATTGGGCTTGAATTTTTCATAAATTTGAAGGTGAAAAATGAAGTTTTAGAGGTGTTTTTGTGAGGTCAAAACTCCAATCCGGGAATGGAGGTTTTGGAGAGAGAATATAGCTACTTTAGTTTTCTTTAATGGAGAAAAAGAGTGAACAAGAAGAGATGATGATGATGCATAGATTGTGAGAGGTTGTGTGGGAATGGTGGAGTATTGGGTGTGAGTTGATTGTTATGGCGATGAGTATATAGTGTGTATGTGTGTGTATAACCACATACATTATATTACTATTGTTGACTTAGTTAGTGGGTGAGGAGTTGAAGTGAAATTAAAAGTCTCCCAACAAGTTAGTTGTGGTAGGAATTGTAATTTCAAGAAAATGAGGGTTGACATCCAAATACTAGAAATTGAGGGTAACTACAAAATTTCATATATAAGAAGGGTATTTTTGGAACTAAATACTAACTAAAAAAATAACACAATATATTATCTTATTTTCACTTTCGATAGTAAAAATAGCAATTACTCAAAGATATCCAAACTTTTATAAATTACAAAATAACCCCAGAACGGAATACTAGATAATCATAAATGCAACATAATACCCATATACTTTAGAAGTATAAAAAATCAAGAATAAGTTTGAAATATTATTTTCTTGAAATGGTCAAATATATTTTCCGAATTTATCAAATAACCCCTAACTTAAATACGGGGTATTACAGGTTCTCTTCCAATCTGAGCCCTCCATGAGATCTTCTTGGCCATCTGCAACATCAATATCTTTGCCACTATCAATAGTCTGATCGCTGTTTGGGGATTTGGGGAAGGGGGTTTCTATTTTCTTTCTGCGAGGTGGTCTTAAAGTGAGCCAGCTCCCATAACCTGCAGTCTCCTCCGTCTTTTCTCTGGCTGTTTTGATATTACAGTCTTGACTATAGTGAGTTAACTTCCCGCACCATTCACACACATGAGGAATACGTTCATAAACGAAATCTAGCCACAGCTTGTTTCCAAGTGCGCTAGTGTAGGTTCCTCTTTAAAGAGGCTCATCAGACTTCACATTTTCTTTAACTCGTACATATTCCCCCATGTTACTCGCAAAAACCCTACTGTCGACCTCATGTAGCAAAGCTAGTTTTTTTGCCGCCTTCTGAACATCACCCTCTTTCCTCAGATGCATGGGTAGGTTCTTAATATGGACCAACATTGTAAACTCTTCAAATCTAACATCTTCGGTGGGAGACCTTGAACCCATGGCTTCAGAAATTGGAGATTTTCGTCAAACGACCACGGGGCGCCGATGAGAACACGCTACAGATTTGTTTGTGAAGTAAACTGGAAGATGAAGACATTAGGATGGACATGATCGATGGTGAATCCAGCTTCCTCGTTCCAGATTGTTGCAAAAACTTTCTTCATCGCCCATGTATTAAACCTAATCGGTAGAGCAAAAGACCCACTAAGACATGGACCTAGTTGTTTCAGAGCCTCTCTACAGTAGTCGTCGTAAAAAACGATGACCTGCTCATTTATCTCTGTCAACGGAGGTAGCCCACGATCAGCCGAGGTTTAGAAGCCTTGCGCCATAATTTCGCCCTTTGAGATCTCCGATAAGCTCGGACCCTTGAAACCCTAAAACCTTTTCCGAACAAAACACTCTTGTATTTTGATGTTGCAATGAGGCATCACTAATGTTTATATATATCAGTGATATATATATATATATATAGTAAAAAAGTACGGTAAATCCAGAACGGATCGCCGTTCCGGCCGGATCAGAGATCATTCCGTCCCCAAGAACAAAACGGAACGGGGACCAGAACTGTATTCGCAACTATGACCCTAATGAAAAAGTAAAAATCTTAAATCATCTTTTGAGTTATTATTTGACACAAAACTAGTACCTCAAAAACTGTAGCAATATCATTAGAGAAACTCAAAAATTGTACAAGGCTGAGAGGATATACAACCAGAAGGCCTCACTCTCAGATAGAAGGAGAGCCTATTTTGCACAAAAATGTGCATCAAATTTTTGATCTCTGTGAAGAAAAGAAAAAATACAAGAAGTAAAATTACTTGCCAAAGTGAAACAGTCTTCAATAACTGGGTCCAAAGAAGAAGGCCAAGAAGAATGTAGATGCGGCAAAATATTCACCACCGATTTTCCCGAGAATTCCAGTTGAGCTATTTTTGAAAATGGTACTAAGCCCCCCCCCCCCCCCCCCTTTCCTTGTAACATCTAATGCTGCATCAGTGTAGACCATGGTCTTAGAAGAGTCTTGAGCAACATGAGAAGGATTGATGATTGTATTGTTGGGGTGATAAGGATCAGTAAAAGGGAGGTTTTTGTCAAAGAATTGATAAAATTTGGTCACTGCTTTAGAGGATTTTTGGATAGGCTCCCAACTGATTTTATTGAAAATCAAATCATTTCTTGCTCTCCAGAGTTTACCACAGGTTTGAGCAAAGATTCCCAAAATTCTATGCTTTTCATCCCCTTGACTTGAAAAATCCACAACTTTAGACCTCCACGAGATGCAACTTGCACAATCTTGTATCAGACCAATTCCAGGAAAAGGAGATAGCTTCCAGACTAATTAAGCAAAAAGACACTCCTTCAAAATGTGCAATTCAGTTTTGATGCCTTCACCACACTTGTTACAAACTAAATCACCACACCACCTCTTTTCACAAGAGAAGAATTAATTGCTATATCACCATTCAGAGCACTCCAGAGGAAGTGTTTGATGTTTGGCATAACAGGGAGATGCCAAACTTTGTTCCAAAAAGGGTTTATATTAGAAGAGAAAGAAGGATAAGAGAGTAAGCCTTTTTTAGAAAGCTCTCTATCACTTAAGAACTTGTAAACTGAACTTACTGTAAGAATTCCATTTTTAGAGAAATGCCATATCATTTTTTCTTTACAGTATAGCCCACCCCCCACTGGAATAGAAAGAATGATGTTGGCTTCATCTTCACTAAAAATTCTGTTGACCGAAGCTGCATTCCAACATCTAGCTGAGTGGTCTATGGATTAGCTATGCAATGAAAATTACAACCTTCAGGCTTGCAAGATGTGACTCTGAAATGATCGTGAACTGGGAACCATGCATCAGTCTAAACATTGATCTGCATCCCATTTCCAACATTCCACCTGCACCCCTCTTTGACAACTTTCATTCCTTCAATAATTGACCTCCAATCCCAAGAACATTCAGAAGGAGATTTAGCAGCCCAGAATGTGGTATTATATAAATATTTTGATTTGAAGATCTTATAAAACAGTGAGCTCTCACCAGAAGCTAATCACCATGCTAGCTTAGATATCACGCCCAGATTAAAACAATATGTTAGCAATTGGTGCGCCCATGTGGGGTGCCCAATGTAATTAACATAACCTTATGGGGTTATTTGCACTAATACATAAACTAGAGGGGTTAGTAGCTAAGGCTCAAACCCTAGGGGTTTATGTGCAAACTTAGGAGAAGTTATGCCTATATAAGGAGGCAGCCTCCTACATATTATATTGCTATTCCATACAGAAAAGTCTCTCTGTCTAGATTCATACTAGTTGTAGAGAACCCTAGTCTCTCTCCAACTTCACCCAAGGGCTGGCGGAACGTGGTGTGGAAATAAGTGTTCGTCCTCGAGATTCGCACTCGATTGGTGGGAGCAAGATCAAGGAGTAGGCGCGTGAAAGCAAGCAACACAACGATCATCCGCTGCACTAAGGAGCTTAGGAAGACAAGGTAAACACATGAATATTCCGCTTTAGTTCATGTTGTTGATCTGAGCATGTTAGATCCTTCCTGCCCTTCACAATAAAAGTCTCGGAATACCAAACCCCCTAATTCTTTTCTTTGACATAAGAAATCCCAACTCCTCCAATGTATTTTGTTTCCCTTAGAGTGGATACCATTCCACCAAAATTTAGCCAGCAACATTGATATCTCTCTGCACAAACTTTTTGGCAACAAGAAACAATACATTGAGTAAGAAGAGATGGCATTAAGAGTGGCTTTGATAAGAACCTCTCTACCAGCTATGGAAAGAAAATTGTGCCTCCAACATGATAGTCTTTTGATGATGCTCTCCTTTATAAAATTAAAAGTTTAGTCTGCCAGTGAAAGCTGGGAGACCCAAATAGCTGCTATCCTTAAAACTCTTGTCAATGAAAAGATAAAATTGGATGAAATTCTGAATAATCTTGCTTGTGTTGGGACTGAAGATACATTGAGACTTTGATCTGTTGATTGCTTGTCCTGACGCCTCCTCATACAACTTCAAAGCCATATTCACTACACTACACTTAGTAACTGTATCTTTGAAGAAGAAGATAGAGTCGTCAGCAAAAAGCAGATGACTAATAGGAGGAGAGTGTATACATAGTCTCAGCCCATCTATCCATCTATTCTGCTCAAGAAAATTGAGGGTTGAAGACAATCCTTCAGCACATAAGACAAATAGGTAGGGTGAGAGAGGATCACCCTACCTAATGCCTCTAGAGGGAGAAATGATCTGGCTAAAATCCCCATTCACACATAACTTGAAAGTCATAGTTCTGACACAAACCATAATCCATTGGATCTATTTATTGAAGAACCCTAACTTCCTCAAAATAAGCTCCAAATAAGACCACCTAACTCCTGTCAAAAGCTTTCATCATATCAAGCTTCAATTCCATCCAACCTTCCTTGCCTGATCGCTTATTTTTGATGAAATGTAAAAGCTCGTGTACAATTAAGATATTGTCTGATATGCACCTACCTTTGATGAACGCACTTTGATTCTCACCCGTAATTTTCTCCATGATAGTACTTAGCCTTGAAGCCAAGACTTTAGAGAGAATCTTATAAAGCATTGAACATAAGTTGATAGGTCTGTAATCCTTAACGGAAGTGGGGTTTTGAACTTTAGGTATTACGACTACATGGGTTAGGTTGATGCACTCCAACAATTTCCCTGACCTCATGAAGCTTCTAATAGCTTGGCAAACATCAAGACCCACAATGTCCTAATAAGCCTGAAAAAATCTCGGAATATAACTATCAAAGCCCGGCGCCTTGTCAGGACTGAGAGAGAAACATGCAGTCTTGATTTCTTCATTGGAGGCTGGCATGGTGAGGGAATAATTCATCTCTCTTGTGACTTTTTTCTTTACATTGGATAAGATAGGAGCTGTGTTACCATGTGAATCGTCATAAAACAGATAAGTATAGAAGTTCTCAAACTGTTTCAAGATCTCATATTGATTATATGTCCAGTGGCCATCACTTTTATAAATCCCATTGACTAATTTTTGTCTACTCCTTTGCATAACTGAAGCATGAAAGAAGGAGGTATTCCTATCTCCTGCTGTAATCCAGTCTTCTCTGCATTTAGTTTTCCAAAATTCTTCTTCCTCTGCCCATAAAGAATTTAGCTCAAGCTCAAGAGAGTTAAGCTTGTCAGTGTCTGCTTCAGCACCCTTGTTTCTCCAATATTGATATTCGTTTTCCTTTTCTTTGCTCAACTGAAAATTTACCTTCCCTGCTTTCTTGCTCCATAACATTAGTTTTTGTATTAGAAATTTAAGCTTTTCCTTGAGCCTTAACAGTGGGGTCCCTTTAATGCTAGTAGCCCAAGTTTCCATAACCAGAGCCTTCACTTCTTCATTCTTTGACCATGGAACTGCATAAGGAGAAATGTATTTTTTTTGAAAGAAATATTAGTTGAATCAAGGTCTAATAAGAGAGCCATATGATCAGAGCTACTACAAAAGAGATGATGAAGCTTAGCTCTCTTATACATAGAGATCCAAGAGTTAGAACATAAGAACCTGTCTAGCCTTTCTTCAATAAAAGTAGAGGATTGTCTTTTCTTTCTCCAGGTAAAAGGGTAGCCCACAAATCCAATGTCAACTACATTGCACTTCAAAATGAAGTTTCTAAGAGGTTGGAAAGAAGATAATGATCTAGCAAGGCCACCTCTTTTTTCACTCGGATCCGATAAGTCATTGAAATCACCCCAAAGGATGAAATTATAAGTCAAAGAATGAGAGTAGGATTCCAAAAAAAATTATTGCTCTGATCTCATAGAATCCTCGGTACTTAAATACACAAAGATGATGTGCCAAGATGATGAATTAAGAGAAAGAGCATAATGAATGAAAAAGTTACTAAACTTTACCACTTGCAGAGACACTTCTTTCTTCCAAATGACTCCCAGACCTCCAGACTTGCCTCTAGGATCAATCCAAAGATTACTATTCTTGTTCCAATTTCCATATTTTTTTAATATAAAAGAGCTCTTTTGTTTTGTCTCGCTGGGGAAGAGCACTTCAGGAGAGTGTTGGCGGATAAGTCTTCTGAATTGCCGAACTGTCAAGTCTCCACCTGCACCTTGACAGTTCCAGACCGGTAGCTTCATTGGGCGAGGTGTGGCCATTTCGGGCTGGCTTCCTCCACCCTCAAAAATTCATCTGAACTTTTTTCCTTTGAGCTTTTAGCTTTCTTTATCTCCAAATCGACAGCTACATCTGGGATATCAATAAGCATGTTATCATTAAGGTTCCTTCTCTTCAGAGCTTTCGTCGCTGAAGCATCAGGTTGGTTGTCAGCAAAACTTTGATTACAAGAAGTTCCTTCTCTTGCTAGTCGCTTCAATTTCTTCCTTTCAGAGGATTTAGGACTCCTCTATGAGAGAGATTTATGATCATTTGGGGCTTTAGTGTTTTCAGACCCCAAGATTAAGAGGGAAATTTGAGTTGGATTGAGTGCAACAATAATGTTAATGGAAGAGACTTGAGTGAAGTTAGTAACTTGACTCAAGGAATGGGCTGCAGAAGGATCAACTTCAGATGGGCTTGAAATAATAGGTCCGTCTTCAATATGAGCATCAGGCCTAACATAACTTAATGGATTGGGGAGGTCCATCTGAGTAGAACGGCCCAAATTTTGGGTTGGGTCCAGATTGTTCCCGATAGATTTACTTGTTTGCCCTTCTTTTACCACGAAATTTTTAAAATCTCGACCACTATTTTCAAAAAAAAACATCATTAATGAAGTTATTTCCTCTACCTCTTTCTTGCTTGAACCACTTTCATCGGGAACTGATACGCCTCCCGACTTTTTAGGTTCTATGTGAAAGTGGGAGAAATCTTCCGTGCTTTCTTTTCAATAATCAGAATGTTTAAATAGACTAATTACAAATACTATACACTAATTACAAACATCGTCCTCAACTAAGTGAGGTAAGTATAAAAACGTCCTACGAATATTACTCCCCCGCAGTCGAAACTGTAGGCAAGCCAACACTGAGACTGGAACGAAAACGCTGGAACAAAGGCCGAGGAAGACCCTTGGTGAAGATGTCGGCGTACTGATAATCTGCTGGAATGTGTAACACGCGAAGCTGACCCAAACGAACCTTCTCACGAACGAAGTGTAGATCAATCTCAACATGCTTAGTGCGCTGATGCTGAACAGGATTACCAGAGAGATAGACTGCACTCACATTGTCGCAATACACGACGGTGGCCCGAGGCGGGGTGACGCGAAGCTGAAGAAGCAAATTCCGAACCCAGCAGAGTTCGGAGACGGCGTTAGCAACACCGCGATACTCAGCCTCAGCACTAGAACGAGATACTGTGGCCTGACGCTTGGACGACCAACTCAGAAGATTGTCCCCATAGAAGACACAGTAACCAGAAGTGGAACGGCGCGTGTCCGGACAACCAGCCCAATCTGCGTCAGTGTAGGCGGTGAGGGAATCAGTAGCGGAGGCAGAGAGCCGAAGACCATACTCAAGTGTCCCACTGATGTAGCGCAAGATACGCTTCAGGGCATGAAAGTGCGGCTCACGGGGATCATGCATGAAGAGACAGACCTGCTGAACGGCAAACTGGATGTCGGGCCGAGTGAACGTAAGGTACTGCAAGGCCCCAGCAAGGCTGCGGTATAGGGTCGGATCAGCAACCGGCGGGCCAGATGTAGCTGCGAGTTTACTCCCTACCTCAACAGGGGTGGCAGTAGACTTGCAGATCGACATAGAGGCACGACGAAGAATGTCGGTCGCTTACTGATGCTGAGACAGGAACAGGCCAGACGAATCACGAGTGACAGCGATGCCCAGAAAGTGATGCAGATGGCCCAGGTCAGTCATAGCAAACTCTCCAGAGAGCTGGGAGATAATCTGATCCAAGACAACCGGAGACGACCCAGTGATGACGATATCATCCACATATAGCAGGAGGTAGACGATATCCGAGCCACGAATGTAGACGAAGAGAGACTCATCACACGAGCAACCAGAGAAACCGATAGTCTGTGTGAGGACGGTGGCAAATCGCTGAAACCAAGCACGGGGAGCCTGCTTCAGACCATATAAGGATTTGCGTAACCGACAAACAAAGTCAGGATGGCGTGTGTCGCGGTATCCAGGGGGCTGATGCATGTATACCGTCTCAGAAAGATCACCATGAAGAAAAGCGTTCTTGACATCCAGCTGACGGATAGGCCAAGAGCGCGTGACGGCAATGCTGAGAACTGTACGGATGGTGGTCGGTTTGACAACCGAGCTGAAAGTCTCCTCACAATCAATCCCAACCATCTGGGACTTCCCATTAGCTACCAATCGCGCCTTATAGCGCTGCAGAGTACCATCAGCACGAAACTTGTGGCGAAAGAGCCACATAGATCGCAGAACATTAGCCCCTGTCGGGCGAGGAACCAGATCCCAAGTGTGGTTCGTAACCAGAGCTCCAAACTCATCATCCATGGCCGCTTTCCAGTGAGGATCCGACAAGGCTAGGATGGGGGATTTGGGAAGGGGCGAGATGGGGTCTGGTGGCTGGGCCGCTAAAGTGAGACGGGTGACTGGTTTGACTATGCCATGCATGGATCTGGTAGTCATATGAGGAGAGAGATGGGGAGGAGAAGTGGCCACTGGGCTCGGTGTGGGTGACTCAGGGCGGTCAGGTAACACAGGCACAGAGGGTGCAGGAGGAGGGGGAGTGGACACAGATCGACGGACGTAGTGTTGAGGAAAAGGTTCCACAAGGGTCCTGGACGGGAAAAGTTGTGTGGGTGCCCTAGTAGGTGCGGGTGGTGATGTGGATGCCCTAGGAGGGGTGGGTGAGGGTGTGTGTGCCACAGGGTTATGAGCACGATAAGTGAAAAGGGGAGACGGAAGACTGTCATCGGGATCAGACGTCCTGTGGACAGAGGGAGACACAGACCCAGGAGTGGAGAAAGGAAACACCGTCTCATCAAAGGTGACATGACGGGAAGTGTGAACCCGACCTGTACTCAAGTCTAGACACCTGTACCCACGATGATTAAGAGGGTACCCCAGAAAGACACATCGAACAGAGCGTGGTGCAAGCTTGTGAGGTGAGGTGGCAGAGAGGTTCGGGTAACACAAGCATCCGAACGTGCGAAGATGCTCATAGGATGGTGAGCGATGGTAGAGGGCAACAGTAGGAATATTGTTGCCAAGGACTTTGGTGGGAAGAATGTTATGAAGGTAGACAACAGTCAGAAGAGACTCAACCCAGAAAGAGGCTGGAAGGGAGGCCTGAGCTAGGAGGGCACGACTGATGTCATTGATTCGACGAATCATGCGTTCAGCTTTGCCATTTTGAGATGACGTCTGAGGACACGCAAACCGGAAGACAAGTCCATGATTAATGGCGTGAGAGTGAAAAGAGCCATTATCGAATTCTCCACCAAGGTCACATTGAAAAGTTTTGATGGGTCGCTCAAATTGAGTTTGTACGAAGGTAGTGAATTGTTTAAATTTTGATATCGCTTCGCTTTTCTGTTTAAGTGGGAAAACCCAGAGAAAATGGGTATAGTCATCTAATAGTAGTAGGTAGTATTTTTAGTGCGATTTGCTTAAGACCGGAGATGTCCATAGATCACTGTGAACAATGTCAAATGGACTAGAAGTAGAAGAAGTAGATGGTCAAAAGGGCAAACGCACGTGTTTACTAATTTGACAAGCATGACAAAGAGCTTCTGAATTATGCCTACTACAAGAAATGAAATGACTACTACGAAGCGAATCTAAAACTAGACGCCCGGGATGACCAAGGCGGTTGTGCCAAACGGAAGCAGGAAGAGCCGCAAAAGAGACAGCAGACGACGGTGGTGGGACAGACTGGAATGGATAGAGATCACCTGAACTGTTGCTCCTTTGTAAAAGAGCTCCCGATCGTAGGTCCTTGACAGAAAAACCAAAAGGGTCAAACTCAACGGAAACATTGTTGTCGGTAGTGAATTGACGAACAGAAACTAAGTTTTTGATAACGTTTGGGGTGAGTAAGACATTTCTAAGGTGAAGGGAACGGGAGTTGGTGGTAAGGGTGTGATTGCCGGATCCTTTCACTGGAATGCTAGAGCCGTTTCCCACAAGTATGTTAGGAAAAGGACAAGATGACGAGAGAGAGGAGAGTATACCTGACTGCGAAGTGAGATGAGCAGATGCGCCGGAATCAAGATACCAAGTCTAATCCGGAACGTTGAGTGTCATGCCAGAGAACTGAGATCCCAAATCAGTAGCAGTCGGATAGGCAGAAGCGGATGTGAGGCCCTGCTGAGAAGGTCCTGAACCAAGAATACCTGACGTAACTGGAGGCTGAGAGAGTCCTGACTGTGTCCAACCCGGTTTCGGGGCATAGGGGCCCGACTGAGCAGTTGGGGATGAAGAGGCGGGACACCACACCCAGTGGCCGAGAGGGGAGACGGGTGGGGCAGGGTGTTGCTGTGGGCGCTGTTTAGTGCGTGCACGACCTTTTCTGGCCAGATTGAGCCATTTGAGTGAAGGTAGAAAGAAACAACAAAAGGCCGAAGTTACTGACGAAGAATGCCCACCAGATTCAAACAATTAAATGCTTGAATAAAAAAGAATATCCACAAGTGGACCCACGAGTTGATCACATGTAAACCAGAAGCACACCACTTGAAGAAGAGAGGAGTTCTCTGAAGTGCGTTGCAGGAAGGAACTCGAATGCCTCAACAATTGAAAATCAGCCTTTCAAATTCAATTAATAAACCCATCGTTTTACAACCTACAATTCAGACTCCTTAATGAACCCATATATCAAATCCTTCCAATCTAACCCTAAAAAAAGCAAACAGCGACGGAAGTGGGTTCTGTTCAATCAGAATTGGGGCTTCGACGAACCAAACAGCGGCGGCAGCAACCAGAGTGCAGGAAGGAAGATGACGGCTAATGAGGGAGCCAATCGGAGGAGCTCGCCGAAAACGACTTCGCCATCCGAGACAGTGAGCCGGACGTGAAGAAAACGGCTTCGGAAGCCGAGAAAACGAGCCGACTTCTGGAGCTGGCGCGTGGATCGGGTGAAGAAGCTACCAGGTACAGTTAGGGTGCGTCCGATCTCGATTTGCAGAGGGGTCGATCGAAGGTGAGTCGTGACGCAGTGGGCGATGGTTTGGAGGACAACTTCCGTCGAAGAGCGCGACGGGAAGGGAGAGAGAGGGAGGGGATGCGGCGGAAGCTGAGGAGAACCAGAGTGGACCGCTAGGCAGTGGCGGCGGCGGCAGTGCACTATAGAGGATGTGCAGCGGCGGCGGCGGATGCTAAGGTAGCTCTGATACCATGAAAGTGGGAGAAATCTTCCGTGCTTTCTTTTCAATAATCAGAATGTTTAAATAGACTAATTACAAATACTATACACTAATTACAAACATCGTCCTCAACTAAGTGAGGTAAGTATAAAAACGTCCTACGACTATTACTATGTCCTTGTCATAAACTTTGTTGGCATCAGTGAGGGATTTACCAATAGGAAGCCGCCTTGGGACAGGTGACCGCGCGTTCAGAACACCATCTCTTTTTGGAGGAAGATGAGCGGACGCCGGTGGAGTAACTGTGATAGTTCTGCTTGGGCTGGGAATAGCTGAGGATGAAGATGTCGTAGAAGAAGATAATGATTTCTTCATGATTGCTGCAGCATATTTGGATGCCAGTAACTCCGCCACTGGCTTAGCCTTAAGCCAAATCCCAAAAGGATTTTCAACTTCTATGCCATCCTCTAGATCACTTAATCTAATTTGACAACCCAGATCATCATGGCCAAAGTAGCAACAATAAAAGCAAAGAAGGGGAAGCCTCCGATACCTATTCTAGTTGAATTATATTCTTTTCTCAACTTGTGTTAAAAAACAACGCGTCGATATCAGTCCTAGTGAGAGAAAATCTAGAAAGAGGTTTCCTCCTCTGGAATTTTTCTTGGTCTAGAGGTACAGACTTTCGCAGAAAGGTTTTCCATTCTAGTGTGTTTTTACTGGTTTTAGTCTCAATCTCGTGAGAAAAATTTCCTTCGCTCGTATTTGGTGATGGAGGCACAGAAAGAACCAGTGACTTTGTCACTTGACGATAACGTTTTTTCTACAGAAAAATTAAAAAAACTTTGCTTATATGGGAAAATCATGACAAAACGTGAAATCAGAGCAATCAGTGTAGAAGCGGTTTTTCGATCAATCTGGAAAATACAAGATGGATTCAAAGTCTACGCAAGAGGTGACAACATCTTTATATTCGATTTCCAGAATGAAGATGACTGTATGAAGGTGTGGAAAGGTACTCCATGGACAGTACAGAATCACCTCATGGTGATGAAGCAGTTTGTCCCAGAAACAAGACCTGAAGTCATGGATTTCTCTGAATGTGATTTCTGGGTCCAGATCTGGAGGCTTCCGCTGGAAAAAGCTGACGGTGAAGAATGGGAAGAAGATCGGAGCGATTATTGGGAGAGTGTGTACAGTTGATGCAGAAGATGAAAGAAACGATGAGGAGATGCTGCTGGACCCCCTACGAGTAAGAGTGACGGTCGATTTGAAGAAGCCATTAGAAAGGGGTTTTTTCTGAATAACAAAACAGGGGTGGCGGATTGGATTCCTTTCCAATACGAAAAGTTGGGTATCTTCTGCTTTAGATGCGGTCGAATAGGCCATGAGAAAGATGAATGTAAGTTCTTAACCCAAATGGAAGGATTAAATTCTGGGTATGGTACACAACTGAAGGCTAAAGATGGGAAGAAGTATAGTATTAAGAAGGAGAGCACGAGAAGTGGGGAAGAGAGAATCAAGCCCGGGATGAACGCAGGACCTGGAATAGAGGCTCCGGCACCGGAAACCCTTCCTACGGCGGCGCGTGGAATACACTCGGTCAAAGCAGGAACAAACGAGGAAGGAAAGCGCGTAGCAGGGGTGGATGATGATGTCACAGAGAATCAAATCTGGTACAGAAGGACGCGTTTTGAGAATTCGTTACCAGCTGTATTACCACAGAGAGCTCGTGGTGGTACGATTCTGGTACGGAGTGAGGAGCTGGAAGATTCGTGATGCAAAAAAGGAATAAGGGTTTATCCCTCTGATGAAGATAGGGACAAGATTGAGTGGTTCGGGCTGAAAAGCCCAAATTTAGAAAGAATGGGCCGAAGACTATTCACTTCAATAAACAGGCCGGATGCGGGTGGATTGATGATGACACAAATAGAACAGTTGGGCCCAAGCTCCACAAGCCCAATGTTTAAGGCCTGTTCAATTGAGGAGATTAGTGAAACGGCAGCGTCTATAGAAACAACAAAGTTGGGGACAGTGAAGAACCCTAATCGGATTGAACAGACACAGGAAGAACAGAATCGAATTGTGCTGGGAAATGATGAAGATGGAGAAGGGAGGAACGATGTCAATCGAAACGCTGAATCAGTATCCTTCGCTGAAGAAACAAGACAGATGGTGGTCAATCAACTGGTGGCGGAGAATTTCCGAACCCAACTGCAATTGAAAAGGGAGTTCAAACGAGTCATGTTCCCAGAATCCCCGAAGAGACTCAAGAGAGGAGAAAAATGGGTTCCAGATCGACTAATGGAGATAATTGAGGAAGACAATTTCGACCCTGAAACAAAGGAAGCTTTTACTACTTAGAAACTTGTGGAGGCTAGGAAGTTCTATCACAGAGGCAAGGATGGCATCTTCAGAAAAGCCATTATCAGAGTAGAAGACTTCATTGAGAAGGAATGTTCATCAACGACGGCTGAGGAGGCGGGCCTTACCACGCCCCCAAGTCAGCCATGAGAGGCCTCTATTGGAACTGTCGGGGGTTGGGACAGACCTCGACAGTTCGCCAGCTAAAGTCTCTAATAAAGCAGGAAGAACCGGATTGGATCTTCATTGCAGAAACTCAGGTCAGTTCTGAAAAATACAAAAAAAGTTTTCAATTTATGCAGTATGTTAATTGTGAATGTGTGGAACCAAGGGGAAGAAGTGGTGGTTTGTGCTTTGGGTACAAAGAGGGATATGATTGTGAAGTGGTGTATAAGGACAAGTCCATCATTGCAGTTCTTATGCCTGGTAATAGTGAGATTATGAATTGGATTCTGTTATGCATCTATGCTCCATGTTATAAACAGGAAAGGGAGAAACTGTGGGACAACATAAACTATATTTTAGATATTTGTCAATTGCCTGCTGCTATTATTGGCGATTACAATGAAGTGTGTTTCCAAAATGACAAGAGAGGAGGAAGAAGTGTGAGCCAGGGGTCTAAAGGAGGTTTGCTACAGTTTATAAACAAAGCAGGTCTTATTGATTTGGGGTTTGAGGGAGCTAGATACGCATGGACAAATGGCTGGGATGCCAATAGAAACATCAGACAAAGGTTGGATAGATATTTCTCCACTCAAGACTGGAGAGTTCTATTTCCTCATGCAAGAGTAATTCATTTAACAGCTGCTGAATCAGACCACAACCCAATTGTGTTGGATACTGACAAGAAGCAGGGGGGCATCAAGAAACCATTTAGATTTGAAGCTATGTGGGTGAGAGATGATACAAGCAGAGATTTAGTGGCAGATATATGGGAAACCAGATCAGAAAGGGATGTTGGGGCAAAGAATTGGCTAAAGAAGCAAAAATTGACTAAAGAAGCTTTTAAGAAGTGGAATAGAGATAAGTTTGGTCATGTGGATACATTAATAAAAGAAACTTCAATACAGCTGCAGAAGATTCAAGAAGCAGAGGAAGACTATTGCCCAAGGACAGAGAGGAATTTAAAATTGCAACTTCAGGAGCTATTATTGAGAAAAGAGATTAGTTGGAGACAGAAATCTAGAGTTCAGTGGCTTAAGGAAGGAGATGCAAATACAAAGTACTTTCACACTATTGCTGCCATTAGGGGAAACAAGAATAAAATTATCACTCTTAAGCTGGAGGATGGTACTGGTTTGTCAAAAAGGGGAGAGATAGGTAAGGCTTTTATAGAGTACTACAAGAAACTTTTCTCTACCTCTGGTAATGAAACACCTCAATGGCTAAAGGAGATCATTCCCCCTATTCTGGAAGAAGATGAGAGCAGGAAGTTGACTGTCATACCAACAAACAATGAGATCACTGAGGTACTGTTTCAGATGGGAAATCATAAAGCTCCTGGGCCTGATGGGTTTTCTGTCTTATTCTACAAACAATATTGGGAGTATGTTGGTGAGGACTTCTGTCAGGTAGTGAGGAATTTTTTTATCACAGGTTGTATGCCACAACATCTGAACTCCACTTTCATCACTTTAATTCCAAAAAGAGAAGGTGCCTGCAAATTGAACCATTATAGACCTATAAGTCTTTGCAATGTTACCTACAAAGTAATTGCAAAGATCTTGTCTAATAGAATTAAACCCTTTTTGGATAGATACATAAGCCCAAACCAAGCTGCCTTTGTCCCACAAAGAAATATTCAAGATAATGTAGTTCTACTACATGAAGCTCTACACACTATGAGTAAAAAGCAAGGTAAAGGAGCTCTAATGGCCATCAAGGTTGACATGGAAAAAGCATATGATAGATTAGAGTGGAGTATGATTCTAAATGTGCTGAAGTGGCTACACTTTCCTGAGAAGATGGTGAGCTGGATCAAGGCCTGCTTATCTACAGCCAAGTTCTCAATATTGATAAATGGTGGTCCTATGGGCTACTTTGAAGCTTCTAGAGGAATAAGGCAAGGAGATCCTATGTCCCCTACACTGTTCATTCTTTGTGCTGAAATCTTCACAAGAATCTTACATTTTGCAGCAGAAAATGGGTGGATTCATGGGTTGAAATTAAGCAGAAATTCACATCCCATCACAAGCCTAATGTTTGCAGATGATGTGATCCTACTCTCAAGAGCAAATAAAGAGGAGACAAAATATTTAATGCTATGTTTACAATTATATGAGGAAGTATCTGGGCAGAAGGTGAACACAGAGAAGAGTGCAGTTTTTTATAGCAAAAATGCCACCAAGGAGTTTAGGAGACAAGTTAAAGAGGTGCTGCATCTAAAAAAAGGGTCCAAGGAGTCCATTTATCTGGGGTTACCTATGTTTCAGAAAAAGTCAAAGAAGTCAACCTTTAAGACAACTCTGGACAAAATGGATAGGAGGACAGTTGGATGGAAGGCTAAACTAATGTCTTATGCAAGTAAGAAAATTGTAATAAAGGCAGCTCTGAGTTCTATACCTACCTATGTGATGTCTACATTTTTGCTTCCCAAAAATGTATGCAATTCTATCAACTCTAGCTCAGCACAATTTTGGTGGGGTGGTTCTAAAGAGAAAAGGAAAATGGCTCTTATCTCTTGGCAGAAATTATGCACCCCTAAAGAGGAAGGGGGTCTAGGTTTTAGAGAAGCTTATGCTTATAATTTAGCTATGATATCAAGGTTGAGTTGGCAGCTTTGGGTGAAGAAGGACAAGGACTGGATAAAGCTGCTATGGGATAAATATTGCAGAATTTTAGACTTTAAAGATGTGGAAGCTAAAAGTGGTGATTCCTATTTCTGGAAAAGTGTTTTAAAAGGTAGAGATGTGTTAGCTCCACTCATGTGCAAGGTGGTGGGTAATGGTAGAAATACAAACATTTGGTTGGACCCTTGGGTGCCCAATCTAGAAAGTGCAAAACCTAAGCCTCCTGATGATCTGGTCCATGCACCTAAAATGGTTTGGGAGTTGATAAATGTTGATACAAGAAGTTGGGATGAGGAGATTTTGAATCAGTGGCTCCAACCTGATGAAGTGGCTGAGATTAAAAAAATCAAACTCCCTATGTTTGATACTGAAGACTCCTGGGTTTGGAGGGGAAGCAGCTCTGGAGAACCCAATGTCAAAACTGTGTACCTGCAGCAAGTTAAACAGGCTAATAATGGTGCTGAAGATAAAATGTGGAGGACTATATGGACTTCCAAACTGCACAATAGACACAAAATGATTATTTGGAGAATTTATGCAAAAGCAATCCCTATAAGTGAGTTTATCCAACATAGAGTTAATGTGATGAATGGGGAGTGCTTTCTATGCAATACCAGGTTTGAAACTGCTTCACACATTTTCTTTACATGTGATTATGCAAGGTCAATCTGGTTTGGAACTATTGGTTTGAGAACTGAGATGTTTCATGAAAAAACTATCAAAGATTGGTTTAAGTTTATGCTTATGGAGAGTGTGGATGATCTCAAACAATGGAATCTGGGGATTTGGCTAGCCATCATATGTGATCATCTATGGAGGAAGAGGAATGAGTTTGTGTTTGCTAATACAAAAACTAGCTGCTCCAATTTGAAGGATCAAGCCAGAATCTGCACCAAGCTGAGAAACCTCTATTATCAGTACAAAGAGGCAGAGGAAGGTCAGGTGAGTACCTCTGTTAAAATTAATAGTACATGGAGACCCCCAGAAAGGGGGGTGGTGAAGATAAATTGTGATGCAAGCAGTAAAGAAGGGAAGAATGGAATTGCAGCTATTGTCAGAAATGATAAAGGAGAAGTTCTAAAATGGAGAACTCATTTTGTTGAAGATCCCTCTCTGTCTGTTCTGGAATGTGAATTTAAAGCCATTGAAATGGCTGTTGGTATGGCACTGGAGGAGGAATGGAGTAAGTTCATTGTGGAGTCTGACTGCATCATGGCTGTTAGAGGAATCCAAGACCCTTCAAAGGCTGCTTGGCAGCTTAAAAATCGAAGTGTTTGCCTTCATAAGTGTTGTCAGAATGGGGGAGAGAAGTGTGTTATTTATACTCCTAGGCAAGCTAATGGAGTTGCTCATTGTCTAGCAAAATGGTTAGTTGCTAATAGAAGTGATAGGTGTGAGTATCTCCCAGAAATTGTGAAGCTGGCAGTAGATGTAGATTTAACTATTTTTTTGTAATGTGTTTGGTTTTGGTTTTGGTAATATAATCTATTTCATCAAAAAAAAAGGAAGCCTCCCATACCTAATATGAACCTCAGCAGTCATGTGTCTTCACACTTGAACCTTAGTAAAAAATTTAATTAGTTTTGAAAGATCAAGTAGAACCTCGGCTCGAACAAATCTTCCCTCATCCGAGGCCTTTGAGTAACATTTGACTTCTTGAACTTCCCCAATGGCAGATCCGATTTTCTTGATATGATTCTCCTTGAATAAGATAGGAGGAATATTCCAAAACTGAACCCAGAATGGAGTTCTAGAAAAGAGCTCATTCGTTATCTCATCCAGAGGCTTCCATTCCACGAGAACCAGAAGCTGGTTGTTAAAAAGTCAAGGAGCACCAGCCAAAACACGTTTGGCCGAGTCCTCGTCTTCAAAGCTGAATCTGAATATTTTGGGCTTCTCCTCCGCTATAGAGAAACCCTTCGGAGAGCCCCAAACAGCTGTGAAAGTATTCTTGACCCCAACCAGAATAACTGGCGTTTTTGAAAATACCTTTCCCAGTAGGCAAAAGCCCCCTTCATCAATGGAGGCGTCGACTTCATCATCAGCAAACACAACATCCACCACCTCTTCGCTGCCTATTTTAACAGCTCCCAGTTTTACAGTTATCTCCGAAGCTTCAGCTTGCTCAAATAGACCATCTTTGGAGGGAGTAGATTCGTTGGATTCCGTTGAAATAGTAAGAAGAATGGGAATGAAATGATGAGAAAGATAGGGAAGAAGATGAACCGAGAGGCCGTACAGAAATCTTGATGATCAAGAAGAAAACACAATGCTAGAAAGCATTTTCTCTCTCTAGACCAGAGAACTCTGTATTTGACACAAAACTAAATCATCATCTGAGTTTGGAGGCTCTAAATGGTGACTGGCCTATAATTAGTTATTATATTTGGGACTGAAATTGCATGTTTTATTAGAAAATTATGCATTTCTTCTCGGTGGTGGATTTCTTCTTTTATTGCTTGGAGGTTTCTCTTCCTATATTGTTTGTAAAAGACACTCTATACTGATATTGTAAAAGACATTCTATACTTGAACCATTCGGAAGACGCATACGCACAGTTAGGGGTGTAAGCAGTTCGTTATGGTGCGGTTTGTGCGAAAACCATAAACCAAACCGAATACTTCGGTTTACTAATTTTGTAACCAAATCAAACCCTTTGAATGGATGAACCGAACCGAACCAAACCGAAAAAAATCTGTTTGGTTTTGTTCGGTTCGGTCGATTTGAATAAAGATTATTGAATGGTTATTATAATACTACAATGTCAACAAATTTCAAATTTAAGAGAAAAAAAAATTAAATAAACAAAAAGAAATTGCACGAATATCATTTAATTTACGATGAAACGTCAGAGAAATGGGAAAGATTAAGATTAATATGATGATTTTAATTGAATATATCTACTCGTGTTTAATTTTTTTCTGACTATTTAATATCCTTTACGCACCATATACATTAATAAAAGAACATTTGGAACATATCGGTTTGGTTCGGTTTGGTGCGGTGTGATATTTTTACAAACCGAAAACCGAACCGATTAGACGGTTTGTGAAAATTTGAAACATTCATAAATCGAATGTCCAAAAAAACCGTCCAAAACCAAGGATTTCGGTTTGGTTCAGTCGGTTTGACCAGTTTATTCGGTTTTCCTTACAGCCTTACACACAGTGGCCACAAACTTTCAACCAAAATAAGCCTCTTTTGCAGCCTAGTTACAATAACGGCTTACTGTGAGATTTAACACCAAAATGACATTGTTGAAACCTATACTTGAATTCTAGGTTTTACTCAAAAAATTATAGGTTTTACTGCAATAAAACCAAGACATGAAATATAGGTTTCTGCCTACCCAATAGAAACTTCTAAACCCAATTCTTAATTTGAGATGGATGGTATAGCGCGTGTCTGATTTTATTTCTGTTGTGGACGTGAACACCCAACATTTTATATAATCGCCTCCAAAAAATAAGTAGTGAGGTTTTGATGATATTTTCAACTTTTAATCGGACAATTATTTGTGTGAAAAAGGGTAAAAGACACTTTCACCTCCTCTATCTTCAAAAATGACACTTTCACCTTTTCAGTGTGTCGAATTTCCATTAATTTACACTCTCTAACTGTGGCGTCTAGGAGTGGCGTCTCTTATAGAAAAACCTATATATGATATCTTAGCACATTAAAACCTACATATGATATATTGGTTTAAAAACATGATCATATTGGTGTTTTCACTAAAATATAGATCATTCTTGTATTTAGCTGGCACAAGAAGACTATTTTGGTGAAAAATTCCTGTGCCCACACGTTATAGGACGTAGTTACTACAATCCCAGAACAACCCATCATCGTCGGCTGGCCGGTTCATTGATACTCTATTGTTGTGCAGCTTATGGCAACTAAAACTACCAAAGAAGATGATCTTATATACCAACGTGGAGAATATGGATGCACTCGTCGCTTCCTACTTGCACAAATTTTTATTAAATGCGGAATGAATTTATCCCCGGTTTTCTACAAGTGTAACAGAGTATGAAACGGACGAGCATTTGTTCGCGGAGTGCACTTTTTTGCCAAGGAGGTATGGAAATTGGCTGGCTATGGGAGATGATTTTCTTAGCACAAGGCAGAGCCCGATTTCCAACTGGGGGTTGCTGAGATAATCAGCACTCAAACAACGAATGTCTGCTGAGATACTCAGCACTCAAACAACGAATGTCTGCGAAGATGATTTTGGTTTACAGTTTGTGTTCGTGGGCGTGTTATGGAGGAGTAGCAACGAGCAGGTTTTAAATGGAAAATTGATGAACTGAAGCCTTCAAAAACCGGCTTTCGCATCTTTATGGGTCTTGTTTGGATGGGATTAAATCGAGATGTAGAGAAATGTCAAAAATCTTGAAATTTTTGGTCAAACTACACCAAACAAATCGGGAATTTTCCGAGCGGAATTCTGGATTTTTCGGGAGAATTCTTAATTTTTTTCTGGTGATTTCCAGATTATTTTGTGGGAAATTCAGGACTGCAGAAAAAATGCAAAATTACAAATTTATATTTTTTATCAATAATCTATTACATCCAAACACTCTCGATCAAGTGAGCTTTTTAAATTACGGTTATCATCCAAAGTTTAAACAGTGTCCCACTATAATGACATGATGAAATTGGTTTCTTACATTTCAACCAACAACCCAGTTTACATTTTTGAAGACAGAGTACATACGACCAATATAAACCATCGCATGCCTCTTCGAAGCATTCATTTGGACAGGGGCTGGACTCCTCTGCCGTTACATAGTGTGTCGAAAAAGAGAAGACAGTAATAAAAATGAAACATAACACTACTATGCTTCTTCTAGTAATGTATGTCATATCTCTTTATTGTATCTTTCTCTTTTTGAGAAGATCGAACAATGTGTCATGTTGTAGCTATATATCCATGTCTATAAACATAATAAAGGCAACGAAACTGAAGCTAACGTTCATTAATCTTTTGCAAACAGAAATCTAGACTTTGTAATTAAGAATATATGAATGTTTTCATAATTCGGTTTCTCTTGAGATGGGAGAGGTGACGTAAGACGAAGTGTACAAAAAATAACGTCAAAACGAGAAAGACCATCATAGTTATTAACAAAAAAATACAGCCGTACTCTCTCAAAAAAAAGAATACTACTTATGAGCATCACGATAAGCATTGAACAGGACCTATGACTTACAGGCATGGGGAAAGGCAGTGATGAGAAGTTAAAATCAGTAGGCTCATTAATGCTCCTCAGGAAAGGACACTTGACAATGTCCGGGTGAGAAGCTTTAGACTGCTCTCATTTTTCCTTGAAGAAGAAGTCTATTTTGTGCAAAATTGACTATCACCATCTTCTATGTCCAGAGCCAGAGGGGAAGGAAGATAGAGATATAATCTTCAAACACTATTTCTACAAAATTGACTATCAATGATAATAGAAATATTTGCACTTTGTATTGTATCAGCCTATATGGGTGATTTCGGAGATGTAAGAACCATTACTCCATTAGCACATTACGAAAAGGTAAGATTTTACCTTAATAAGCCATTTCTCTATAGGTAGTGTGAGATGCACATTAGGAAAAGGTAAAATTTTACCATTATAAGCCATTTCTCTATAGGTAGTGTGAGATGACAACAGAAGGTGGAGGCTATCAAATTTGGCAACAATCACCAGGAAATATTTTCGAGTCCTTAAATCTACAAGAACTCTTTGAAAGGGCGTGTGAACGCCTTGTCAGGCTTTAAATATACAAAAAAATGACTCTTTTAATGATAAAATTCGTCTACTAAACTGTGAACATCAACGATAATTCTGGCAGCTTGAAAAAAAAAACACAATACCCAGAGAAATTTATGTAGCAATTGAATAATCAGTCTTGGATTTCTAGTTAAGATTCATCTCAAACAGTCTTGGATTTCTAGTTAAGATTCATCTCAAACCCTTCAATTGCTGCCCCCAATTTATCAAAAAAACATGTTGCCCCCAAATTCCTTTTTAGTTTCAAAACAATCTTGTAAAAACACAAACAAACACAACCCAGTCTAGAAAATACACCAGACTTTCTTCTCATTGATTTCCAGAAAACGATTTAAACCCAATTCAGTACTACAAAATTCAATATTCAGATAATCCAGGACACTTCATCTAACTCAAACTTCAAATCAAAATCCTTTACGCAATAAAATATAATCCATTTTAAGGATAACCAAAACCTAATCAATACAACAACAATCCGGTGAATCCGACGAAAGAAACATGAAGATACTAAGACGATTATGAAAAACAATCGAGACGTAGATTAACAATAGTACCTTCAGTAGAGAGACGAAGAAAGTGACTTGAAATTGAGAGGAAGGGATGGAGTAGGTAGGCTATAAATGAAGAAGACAGAGAGGAGAGAGATGATGCTCTATAGCGGACTGTTACTCTCCTCACACGATGAACCAGGCAAGAACTTCCCTCCAAAGTCATTGCTCAAATAGATGACCTGCTTCGGTGGAATGTGGTTGTCGGGGAGGGGAACTAACTGGGAGACACCATTAACCAAATTACAGAATGTTTGATGTTACTATGTGGGAAAAGCAGGTTTGTGGAAAGACGATGGACATTTGCGGCGTGGACTTAGGTCTTGTACTTAGAAGAGGATAAATTTGTCTACCATAATTGGATGGGAGATTGATTGGATTACCCGAGACCGAACCAATGTGGAATGATGTTTGTGCGGTGCGGACAGGCACTCCAGGATCTGATGACGGCGTGACCTTCATTTTTTAGTACAGATTGGGGGAGCGATTCGCGATGCATGAACACACTTCTGAGCATGGGTGGAGACGTTCTGCTTGTCAGTGGGGAGGAAGTGAACTTGATAGTGATCAGGAACAAGAAGAGGATGTTGAAGGGCAAGGATCAGTACACTATGACGTACATACGTTCCTCATTCATGGGGCAGAATAAGGAACACATGTACGTCATAGAGTACTGGTCCTTTCCCTTCAAACATCCTCTTCTTGTTTCTGATAACTATCAAGTTCACTTCCTTCCATCTGACAAGCAGAACGTCTCTAGCCATGCTCAGTAATGTGTTCATGCATCGTGAATCGCGCTCCCAATCTGGACTCAAAAATAAAGGTCGCGCCATCATCAGATCCTTGAGTGTCTGTCAACACCACACAGACATCATTCCACATTGGTTCTGTCTCGGGTAATCCAATCAATCTCCCACTCAATATATTATGGTAGACAAATCTATCCTCTTCTAATTACAAGACCGAGCCTTTAATGTCCATGCCGCTAATGTCCGTCTTCTTTCCACAAACCTGCTTCTCCCACATAGTAACATCAAACAATCTATAACTCAGAAGCCCCTCATCATCAACTTGTTGCCAAACCGCCGCAGATTCACCATCTACTGTCGGATCTACTTCCACCCTAACCAAGACCTGGTTTTCCTCATCTTTTGAATCATCTTGCATATTTTCCTCCAGTTCTTCTTCTGAATCATCTTGCACATCTTCTTCTGAATCTTCTGAATCATCTTGCATTATCTTGCATATCTTCTTCTGAATCATCTTCTTCGCCATTTCCTCCATATCGTCTCGGACTCTCCCTGATGACGCCGGTTCTATTCAGCTCCTCCAAGAGTCCATGGACTCTTGGAAAAACCGCCAGTCGTATGTTTCCAACCACTTCTTCCGGATCTTGAATGCTTTCTTCATCATCTTCTTCTCCCTCATCTTCGTTGTCGTCTTCATCATCTTGTATGTCTTGCCTGTTCTCGGCGTCGTCATCTTCTTCCTCCTCTTCGTCACTGTATTCTTCCTCATCCTATGACAGCTGAAACGAATAAATTTGAACTGATGGTATTAGCCTCAGTTTTATTAATATGATAAAGTTGTCAGGAATAAAAAATAAGAACCTTCAGAATTTTAATTTTCATTTCCATTCCAAATCATTGCAAACTAGATACCATGCAAAACAAATGGCTATTTGGAAATTTACCTCGTCAACAGTAGCGGCCAGCTCTTCCACAGCTTGTTGCAATGACGAAATTGTGCCTGAAGTAACATCTTCATATGCTGACTGCAAGTCTTCGATGGAACTGAGATCAACAAAAATGCCCTCCAACAAGAATAGCTCCGCTAGTAGCTTTACGTCGTCAATATCCAGCTTCTCTCTCAGCTGCATACAAACAGGAGCTTATTAGACAGTCCTGTTAGAACTTGCGCGTTCCTGCACACAATTCATGGATTGTTTTACCTTCTCCAAAATTCTTTCACAACACTTGTCATTATCCAGAGTTGGAGCTCCTTGAAAGGTGTATATTTCTTCCTTGCAATTGACTCTTGGCAATGTCTTTATCTGCTTTGCCGGTTTGCCCTGGTCAGAAGTCAAACCGAATTTAGATTTCCCTCCATGAAGGATAACTCTATGAAAAACAGCGTGCGGAATATAATGCGGAGAATACGACAAACATTAAGAACTATCATATCTTTGCATTTGAAATCAAGCAGTTCCAACTTTCACATGTGAACAGAGGGTGCCAGCTAGTATGTGATACGCTATGAGTTCATTTTTAACAAACAACTTTAAATGGCATAGTAAAGAGAATAGCCCAATGTTATCACCTCTACCTCGCATGAATTGTTACAGTAATTTAATATCTTGCACACTAAAGGGCAAGTTTCTCATTGACTTAATCCAACTACACAATTCAACATTTCATAAGAGCAGAGAAAGGTGCACAGCAATGAACAGCCTGACATACCTTGCACCAAAACATAGGGTGGATAGGTTTTCCAAAGCATTTGAAGGCCTCGGTGAAAAACAACACAACAATGCACTGCGTGAATTCCCTCCCTAATATAGAAAGAAAACCTATGGGTCATGATTTAAGATTTAGTTGAGTAATAAGGTAAGACCAATGTGAAGAAAACTAAGAAGAGCATCTTGCAGAATCCCTGTGAGCTTAGAATCACGATAAGGGATGTGGTTTGCAGAATCCCTGTGAGCTTTCCCCTTACCCCAGTCTTCTCTATTTTCATAGATCCCGCCAGGTCCAGCAGAACCAACTTTGCAGTTTTAACTCTGTTCATTCTTACAATATATTGAGTACGAAAAAAGAAATCATCATGACATCAAGAAACACGGACCATCTTATTGCAAGTTAAGAGTACCTCATATCAGTTGATAATTCCCCTTGGATATTGAATATGTAAACACAGTGGCTTCTACTGCTAGCCATGTTCATATCTGTTTTAGTTAAAGATCAGAGGACAAATTCTAGAAATGATCAGGAAATGTGCAACTTTGTCATGCAACCAGGTAAATGACAGAAAAGAAAATAAAGGATACGAGTCTCTCCAACTGCTCTGTTGGCAATTCTCCACTACATTTAAAAATGTAATAAAAGAAATTGGATTAAAGTGCAACAGAAGTTAAAGGGATCGAGGAAATATCCGCATACCAGTAAGCTTCGCAATGCATCTCTGGTAATGGATGCCGAAACCTGATCAGGAAAATTTAATTTCATAAGTAAGAGCATGTAATTAGTATCATGGATCTATGCTATTACCACGGGCACCCAGGACATATGTGATATCTTCTATTATGTTGCTCCACCAAGATTCTATAAGAGATTCCCTTTGCATTTATATTGAAGGTAATAAATGAACTTGAACTCATCCAGTTTTAGTTTTAAATAGAGCAAGAAAGGGTACAGGTTCGTAAATCTTCTTGAAAATACATGTAGTGGCTTGAAATACACCCTCAGAGGTTTGCTTCCAGATTAAAATACCAACTACTGTAGGGGTAAGTTTTACACATATACTCTTTAAATCGATATCCAAATATGATAGACTATTCATTCTAATTTGACAAAATGCATATCAAGTTAGCTTCTGCATTTAGTTAGAACAATTTATAGCCAAATCAAGTTCATCCGATACTTCCAAAAAAAATATGATAGATAGGTATCTTGAGTTTTCATGATTTTCCGCCATTTCAACTAGATTCAATTAGATTAATACGAGATCACATTTTCTTCTTTAAGGAAAGTGGTCTAGCAAAATGAACCAAGGAGTAACGACGTGCAAGACGGAGAGTTAACGTGGTGGAGTTGGCTTTGGCTTCGTGCCTTAGCCATGGCCTTGGTCCTTGGTGGGCTTGGACGCATTTGTGGTAGTTGGTGGATGCTGGTGGGAGTGGCTCAGGTCTGGTCTCAATGGCATCAGGACGCAGCAGGGCATTTTACCCGATATCGGCTACGGTGGCTCAGGCTCCATAAGGCTCTGGCTCAGTGCCAGGCCCTGTACTCCTCCTCAGGAAAATCCATGTTCCTTCCTGCCAGTTAGGAAAATGTTCCTAAGACATATATAGGGGGTAGGAGGTATGTCCACGATGCTGCCACGGCACTCTTTTGCTCCTCCTTTCATCAGTCTACATTCGACAATTAATGCAATATGCACTAGATGCTTCATGTCCTTTCTCCTTACAGTAAAATAGCTAATTTTACTCGGCAAGGTTAGGATTGGGAACTTATCACAGGACAATAGCATTTTTTGAGGATCATTTGGATGCTTCAAGTCTTGTCTCCTTACAATAAAATTGCTAACTCTACTTGGAAAGGATTAGTATCAATGGCACTAGATGCTTCATGGACAACTTATAGCAGGACAAGGGCATTTCCTAAGGACAATGGCACTAGATACTTCATGTCTTTTCTCCTTGCAGTAAAATTGCTAATCCTATGCGGCCAGGATTAGGATCTGGAATTTATCGCAGGACAATGGCATTTCCTGAGAATAATTTGGAAGTGAAAGAATTTATATTTTGATGGTGGTTAAGAGCCTAAGACCATTTGACTGTTGGAACAGGTAGTTTCTTCGTCGTGGGGAAGGAGTTTGTTTTGCAAATCTTTTTTGTAAACATACGTGAAGAAGAAAACACTGGCACACGTCTCAACATGCAGTAAAATGCGTGCACAAAAGTTCATATTCTGTGACATGCTGTGGCAAAAGAAAGAGTTTTAAAGCTGAAGTCAAAGGGAGAAAAACACTGCATTAAATCACAATTACCTGTACATATGCAATGATTGTCCCATTGATTCCACTGAGAACATCTGTTTATGCAAGGTACAGAAAAGGCATATCACTGACATTAGAGTAAAGTCGTCATACACAAAACTCAAAATGCTGAATCAAACACTAGCACTGACAAAGAAAACAAAGTGAACTCTAAAGACACCTCAATTAGGACAAAACGTCAAGTAAGATGCAAAATAGTTTGAACAGCAGAATCAATCATTTCAGTCATCACATCATTCGCAAACATGTAGTAGAGAAGTTTGATAAAACCTCTCGACCAAGTACTCGCAACAATCAAAAAAATAAAATTAGCTGAATGAAACAATGTCATGAAGGATACCTCTTACTCAAATTCCAAATCATTGACTAACAACACACTATTTTGTGTTTCCTCAAAAAGAAACACATAAACAAGTAACATAAATTTCCATATGTTCAGTATCCATAGTTGTCAAAGCTTGATACGTATCGTGTATCGATAGTAGGATTTGCATATCGTGTATCGTATCATATCGCGTATCGGAACAATACGCACACCCTTCTTAAACAACTTAAAAAATATATGCTGACCCTTATAGGAAAGAGTTTATTGGTTGAATCTGGCATTTACTTTTCATATACAGTATGTCTTAAATACATAGAGAGGTTGACCAGGTTGTCTAAATAGCACCTGCACGTATTAACATCTTTTGGATGCAGTATAGAGGTCCCATTTTAAAGGGATGTTAATATATTTTAAGCCTCATGTCCAATAACGAATCACGTAAGTGAGAGTAATAGTTAATTAGAAGAATTGAGGGGATTGTTAGTTATATGTAGGGTATATCTATGTGGCATTGTTTTCGTAGTTCGATATTCTTGCTTATATGTGGCAAAAGAACCCAATTAAATGATACATAAAAGTGAAATACTAAATTTACGGATCTCTAATCGGTGCCCATACGAACATAACATTGTTCCACTAGAATCATGTAAATAGAACCATTTGTCTTCTATCTGGCATTGTCTTCTTCGGTCTTTCTCTTTTGAAGGCTAGATCAGTTATCAGGAATTCAAGACAATTGAGTTGTTTGACTAGCCAGATTGAGGAAAAACCCATAGAAGTAGGAACCATCTAACAAAATATTCATATAATCCATGTAATACTAAGTTCTATATCAATTGGTTATGACAAACCTAGCCCTGTTACAGTTCTCAAATGTATCGTGCGATACGCGATACGTATCGTATCGAATGTGTATCGCTCGATACAGTTCGATATTTCATTAGCGATACAGAGAACGATACGTAACACTGATGGCATGTATCGTATCGTATCATACGATACGTATCGAGTATCGATACTGATAATAGAGCCAATATCAAACACCATGAATAACTGTAAGCAATTTGGAATCATCTCTAGCAAAAAAGTTGCACATGAGGCAGATTTGTGAAGTGAAGTCAGAGTTACAAAAGATCGGATTACTGACTTCCTCTAACACTTCAAACATTGACGCACAAAATTCAAATAGCAGAACGAAAAACTAAAGAGAAAGTGAAGTTTCTGGATATATCACTAAAGAGAAAGTGAAAATTTTGGTAAACGATCAAGTTCGGTTTCTCAAATTCCAAATCATTGACTAACATCAAAATCAAGCAGAGTTTGTGTTACTAGACGGGTAACAATGGCGGATCAAAGAAGAAGAAGAAGAAGAAGAAGAAGAAGAAGAAGAAGAAGAAGAAGAAGAAGAAGAAGAAGAAGAAGAAGAAGAAGAAGAAGAAGAAGAAGAAGAAGAAGAAGAAGAAGAAGAAGAAGAGCAGACGTGAGATAAGAGAGAGAGCAGGGCTGGAAATTTTCTATTCATGACTTGTTCAGAAAATTTACACCCTTTTATGACCCCTAACCTTGACGGTTCGACTCTAATTCCTAACCTAGGTAAAGAACCGTATAGAAACCCCGGGTAAAATCAAATAACATAACTACTCAATAATGATAAAACAATTTAATTAACGTCGAGCCTTCGGCTGCACATAGTCCCATAAATAATTCGGGGGACAAACGTTGCGTCTGGGCCGCACGTTAGGTTCACCGAACTCCTCTGTAGCCTCATCAATCTCAGCAATCACGTCCTTGGACACAGTAACCGTATCAACTCCCCCGGTCTCGGAAACGAGCTTGTCCTCAAGCTGTAGATCTGGGAAAGGCGTCGCGAATACCAAAAACGGGTTCCCACGAAGGCGGCGCACCATCAGACCAGGAAACCAACCACTGCTGCTGAGGAGTGCCCGAAACCAACACAGTACGCTCCTGCAACGCCGAAAGTGGCACAACCACCGGAAGGCCCTAAAAAAACTCCTCGGGAAGCGCCACTGGAGCTGGACCCGAAGCTGAAGGGACATATGGCCGCAACAAGGACACATGGAAAACGTCATGGAGGCGACATGTGTCCGGATGACCGAGACGGTAAGCGACCTGTCCAATACGCTCTAACACCGGAAAGGGTCCATAATACCTACGAGCCAACTTCGCAGCCAAAGGAAGGGCCAAATATCGCTGACGGTAAGGACGGAGCCAAAGCAAAACGAAATCACCCACCTCAAAGGAGACCTCCCGACGGTGTTTGTTAGCCTGATTTTTCATCCGCTGCTGCATCAGAACTAGATAACCCTTCAAATCATGCAATACAGCAGCCCTCTCCCTCAACAAGTCATCAACTGTAGGAGAACGACTCGGCCCTGGCAAACTTGGAAACAGAGAAGGAGGATCCCGACCATAAAGCGCACGAAAAGGAGTCATCGAATACTCTCATTGTGACTGCAGTTGAGTGCCAATTCGGCCCAAGGAAGAAATGTCATACAACGCTTGGGATGCTCGGAAACAAATGCCCGGAGGTACTTCTCGAGACCCCGATTCAGTACTTCTGTCTGACCGTCAGTCTGCGGATGATAGGCGGTACTGAATTTAAGAGAAGTCCCTTTCAAACGCATCAACTCCTTCCAGAAAGTGTTGACAAGAATGGGATAACGATCCGAGACAAGTGAGTCGGGAAACCCGTGGTGCTTAACCACCACATCCACAAACAAGTGTGCTACGCGCGGAGCGTCAAATTCAGTCGGAAGTGCGCCGAAATTCACATATTTAGTCAGGCGATCCACCACAACCATGAATGCTGTGAAACCCTGAGATGTAGGGAGTCCGGTAATGAAGTCCATCGAGGCCGCTGCCCAGACACGATCAGGGATGGGTAAAGGATGTAGGAGTCCGCCGGGTTTCTGCGTAGAATACTTTGTTGTCTGACAAACCAGGCAGCCACAAACTTGCGCACATCACTGCGCATACCAGGCCAGTAGAATACCCCCGCAAGGCGACGATACGTTCTGTCAAATCCAGGATGGCCTGCTGTCGGAGCACTATGAAACTCAGTCATCAGAACATCACGAAGAGACGACTCACGGCTAATAAAAATGCGGGACTTATAGTATAGCAACCCCGCAGTAAAAGTGAAATGAGGCGAATCCGACTGAACCGCAGTGAGCAAGGCCTGAAGGTCCGGCATGGATCTCACCCGCAACGAATACGATCCAACATGGCGGGTAGGGGCTTCATGGCCGAAAGCACCATGGATGTGGAATCTGGCTCAGTGTCGCGGTGAGATAAGGCATCACCGGCCTTGTTAGACGACCCTAATTTGTACTCGATGCGAAACAGAAAACCCATCAACTTTCTGATGTAGAACTGTTGATCTGGCGTCTTAATAACCTGGGACGACAACTCCTTAAGGCTTCGTTGATCACTGCGAATGAAAAATTCTCTACCCATCAAATATTGCCTCCACTTCTGAACAGATTCGACCACAGCACACAATTCTTTGTGATAAGTAGAGGCGGAATTTAAACGCGGGCCAATTCTTGCTGAAGAAAGCCAAGGGATGGCCTTGCTGAAGTAACACCGCTCCAATACCCTTGTCCGAAGAGTCTGTCTCGATAACAAAAGTAAAACTGAAATCTGGAAGGCGCAACACCGGGGCTGTCGTCATAGCCTTCTTCAAGGCCTCAAAACTGACGTCCGCTGCCGGGGTCCATGCAAATGAATCCTTTTTTAGGAGATCTGTTAACGGAGCAGCGATTGTGGCGTAATCGCGAATGAAGCGGCCGTAGTACCCAGTCAATCCCAAGAATCCTCGAAGATGTTTCACGGTAGACGGAGTAGGCCACGCCACCATGGCGTCAATTTTCTGAGAGTCGGCCTGCAGTTGGCCAGCTGTGATCACATGGCCTAAATAGTCCACGCTCGTCCTGCTAAACGAACATTTAGTCAGCTTCACATAAAAACAATGCTCAGACAGAAGGCTAAGAACCTGTGGAAGGTGCTGCACATGCAGCTCTAACGTGGTGCTGTAGATCAAAATATCATCGAAGAAGACGATGACACATGAACGCAGTAGCGTCCGGAAGATGAGGTTCATCGCTGCCTGAAACGTGGAAGGCGCGTTCGTGATGCCGAACGACACAACCAGGAACTCAAAGTGGTGTGCGTCCCAAAATCTGTCTTCTCGATGTCGGCATCATGCATTCGGATCGTTAATCCAGTTTTGTGAAGTAACGGGTAGCCCCAAGCTCATCAAAAAGCTCATCAGTGGTGGGGATCGGAAAGTAGTAAGGAACTGTCACCGCGTTCAGCGCGCGATAATCAACACAAAAGCGGTAAGTGTCGTCCTTCTTTTGAACCGACAAAACATGCGATGAAAAAGCGCTCTGGCTTGGCTGAATGATTCCCTGATCCATCATCTCACGCACCTGTTTCTTAATCTCAGACTTTTGGAAATAGGGGTAACGGTAAGGCCTGACGTTGACTGTTATACTCCCTGGGTTCATGTGAATACAGTTTTCCCAGGGACGAGCGGGTGGTAACCCGTGAGGTGCATAAAAAATCGCATGATGTTGCTGGAGGACACGAAGGATCGCATGTGGGAGGTCCTCGGGAAACTCATCGCGACCGGTGTCCGGGTCTGACGCAACAGGTACGACTACAAGCTCAAATAACTCGAACTCAAGACTAGGAATGTGCAATGCAGTCAAGCTGTTGTAAGAGATCTGTTTCGGCCCCTGATCAACACCCGAGAGAGTAATCGGTTTCCCGTTCCAGATAAATCTCATTGTCAACTTACTGTAATCATGCGATATTTCCCCCAGAGTCTGAAGCCACGGAATACCCAAAACTGCGTCGATACCGTGAACAGACAGCACATACAAATCAACCTCGAAACTGTCCCATGGACTGTCATCGGTGTCTTTGGACAATAATAGGCGCAACATAGGGATTAGCTGTTGCCCACGTAAATGCGGAACAGAGAGACCCGGTGCAACGTAAGCGACAGGCGTTCGACCATGGCGGGGTGGATAAAGTTGTACTGCCGCCGTCGATAAGAACCTGCACTGTTATGTCTGCAATAATACCATTCAATTTCAATGAGCGAGGGTGATGATTACCTTCCATAGTACGGAGATGTGAGAGATTATCAATAATAAGACTCGGTTCGTCGTCCTCGGCGGGAATCGGAGTGTCAACTTCGTCTTCGTCATCGCCTAGAAGGGCGAGGAAACGAGACTTGCACTTTTGCCCACGCACAAACTTCTCATCGCAATTGAAACAAAGTCCCTTACTGAAGCGTTCATCGCGCTCTGTCGGTGTCAGACGAACAATCGATAAACCGGCCGTCTGGGTTGAGGGAGACGGTTGGCTGCCTGAAAGGGCCGACGACGTGGCGACGGAGTTGGTCGCTGCTCTCGGGACCGAGGGTGCCCACGAACGTCGCGGAACGTAGGATTGGAGTAATTCCTCCAGTCCAGCGGCGAGTTCACGTGACAATGCAAAAAAGCCTCCGTGAGGGTTGGCGGGGTGCGATACGTGAGTTCGCGCTTGAGAGGTTGCTTTAGTCCAGCCCCGAAAAAATGAAATCAAAACTGACACTGCCCCTTCCTGAAATCTTGTTCAACATGGTTTCAAACTCTGTTTGATAAGCCCATACAGTGGTATTTTGTTGTAGATTGGAGAGAGTACCAAGGTAATCTTCGTAATGACTTTTATCAAATCGTTGCTTCACATCCCGTAGAAAGTCCATCCACGTTGCGGTTTCATGATTGCACTTGTAGTAACGGAACCATTCGGAAGCGGGGTGGTCTATGAGCATGGATACAATCTGTAATCTTTCCATCTCCACCGTTCAATGATAATCGAAGTATTTCTGGATACGAAAGATCCAGCCGACCGGATCATCGCCCTTAAAGCGAGGAGGATCGACTCGCATGCGTGGGTTTGTGTCCGTACCGCCAGGAGGGGGGTTGTTGCTGCTCGGACCCAGGCGGGACTGTGGGGGCTGCCACATGGGGGCGGGGTTAGCGGCTGTAGTTGAACCAGTGGACGGTGTGGTCAGAGCCGTTTGTTGCGAGGGCTCGACGATTCGCGCGCCGAGTTGCCGAATAGAATAGGTTAGGGTTCCGATTTCGGTATCAAAACGTTGCTCCCAACGCTTTTCACGCGCAATGATATCCTTGCTGAGGGTGTTGACGGTGTTGATGAAGTCTTGTTGTCCAAGGACCGGCGGCGAAGCCAATCCAGTATCGTCCGGATCCACCATGGTTGGTGAAAAGGGAATCAATGGTGATGGAGATTGTGGGTCTGATGTCGCTGGTGTGAAACAGTTGTAACTGCATTCAATTTGTTTGGTGGGGTTACACTTCACATAGAAGAAACTTGGATTTGTGTGATGGGGGGAGATCGTTTCCACTGGAATCAATTGCTGGTGGTTTGTTGTGAGGCCCGCGTGAGAGACAAATGTTTGGTGTGTTGCTGCTACTCGGTGGGTGTAGTGGAGGGTTGTAAGGAGTGTTGTTGAGTAGATAACGGCGCAAGCAGATAGCCTTGTACCGTCGTGATCAATGAAAGCACCAAAGTTGTTACTAGACGGGTAACAATGGCGGATCGAAGAAGAAGAAAGAGAACGTGAAGAAGAAGAAGATCAGACGTGAGAGAAGAGAGAGAGTAGGGCTGGAAATTTTCTATTCATGACTTGTTCAGAAAATTTACACCCTTTTATGACCCCTAACCCTGACGAGTCGACTATAATTCTTAACCCAGGTAAAGAACCGTATAGAAACCTCTGGTAAAATTAAATCTATATATACTATTTAAGAATGCATTTTTAGAGTTTGAATGAGAGAGTGCCACGTGGTGTCAACTAATAATTAATTTCTTACCATATATATATATTAACATAAATCTAAATGGAAACAAAATATATATTTTGACATAATTCGTTCGAACACAACCATTCTCATTAATCACATCTGACTGTGATCCTTAGGATAGTGCGGAGAGATATACAAGAAAATGGGAATTAAGGATTTGGGAACGGAATATTTGTTTTGTTTCCTAAAATTTTTTTGTTTTGACATAATCCGGTCAAACACATGACTATTCTCATCAATCACATTAAAATTAATATCAATTATATTATAACAGTAGCAAATAAAACTGAAGAAGATCAATTTGACCATTGACCAGCCACATGACATGGGGGTATCCTATAAATAGCATTGGGTGTTGCAGTTCTCGGCACTGCATCATATTTTTCTCTCCACTGTTTCTTCAATTTTGTATCAGGAGGAGGATGCGTTGTCAGGTTGGAGACTTGGAGCTGTTCTGGTAAGGGCTCGTGCTCGACAACGCCAAATGGGGCAGTACCATCGCGTAAGAAAGAAGAGATTGTCAAGGATGAGGGTTTGAAGAAAGAAGCTGCAATTTCTGTTGCAGCGGAAACTCCCAAGGATGTGGTGAAAGATGAGAAGAAAGAGACCGTCCGCTTCTGCAGCGGTGGTTGTTGATAGGAATATTTATCAATCACAATGTAGTAAAACTAGCTAAACGAGTAAACCGTCCAATTAAATGTATTTATAAAATTAGTGTCATAGAAAATATATGGATTAAAATCGGATTAGGAATAAAATTTATTGTTGTTGCACCCTTCTGCTAGTGTGAAAAATAACAAACAGTAATTTTTTCTTCTTCTTTGTTACGGGTGGTTTGAGGAATGTATGTTTTTCTTTGGAAGATTTAGCACAATTGTAACAAATCTGAGCAATGCTAATTCAATAATATATTGTGTACTTATAATGCTGGATAACAAACATTGGAACCAAAATTTGTGGTACTTATTATATCTTTATACCATCTACAAACTATTTCTTTGATTGGGGACACAAACTATTTCTTTTCTTGATTTTGTTTTTTAAATTTGAAGTCCGCCGTGCAATGCACGGGCTTAAAGCTAGTAACATAACAACTCAATAATGATAAAACAATTTAATGAACGTCGAGCCTTCGGTTGCACATAGTCCCCTAAATAAGTCGGGGGACCAACGTTGCGTCTGGGCCGCACGTTAGGTTCACCGACCTCCTCTGTAGCCTCATCAATCTCAGCAATCACGTCCTCGGACACGGTAACCGTATCAGTTTGGGAATACCTCGAACAATTGGAAGAGCCAAGAACTTGTAGACCTCCGATTGCTCCAATCCTTCGTAGAACACTCCATCGAAGCTAAACATAGCCTCTTCCAGCTTCTCAACCTACAATTCAACGACGAAATTGTCAAAAGCATCACAAATTCACACTCATTCATTCAAATTACTGAAAATTAGGGCGTAGATCTGACGGAGAACGTTGAAGACGAACGTTTCTGCGTCTAGGCTCTGAATGCACGTGCCGTCGCCGTGATCTCTTTTCTCTTTGGAGCTCAGAGGTCTGAATCGCACACATACTTTGTCGTTCGCCATTCTGAACCCTCGCTTCTTCGTCTCTAACAGCTCTGTGAAAGAGATTGTGTGAGACAGAGAAGATGAAGAACGAGAAGAGAGAGAAAATGGCAGCTAGGGTGGCAGCTCAAGTGGTAGAGCGTTGGAAGCCCCTGCATGAGGTCACGGGTTCAAGCCCCGTTCACGACAAAAACAATTTCTCAAAAAAAAAAAAAAAAAAAAAAAAAAGAAGAAGAAGAAGAGGGAGAAAATGTATACTTCTTCGTTAATTATGAATTAACCCCCTAACAACACTTATATAGTACTTCCCCTCTTGTCTTCCTATCTTCTAGGTTTGACTTTTTCTTCCCTGACCCGGTTATTTGGAAAACATGACGATGTAATTTTTTAATGATTTTTTATGGTGTTGTAGAATAAAGTTTACTCAACAGTACCTTGCAAAATTTACCGAATTCTTGCATCGTTTTACTAATCAAATTATCGAATTAAAATAACCCAGTGAATAATAATAAAATACAAACTTAGAAGATAGAGAGAGAAGTAATAAGTAGTAGTAGTTGTTAGCTACTTTCTATAATTACATAAAAACCCCTACAGGTGCTAATAACTACATCTAATCACTATAATAACTATACCTCTCAATACAACCTCTGTTTTTCGTTCTTCTTCAAATACAACCCTTGTTACAAGTCATCAGTTTGGCTGACCTTTCATTCTACTCCCGCTGCACCAAACTGAGACAAAAACAAAACAAGTACAACTACTGAAATTATCTGAAACACACCACAATCTTCATAAATCAAGCATGGTACCAACTTCTTCCTCGGAGTTTGTTGTCAATTGGATAGATCATGTCGTCAGGGGTGATAACAGTACTAATATAGCAAAACTACTTGTAGTACCACTGGTGTTCATCCGACTCTGACGGCACCAATTTTGAAATTACCTCATCGTCAGCGTCCACAACTTCTTACTGTTCGTCGAGTCTCTTTGACCCTTATTCCCACCGTAATCTCCTCATAAACTTTTCCTCGACAACTTCGGATCGTGCCAACAATATATTTCCAACCGGAGGGAAAAACTCTGCTATCCATGTCTACGAGAATATAGTACACTATATTATAATAAAATAAATCGAATCATACCTGAAAAACAAATGTACGAGTCGAATAGCCTTGCGACCCCAAATCAGCTACTTCGGTTTTCAACTCGTACTTAAAAGCGTCTCAGACAAAAAAAAAAAAAAAAAAAAAATCCAGTCTTAATCGTTGCAAAATTCCAAGTCGACAATGATACACCATGTATTCCTCTGAAGCCCTTTTCCACCGCCGTTACCCAAATAATTTGAGATCAGGGTTCCGATCAAGAGTTAAGCCATTACGTTCGTATCTTTTTTCGCAAATCTCTTCTGTATTGTTCATTGTCGACAGTGTCGCGCCTAGTAATCTCTTAATGTAGCCATGACATCCTTCATATGAATCACTTTTTGGCCAGGAAAAAAATTGTCCACAAATCGGGTGTTCTCTTCCCTTTCTTTCAACTGCTCGTCGGAGAACATCTTCATAACATTCAACCCGGTAATCAAAACAAAATCATTCTTCGACGAACGCAGTGGCATGTTGTTCGAATGAAACAAAATTCTGTCCCACTTCTCGGTATGCAGTCGGTTGCGTATTATTTGGTTCTATACCACCCGTTGAAGTTTCCAACAGCCGTCACTTTCAACAACCACTTAAGGAACTTTTCCACGGTGTATGTTTTCAACCAGGGACTATGAAACTCTTGCGCCTCCTTCGGTTTCAGTAGTGGCTTCACAGTAATGATACCGATGATGCAAACGGTTTACTTTCTATACCTTTATTCCACATACCAATGCAGCAATCGAGTTTTTTATTCCGTCATCATCATAGTGATTCCCATAGATGAAATCTCACAACTCATTCATAACTTATGATGTTTCACTGATGACACAGACGTAAAGAAATGAAAATTAACTTACAGCGTTACATTACCCCTCCTAAAGCACCAGCATCAGCTGGGTCGGTGATGCAAAAAATTGGGAAAGGAATTAAGGAAGAATGAGAGACAAACATTAGGGTTAGATATTTTTCTTATTAATTTCTAATGATAAAACAAGTACATAAATAGACTATCCCCAACCTAACACGGTTCGACCGACTTAATACAATCCAGGAAAGAACCATAAAGAAAACCCGGACTGACTAATATGTATTACACTGCTCTAAGGACTCTTACAATGGTATTTAATCTATTCAGCTAAATAACGAGGACCTCATGCACGTCGATGTTCGTATCAGTCGGTGATCATCCGATGGCCACCCAGAATGGACATCTATGATTAGGAAATGGAACACGGAGTGTTTGAACTATTCCAGTCAATAAATCACGGACAGAAACATAGTAATAAGAATACTCGCGATCCCACGCCGTCCTCTCCCGTTCTACTTTCTTGCGAAGGTTGTAAATCTTTATAGAACCCTCGGCAGCGGCGGCAGCTACGGAGATGATGCTACTTTGTCTATGGGCCAAGTACCAACTCGTGCCCATGGGCACTGGATTGTGTTTCAACGTCTCCCCCCATGAAGAGGATGCATCCTGGTATTTGTGCACCACAATTATTGGCTTATTGCAGTTGGACCTCCCACGAACAACATGAATCAACTCACCTTCGTGCTCCGTAATGAAGCTAGCTGAGGATACAGGTGGTAATACCTTCACCGAATCGTCTGCCAAATTGAAAACCGTTGTATATTGATCCTTATCCAAGCAATACACCTTGTCTCCGATGGCAACATGGTAGAAGGACATTGTAAATGGCCTATCCAGGCCAGTGAAGTTATGGCTAGTCCACTCTTTATCACCGCAACGTGCTGTGTTAATACGTGTCTGATGAGGGGCTTCTGAGATGATGAGGTACACACGGTCAGGATGACAACCGTCTTCTCCTAGCTTGAACAAGCCACAACACCATGCGTTATTGCCGCCTGCTCTATTGGGTAATTCGATTTTATCCCTCGAGAAAGGATTCACCAGGAACCACGAACTGACTTCTTGGTCAAAAATACCACCATTTTGCAAAAGAAGCCATCCTCCTTTCGAGAAAAGGACTTGCGACTTGGCAAATTCAGGCATTTCGACCTCGAACTTACGATTCTTTGAGACACTGATGAACTCCCACGTATTGCTTTCCCAACCGTACTTGGTGTGGCAAATCCATGGCTCTCCATCTCCAACTGAATAAACCTTTTTGGGATAGCGCACTGACACAGACCTCCAATCTCTACAAACAGCAGTGAGGCTTATGTTGCTGAACACATCTAGTATGTCGATTATCTTCAATAAAGGAAGCGCTGGGAGGGACGACCAATCCACTTCCCTTGCACTCTCATTTGCTATAACGAATGATGAAGAAGAATCCAAGATACCACCTGCAGGAGGCTTAATAGCAGCAGCAGCAGCGGGACCGTTCAAGTAGAAAATACCGCCTAGTTGACGACAAGAGACGCAGAGATTCATAAACTCATTCGCTAGTCTGTGAAGAGGCATGCCTGTTGAAATGATGGAAACAATGAAATTTTAAGAGTGACGGCCTCAACAATTACAAAGCTCAAACAGCAAAGGAAACATTACTTGCCTCCAAAATAGATGTGTTCATTGAAGCTGGGACGTGAAGGACTAGCATATTGATCGAGAGAACCAAATGTGGAAATGTTGCCTGTCTCCTGCTGTAAACCATTTCAAGTTTTTTTAGAACAGCGTTTAATAAATCTAGCAACACCAGTATCCTTGTGTTGGAATTCTGTTTGCAGTCATGCATAATTATAGGGGTGCTGGTGATATTTGTTAAAAAGTCAGCCATCCAAGATTTATCATACCTGCACAGACTGAGTTTAGCATGAAAAGGGACAATCGACAGTTTTTTCCTTTCACTTAAAGTTATTATGGTTGAACAATGATTCGAGACAGATTGATGGAGTTGAAAGAATAAACAGACTTCCCGATGAGGTAGCAAACACCAGCATTAGGCCCCTGTAGGCTTTTGACGGCTGGAGACTGGAGAGGAACTCAAGAGCATTGGGACGCGGTGAAATGAGTAAAGTTCACAAGTACATAACTATTATCAGTTAAAACTATTCTCCAAAAATCTATACTGTGCGTTTTGTGGATGTCAGATTGGGGTCGGTGATGGCTGTCGGAGACTGATTTGGGGTTTGATGTGGATTGGTGGTATTGGGTGTGGTTAGGTGGTCATTGATGGTAACCAGGTTTCAAATCTTTGTCGGATTTCATGGTGGATTGAGGGCTACGGTGGTGTCTGCTATTGATGCCCGGTGAATGAGGTGGGCTTCGGGTTTCACGGTCACTGGTGTAAGAATCGGTGGTGGTAGTGGTGGTATGTAGAAAGGTAAGGGAGAGAGAATAGAGAGCATTGAGTGGCGGTGGTGATGAGGACGGGGCGGTGGTGGAGGTTGTGGCGAGTCTCACATTTCATCTTCCTCTCTTCTCTCTCCACTTCCTTTTCCATATACTCTCGAATGACCCAAAGCATGAGCGCGTATTATCGTTGAGCCTATTGCAATAACTTCCTATCCTTTCCGCTTTCTTTTTCGTTCATCTGTTTATCCATTTATGAAGACAACACGAAACATGGTATCAATCATAGAGGGTTCAAATTGTTATGTATAATACTAATGTGTTGTTTGAGATATATTTAATGTGTTAAAGGAAGCATATATGCAAAGAAAAACATCTATGCAAAGATGTTTCTCCAGAAACATCTATGCAAAGAAAAACTTATAATTTATTTAAAGGAAACAAAGAACGTAACCATGCTCAGGTCCTCTCCGTTAATATACGAACCCAACATTTCCTGGGGAACCAACTCAAAATCATTTTAGTCCGCTCACGTGCAAAGCAAGTGCCCCAACTAGTAACCTAAAAGGAGAGGTCACTTCCCAGCTCTCAATCTAGGTCCGCCTGGTACCAGTTGACGTAAAGTGGGCCTGTATCAGTAGTAAGCCTAATTACTTCATTATAAGGCTCCTGAACTAACTAGAATACGAACTACAATCCAACTGATTAGAGGTGTAGTTTAACCCGTCCAGTCGAATCTGCATTATTGAACCCATATCATCAAACTAGTAACATAGTCTTAAGCAAGTGTCTGAATCTTACAGAACTACCGGATAGTCCAGGTTTTGAATTTTGTGACTGATGATCTAAAGAATGCAGAAGAAGAAACAGGCCCCCAAGAAAACCTACCTTGTCAGGTCAATTATTTGAGCTAGTTGTGCAAGAAGCTAACTAAGGGGTGAAGGGAACGTTTTTGATGGTTTGGAACAGGCCATGTACAGAAAAAAGAAAATTGGTTTGCTGGTAGCAAGCAAATTCGAAATTCAGAAAGATAAACATGCAGAGAGAGAGAGCATACCTGAAGTCAAACCCAGGAAATCTCTACCCTCGGTGGAAGCTTCACCGGTCTTCAGCTTCTTATCTCTTTCTCTAGGGGATTCCTCCGCTGTTTCCATACCAGACGCCGGAAAGTTGCTTCTTTTTCGTTTCCCTGTATGTGCTAGCATTGGGTCTTTGTGCGAACATACAGTTCAATATGTTCTTCGTCTTTTTTTTTTTTTTTTGGGTGGAAGGGGGGCGCATTACATCAAGTAGCAAAAGTTGCTTGGGCCCATTGGGGCTCCTCATTCGGCCAGATACAATTGGACTATAAGATTAGGCCCATCTTTGCAAGACCATCAGCAACCGAATTTGCCGTGGGGTTCTCTCATACTGGAAGATTACTTTCTCGAAGTGTCAAGATAAGAACAAACCGTCTGTGATGATCATAGTTGTAAATTCTGTTCCGGTCGCCGCTCCACTTTGCCCTACTACATCGGAACGATTCGGGATTCGAATGGAACGGCGATACGTTCCGGATTTACCGCAAGTTTTACTATATTTTTTTAGGAACAGTTTTACTATATATATAGAATTTTTGACAGAAACCCCCCTGCAGTATCATCTCGCTGATACTTAGCTACCAGCAGTATTGATTTTGTCAGGAAACCCCCGGCAGTTTCACTTTCGCCGACATCGCGCACCATTTTTCAATCAGAAACCCCCATGCAGTTTCACTTTTGCTGACGCTTAGCTACCGACAGTTTTAATAAAATGGTGCTCGATGTCAGTAAAACTGAAACTGCAGGGGAGTTTCTGGACAAAATCAATACTGCTGGTAGCTAAGTGTCAGCAAGACGATACTATAGGGGGTTTTCTGTCAAAAGTTCATATATATATATATATATATATATATATACACAACATACATAAAATATGTGATTTCCATAAAATATATATATACCATTAGTGATCTCCATTAAAATATCAAAATACAAAATTTTCACATTTGATTGACATTCTAATTTATATTCACTTAGTACAAACTAGCTTTTAACCCGTGCGATGCACGGTGTAATTCAAATAAAAAAATTAATATAATTGAAATAATAAATGTCTTATGCTGTCAAAATACTACATTGAATAAAAACGGGTAGCATCATATTCCTACGAAATGATAAAAAAATGAACCTGGCTCTATGAGACCGGTCCCCATGTTAGCTTTCCTGCATCACAAATAATATTATTTATCATTAAATATTTTAAAATTTTAAAATAATTTTATTCAAAAATTGAAGAAGTTAGAAATGTAAGAAAGACAAATATATGCTATCTGAAAGAAAAGACGTAATGCAATCGATTATGGAGGATTGCTAAACAAAATGTAAGGAGTATTCATAAAATGCCCTAATTCATCCCAAAACCTGATATCTCACTGTTGTTGGAGCTCCGGTGTTGGGTCGTAGTTTCGTCGTCTCCTACTGGTGTCAATTCCTGACCTCATCTAATATTTGCCCAATATATAAGATGAAATTTGTGTTAATTTCTGAGATGCAATTGATTTGCTTATCTTTTGTCATCAATGTAATTTATTTTGAGTATGTATTTTTACACAATCATGATTTTTTTGGCAATACATTTTATTTTGGATATATATTTTTACACAATCATGGGTGGATTCAGCCCATAATTACCGTTATATAACATGTCAATTTCGAAAGGCAACTCTCCTGCAATTTATGCGTTAATACCATTTTTTATTTAGCCCATTTTCGTTGATATTTATTTTAAGTATGTAGAATAATTTTTATACCATTTTTAACGGGTTCGACCCATGATTACCGTCAATATATTTTATTTTAAGTATATATAGAAGTAAAAATAGCAGTGTTTATACAATAATGAATGGATTCAACCCACGATTACCGTAAATAGCTTTCATTTTAAATATGTAATTCACCCCGAGAAATGCTAAGGGAACTCTCCTTATGCACTCTCTTTAGAAACTCTCCACCAAAATGTTCCACGTGTTTTATTTTCTCTCACCAAAATATCATCCCCTAATTAATAGGAGATATTAGTTGGGATGATTCCCACGATCTCCCGCTTTGAATGTAATCCCATATTTAGAGATCTTTTTTTTTATTTGACCACAATTTGAAATAAAACTTACGTATTATGCCATTGTATTTAATAAATTCGGCAGCCTACCATCCATAGTTAGAGTGTAACTCTGTTTCGTTTGCTAATGTTCTTCTATGTCAATTAGTAGTATCCATGTTTCATTTCAAAAAAAAATTAGTAGTATCCATGTTTGTTTTCTGTGATAGTGGTGGTTGCAGGGTCACGTCCCGGCCCCCGGGCAATGGTTTGGACTTTCGTATGTTTTTTTTTTTACCTGGTAATTGAAAATCCATTATTTTGTTTGCATAAATTTGTTTGAAAATCCATTATCTTGCACGTCAGTTGGTATCAATGCAAGGAAGTATAAACTTGACAAAATTCTGCCCGAAATCAATAGGTTCAAATTATTAATTTTTTTTGTACAATTGATGATTCTTAATGCTACGAAGACCGATTTCTAGATTAATATCTTGTTAATTTATCGAATCAAACAAAGTCATTAACAATCAACTGACTCATTTTTTTTTTTACCTTTCAATAAACTGACTCATTTATATGTTTGTTTACCTTTCAATATTTGCCACATTTTATTCAAAATACTAATACTAATACATTTTTAGACAAATGTAGTAAAAAGTATGTGTTTATCAAAAAAAAAGTAAACAGGATGTATGGGACCTTTAATTTCATATTTTCTTTTTTCTTTTTTTTTTCCTTACTTTCTTTAAGTTCATATTTCTGGGGGGCTTGAAATCAGCCGAATACTTTTTGGATACAATGGCATAGTATGTAAATTTTATTTCAAAATGTGGTCAAATAAAATAATGATATCTAAATATGGGAATACATTAAATGTGGGAGAACGTTAAAATCATCTCAATTAATATCTCCTATTAACTAGGGGTGTGATATTTTGGTGAGAGAAAATAATAACACATGTCATACTTTGGTCGAGAGTTTCAAAAGAGAGTGCATAAGGAGAGTTTCATTAGCATTTCTCATTCACCCCACGATTACCGTAAATAGATTTCGTTTTAAGTATATCATTTAATTACCTTGAATTTCTGTAAATAGCTTTCGTTTTAAATATATCATTTCATTACCTTGAATTTTTTATTTAAAACTTGAAAATTATATTAGTTAATCCAAAAAGCCACTTGGCAATTCCTCATGCAAATTTGAAGGAGACATTCACAAATAGTATATATAGATTACATAAAAAATATAGTATTTTATCTATGTAAATATGTGATTTTAAACTTCTAAAAATGTGTGATTTTAATTTTCAGATTTGAAAAACAATACACACACAATTATATGGAATTTATAATAATTACATTTTAAACATTGAACACAACAGTAGTATTTGAGTTCAAAATGTCAAGATATAAATAAAACAAATAATGCAACTGAAATATATTAACTATATTAAAACATGACCTGATTAACATACAAGCTCTTGGCCCAACAGATAAGTCCTTCGCTGACTCTTAAGTTGGTCACGGGTTCATATCCCACGAACCACGCTTTCAAATTTTTGAGAATCATACGCTATGGGGCGTTCCGGATCCAGAGCGGAAAAGTCTGGATTTTTCCGAAACGTCTGGAACGTCCCGGAATTCTCCGCAACGGGCCGGAACTCTCACTGGTAGGGATCGGCAGCAGGTCAGTTCCATTTAGCCTCCAAAACGGAATGTTCCGGCCGTTCCGGACCGGAACAGAACGGATTTTACAACTATGCTGATGATGGAGCTGTGTTCAAATAAAAATTGAGCCACTTTCCCGTTTAATTCATCAACGGTCTGCGATTTGCCTAGGAAAACAATTTGGTTTCTGTTTCCCCAAATTACCCAGATGGCGATGCAAAAAAGTTTCGTTTCTGAATCATTGAGATGTTCAATTTTTATCTCGAATCCAGTTCTTGACACTTTCTGTTCTTCATTGTAAAAAGCCTTTTCCGAAGATGTTATTCCAGACAATTTTACTTACTATGCAATCCATAAATAAGTGCTTCGGAGGGCTAGTTTGGGAATGCTGTGGCGGTGGTAGAAAGCTGCTGTGTGAAAACACTGTAGAAAGCTGTTGTGAATTCTTGATAAAATGTTGTTTGGTAAATATTACGTAGAAGCTGCTGTGAAATATTGATATAGTAATTTTGTGTTTTGTAAAATCAACTGTGAAGTTGCTGTGAGAGGGTAAAATGACAAAAATACATGACACGTGTCATTTTCCGAAAAGATAACTATTGATATTTTAAAAAATTGTAAGGTTAAAATCGGTTGTAGATAAATTATTCAAAAGCACTTTCTGGAAAAGCATCTCCCCCCTTGCTTCCTGAAAACTGCTGTGGGATAGCAAAAACTGTCCGGAAAAGCAGAAATTTAATTTTTACCGAACACACTAAAACTGCTTCTGCTGTCAGAAAGCAGCTGTGCTGGCAGCAGAAGCATTCCCAAACTCACCCGGAGTTTCCACTTGTGATTTTCAATAGGGACAACATGCATCAGTCTTAGCCTTAATGTCTTAGCCCCAATTTTTAGGAGATTGTTCCCTGTGGCAAGGGAGTTCAGCCAAGTTCTCTACACTGGAAAAATACATTTCGGGGGAATCTTAGTCTTCCATAGTGTTGGGATCCATCTAGAGCAGTTTTTGTTTGTAGTATTCCAGGTGCCTGAAGTTGCCTCCTTTTCCATATCTATGATCAACTCATAGCCAGATTTTTGTAGAATATTGTCCATCTTCAGTGGATTGCCAAATCCTGCGATCCGGTTGATGTCCCCTGGGATTGGTAATTTATTCAAAATCTATAGGAACAAGTTCCTCTAAAAGAGCCATTTCCAAATTTCGATATGCAGTAATGAGATTGACCACGTAGACGGAGGAGTTTGGTCGAATACCGGATACATTTTGAAAGTTGCGGGTCTTCCCTTTAATTTGTCCTCGTAGATTCTAATCGAATGGCCGTCTCCCACCTTCCATCAGGTACCACTTTGAATCACTTCTTTAACCCCACAAATACTCTTCAACGCGTAGGTCGTTGAATCGGCTGAATCACTGAGAATGTCCATCTTTGGGATAGTACTTTGCTTTGTAGACTCTACTTTGTTGCATCAGACGCCACCATTGTTTGAAAAAAAAAGAGCTTTATTGAAGCTCTCTAGATCTATAAACCCCAATCAAACATCCTCTCGTTTTCCTTTAGATTAGGGGTGCAACTTGGACGGGCTGAACCCGGCCAGCCCGGACTAAAGTCGGGCTTTGGGAACATGTTTTTAGTAATTTCGATGGGCTCAGGAAAAAATCTCCTGCCATAATTGCAATTAGGCCGGGCTTGGGCACATATATTAAAGTACATGCTAGCCCGAATTGTGTACTCATTACCTATAAATGTTGTGTTTAGAGTATGCCGAACCCCAAAAATGGAGCTCAGTTGATCCTTCTGCTGTGGCGAGACCTTGGAGGAAACAATCGTAGACTTCTGTAGGTTAACTTTTTGGCCCGAAGCGACTTCATTACCACAAGTAACTGAAATCAAAATCATAATTGTCAAAATCTTACGATTATTATATACAATTAGATGGAATATATACAGTTCAGTATGTTATGCTTGAATGAAATAAAAAATTTGAACCTGTTTAAGCATATTGCATGTCTAATTTTATGATTAAAATTCATTATTGAGGCATGATATGTACACACACATAAACTAAGAAACATTATAAAGCAGGAGAATAGAAATAACATTCATTATACTTACTATATGTTGTAATATGGTGTGTTCTGAGTTGTCTGAAGGACAACCCTTAAATAAGGAAACTTCGCATGAATGGATGTAGTTAAGGCTTGGAAAGTTACGAGTGATCATTTCCAATACGTGGATATGCATCTGGTTATGAATATGTGCCAGTTTTCTCAGAAGCTTAAGGGTTGCAATAATCTAAGGATTAATTTGAAATTTGAAATGGGCGGTTATGTAAATATTTGCAACTTTCTCTTCTGATTCTTTATTATGGATTTTGTTCCTGTATACGACTAAAAAAATTGGTGGCGACAATGATATGAATGTGTACATCTGATTAATGTTATTGTACTGATTCATGAATGATTGTCCTTATTACGATTGCAACTTGGGCAGGCTGGACGGGTTGGAACCCTTGTCCAAGCCGAAGCCTAAAATTTGTCGAGGCTGCCAATCCCGGCCCATCCCGAGTTAGGAGCATCGTGAACCTACCCGAGCCCAAGTTCATATAAATCAAGTCGGGTTCTGGCTGATTTCGTGCTAGCCCATGGAACTTAATAAATAAATTTAATTATCATTTTAAACTCAATTTAAATTGCATCTTAAATTATATTAATACTTAAATGCAAAAGAAGATACTGAAAGTATGCGTTTTAAAGTTCGTCATTGAGGCTAAAATATAATGACAACATATTGCTAGATCGAATCCAAAAATTGTCTATCAAAAGTATCAAATTGAATGTTTTAAAATATGACATAATAATATAGGGTAAAAGACACTGACCACCACTGACTTTCAGATTAAATCCTTCCCGCTACCCTGGCTTTTGAAAAAAGACACTCTGTACCTTTTTTTGATGGAGGCTAACGGTTGACTAAGTGTATGAGAAGAAAATGTCATTTTACCCTAAAATGTTCTAAAATTACTCCCTATACATTACCCTAACCTCTCTCTCATCCATTTCTAACCCCTAATCTCTCTGTCTCTCTCCTCTTTCTCTCTTCACCTCTTACTGTGAAACCGGCTGCCACCAGAAACCCACACCACCGCCAGCAGCCCCCAACGTCCTCCAGGTGCGTCGCCACCACCGCAACCGCCCTATTCACCGATGGAGGAAGGACGAGGAGGAGAGGGCAGGGGAGGACGGCGTCGATGTCGCCGCTTTGGTGGCTGATTCTTCGTCTTCCTCTTCCTCATCTTCTTCCTTCTTCTTTGTCTTCTTCATTGTCGCTTCCACCGTCAGCCTCGACATCATCTATCTGGACGAGTGCCGAAGCCTACGGTCGGCGAAGAGGACCGCTTTGACGATTTTGGAGCGAGCCACAACCGAAGGAGAGTGAAAGAGTCGAATCAGTGCTTGATCTTCTCCGGAAGCAAGCTCCTCTCTCCCTAAAACGGGAAAATTACATAATACATATTTAATCCAAAAGGAACATGACGGCATGGGTAATACAGTCCGAAAAAATTCATTCGCTCCCTTTTCTAATGTAACATGACAGAAGGGTGCTAAGTGTCCATGGAATATTCCGTTAATTGGGTGCAAAGTGTCTTTTTCCAAAACTCTGGGTAGTGGGCATGATTTAATCCAAAATTCAGAGGTGGTTAGTGTCTTTTACCCAATAATAAATATTGGATGGAGAACTAAATCAACTACTTCAAGAACAAAAACATTATCAAAACATAGTAATAATAAATAGAAAAGTAGTAGATTCATGTAAAAGATGCTATGTGATTTTCTTCAAATATGATACATATATGTAGTGTTTACACAAATCAGGAAATTGACATAATTACAGAGTTTTAAGAGTGTTCGGTAATTATAAAAAAAATCGCTAGGTTCTGCTCTGAACAGTTCGGAAATTTGTTGGGCGAACTAGGGTTTTTGTCCAGGGGCATGGTTGAAGCTCCGGTTGATCGACGTCAATTTCAGAGGAATCTGAGTGTCTTCGTCCAAAAATGGCTACGGGTCAGGGCTCTTCATTGTACTTTGGAACACCCACCATTGAGGAGGAGGAAGTTGAATTTTGTTATACATAGTACATCTTGGTTGTCATCAAAGGACGGGGACCGTGCTTGATAGGTAAATTTCTTCTTCCGATTAGATTCAATATTTGGGCGATGAAACTATTGTTCAAGAAGATTTTGGTGGGTGGAGACGAATTTAGTATCCATGAGTTGGGGTCAAACATATTCATGTTCCAGTTCCCAAATAGGGAGGCTCTGATCGATTCGGTTTATGCTGGAGGACCATGGATTTTCGATGAGAACATGCTAATCCTTAAGCACTGGGATTTGACAGAGGATATAAAGGGCACTTCTTTTGAAAAGATTGAAGCATAGGTGTAGGTGAAGAATATCCCCCTCTATCATCAAAAGGATGATAGACCTAAGTAAGATCCTTAAGAACATGTGGATGATAGTAGCTACTGATGAAAAGATCTCTTCGGGTCCAGGCACTACTAGAAAAGCTGTTGGAAAAGGCGCTTAAAAACCGCCATTAAAGGGATCAAAACCGCCCTAAGAAGCCTTTTCGGCAATTTCTACGGCACTTAAATAGGTGCCGTTAAACTAAGCGTCGTATGGAGACTAACGGCGGTTGTAAGCGTTGTTTCAATTAACGGCGGCTAGGAAAGGTGTTGTAAAAGTTAACGGCGGCTGGGTATAAAAGCGCCCTATATATGATTTTATATTTCTTCTTCTTAGTATTATTCTTTATATACTCCAATATTTTTTTTTATATATTTCAAAATTTTACACTCTTTTTCAGGAAATTAAAAATCGCTATATTTTTCCCATTTTAGCTAACTCTCTTTTGTAGCCCAGATCTTCAACAATTTTATAACTTTGATGGTTTTTTCCAGGTCTTCAACCATTTCTAGAGAGAACAACACGATTTTCCCAATCTTTAGACCATTTTTTCAGATCTTCAACTATATTTCCAGATCTTCAACAAAATTTTCAGATTCTTTAACAATATCCCCAGATCTTCAAAAAATTTTTAAGGTTTTTTTTTTTCTCATACGTGTCGGGAAAGAATAGAGACGGGAAGAAAGAGAGATTGGGACAGAAGGTGAGGGAGATCGATGAACAGAAAGTGAGGGAGAAAAATGGAGACCGAGACTGGATAGAGATGGAGAAAGAGCAAGTGGGGAATGGAGAACAGAGAGGGAGAAGTGACGGAGAGAAGAGATCGAGAAGAGAGGAAGGAGAAAGAGAAGTGACGGAGAGAAGAGATCGAGCAGTGAGGAAGAAGAAAGAGAAGAAGAGAGATAGATGGAGGAGTCGGAGAGAAACCATACTTGTACATCAACGAACCTCAACCACCATCGGGAAGACAAAGAAAGTCGAGCAGGAGATGAGAGAGAGAGGGGATCTGGATCAGCTCGTGAGGCGCGACTGTGATTGAGGAGAGAGTGGGATGGGTTAGGTTTATAAAGAGATAGGGTTTTTAATTCGACGGTGGATATTCAATCTGTCAGAAAGTGGGATTTAAAAAATAAAATTACGACGCTCTATATACAAGTGCAGTTCAATGTGACGGCACTTCTGACGTAGCGCCGTTAAACATCACGACACTCTTACAAAACCGCCCTTTGCAGACTTATCACGAAACTTACCAACAAAGCACCATTATATTTAACGGCGCCAACTACAAAACCGCCCTTTGTCACGATTGAAACGGCAGTTTCTGAAAAACCGCCGTTAATATTAACGTCGGATTTTGAAACCGCCCTTTCTAGTGCTGCAAACGGCACTTTTTGTCAGATCGCCGTATGCTGATTCCCAAAACGGCGCTTTGCACAATACAAGCTCCGGGAATGGCTATTTTCTAGTAGTGAGGTGGAGATTACATGAGGGCTAGGGTTAGATTTGATATCAATAAACCCTTGCATAGGGGTCGTTTCATTGAAGTATTGGGGAAGAAAAAAATGGCTCGACTATAAGTATGAGCGCATTCCACTACTAGAAAAATTGATCAAAACGACGGTTGCAATAAGGGTCCGCCGCTTTTGAAATATGTAAAGGGCGGTTTTGAGGAAGCGCCGTTATTTACGACGGTTTAACTTAAACCGCCGTTTAAGCGATCTAAGTATACGGCGGACACAAGGGAAGCGTCGTTTGTAAATTCATATAGGGTGGTTCTTTATTTAACGCTGTTAAACTAAAGGCGCTTTTCTGTTTGCCGCCGTTTAAATTAACGACGCAAGTAAAAGAACCGCCGTATCCCAGTAGTTTTGTCAGACTTAATCTGGACCGTCCGATGAAAAACCCTAGCTTATATAATAACCCAACCCCTTTATCTTCTTTCATTCCACTGCGGCGCACCTCCCTCCCTCACAGAGACATCTCTGTCTCCCTCCATGTCCTCTCGTCGGTCTCTTCTCCATGGTGGCATCAGGTAACTCTCTCCACGTCCCTCTCACCCCTCCCTCACTTACTTCGTCTTCCTCCTTCACCCCTCCCTCTCGATCAGATCTTGGCTCTCCGTCAATCTCGATCTGTTCTCTCCCCATCAACCTCGATCTGCTGATATGTTCGGGGATCTCCAGGTATGGTTCGTGCGCCTCCTTTCTTTGTCTCTCTGTTTCTCCATATTCGTCCTCTATTTCTCCTTCTCCTCTCTCCCTCTTTTTTCTCTATTTCTTCGTCTGTGTCGATCTCCGTCTCCTCCTCTTTGTCTGACCCATCTCTCTTCCTCTCGCTTCTGTCTATCCATTCGATCTCCTTCTCCTCCCTTTTGGCTGACCCATGGGTTGAGTTGAAATTTTTGGACGTGTTTGTGGATGTGTTGAAATTTTTAATTGGGATGTGTTGAAAAGTCCAAGATGATGGAAAAAGTTTCAAATTGTGGATGTGTTGAAAAGTCCAGGACGATGGAAAAAAATTCAAATTCTAGATGTGTTGAAAATTTTGGATGGGATGTGTTTGAAGAATTCGGATGGAAATTGGAAGAAACAAAAACAATAAGGTGGAAAGAAAAGAAAACTAAAAATTTCAAGGTGGAAGAAACGAAAAATTTTACGGTATAAACTAAATTCGTAGTTTTATTTAGAAATACCTTAAAAGTCTGAAATAAATGAAATGATCGCATGATATAAATTAATAGATATTGAAAATCATATAAAAGGCGGTTTTGAGGACACAGCAGCTAATGTTTAAGGCGCTTATTACATCTGCCGTTAGCTCTAACGGCGCCTACCGTCAACCGCCGTTAGCATTTACGGCGCCTGAAACCGCCGTAAACCTACATACGACAGTTAGTTTAACGGCGCTCGGTAAACCGCCGTAAGAACCGCCCTAACGGTTAGAAACGGCGGTTTTCAGTCTGTTAACGGCGGTTTTCAAGCGCCTTATGTGGCTGTTTTTCTAGTAGTGTTCCGTTCCTTCGCCAATGGTGCGGTATGATAAACCACTATGGAGATGATTGCATTATGCATGATGACGCAGAGGAGATGCAAAAGCAGCTTGGTTTTGGGGAGTGGTTGTTGTTTAGACCCCTTCCAAAGAAATGTTTGATTGATGTACTCAATGAAGATCAAACCCCCAGCCGGTACAGAGACTGTGGCGAATCCAGACCCTACGGGTGCTAGTGAAGACGAAGCTTTGGCAGCCGAGACCCCTGCCGAGGCGATACTGACGTTGATATGGTTTTGGACGGTGGCTCGGACGGTGATAGTGAAGGGAATAGAAGTCAGTCAGCTCTCTCCATGGGATCTAAAGGCTCTGTTGTTGTCACTCTCTTTGACAATCCATTGGCAAGCAAAGATAAGTCCGATCGCTTCTCGAAAAAAGACAAGAGAAGGGGAATCGCAGTTGCTCTAAGTCAAGTGGCTACAGGTTCAAAGAGAAAAGTCATTGAAATTAATAGCCCAAATCCCAAGGAGAAGACAAAGAATAAATAGCTGGGTAATGAAAGAGGTCCAGGCTATCCCACTGGTGGTAGGGGAACAGGTGGATTTGGGAAATGGGGTCGTAGCTCCGGGAGAGGAGGAGCTAAGGGAGTAAGATCAAACTCGCATTCGAGCTTTGGTCATGACAATAGTCAGAAAAATCGCAAGAAAATTCGAGCTACTCATGTTGCGCATAAAAACCCAATTGTTTGTCAGAAGGAAGATGTTGTCTCAAATAACAAGTCTAATTGTTAGGTTTCTTCTTAGCGGATCTTGACAAAGGATGGGGAGCCATAAAGAACCCAAACACTGCATTGGCTGAGGCTGCAGCCTAGCCAATCGCAATGAGTCTTATAAGCTGGAACATGAGGGGGCTTGGGAACCCCCGTAGCGTTATTTCTCTTCGCGACTTAGTGAGGAGACAAAATCCCAGCACAATTTTCTTGATGGAGACTAAACAGTATGCAACTGATATGATTCGGATTCACGACAAATTGGTTTTTCGCAACGGGATTTCTACGATTGCTAGAACTGTAAAGGGAGTCTTTCCCTCATGTGGTATGTAGAAGTTAGTTTTGCATTGGCAAAGGTGTAGAAATACTTTATCCATGGTTTTTTCTCGATTCCTAGTGAATCAAAGCATGGATATCTAACTAGCTTCTATGGGGACTCTGATAGAAGTCAACGTCACAATTCATGGACCTTGTTGGAGCGTCTGTGTCCTATCGGACAACCTTGGTGTGTTATAGGCAACTTTAATGCCTTTTTATCTGTCTGCAGTAAGGAAGGAGTGAGAACAGTCTTTTTCTGTCAGATAGAGGATTTAAGTGGTATTGTTAATTGTCTGCAACTCCAAGATTTGGCTTTCCTGGGGTGTGGTTTATTTGTAACAATAATCAGGGTGATGATCATGCAATAAAAGAGAGACTTGACATATGACTGGTTACATATGACTAGTATGATACGTTTTGGAGGGGAAATGTGGATCATCTCATTGCCGAGGTCTCAGATCATGTTCCCGTCCAGGTGGTGTGGCCATTAGGTATTTTTCGTAATGTCAAAATTAACAGATGCTTTCAGTTTGAAATAATGTGGGTGCAGGATTAGAGATGTTCAAAATTTGTTAAGGAATAGTGGAGGACTACGGCCGAACCTATAGTCTTCGAGATGGCCCGATTGACTTCTGCTCTCAAGGTTTGGGGTAAAGAATTTTTGGTAATCTCAAGTTTCAACTGTGAAAGTCTAGACGGAGGTTGCAAACCCTAGCTGAAGGGGTGAAAACTGCGGTAGTAGTGGCTGAGACAAAGGTTATTCGTCAAAATATTCTTCATTTTGCTTTGGGAAGAAGAAATGTGGAGAATGGGATCCATAGAAGTTTAGCTGAGGAAGCGAGACAAAATTCTGGATTTTTTCATCGCAAGGCTTCTATTCGTCGTAATAGAAACTGTATCGAGGGCTTGGAGGAATTTAATGGTACTTGGACGACACAAAAACATCAGGTTATCTCTATTCTTGAAAGTTATTTCAAGGAGATTTTCACTACTACTGACCCATTGCGTAGTCAAATGGAACATGTGTTAGTAGGGGTGGAAGAATTGTTCTCTTTAGATCAAAGAGCTGAACTAGAACAGCCCTATTCAGCCATTGAAGTGAGGCATGCCCTTGAAAAACTTGGGGCGGACAAAGCCCTGGTATTGATGGCTATTCGGATGTGTTTTTTCAGAAATTTTGGGATGTAGGGGGAGCTGAAGTAGAGGAGATGTGTCTTGGAATTTTAAACAGTAACAGAGATGTTTCGAAGGTGAAATCACACATTGATTGCTCTTATTCCAAAAGTTAAACATGTGAGAAGGCCAGCTGAGCTTCGTCCTATTAGTTTATGCTCTACTATTTACAAAATCTTTACAAAAACAATGTCCAATTGTTTGAAGTTGGTCCTAAATTCTGTTATAGCTGAGAATCAGTCAGCTTTTGTCCCGGGTAGCCTTATTTCTGATAATGTTTTAACCACTTTTGAGTTGCTTCATTCTATGAAAAATCGCAAGAAAAGGAAGATTAGTTATCTGGCACTGAAAGCGGATTTGAGTAAGGCGTACAATCGGGTTGAATGGGACTTTTTGAGAGCAGTTATGGAAAGAATGGATTTCGGGTTTAGGTGGATTACCCTTGTTATGAACAACATATCTTCAGCTACATATAGTATCATCAATGATGAAATTCATTGTCAGATTGTTCCGGAGCGTGTTCTTCGCCATGGTTGTCCTCTTTCACCCTATTTATTTTTACTTGTATTCGAAACTCTTTCCCGTAGTCTCACTTGTGCGGTGCAGGAAGGTCAGTTATTAAGGCTTGCAGCCTCACGTGGTGGCCCAATTATTTCGCATCTATTCTTTGCAGATGATAGTCTGCTGTTTACAAAGGCAACTGCTGACGAGATTAATGTTCTGCAGGGTATTCTAGCCAATTATGAGGTTGCCTCCGGCCAGACTCTTAATCTTCAAAAGTCGTCGATTGTTTTCTCAGACAACGTTCCAGAAGATCAGCGTCTCTCTCTCAGTTCTTTATGTGGTGTTCAGATTGATTCTCAGCACGACAGTTATCTGGGTCTCCCTACCCAGATTGGAAGAAGCCGTAATGTTAGTTTCATCCTTGTAGTGGAGAAAGTTTTCAACAAGTTGAAAGGTTGGAAGAGCTCCCCTCTCTCCACTAAGGGTAAGGAAGTTCTTATTAAAGTTGTTGCTCAGGCCATCCCTACGTACACTATGAGTTGTTTCTTGCTTCCGGTCAAAATCTGTCATGATATTGAACGACTTATCCGTCAGTTTTGGTGGGGGTGGGGATGGTCAAAGAAGAAAAATTCACTGGATAGCGTGAAACAAGCTGAAGAAACGGAGAGAGAAATGTGGTATTGATTTCGGCAATTTCCAATATTTTAATAAAGCTATGCTTGCTAAGCATACTTGACGTTTTATTCATAAACCAAACTCTTTGGTTAGCCGTGTGTTTATAGCTAAGTATTATCGTAATTCTTCTATTCTTGATTATGTGTTGAAGAAAAATTCTCGGGTTTCGTACACTTTTAAGAGCATCCTTGCAGGACGTGATCTTGTCAAGAGCGAGAAAGTATTAATCATCGTTTTTGCAGCTTCCAACATACAAGAGAAATGTGGAGGAATATAATGGGTGATTATTTTCTGAGTTTAGAACAAGGAGATATCTCAAATTGGATGATTGACCTTTTTTTTTAAGAAAAGAAATTCGATTACTGGGTAGTCAACCCCAAATGATCCGAATCAAATACATCAATCCCAACATGGCATTTGAGAATAAAAACTAATGTCACCCTCATCAATCGCTTTTGAAGCTAATAAATGTGCAAAGGTGTTTCCTTCTCTCCGAACGTGTAAAATCTCAACTTCATCAAACTTGCAAATTTTGTTTTTGGCATTCCAGTAGCCTATCTTGAAGATCAAAAATGGCTCGTATTTCTTTGATTTGTCCAGCAACTCCATCACGCAGCAAGCAAACCGCAAGAAGACTGTCAAGCTCCAACTGGATATGCTTCATGACCTGTTCGATAGCAAATTCCAGACCTTCCGATGCCGCCGCCAATTCTGCCATCAACAACATACGTTGGCGCACCAGTCTTCTCTGTCGAGCTGAGATGAACTGTTCCTCTTCGTCCCTGATGACCGAGCATACACCAGATGCTGGGAAGTTCTCTCTCCACGCAGTGTCAACGTTGCTCTTCTTGAAACCCATCTTCGGATTACGCCACTTGCTGCTACTTTCCTGACTTGGCTGGTGATCTTGAAGGAATCCTGAAGCTTTGGCTTCTTTGTACCATAATAACAGATCCTTGCAGCTTTCAAAGACTTTCTCTGGAGTTTTGCTGCTATCATTTAAAGTTAAGTTGTTTCGATTGTTCCAAATAGCCCAGATCGTCGTCACAAAAGTCTCACACCTCAATGAACTTTCACCCGAGATAAATTTTCTGATCATTTATTTCAGATTAACAAAAGAGCCTACCTCAAAATCTTCTCCCAAAGCAATCTTCCACACTTGCTGCGTATGATGACAATTTCGAAACAAATGTTCAAGAGTCTCTGGTTCTTTTTTACATAGCTTACACTCCACTGGGACATTGACACCCCTCGAAATCAGCTTGCATGCTACCGGAAGCGAATCATGCCATATGCGCCAACAAGGCATTAGAAATTTCTTTGGTATTTTCAACTTCCAGAACTTATTAAGATATGTAACATTATTGTCTCCTCCCAAAGAGGAGGGGTGAGCAACTGAAATTTTCCTTTGTGCTCTATAGCCTGTCTTTATCGAATACTGACCATCTTCTGCGTGGACCCAAAAGCACGTATCTTCCTCTGCATTACAACCAATTGGAACTTGTAGGACGTCTTCCACATCAATAGGCCAGACTTATTGTTTTACCTTGTCTGCATCCCAGCTTCCGGAGTCTGCATCAATGAGTTCACTAACCGTCATGTTATCTCCACCCGGCGGACATGTAGTAATTAGGCTGAAAGTGTCAGGTCTCTTGAGCCAATTGTCACCAAAAACCTTGATGTTTCTTCCATCCTTAATTCTCCAAACCAGCCCCCTGTTAACCAAATCTCTTCCTGCCAAGATACTTTTAAACATGTAGGAAACTTGAGATGTTCTCTTAAAGTATATTGTAATATTGTGGAATTACGGAGGTACTTATCTTTAATAACCCTAGTAACCAAGGAATTGGGATTCTGCAACAATCTCCAAGTTTTTTTTGCTAGCATTGCTTTGTTGAAGTCCTGCAAGTCGCAAAAATTCAGACCACCACTCTCTCTGTAGTCTTTCAGCTTTGTCCACGCAACCCAGTGAATTTTCCTCTTCTGATCATCACCTCCCCACCCGAATTCTCAAATAACTCGTTCAAGCTCCTGACAGATCTTAATAGGTAGAAGAAAACAGCTCATCGTATATATAGGGATCGCTTGAACAACTGATTTAGTTAAAGTTTCCTTACCGATAACAGCTAAGGAGGACCCCTTCCAACCCTTCATCTTCTTAGAGACTCGTTCCACTATAGGGCCAAATGTGGTTGTCCTGCTCCGTCCAACTTGGGTAGGCAATCCCAAGTATCTTTCATGATGCTCTGCAAGTTGAACACCACAAAGTGCACTAAGAGAAATACGATCATCCATGGCAACATTTTCCGAAAATATTATTGAGGATTTCTGCACATTGAGCATTTGGCCAGATGTCACCTTATAATAAGTACTCCTTAGCACTCCTATTTCTTCCACTGCAGCTTTTGCAAAGAGCAGACTGTCATCTGCAAAGAAGAGATGTGATACCTTGGGACCACCACGTGAAGCACTCATCCCCGATAACCTGTTGTGCTGCATAGCAGCTGTCAGTCTGCGAGATAAAGTTTCACTAACAAGGAGAAACAAGTAAGGGGATGGAGGACATCCCAGAGGTAGACCTCTTCCAGGATTAATACTACCGTGAACCTTTCCGTTAACAATAAGGCTGTATGATACCGTGAAATGCAACTCATAACGAAATTAATCCAACGAGGACCAAACCCCATTCTTTTCATAACTGCTCGCAACTAATCCCATTCCACCTTATCATATGCTTTACTCATATCCGCTTTAAGCACAAAGAAACCATTCTTTCCTTTTCTTCGTTTTTTTCATCGAATGCAGTAGTTCAAAAGAGATAATAATATTGTCTGAAATTAAGCGACACGGGACAAAAGCAGATTGATTTTCAAAAATAACCGAATCAAGAGAAACTTTCAAATGGTTTTCCATTGCCTTTGCAATAAACTTATAAATAGTGGAACATAAACTTATAGGGCGTAAATCAGTAGTTTTTCTGACCTGTTTCACCTTGGGGATCAAAGCTATTAGAGTATGATTGAAAGAAGAAATATCACCATCTCCATTAAGGAAGTTAAGCATAACACCTCAATATCTCTTCTAATTAAAGGCCATGTGCCTTTTTCGGAGCCAATTGGCGAAGTGAAACCCTGATTTTCTCAGTAGTGTACAACGCATCAAGTGTTGCTAGGTGCTCGGGTGATACTAGTTGTTCAATCTGACCTAGCATAGGTTCCATTTGCACACGTAGTGGGTTAGAAGAAGAAAAAATATCCCTCAAATACCCTTCAAGAATAGCTGTAATCTGACCCTTCTCCGTAACCCACGCTCCTTTCCCATCTTCCAAACTAGTTATTCGATTTCTGTTACGTCTGATGGAAGCCTTACGATGGAAGAAACCGGTGTTACGATCACCCTCTTTCATCCAAACTTCCCTACTGCGCTGTTGCCACGTATCCTCTTCCATGATCAGGGTCTGAAGGATAGACTGACGGATTGTCCGCGACTCATCAACTGCCGCAGCGGTCTTGATACCCTGGACCAGCTGGTTCAAACGAGTTCTCAACTTCCTCAGCTTGTTTTTAACACATTTTAAGACCTCCCTACTCCAACAGAGAGAGAAGTAGCCATACCCTTCAGCTTCCCTTGAACTGAACCATTATAACTTAACCACATATCTTCTACAACCGAGCACACCGCTGATCTTGTAGCCACGTCGTTTCAAACTGAAAACGCCTATTGATCTTCACATTTCGTAGGGTCTCAGAGGGCCATATCACCTGGAGAGGAACATGATCTGAGTCCTCAACCACAAGATGATCCACCTTCCCCCAACCAAAAATGTCCGTTCAGTTATCAGTAACCAAACAACGATCCAATCTTTCCCTGATCCCTGCCGAATCACCTTGATTATTAGACCAAGTAAAGCGAACCCCTGTGAAGCCCAAATCCCTGATTTGCATACGATTAATAACACTATTAAAACCCTCTATCTGACTAAAAGAGACTACGCTTCCTCCCCTGCGATCCATGAATATAGTGCTTAGATACCTTGTTGAGAGAAAACCTGACGTCGTCGTCCAACAACAAGGCTAAACCTCCCGTGCGATCTTCACAATCATGAAAAATACCATTCCGAAATCCAAGTCTGTCCCTGATTCGAATAATCTCTGTCGCATACTGTTTTGTCTCCATCAAGAAGACGATATTGGGCTTCTGTCTCCTTACTAAATCGTAAGGAGATACAATGCTACGGGGGTTTCCAAGTCCCCGCACGTTCATGCTTAGAAGACTCATTGCGACTGGCTGGGCTGTGAGCCAGCTTTAGCCAATGTATGTGTCGGGTTCTTTAAGGCTCCCCCGTCGTGTGTCGGAATCCGCGCAGCATAAACCTGAGCTACTTTTTTATTGTTCGAAACTTCATCCTTCTTCGGAATCCTCGGGTTCGTGTGGGCTGTATGAGTGGGCTAGACATTAGCCCGAATTCCATGACCAGTTCCTTGTTCCGATTCCAACGAATTACCTGTTCTTCCACCTCGACCCTATGAACTCTGCGACCTCGCTGCCCCAGCGCTGCAGGCCCCTGTCAACCAGAATCAAAACCCGAGCCCCTAGCAAGTCCAAGGATTCTGTTCTTCGTCTTCTCGTTCGGATTAGGGCTTAGGTTCACTTCACTCACCTTTCTTTTTGTTCGTGTAGCATCTTTGTTCAGGGCCACCGCAATTCCCTTGCCTTTATCTTCATTAGAGAAACGTCCAACCTTGTCAGTATTTGCCAAAAGATTATCAACAATAGTTATAGGCTCCCTGCCCAACGAATTCTCTGATTGGGGAGTGGGGCTGTTATTCCCCGGATTCTCACTATACGAGCCCTCATTTGAGATCATGTCATCGTCACCTGTAGTTTCTTTAGGGTTCTCCTCATCACCCGATCCAGACTTGTGCATCAAATCATCCCATTCCTCTTTGAAACATCGAAGAGTTTCTTTTTTGGAGGAGGTCTGAATAACAACCATTCCCCCGAAACCGGGTTGATTCTGGGTCTTTTCCACGTCCGTTCGAGCTAAACAGTCTTCCCCATAATGGTTGATCATCCCACACCAATGACAAAGAAAGGGGATACGTTCATACTTATAGTCTAACCAGATTTTCTTCCCAAACACTTCAATATATCGTCCTATTCTTAATGGTTTATTGATGTTCAGACTGACCCTTGCTCTCATATAATCCCCTCTCGGTCCAGACGAGATTTTTATTGTCTGTGGTGATTATAGTGCCCATATTCTTGAGTATTTTCCGAAGATCATCGTCAGTTTGATGATACAAAGGGATGTTCTTCACCTGTACCCAGACATCGACAGTTTCGAAAGCTACCCTTTCAATGCTAGCCACCAAATACGTTCGAATCAAGCTTGTGGATACTAACCTCATCACCGCTCGGCCAAATCTTCTTAAGAAGTAGCTTCATCACCCAAATATTGAAGCAAATCGGGAGGAGAAATTTACCTATTAAGCATCCTCTTCCTTCAATAGCAAACATACTGTAGTCTCGATCAAAGACTTCAACTTCTTCCTCTTCAAGAGATAACTTCCCGAAGTCTAACGGGGTTCCGGAGCCAAACGCCATTGCTAGATGTAGACCGGAGAGCTTCAGACACAGTCGTCGCCGGTAGGACTTTTACTGCTCACGAACGCGCATAACACAAAACCTAATCGCCCACCAAGTCGCCTCCGTACTTTACGGAGCTAATTACCTATCTCAACTTTTACATGATTGACGTTTTTACTAGAGGTGATGTGGAAATACGAGAGAATTTTTCTCTATCTATATGGGAAATTTGCAGGAATAGTAACGAGCAAATTTTTAACCACAATGGAAAAGCCCCTGACAAAGTTGCAACCGAATGTTTAAACTATCTCAGGTGGTGCATGGAAATCTCTATCACCGGCAAGCTGGAGGAACTTTTTATTCCACCAGGCCTGAGTTCCAATGAATGGGATGTTCCTCGGTCGACCTTTGTGAAAATGAATGTAGATGCATCTTGGAAGGATTATGGGGAAGCTACAGGGCTCGTTGTGATCCTCGATAAGGAAGGAGATTTTACGGCAGCGAGACAGTGTCAATTATTCGGCAATGATCAATACTTATGGCGGAGGCAGGTCTTCGCCTCGGGAGTGAGCTAGGCCACTCTCGGGTAATTCTCGAAATTGATTGCCTTGGACTCGTGGTGCTTCTTCGAAGGAGTAATGGAGCAAATCAGCAGGAAACAAAAAAATTTAAGATCTTTTTGAAATTTTGGTTGATTGCAAAGCCTTAGCTTCAAAATTTCAAGTTATCGAATTTTCGCATGTTCACAGAGAAGGTAATAACGTTGCCCACTCGCTTGAGTCAAAAGCAGTAGCCGAGGAAGGTATTAGTTTTTATTCTCAAACGCCATCTTGGACTATTGATGTATTGAACAATGATTTACTGGGTCTGACTACCCATAATTAGAATCTCGTTTTCTTCTGAAAAAATGTCAGACAATTGGAGCTAGCCTATCGTTTAATATTTATTCCCAAGTCCGATTCTCATTACCATTTGGGCTAAGAATTTCTGCCCAAATCCGTCCAAAATTCCAAAAGCATGTGTCCGAATCCTATATAATCCGGGCTGAGCTCGGGTTGGTTGGGTTCAGCCCGTCTAAGTTGCACCCCTGTACTTGTAAGTTGTATGTGCATAAAAGAGATTGATTTTTCTCCCGTGATTGTGGCAAGAAGACAGATATAAAATCAGATTGAGAAGAAACTTCAGGGTGCATTGTGATATTTTTATATTCTATGCCGCTCCTAAACTACTATTTAAAGGACAAACGCAAGAGGTCAGAGCCAAATCCCTAGAGTTCGTTGTGCAATTGTGTGGTGAAACTCTTTGATACTCGATGGCCAGAGTCAAACGTGAGCGTTCTCCTCCGGTGCGGTCGAACATCAGCAAACGTCCCCGTCCGTCCTACAAGATGATCAAAAGCCGGCGTTCTCTTCCCTCCGGCGAGAGGAAGACCGACTTGTCGATGCGCATCGCTGAGATGCTGTTGGAACACAATGGGTCCAACGTTGTGTTCTGCCCGCTCTCCATCCACGTCATCCTCTCCTTGGTCGCCGCTGGCTCCGGAGGCGAAACCCTAGACCAGTTTCTCAACTTTCTCGACGTCAAAACCCTAGACGATGTCAACTCTTTGGCTTCCGAGCTAATTTCCGTCGTCTCCAAAGGGGAAGGTGGCCCTCAATTGTCGTTTGCTAGTGGGGCTTGGGTGGATCAATCTCTTTCTCTCAAGGATTCTTATAAACAGGTTGTCAACAACTTTTACAACGCCACCGCTTTGGAGTGTGTGGATTTCAAGAACAAGGTGCGTAACCTAGTATTCTTGTTTTAATATGTGGTTTCAGTTGTTCAATGAATATATGTACAAAAGTACGTCCAGTATGTTTCTTTCTCGTCAAGTGCATAGAGTTTGGAACCTGATGCAGAGTTTACAAATGCTCTTCTACTGAAAATTGTTATGTTGAGATGTTTTTTCTGTATTTATCTTTGTTGCATGTTGAAGGCCGATAAGGTGACAAACGAAATTAACAAGTGGATGGTGGAGGCAACTGAAGGTATTATCGAAGAAGCTATACCTTATGGGACGATAAATAGTCTCACCAGGCTTGTACTCGCGAACGCCCTCTATTTCAAGGGAAAATGGAAGCGTCCATTCCATGCATCAAACAACAAGCAACGCAAGTTCCACCTCTTGAACGGCACAACCATTCAAGTCCCTTTCATGACCCAACCCAGGGAGCAACTTTTCGCCGAATACGATGGCTTCAAAGCCTTGGAACTCCCCTACCAACACGGCGATGAACGCCGATTCTCTATGTGCTTTTTTCTCCCAGACGCAAACGACGGTCTTCCTTCTCTGATTGAGAAACTTACATCAGAACCTGACTTCTTAGATCGCCATGCCCCAGGTTCTTCGAAGAACCTCCGCAAATTTTGGATCCCAAAGTTCAAGATTTCGTATAGTTTCGAAGCTTCTGATGTCCTGAAGTGTTTGGGTTTGGTCTTGCCTTTCTCTGGAGAAGAAGCTGATCTCACCAAAATGGTGGATTCTACTAATGGTGAAATCATTCGTGTTACAGACATTTTCCATACCTCTATCGTTGAGGTTAACGAAGAGGGCACTGTAGCTGTGGGAACTTCAAGAAGCACCGTCGGCGGGTGTAGCTCAAAGAGGCCTGTTAAATATTACGATTTTGTTGCTGATCATCCGTTTCTCTTTGTCATTCGTGAAGACACGACAGGGGTGGTGCTTTTCTTTGGCTCTGTGGTCGATCCAAGAGAAAAATGATCAAAAATCTCGGTTTCACAATAAAATGAAGTAAGGCTTCACTAGTTAATAATCCGTGTGTTGGTTAATAGACTGGAAATCTTTTGCTTTCTTATTTCATTTTGCTCATTGTGCTACTTTGGTAGGTGAATACGCTATGATATGAAATGTCCAAGTTCTATTTTTTTTGTTACAATCAACCCCTTGGGTTTCTTCCTTATTCTATCTAGTTCTCCACCAACACTACCACACTATAGTTTTTCGTTAATTATATGGTTTGTTGAATTATACACTAAGTCTAAGCGTCTTAGTGGCATTGATCTAACTGGTAAACACTGAGCTGAAAGGCTCGCTGTAGGCTGAATCTATTGAGCATTGACCATTTTAAGGGCCGAATGAAGCCAAAATATGATAGCTTGGACCAAGCCTCTGCATGAACTATGTGTGGTGCGGAAGATGTGGTCCAACGAGCTACCACCCTCACCCCCATGGACTTTGTCTTTGATAAGCTCATTTAAGACAATATTGCTTTGGATCAAGAGATCAACACTATGTTTGAAAGCAATGTTTTTCGGATTTTAAAATTGAACATGTACGGTTCTCTACATTTCATCATGTTATCATTGCTTGCCTGTGATCTTTGGAGGGATATGAGCAAGATAAAATTTTGTTATTCCGCTGCGTAACCTGCATCAAAACCATACAATTTTCGGTCAGGTTAACGGGTGCGTGAGCGGGTGGTTAGGAAGGAGCCGAAGATGTAGGGGAATAGGGTAGGGGCTGCTAGAGGAACCAACTGTAGGTGTCGCCTGCTTGTAGGTGCCATTCAATCCGAGGCGGGCCTTCAATAAAACCTGTGGAAATCCATGTCATACGGTGAATGTTGATGTTTCAAACTGAGCGAAAAAATCTAGTGTAGAGTAGGGCGTGATGGTAGTGATGAACCGTAGCAGCAAAACGGTCCACGAGAATATCCAGACGAAAGAAGTGATTGTTCATCACCGCCACTAGTGACAAAGAGCAGTAAAACTCAGAATGGTCGATCTTGCCCCACCTGTAATAGAGCCGAGAGAATATGTCGTAGCTGAAATAAAGTAAAGTAAGGTCCCCATTATCCATGTGGAGAGTAGCTCCGGGAAGTATAGGTTGAGGAATATCCAAGTTGGTGACAAGGACCTTCATGAAACATTGTAGTCTGTCCGAAAGAGTGTTAGGGTGGAACTGAAGAAAAACTCTGGCGAGATCACCGAGCCATTCGGCCAAATGCAGACTTACGGGACGTCATGAATATTGAGCCAAATGGGAGCTTCCACCTTGGTTTTCGGCGTGTAGATAGAGTTAGGCCGCCATTGATAAAGAATAACAAGGGCTCGCAGAACATTAACATATTTTATAAGGGAAATGTCTTCCCGGTCTTGAAAATGGAAAAATTCAACCAAAAAGAAGCATCGGGTCGCGTAAACTTTCAACGGCGGCCACATGAGCTTCATAAAGTGTTCATGGAGTTTTCAAGTTGCGGTGATGTGATATGCCCATCGTCTTTGACTTAAGAAACCAGAAAACGGTTACGATTTAGGTTGATAACCTCGATGAAGTTGTTGGCAGCTGGCTGGACTCCAGGGGAGATAAGCAGGGCCGTCTCAAGAGTTTCGGAGGAATTAGGCAAAATATTAAGTGAGGCCATAATAATACTGGTAAAAATTTACTATTCTGGCCTTCTTAAATGAAAATATGTCCATTGAAGTTTTCAAATCAAAATTAGTTGCTCAATTGATAGTTTTTTATAACAAGAGTTAAATTTTATACTTTACATATAAACGGACTTTAGAACAAGACAATGATGTAAATTTTTTACAAAATATATATGTTAGAAAATTAAAAACAAAAGTACATGCTAGTATGGAACTTGTGTAGTTTACATAGAGTATTGACCTTCGAAGATTGAGGGGCGACATATTGATTGGGCGCAAAAGTTTGAGTATACGTTTTAGAAGCTTGACTTTCGAAGTTACACGAAAAACACTCAATACTAACCAAACATCAAACAAAATTTCAATGAATATTCTTCTAAAAAGTCAATGAATATGAAGTCGAAAGTTTTTGTAGATAAAAGAGGTGGGAAAACCAGGATTTTACTGAGAAGGTAATCAAACAGTTAAAGAAGAAATCCACTAAAATCTTTACACCAATAAATACAGGTTCGACTGTGGAGTTTTTCCAATTGACTGATTGATATAAATAAAGAATACAAATTCCAAAATACCTCTCTTTTTTTTAAGAAAAAAAAATACCTCTCTCATAATAACCCACGTCCACCATTACCTCCTCATTTATCTCCATTTCTCAAAAAAATATATTCTACGATCACCCTCTCTCACATTACATATTTATCTCCTAAATTTCCTCTCTTCTCCGTTGAACGTTGCTTTAAGTAATATAATCTAGGGATGGCAATTGATTGGATTCGGATCGGATCCACCTATATCCATATCCGAATCCAATCAAAATAAGTGGATCCATATTCGATCCAAATTCGACTTGATTCTAAACGGATTCGGATCGAATCTGGACCGGATTTAATTTGCAATATTTGTATTCGATCCGACAATCCAAATCTCCAGAAACGGATCTGATTCGGATCCAGATTCGGATCTTGAGCATTTTTTTTTACTTCTCATAAAAATACACTACAAATTCTGAAAAGTATGTAAAAAGAGTCACCACACCAAAAAAATGCCTAAAAAGTAAAAATATATATATATTAATAATATTTTAGCAATATGAAAAACGTAAATCTACCAAGAAATATAAGCAAGCTATTCAAAGGTTAAAGGCACCAATAATGTCTAAAATTGTATAAAAATTCAATTAATACAACAATAAATTGACCATAACCATAGTGAAATATTTTCTTCAGTCCTGAAAACATAATCTGTAGTGATTTGTTTATTGTGTTTATGTATATGTAGGTAAAATCATATTTTCTTATAACTCTAAGGGTATTTTCGTAAGACTTTTTGTGTTCGGATCCTTTCGGGTCGGATATCCTAACATATTCGGATCGAATCCGGATACGGATCGAATTTTGATTTTTAATATCCATATCCGATCCATTTTTAAATGGATCGGATTCGGACATGATCCATTCGGATCGAATCACTCGGATATCGAATCAGATCGAACCGCATTGCCATCCCTAATGTAATCCGTTTATTCCTGTTTGTGTGAGAGATTTATACTAATAATTCTCCTAAAGAATAGGCACATAATTAATTTTGACTATAACTACTCCATAATATGAGGCCTCCTGAAATTTGAGGCCTTAGGCCATTGCCTAAGTTGCCTAGGGTTGAGGCCGGCCCTGCAGATAAGATAGTGATGAGGTTACAGATGAGAACCAGAAGGTTGATACTCCGACAGGTGCATGGGGTGGAGAAGAGGAGAGGATTGGAGGGAGGTGCTGAGGAATGGTAGAAGCAGAGAATGATTCTAGAGAGAGAAAGTTAAATGGACTCCTGGATAGAAACTTTAATGATTGGGTCAATTCCAAACCACAAGAAGGTTCAAAAAAATAGTGAAAGATGTAGTAATTTATCAGAGAATAAGAAGTTACTGAGATGCAAATAAACTTCATGCTCTTCTCAACAAAATCCCATCTCAGCCTATCAAAAGTTTTGCTCATCACTGCAACAGATTCTGCTTTCAGCGACCAGTTTCCTTCCGACTACCAGGATTATGGTCTTTAAAAGCAGTACAAACAGTACATTTTTATCAGTTAGTCGTCTACCTTGTCGTCTTTTATATTTTTAAAGACCAGCTGTGTTTCTGTCGCGGGGAAACGACTAGTCATCCGAAATAAAAAGTTATCAACAACTTGTAGGTTTGTCGGGAATTGATCTAAACACAAATTTGACTAAAATTTTGGGCTGAAATTATAATTACATGAAACAATTGAGGTAAAAACACAATTTTAAATTTTCTTAACTCCACCTATTATCATTAAGGGCGGCTATTGAAAATTTCAACAAACATTTTGGAGGGGAAAACTAACAATTCACAAAAATTTTAGAGCCAAAACCTAATTCATCAATACACCAAAAACATAAACCTGAAATTTTTCCAACTTATTTCATACTATCCACACATTTCGATCTAGTTATCGGATGGGAAACTAACAATTTACGAACATTTTAGAGCCAACACCCAATTCATCAATATTCACCAAAACATAAACCCTTGAATTTTTCCAACTTATCGATCAGTTCCTCATTTCGATCTTGCTAGCTCTGTTCTTCTTCTTCACACCCCGCCAAGAAATCGATCGATTTCACAAGTCCCTATCTCTTCTCAATCTGTAGCTCTTCATCTGTTCTTCAACGATCCATACTTCCACCAGAGCCGCATTTATAACCACGAGACTATTATTCTGTGAGGTGAGAGCTAACCACGTCAATCGAAAGATGGAGGGAGAGACGAGGCACTTAGATCTGGAAACCTGACGGGTCCGGTTGTAATCGATCGAAATTGCTGAGAACTTAGTCGAAGAATCGAAGTTGCCTCAATACTCAAGTAAGAATTCCTTGATTCGATTTACAATTAATAGATTAGGTTATCTGTATACTGGGGGTTTCGTTTTTCTGCGATGGCTTAGTGGTATCGTATTTGAGGCTTTCTTTGTTCTTGATTCCAATACCTTGTTCTAGAGTTTTTTCTTTTTCTGTGTTGGTTTTAATTCCTTGTCTGTCTTGAAGATGACAATTTTTATTTCAGTGTTTGAATTACTGACATGTTGAGTATGCTGGTGTCGATAATTTTCCATTGTTTGGTATAAGCATGAAGTTGTCTGATACTTTTGGATATAAGAATGTTATGTCTGTGATGGATGATCTCAGTTTAGTTGATAGTCTATGTGTCGAAATTCATATTTTTGATATTAAACTTTTAAATTCACCGTTTGCATTTGCTGCTTGCATTTCATTTTGCCAGTGAAATAACTTTTTGCGTCTCATTTATGTGGACAGCTTTGGTACTTTTCGCATTACGTGGTACATGCAGTCCACCAGTTAACTGATGATATATATATATATATATATATATATATATATGTATGTATGTATAGCTATTTGTGTCCTGTGTCGGTGCATTAGTGACAATTTGTGAGAATTTCAGAGTCTGTGATGATTTGGATCAATCTATAGAATTCACCCATTGAAGCTGATAGAGTGTAATATGCATGGCAAGACAAAATCCTTTTGCAGCCTGTGATCATCTCTTATTTAGTTTTGATGAGTACCGATATCATCCGGCCTCTTCATGCTCGCTGAAGAGTCCGTGGTGATATGGATATATTGAATTCACTCTTTGAAGCTGATAGATTGTCATATGGGCGAGGCAAAATCCATTTGTAGCCTGTGATCATCTCTTATTTGCTTTTCATGAGTATTGATCTGAGCCTCTTCAAGCTCACTGAACAGTCTGTATGATATATATGGTTCTATCGAGTTCTCTTTGTTGAAGCTGGTAGAGTGTAATATGAATGGCATGGCAAAATCCTTCTGCAGCTTATTTTGCTTTTCATGAGTACTGATATGAGCCTCCTTCCGGGTCCCTATTTTTTTGGTCTAAATTACGGTATATCTTATGGTATCCTCTTACAGTACTATATCTTGGAGCATCCTCATAGGACCTTGATTCTTACTATATAACCTATATATATGCTTCCAATGTGTGACTACTGATTATGGCTTTAAATTTGGTAGTTCTGACTGTGTTGTATCTGAGATCGATGATAAGCAGGCGAGTTTATATTAGTGATCATAATAGGCCGTGATGGCAATATCCTTTTGCAATACGCATGGGAATATCCTTTGCAGCCTATGATCATCTCTTATTATGTATTCATCAACTGGTCTGAGCCTATGATAACTATTATTGAAATTGTTTGGCTATTGTAAGAGAATTGTAATAATTTTCTATTAACTGAAACAGTTTGGCACTTCAGAGCCAAACTGTAGTAGTTTGTTCCTGACTATTTGGTTATTGACTGTCTGTGTGTGCTGTCTTGTAGAAATTAATCGCCAAAAGACTTACTATGCTGTATTTGTTGGCCGACAAAGCAGCGTATATAAGTCATGGCAAGAGTGTCAGCAACAAACAACGGGATACAAGGGTGCTTGCTTTCACAAGTATACATATTATTAAGAGGCTACGGATGCCTTGTTGGCGGATCAGCAACGCCGTCGTGCTGACATTCTTGCCGCTCCATCCAATTGTTTCGCAGAACGTGCTGCGTCTACACCAAAGAATAACGGGCTATTTTCGGCGCTGTTGGATTTTTGTTGGGCGTCTGTGTCGCATGTGTCGTATTTATAATAGCGTCCTAGTTATGTTTATGAAATCAATTTATTTTTAATGTAGTTTTGATCTTTATTATTATATATGAATATGTAGCAATGTGTTTTGTAATATCATTGCAACATATCTAATCCAGTACTTGGTTTGAAATATTTTATTACTATTGTTAACATTTTGTGACCTCCGATTTAGTAATGGCAACTGTATTGCTTGTTGATAATTGGCCTAAAGCCCGGAGATTGTAAATTAGTAATAGGCAATGAAAGTCTACAAATGATTATATTAAAAATTAACTTGTACTATCAATCGTCAACTCATGAGTCAATATGCAGTCAAATTTAAATTTATCATAGGTCAAATAAAGTGCACGGTCAACAAAAAGGAAAACTCTACGGCGTCCGGTTAAGGAAAAAGTCTAATATGCAGTTAACGGTCAACTTCGTAGTTTCTACTTAGAGAAACTAATATGTTAAGTCAAACAAGGTCAAAGATGAACTAAAAACTCTAATGTACAGTCAACGGTCAAATCCAAAGTTAATTATGTAGTCAAGTGTCAACTTTGCGGCTACCACTTGGTGACACTATTAGGTTCGGTCAAAGGAAGACAACAGTGAACTAAATAGTCAACTTTACGGTCAACGGTCAACGGAAAAGTCAATTACGTGGTCAAATATCAACTTTGTGGTTAGCACTTCGTGACCCTTTTAGGTTTGGTCAAAGGAAGACAACGGTTAACTAAATTGTCAACTGTACAGTCAACGGTCAACTAAAAAGTCAATTACGCGGTGAACTGTCAACTTTGCGGTCAGCACTTCGTGACACTCTTAGGTTCGGTCAAAGGAAGACATCAATTAACTAAATAGTCAACTTTACGGTCAACGGTCAAATCCAAAGTCAACTACCTTGTCAACTGTCAACTTTCCGGTTACCAATTGGAAACACTAATTGGTTCAGTCAAAGGAAGACAACAGTGAACTAAATAGTCAACAGTGCGGTCAACGGTCAACTCCAAAGTTAACTACCTTGTTGTGTACAAGAGAATCCTGCAGAGAGAACTCTGTGTACACCAAAGGCAGAGAATAGAAATGGCACAGGAAATGTTGGGTTGTTTGTAGGGAGAGAGCAAGGCAATAGTACTGTGTGAGAGAGAGACAGGATTTTGGCAGAGCTTTCGCGTATCTCGGGTTGCTCTTTTTTGTATGGAAGGGTTAACGTCCTATATATAACGGAGAATGTGACCGTTGCAGTGTGGTTAATGCGCCCATCAATGGCGGCTTAATTAGCTTAACCACAACGGCACGTTCGTCCGCGTATATAGGGACCGTTACAGCACGTTATCCGCGTATACCGGAACCGTTACGAGGTTGACCGGGTTTGACCGGATTGACCGGGTTTATGGAGCTTGTGCCATAAATATCTCAAAAGCAGTTACTAAGGGTCACGCGCGGGCATGGCTCGCACGCGACAGGACTTATTCTAGCCTCCAAACCACTAAGTCCCTACAAGTCCCGTGCCGTGGTATGCGAGGGCCCTGTCTCGCAGCCCCCACGTGGATCAGCGCGGCAGGTGATCCAGTGTGTGTGGAGCACAATATGGTGTGCTAGATGGTTGCAACGTGGCCAAGATCTGTCTATCCAGAAAGCACTATCTACATTAGCACCCTTTCTATGCGTGAAGGCTCACAACCGGATAGGCTTCCATGCGCAGGAACCAACGTACGCGTCGCAGCCACGCACCAATTCAAATACGCGCAAATTCAGACCCCGTGCGTGCCAGTATGACCTAAACCCCTAGAGTCGTGCCGTCTGGTCTTTTAGGGTTTTAGGCGTGACGTCATCTTGTCCAGTGATTGCGCAATTCGACGGTGACGGTTGCGATTCGACTACTGAAAGGACGCAACCCTTCATTGTTTTTGGATAAATACTATGTGCTGTCCATTGTTGCAAAGTATCCCTTTTTTCTCTTAAAGTGAATGATACCCGGAAGCCTTCAAGAGCAGATACAGATAATCAATCATCAATTCTCTCTTGTCAATCGTCTTCTTCAACTGTGCGCATCCAAGCAAGCTTTACCAAAACAAGGTTGGCCTTGTTCACTTTTGTTTAATACACCAATGTATGCTTTGAACTGTGTTGGATCTGCAAACCCATGACTCTCTGAAACAAATTATCCACTAAAGATTATGAAGGAGACCTTGCTCTTTGAATCCAACCTTGATTTAATCCCCAGATTGTAAGGGTTTTGAATGTAGGGTTTCTGAAATCCCCAATAATGCAAACGATTCTGAACTTCAAACTCCAAGATTGACACTGGATTGTTCATCTTTCTTCCAATAAATCCTCGTATGCCTTGAACTGAATCTTGAAATTCAAACTAAAGTGTGTGTGTTTCTCCCCCCTTTTTTCTTGCTTTTCCGCAAGAATGGCAAAGACAAAAGGAACCAACCCTACTAAGGAGGTCGAAGAAATACCTGATCACCCCCAGGACTTATGGCGAAAAGCCCCCTATCTGGGTGGCAAAGACTTTTACCATGCTAGGGTTAAGGTGAAGAACCTGCCAATCCCTTTCCCCGCTGAATAATTGCAAACGTTGACCCCTCCAGTTAACTCGACCCTGCTCGAATTGATCGATTCCAAAGACGTGGTTCGATTGGGGGTCCAAAATGGGTTTTTCCCGTATACTGCGATTTCCACTCAAGCGTTTGTTCAGAAATTGGACTTTATGGATGAGTGGATTGACCATGTACTGACCAATCATGCCATTGCTTTAAACGATGCTGGCATATATTTCGCAGTCCGTGCTATGAAGGGTGCTGCCGTGAAGCTGGACCTGTCCATGCTTCTAAACCTTCTCTCGCGTTACTCGCCTGCGACTCACACATTCCACTTTGCTAAGTTCGAAGCTGCCCCCACTCTTGAAGATGTGCACATGCTGTATGATCTGTCTCCTGTGGGTGAGGTGGATCCTTTGAGTCCCTTGAGAACTGATGCAGAGGTTGCTTTGTACAAGCAGATGGAGGAGTGCTTGTCAAAGGTGAAGAAAATTTCCACCCGGTGGACACCTACAGAACTTCTTCCCGACTGGCAGTTGGTTGACACATCTGCGAAGAACACTTGGAACAAGTGGGTGCAATACTTCTTTCGCGATTATGCGAACAGTAGTATCACCAAGAAGCTTTTGAGCCGAAACCCGAAAGCTAAAAACTATGTGAATGGCAAGGGTTATCACTTGACCCTATGCGCTTTTCTCTGCGCCTGGTTGTCGAGGTATTTAATCGATGGCCATCCGCATGATGGGGTCTTCTATCATGTTCTTCCTCTTGCTGTGAAACTGACCCTTGGTCAGAAGGTTGCACTTGGGCCCTTAGTCTTGGGCACCCTGTACCACAGATTAGATCAACTGGTCGTAGCAATTAAGGAATCGCGCGGTCGTCTCGACGTGCTGATTTATATCAACATTGCCTTCTTGACCATGTGGGTCTTCGAGCGATGGCCCTCTTATGCCCCTATTCCTTCTAGTCCCAGCAAATGGTGTCCCCAAGGTGCGGAGGAAGAGCGCAATAGCGGCAGGGCTGCGAGATGGTTTGGAACTCACTTTCCTAAGTGCGTTTGGAGCCTGATATGTGACAATCGGGAATAGTTTATAGCCAGGCCTTATGCCACGCGCATTGAGAATGTGCGATGGTTCCCAAAACTGTATCCTTCCAAGGCTGTTGCTTTCTCAGAAGAGCTCCTTTTTGAGGGCGGGGAGCATTTCCACGAGCGCTATTGCGAATTCTTCTGCTGGTGTCTAAGAGGCTCTCTTCCTGCTCTTGCGGAGCATGTTCGTAAGCTCAGCCCTAGGTACGAGAGAATTACCGTGGATGTTGATCCTACTTGCGTTTCTCCCCTGTTTGGCTTCGATGCGGTGGCACCATCAATCTGGCCGCAGTCTATCATAAGAGGCTGCTACAAGCGATTACTGTCTGGGGAGTGTAAAACAATGTTAAGGAGCAATCTTCCCTTCGAGCAACCCCCATGTAACCGCGAAGGTGGCTACTCCAGGAACAAGGTCGCTTATTGGAATACCCATCAGACAAGGTTTGAGACGCAGTCAACCCCTCGGCCAAGCAGCGCTCCTGTGATCAAGAGGAATTCTTTCCCTTTCCGTCCCAACCGTAGCCTGGACGACTCCGAATATGGCTGCTATTCGTTGCTGGATCGCGAGTATCACTTGTGTCCCTCCACCATCCTTGACGAAAAGATGGTCGCAGTTAAGAAAGGTGATTCCCATGTCATCTGATACAGCAAAACTTTCGCCATGGTAAACAATCTCTCTTGCATGTGCTAAGTTTCCTTATTCCGATACGTTGAAACTTTATGCTTCATTTTCTGCCGCAGTGTTATGTGAGGAGGTTCGCATCTGGTGAGCTTTCGAAATCGCTGGTCACCACCATTGTTGCTGGGAGAAGACAGGGAGAACCTGTTCGGCTAGCATTGAAAATGGATCCCGCAGTTGAGACCAAAATTCGCGAGATCATGGATGCTTTTGCTGACTTGTGATAGACAACACTCCAGCCTTGTCTCCACCCAGGAACGATCCATCTCCTCCAGCAACTGCTTCCCCAAGAGCGAAGAGGCCCAGAAAAAGACGAATCACAATCTCTTCCCCTAGGAGCGCTCCAACTTCCCCTCCTGCGAGATCCCTTACATCCAGGGATAAGGGTAAAGGTTGCATGCCAAGCAAAGCGCGGAAGGAGCTCGCAGTGGAGACCTTTGTTCCGTTTGGCCAGGAGGAAGAGGAGGAGGAGAGAAGGGAGACGAGAGAAGGAGATGAAGAAGAAGAAAGAGTCGAAGATGTCAGAGAAAGAGATGAGATACAAGAAGAAGAGTCGGGAGGTATCTCAATCGCACTTCTTTCCTCATTATCTTAACTTTTTCACAATCTTGACAAACTGTTCCTTTGCAGATGATGATGATGAGAACATCAGTGGCCTTTTGGCCAAGAGGCAGAAGAGGGGTTCTCATTCTGGTGTTTCCAACGAAACCATAAGCGAGGACATCCTTGCCGAGTCCAGGAGAACAGCTACGGAGGCTGCTGAAAGAAGAAGGAAGCGAGAAGAAGAGGAGCTTGAACGCGTAAAGCGAAGGATTCTAGAAGAGCAACACGTCGATGACTTAGTGCGTCCAACCGATGAGGGGAATGCGGTTCCAGAAGAGGCAGCTCCTGAAGTTGACGAGGAAGATGAAGCTCCCGAAGAAGATGTGGCCGCTCTAGAGCAAGTCCAAGCAGACTTCGAAGAGATCGCAGGCGGTAACGAAGGTGAGATTTTTAACTTGCAGTAACTTACCGAGATGTGATTCTTGGTGCATTAAATCATGGCTTATCAAAAGCTGACATTCGCCGCTGGCTTGTAAGCAAGTGCGGTGAACCTTCAGGTAATCATTTGAACAACATTTGTGAACTAGGCTTAATAACCCGATCATTACCATGACTGGTTCCTTCGCACCCCAGGTCACGCTCAGCTTAAAGATATACTTAGTGAAGATACATTAATTGGACATGGTTCGGCGTCCTTAGCCTATGACGCAGATGCTGCAATCCCACCCTCGCGTGGAGGTGCTAACTCTTGGATTATTAAAATAATAATAAAATATTATTTAACACAAGTTACCTCACATCATCCTTTCTTGTGTCGCAAGTAATACTGATGAAGCCATGCTGGGAAAGAGGAATCATCCTTCTGCATCTTATGTCCCTGTGCCAAGTTCTCACACTGAGAAGCCCATCGCAGCTGCTGAGTATGCGGGAGAGCCCTTCGAGGACATCATTGAAGTTTCTGATGATGTCGAAGCTGACACTGTGTTGATGGAGGAAGATGCCAACGCTGCTGCTGAGGAAACAGAAGAAGATGCTGCTGAAGCTCTCGCATCTGAAGGCATCCCTACTCGAGTTGAAACTTCTACCGCTACCATGCCTCCGGCGATGACTGAGCCTGCAGTGACTCCCCCTGCGTGGAACTTTTGGAGTTCGTAGGTCGGAGCTGCAATCGCACCTGGTGCGGCTTATACCCTTCCTGCCCACTATGAGGAGTTAGAACTCGCAGCTGACAGGAGGGCAATGGAGCGAGGACTGTCTTCTGCTGCCCCGGCAATGCGCACTCCTTCTTTGCGCGAGATCCTTGAAGGAACTGGTATGTTGTGATTATTGTTCGCATCTCGCATTCTTCATTTACAAGGTCGATAATCTAACTTGGTTTAAAATTGCCTAGGGTTGAAGCAAGCTGACGTGGACTGGGTGGTTCGGATGCGTCTCTCCTATCCCCAATCATTTGTGAGGTCCCTGGAGATAGGGCCCTTCGACAGAAGACTGTTTTTGACCGAGGCCATCTGGATTTTGGAGCAGCTATCTGCGGCCACACCTGCGACCATCTCTCCTCAGAGCGCGGAGTTGCTTTTCGGTATGTGTCAAAACCTTCACGCCAAAGTTCAAGGCAAGCTGGGTTTTGGGTATCTTGTCAAAAGAGTCACCCAGATTCGCGCGACCGTGAATTTGAAGGGCGACTTCCATAACCTCGCAGCTGAGGAGCAGAAGCTGGAGCAGCAAAAGCAGAAAGCTAAAGAGGCTGTGAAGCTCTTCCATGAAATGAGCGCCAATTACGAACGATTGAAGCAAGAAGTGGAGCAAGTGGCAAATTTGTCACGTCAGTTTACTCCTGATACTCCCTGGTCAAAGGCTTATTTTGAACAATAACAAATTTGTGTCGAGCAAAATGCTAAAACATTACTGTAATGTTGCTAGGGTTTCTCCCCATTTTTTTTCAAAAAGAATTTGAATGCCTGTTTTGCCCTTCCCGGGATTTGCTCGAATATCTCTCTGCATACCAATTATTACGTTAGCTTAGCGATATTCTGCCTTGATTTTCACGCTAATTGCTTATCAGATAAGCACGCTTTCCTTGGGATGTCAATCCGTATCATGACCTTCCGTCATTAATTAGGATACGCAACCGAATCGTCGTAGCCTTTAGTAGGGTAATTGATTGTTACCTCTTTTCAAGGCGTAAGTGATTGATTCTTTCCCCTTTTCCAGGTTTTGCTGACTCAGCTAAGCAACTGAAGAGTCTAGACTGGGTATATATAAACTCTGCCTTGCACTGCTGGGGTTGTTCATCCCATAATGTGGCTTGCCCTGAATCCCTACGACTGCTGGTTTCAACGCTTATCTTTTGTTGATTCATGGCAACTTCAAGTTGTGAAACCTGAGATTGTGCTTTGTGCCATAGAAATAGCTTCCAAGATTTGCTTTACAAGGCTTATTCATCTTTATAACTATCATAAAGAAGATGCATATAATACCTCATGTTTGCTCGAAGAATTTTCTTCGTCTATTATGTTTGCAGGTCATGCTTCCGGCCGCCTCCCGGCGAGGTGCAGCGCCGTACTGGCCTTCTTACCGGTTCGTAATGAATGGCGGATTTCTCCTCTAGCTTTCCCGGAGGATGACCATTCGCCACCACGTTCTTGAACTCGGGGTGGCGAGCCATTGTGCTCGTCTTCGTGGACAAGGAGCCTCTTGCCCTAGGAGTTGCTGCTTGCCTGTCCTTCGTCGGAACAGGTGGTTCCTCAGGCACATCTCTTGGGGTGTTGATCAGACAGAGGCCTTGTCAGATCCTGGGATCTTGAACATAGCGTCGCATAGGTCTTGTAGCTTTAGTAGGCCGTTCATTTTATAGGAACACCCTACTTGCTACAGATCTTTGGCCGCAGATCGTTGTATCGCATAGCTTCTGTTATGACCAGTAGGTCGACCCTTTTTTAGTAAGGATTCCCCCGATGTGTAACTTCCGCTTGTAGGCTGCTATTTAGATGCATTGTAAGCCATGTTGGATGTGTAACTAGCTCGGTCTGAGCTTTTCGCTTGTAAGCTGCTATCTAGGCAGATGAATTATAAGTCATTTTGACTCATAGTAATAAATCTCTTTGTATGATTTGCTGTTCTTGTTACAACGAACTACAATTTCGCATGCGTGATGGCAGATTTTGCCTTTTATAGTGTTATATTCTCACTTTGCATTGTTGATATGATTTGCTATCCATCAAATAGACTCGCAGATGTGTTTTTAGATCGTTCGAGATCGCATTTACGTAGCCCTGCTATCTTGACAGATAGACTTAAGAACTACTTAAGATTAGACTTAAGCACAGCTCCTATCTTGGCAGATAGGCTTTGGAGATCAATTAAGATAATATTTGCATGGCGCTGCTTATAATGGCAGATAGGCTCAAAGATTACTTAAGATCGCATACGCATAGGGCTGCTATCATGGCAGATAGGCTTAAAGATCATTCCAGATCATATTCGCATAGGCTGCTATCATGGAAGATAGGCTTAAAGATTATTTTAAGATCGTATTCGCATTGGCTGCTATCATGGCTGATAGGCTTAAAAGATCACTTAAGATCGTATTTGCATAGGCTGCTATCACGGCAGATAGGCTTAAAGATCATTTAAGATCGCATTCGCATAGGCTGCTATCACGGCCGATAGGCTTAAAGATCATTTAAGATCGTATTCGCATAGGCTGCTATCACGGCGGATTGGCTTAAAGATCATTTAGGATCGTATTCGCATAGGCTGCTATCACGGCGGATAGGCTTTCATTATATTAAAAATAAATAAAGATGTAAAGACAGCTGAAATCATGAAATTCTTCCCATTTGGGAGAAGTCTTTTATTATAGAATGCTCTCATGTGGGAGAAATTAGATTACAATTCCCTCGTATGGGAGAGAAAATGCATGAATCTTTAGCAATACAGAGCATAAAGTAGACGTTGAAATCTAACGCATATAATGAGAGGAGTTAAGGATAATACTTCTTCATCCAGCGCATGTTGACTGAGCTTGGAGTTGAGGTCGTCCCATGTAACCTTTGTATTTTGTAGTAGCCACTATCAAAGACTTCTGTGACTTCAAAGGGTCCTGCCCAGTTAGCTGCGAATTTTGGATGAGCCGCCTCTCGCATGCAATGGTCCGATGCGCGCAAGACCAAATCTCCAACTGCGAAATCTCGACGTTGGACTGTTTTTTTGTACGCGCGAGCGATCCTTTCTTGGTATCGTTTGTTAGTCCTTTTAGCTTGATCCCGCTTCTCTTCTGACAGGACCAAGTCATGATCGCATTCATTGTCGTATAATGCATGAAAAGCCAACCTTGCAGAGTTGATTTTCACCTCCGCAGGTACCACAGCTTCAGCTCCATAGCATAAAAGAAAATGGCGAGACTCGTGTGGGCGTCCTTGGAGAAGTCCGATAGGCCCACAAGGCTATGTTCAAAGAATCAGCCCATTTCTTATGGTCATCCGCCACCATCTTGCTCAAGATCCTTAATAGCGTCTTGTTGGTTGCTTCCGCTTGACCATTCCCTTTCGGATGGTATGGGGTAGAGCATATCTGCCTTATGTTGTACTCTGCTAGCTTCGCAGCCACTTGGCGATTGACAAAGGGGGTGCCATTATCCGAGAGAATGGTGTTTGGAATTCCAAACCTGCATATGATGTTTTCTTGGATGAAATGGACCACGGCTAGCGCATTTGCTGTCTTTAGTGGTATTGCTTCTACCCACTTGGTGAACAACTCGGTCGCGGTGAGAATGAACTGATTCCCGTGCGAGGTTGGTCCAATGGGGACAACAAAATCCAAAGCCCATGTATGGAACGGCCATGGTGTTCCCAACGCATGTAGATCTACGGAAGGAGCATGCACTAGGTTACCTTTGAATTGGCACTCCTGGCACCGTCTTACTTTAGTGCGGCAATCTGCTTCCATGGTGGGCCAGAAGTAACCGACCGAGAGGAGCTGTCTGCATAACTTCGCACCTCCCTGATGTTCCACTTGATGAGAAAGGTCCATCACTTCTTGTGCTTCCTTACTGTCTAGACATCGCAGCAGGTTACCCTCATGGCCCCTTCGCCAAAGCATATTTTCTTGCACCACATACCGTGCTGCTTTTCTCTTTAGTTTCTCGGCTTCTTTTCTCGACTCAGGCACAATACCTTGCGTGAGAAAGTCAAAGAGTGGCTTCCTCCAATCCACGTCATCGTCGGTCAGAGCAATTGATAGAGAGTCTTTAATCAGTGCGCAACTCTCACAATTTCCTTGGATCAATGCTGCGGCTGTTGACATGTCCGGCCAGTGAATCTCATACCTCTGAAATTTCCGATAGATTGACACCTCACTTTCCCCACAAGCATGTTGGTGAATCTTCTCTAACAGCGCTTGTCCCTCCTGCTCCGAGACACATCGCATGAGTATTCCGCCAGGGCCTTTGTAGTAGAGGGTGTTGTCATGTATGCAATACCCCTTTGTGGATGCCCAATTATCGTTGCTCGTGCCTTCTGCGATGGCACGCAAGATTGACTTTATCCAGTCCGCATCATCCATGCATTTGTCGTCGCACGCGTCCTCTGTCAACGTCGAGGATGTTCGCACTTCAATCGAGATTCTCGCGGGACATTTATTTGCACTAACCTTGGATCCCAAGGTAGCTAAAGCATCAGCATGCCTATTGTCCGCTCTGGGTTTGTGCTCGTACCTGACGTCGCAGAACTGCTGCACCAGTTTTTGTACTAAGGTCCGGTAGGGCAATAGGTTTATCTCCTTCAAACCATACTCGCCCGAGGCTTGTTTGACGATTAGCTTGGAGTCCCCCATCACCGTCAAGTTGCTTACTTCTAGTGCCCTTGCTGCGCCAAGACCTGCTATGAGAGCTTCATACTCTGCTTCGTTGTTGGTGACTGCGAATTCAAGCTTCGCTGACATCTGTATGACCTCTCCATCTGGTTTGGTCAAGACTATCCCAATGCCTCCACCTTTCCTTGTTGACGAGCCATCGAAATGGAGCGTCCAATAGGGCAACTCAACTGCGTAGATTTCAGGTCCCTCCAATTCTTCTTCAATCACAGGCTCATGACTGTTATCAGGGAACTATGCTAGCAAATCCGCCACCGCTTGCGACTTGATTGCCAGGGGTCGAACACATGTGATGTCATATTGAGAAATGGTCATATACCATTTTGCCAATCTTCCCCCAGGAGTAGTGTGAGTCAGAAGATACCGTATAGGATTACTCTTTGTGACCACTACCACTTTGTGCGAAGCAAAATAGTGCCTCAACTTCTCTATTACAAAGAATAAGGCAAGGCAATGACGCTCGATGTCCGTGTAGCTTGATTCTGCTGGCTGCACTATGCGAGAAATGTAGTAGATGGGCCTTTCTTGCCCCTCATACTCCTGAGCCAGGAGTGCCCCTATAGACCTCTTCGTTGGCGTCAGGTACAACAAGAGTGGTGATCCGAGCTGAGGTGCGATCATTACCTTTGACAATGTCAACAGTTCCTTTAGCTTTCCTAACGCAGCCTCGTGCTCTGTAGTCCAGTTGTATACAGCATCTTTCTTGAGAAGATCGCTGAAACAGAAGGTGATATCGGCGATCGCTGGGATGAACCTTCGCAGGTAGGATAGCTTTCCCAAGAAGGTTTTCAAGGTACTTTGGTTATGCAGCGCCGTCATGCTAGTGATGGCCGATACTTTCGCAGGATCCGGCTCTATTCCTTGACGATGTACCACACATCCCAAGAACTTCCCCGATGTTACTCCGAATGCGCACTTCATGGGGTTCATCTTTAATTGAAAGCTTCTGCATCTGTTGAATACTTTCCGCAAATCCCCCAGGTGGTCTGCCTCATCCTTGGATTTGACAACTAAGTCGTCCACGTAGAATTCTACTTCCTTATGCATCATGTCGTGAAACAGGTCCATCATGGCCCGCTGATAAGTTGCGCCTGCGTTCTTGAGGCCAAAAGGCATAACCGTGTAATTGAAGACTCCCACCGGAGTGATGAATGCGGTTTTCCGTGCATCTTTGGGGTCCCTATTGATCTGATTTTACCCACTGAAGCCGTCCATGAAGCTGAACATGCGATGACCCGCGGTCGAATCGATAAGTAAATCAATGTGGGGAAGTAGAAAATCATATTTGGGGCAGAAGCGATTAAGATCTCGGAAGTCTAAACAAATGCGAAGTTGCCCATTCTTCTTTACTACCGGCACGATATTGGCCAACCATGTGGGATGGTGATTTGGCTCTAAAAATTTGGCATCCAGGAGTTTGACAATTTCCTGCTTAATCTTCACGTTGAGCTCCGGCCTAAAGCTTCTCGTGCTCTGCTTTACCGGTTTGGATCCTGGAATTACATCCAACCGGTGCATGGTGATGCTCGTGTCCAGACCGGGCATTTAATCGTATTCCCATGCGAACACGTCTTTGTACTCAGTCAAGAGCTGTAGCAATCTTTCCTCCTCGTTGCGTGTGAGGTCCGCACTTAGAAATAATGGCCTCTTCTTTTCTTCGCTCGGGCTTAGGAATACCTCCTTCAGCTCCTGCTTTTGCGGTCTGGGTTTGTCCTCCATGCATTCGGGTGCTTCTTTGAGTCTTTCCTCTAGAACGCTTGGCATTAGTCTGTCTGGTTCCAAAACCTGCTCAATTTGATTGATTTGCTCAGGGATATTCCCATGCTCGCGTGAGGACACCCCCGCGCACCTTCATATGCGATAGCATTTCTTCCCATTGGCGTAGAAACTCTCTATCTCCTTGCCTTCAGGATCATGTTTTGCTTTCCTTTCTCAGAGTGTACACGTTCTTTCACTTGTAGGCAATCCCTGGCGCCTCTTCTCGCGTAGACGGATTTTCCTTAGCTTCCTCTCTTTTCACCATCACTCCTGCGGGTGACTGATCTTTGATGTCCTCCCAACGGGGCAAAGGAGTGGGGTTGAACGGTCCCGACGTTTGCTCATCTGCCATCTCAGTGAACCGTACCACCTCACTGAGATGCGCTTCATCCATGTTGAAAGGATTTATCGAAGCTGGTATCTCAACTATTCTGTCATTCCAGATAGCTTTCATTACATGGTGAGCTGTTGAAGGGACATCATCAAAGCGATGAGTCCAGGCCCGGCCTATAATCATGTGATACGTAGTGTTCGCATCTATGACATAAAATTTTGCTGAACACTTGATTTTGCCGATCTGGACACCCAGGCGGATCCATCCTATTTTCATTCTGGAGTCGCTTCCGAATCCCATCAGCGGGGATGGACGCTTGACGATCTTGTGCTCTGGAATTCCTGCTAACTTCAGAGTATGGAGCGAGACAACGTTAACTGCCACTCCTCCGTCAACGAATGCTCTTTTGAACTCTACACCATTGATGATTACTGTTACATACAGATGCTTCTGGTGGCTCGCATCTGTCTTCTTGTCGCTTGCGGAGAAGGTTATGACCTTTTCTATAGAGCGAGATGCCCTGACAACCTTTCCATTGGAGACCACGATATCCTCCTCGTAATCTTCTGCTATCCTCAGGATTTCCTTTGTCATCTCCTTCCGGCATTTCTCTGAGAATTTCATCTCATCGAAGAACCTGCTGAACCCATGCGACCCCTTCATCCGATCGGCACGTTCGTCCTCAGTGTCTATGATGTAGTCCTCGTCATTGTGGATCTCGGAAATGATGGGTAGACCATCCTCCGCAACCTCTTCAAGGTCCACAATCGAGATCATGGAGACCTCTTTGCCTTTCTGCTCTTGCTCCGCATGGGAAGGGAGTGGATTGTTTCGCACATCCTGCCTTTGATCGCTGACGATCAGTTCGCCATTTTTCATCTTTTGACTTACCATGATTCTGAGCTTCTTACAGTCAGCCGTGGGATGCATGACCTTTCCGTGACATTCACACCACTTTGGGTCCCTCACCATCTCCTTGGAGGGTGCCCTTTCGAGCGGCGGCAGGATACCGTCCTTACGCCATTGTGTGCACAGGTCGCTCGCTTCGTCTACCGAACATGGCAGAGGTGGCGCATCGAAGTTCACTACCTTTGGCTGATTTTGGGGCGAGACTGTATTTACTTCAGCCTCACGTCCTCTCTTGTAGCTGAATCTCCCAATTTTGAAAGTGGTCCCGTTCGGGGATCTCTCAGGGGCGCTCCTCTTTTTCTGCCTCTCCACTATAGGCTCGATATTCTTCGTGCATTCGATTAGCTTCGAAAATGTAGGTGTTTGCAGGTGGATAAGCATACCTTTGTACTCGTCGCGCATGCATTGCAGGCATATCCCCACGAGTCTGCTTTCGAGTATCACATCTTTGCATTCCAAGGACTTGGCCCTGAACTTCTTGATGAATGTCACTCCATCCTCCTCGTGTTTCCGGTACATCTGCGAAAGAAGAATCATTGTAACCTTTTCTTCCATCTGGAAGAATTTAGTCTAAAACTTCTGGACCATGTCGTCCCAGGTCTTTACAGATCCGGCTTCCAACGTCCTGTACCACTTGTAGGCCACGTTTCCCAAGGATTTCGGGAACTCGCGCATCAGCAGCTTAGGATCAGCCCCGTACGGCCCCATTACATCAATGAAGCGCATGACGTGCTCATGAGCATTTCCGATGACATCTTCGAACTTGTCCCATTTAGGAGCCTTATACCCAACAGGGATGGGCATGAGGTAGATCTCTCGTGGAATAGGCGGATCGTTGTCAAGCTTCGGGATGATGGTATCTGCGAACGATTGATGAGCTAGAATGGTATCTATGTGCCGTTGCAGCGACGTCATACACTCCGGAGCACTCCCCTCAGTCGCAGGAGGAGGGGTTGCTGTAGGAGGAGGCGAAACATATGCCACGGGAGGGTTAGGAACATGTTGCGAATTCACGTTGCCGATGGAGGAGGCAAGGGGTATTGTGAGGACGGATTGGGTACCAGAGTTGGAGGTTGAGGAGTATGAGTGGCAAGAGGCAACATTTGAGCTGTTGGCCCCTGAATTGAGGGTAACTGCGTAGTTGTCGTTGGAGTTTGAAGGTTCGGATTGGGTGGTGTGGTTGACACTCCCAATCCTTGAGTGGTGGAGGTTCCTCCTCCCTGAGGGACAGTGGTGGCCAATGCGGGATTTGGGGCGAGAGTCCCCAGAATAGCCATTATCCGTTCCAGCTGTGCAGATTGAGTTTTGAGTGCCTTCGCCTGGTTCTTGATAGTGGCGTTCAAGGCCTCTAATGTCGGAGCTTCACCAGTGGCTGTAGGAGTACGGCGGGCCTCCTCTCCCGAGGTGGTCTCCGTGGATGGCGATCTTTTGCTGACATCATCTTCATGAGACATGGTTGCTTGCAATGGTAAGTTCACGTCGGGTTCACCAAAATGTGTACAAGAGAATCCTGTAGAGAGAAATCTGTGTACACCAAAGGCAGAGAATAGAAATGGCACAGGAAATGTTGGGTTGTGTGTAGGGAGAGAGCAAGGCAATAGTACTGTGTGAGAGAGAGACAGGATTTTGGCAGAGCTTTCGCGTATCTCGGGTTGTTCTTTTTTGTATGGAAGGGTTAACGTCCTATATGTAACGGAGAATGTGACCGTTGCAGTGTGGTTAATGCGCCCATCAATGGCGGCTTAATTAGCTTAACCACAACGGCACGTTCGTCCGCGTATATAGGGACCGTTACAGCACGTTATCCGCGTATACCGGAACCGTTACGAGGTTGACCGGGTTTGACCGGATTAACCAGGTTTATGGAGCTCGTGCCATAAATCTCTCAAAAGCAGTTACTAAGGGTCGTGCGCGGGCTTGGCTCGCACGCGACATGACTTACTCTAGCCTCCAAACCACTAAGTCCCTACAAGTCCCGTGCAGTGGTATGCGAGGGCCCTGTCTCACAGCCCCCACGTGGATCAGCGCGGCTGGTGATCTAGTGTGTGTGGAGCACAGTATGGTGTGCTAGATGTTTGCCACGTGGCCAAGATCTGTCTGTCCAGAAAGCATTATCTACACTTGTCAAGTGTTAACTTTCCGGTTACCAATTGGATACACTTTTAGGTTCAGTGAAAGGAAGACAACAGTGAACTAAATAGTCAACCGTGCGGTCAACGGTCAACTTTACGATGAATGGTCTACTAATAAGTCAATTCCGTGGTTAACTGACAACTTTGCTGTTAGCACTTTGTGACACTATTAGGTTCGTTCAAAGGACGACAACATTGAACCAAATAGTCAACTTCACGGTGAACGGTCAACTAAAAAGTCAATTAAGTGGTCAACTGTCAACTTTTCGGTTAGCACTACGTGACACTATTAGGTTCGGTCAAAGGAAGACAAAAGTGAACTAAATAGTCAACTGTACGGTGAACGGTCTACTCAAAAAGTCAATTACGTAGTTAAATGTCGACTATGCGGTTACCACTACGTGACACTATGAGGTTTGGTCAAAGGAAGACAACAGTTAAGTAAATAGTCAACTTTACGGTCAAAGGTCAACTAAAAGGTCAATTACGTCGTAAACTTATAACTTTGCGGTTACCACTTGGTGAAACTATTAGGTTCGGTCAAAGGAAGACAACCGTCAACTAAATTACAAAACTGTATGGTCAACAGTCACCTCTAAAGTTAATTATTTAGTGAAGTTTCAACTTTGGGTTTACCACCATGTGACACTATATTAGGTTTGGGTTAAAGGAATAAAATAGTCAACTTAACAGTCAACTGTATGGTCTACGGTTAAATCGAAAGTCAATCACCATTACGTTCGGAATACGTTTCTATCTCCAAAAGGTGAAACTAATTGATCAAACAAAGTTAATGCATGGTTAACTCTAAAGTCTAGCTACTGATCTACAGTCAACGGTAAAGATTGCGGTACCCACTTAACCCTAAAACTAATCAGTATTCCGCTCTAGAGAGTTCACTCCACAGTAAACGGTCAACTTTGCGACCCCTACTCTAAATAACTAATCCATTATCCATGAACACCTAATCGCGAGCTTGAACGGGCACTAGTCAATGGTCTCCAATTAAATTTCATGTAAACCCTATACCCTAAACCCTAAACCGTTTTGAGGGGATGGAAATTGAAATAAGTAAAAATATGGGACAAAGAATACAATTAACATAATTAACTATGGTGGGTGGAGTGAATTAAAAAATACGATCGAGATCCCTATGCTCCACTCATTCTCTCCTTATCCATAAAAAATCCTCCGGCGCGAACTCTCAAGCCCTTTCCCGCGACCTCTCAGCTCCCCGACCGATCGAACAACCGTGCTTGAATCAATCAAACAAAGGCTTAATCTCATCTAACTGGCGCCTGAAAGTCGTCGGAGTGTTCACTGAAGCACCCAAGGAGTCGGTCGCGTCTTAGCCTGAAGCAAGCTCAGTATGGTCTTTCTTCTATCAAAATCTGCTAAAATATTACTTGTTCTTATTGATATATCTTGTTACTTCTTGTTCTTGTTCATATCTATTGTTATCGTCGATTCCTGCTGTAGAACTGCAAGAATACCTGTATTCAAACTAGGGTTTTTTAATTTAGGGCTCCCCAGGGTTGAAAGGAATAATATAGCGCTATTCTTCTGTTGTGTGGCTGTAAGTGTTCATTCTTTAGTATGTTGTTATTTTCAAACTGTTTATTTGGGGAATTCATGTGTTTGTCTGTATACATGAGAAGGTTATGTTATTTATAAACGTGCCAACGCTACGTGTGACTACTGACATGCATCTTCTGAATTTCATAAATGAACAGTACCACTTGACGAATGTCATGATATGTTCTGCCTAGCCCTCTCTTTGTCTGTCTTTATCTTAAACTCTCAATCTGCTAGCTCTAAGTCTCTATGTGCGTAGGTCAATCCCTCACTCCTTAAACTTTGTGAGTCGTATGTGGCGTTCGACTTGTCTGTTTGACTTGACTTGCTATATTGCTAATTACCTGAGTTCATTAGTATTGATACTTCAACTGTGATTGAATGTTCTTTGTTTCTTATGCCTATTTGTACAGAAGACAGACGAATTGGAGCTTACGTTCTACAACTAAGAAACTTGAAAGGAGGTAACGTGCAAACTTATGTGGCTGCAATTTTATGATCATAACTTATGTTAATATTTGGATTGTTTGTTGTCTATAACATGTGCATAGTGTGTGCCATCAGTTACAGTACTCCTTTATTCCAACCACATTTGCAAAATGTATTGAGCAAGTTGCGCTGAAACTTTCACAATTGTACAAAGTAAGAGGCGGTGATTATATATTAGTGATTCGAATTCGCTCGTTCAAGCTTTCACTAGTACTGTAAGATCTTTCGAATTCGATCGTCGAAGCTGATAGAATGTAATATATTGGCAAGGCCAAATCATTTTGCAGCCTGTGAGCAGATCTTATCTGTCTTTGATGATAAACGGATCTGAGCCTCTTTTTATGAGTTACACTAGACGTCCGATTTGTACTTGTGAAGTTCAGAAATGCTTGTTTATTTACATAGTGTTGTGGGGTTCGTAACATGTTTTAATGTGTACTTTTTGATATTATGTCATTCTTAACTAATAATTGAATGTGCACTCTTATTTGGTGTTCATCTTTATTTGGTTTTCATGAGCACTGTAAGAGAGCGTGATGATGTGGCTCTATCAATGGCACTGGTTGATGGTGAGACAATGTTATACTCAAGGCGAGGCAAAAATCATTTTGCAGCCTGTGTAATACGCATTACTTGGCTCCGAGTACGAATATGAGTCACTTGGCCGTTGTTCAGTTCGCGTGATTGTATGATATTGTGAGTTGCACCTTTTCTGTGTTCTTCTATGGACTTTTGACGATGTGACTATGCATGTTCCTACATAGACGTGTTGTTTGCATGTCTTGTTTAGGATAGGTTGTAGTTGGGCAATATCGATGTCTACGCTTAATTGTTTAAGCTCAATAGATCGTGGGTGGATGTCGCTGACTGATAAGTTTTCTCCTGAATATACTAAAGGAGTTGCTGGGTTTACGGAGGTTGCTAGATTGCATACTGATAGTTCTAATAGGGTACGATGTCATTGTTGTAGTTGTGTTAATGTAGTTTATGAAAGTGTTGAGCAAGTTAAAGAGCATCTGCATCTGAACGGTATACAAAAGGACTACACAATATGGATTTACCATGGGGTGGAAAGTGTCAGTATAGATTATGGTACCGCTGGTAGTGGGGATAATGACATTGAAGAAATAGGTGATGACATTGAGGGGTTGATCGGGGACTTACAGGAGGGAACACTTCCCTCGCCCGGTTCCGTACCATCCACCGATGGTGGGGGCACCATGAATTTGACAGGTTGTTGAAGGATGCGTAATCTAAATCATACCCTGGGTGTCAAACATTCTCTATGTTGTAACTCATCGTTAGGCAGCTTCATATTAAGACAATTTGTAGATGGAGTCACAAATCTGTAAACTTGTGTTGGAATTTATTAGAGAGTTAGTACCTCCTAGTCACTCAATACCTAAGTCATTTTATGAAGCAAAGAAGGTGTTGCGTGGACTAGGGATAGGATACATCAACATCCATGCGTTCCCTAAACACTGCACATTATATTGGAAAGAAAACGAACACCTAGACCACTGTCCAAACCCTCATTGTGGTGAGCCTAGATATAAGCCCAGAACCACAAAGGGAAAAAGAGTTCCTTGACATGTTCTAAGATAACTTCCAATCAAACCGAGGCTGAAAAAGTTGTTCATGTCAAAAACAACCGCTAAGGCAATGAGATTGCACAAGGAAGAGCGTGTCCAGAATGGCTCAGTCATAACTCATCCTGCCGATGCAAAGCAGTGGCAAGAGTTTGACCAAGCGCATGAGTGGTTTTCTGGGGATCCTCGTAATGTCCGTCTGGGACTATCCACTGATGGATTTAATCCATTCAGCATGATGAATAGTGCTTTGCTGTACGTGGCATGTTGCTGCGCGGTAGTACAATATGTCCCTGAGGGGTGTCTTAATGAGGATTTTTTGATGATGCCGCTTCTGATACCTGGCCCAACGTCCCTGGGGAACGCAATCGATACCTACTTGTGTCCCTTGGTTGATGAGCTGAAAGGGATGTGGGAAGTAGGTGTCGAGACCTATGACACAGCAACTGGTGAGCGATTCATCTTACATGTTTCACTTTTAGGGACAATTAACGATTTTGCCGCCTATGCAATGATGTCGGGATGGAGCACCAAAGGAATGCTTGCCCACCTTGTAACAAGGAGACAGATTCGATCAGGCTACATTTTAGTCAGAAGGAAATGAAAAAAAAAAAGTGGCGGACTAGTACCAAGTTTTGGAAGAGGGAAATGAAAAAAAGCCGAAGGAGTTAACTGGGGATGACATTCTGAAGCAGTTAGAGAAACTTCCCAAAGATTTGAGATTGGGGAATACGGAAGCAAATCTCAAAAGGAATTTGAACCGTCCCCCGGAAGAGTTAAACTGGAAGAAAAAAAGTATATTCTTCGAACTACCTTATTGGCATGAACTTAAAACAAGACACTCGCTGGACGTAATGCATATCGAGAAGAACATTTGCCAGAGTCTTGTTGGGATGCTGATGGGTACTGAAGGAAAAAGTAAAGATCATGCAAATGCACGAAGAGATTTAAAGCGTATGAAAATTAGGTCGGAATTGCATCTGCCAGAAGAAAATGTTGGAGAGAAAGTGAAACTTACCACGGCACCATATACCTTGGACGCAGTCGGTAAGAAAAGTTTATGTCAATGGTTAAAAGCGATTAAGTTTCCAGATGGGTATGCGTCAAATATTTTAGCTTGAGTAAGTGTCAAAGATAGAAAGTTAGTTGGAATGAAGAGCCACGATTACCATGTCCTGTTACAACGATTGCTTCCACTCGCAATACGTGGCAACCTCAGCAGCGAATTTGTCATAGCTATTACTGAGCTAAGCGCATTATTCAAGGAGCTGACCTCAAGAACTCTGACTGTCGAGAGTTTAGAAAAACTGGAAGAAGTCATAACGTTGATATTGTGTAAATTTGATTTATTTCCTCCTTCCTTCTTCGATATCATGATGCACTTTCCGGTTCATCTGCCGCGAGAAGCACTATACGAGGGGTCTGGTTCAGTTTCGCAGGATGTATCCCATTGAAAGGTTAGGTGCTAGTATAATACATGAGTTATAATATATATAATATGTTTGAAAAGACGTAATGTTTACAGTGTCTGTATAGGTTATTAAAACAAATTTCTGCATGCGCTAAAGTTTCGTAAGAAATAAAGTAAGACCGGAAAGTTTAATTGCTGAAGCTTTCATCTACAATGAATGTCTCACATTCCGCTCGATGTATCTTCACGGAGTTGATACAAAATTTAATAGGATTGAGCGAAACGGTGGGCAGGTTAACACTAGTGACATGCCGAATCTGTCCATATTCGATGGTGCAGCTCACCCTTTGACGGGGTCATCCTTTTACGAGCTGTCAACAGAGGAATATGAGCAAATCAGTTGGTATATTTTACAAAACTGTACAAAGGTTGAGCCGTATTTGATGTGAGTGGTTCAACTATAAAATTAAATTAATTATTAGATGCCAATTCCATAAATATTTAAGCGTACTTAATCCTGATATAACTCTGAATCTAGACAACACCTTAAAGAAATCCACGAGCTTGAACCTGACCAAGAACATGGGGATCATATGCATCGGCGGGAGTTTCCTTACTGGTTTAAAAGGCATGTAGATTTTTCGTTCTCTTGGCCTCGTCATGAACATGTTATATGTATTTTAATTATTATTAAAACTTCAATATACATCCGTTTATTCAAATGGCCCGAAAGCGCCTTGACAAATCAGCAGAAGCAATCGATGGACTGTATTCAATCACTTTTGGTGATAACAAGCAAGTGCATCGGTATAAGGCTTGTGTTGTGAATGGCCTAAGGTTCCGCACGTGTGCCAATTATGAACATAAGACAACCCAAAATTTCGGATTTGTTGTGCTATCGGAACATTTAGGCAAGGAAATTGATTGTTATGGTACAGTAAATGACATCTTTCAACTAACATATCCAACTCACAACCGGGTTACGGTGTTCAAGTGTGATTGGTTTAATGTAGGAGATAAGAAAGGCATTAAGAAAGTTGGCCACTTTACTTCTGTAAACGTCTCTAGGACTTGGTATAAAGATGATCCTTACATTTTTACGACCCAGGATGGACAAGCCTTCTATGCTCCCGATACTGTTGCGGGTAGGATTTGGCGAATAGCGCAGAAGATAGAAGCTCGATCTTATCAGGTCCCAAAGCGAATGATGGAAATATAGACAGACGATTTGAGGGTGCTTATAAGCAGTCATCGAACACCGGTGAGGCGCTTGAAGTAGATGTTAACATAGATGAGGTTTTGCCTGCTCAAATTGTTCAGGATCCCCCTACTGTGGACCCTAATTATTTTGACAACTTAAAAGTAAAACTTGACGTGGATTATGCATCTGAGGATGAAACGGACTACCGAAGTGAAGATGGTACCGCTGATGATGATTACGATACGGATCTCAGTGATTTGGAATGATGATTTGTTTAAGTCGTTTTGTTTTAGATCATATGTTGTACATGAAGGTTTGCATTTCCTGCGTGCTATTTGCTTACGTAAAGGATTACGACGACTTTCTTGAATGACTTGGTGAGGATTACGTAAATTGTTAACATGGCAAGTAATTCCAATATTCTCAGTTCATATTACAGGGTCCTGTATTTACATTGGCTATATCCTGTAAATAAGCAGATTACATGATTTCAACGACCAAAAAGATTAGACGGTCAGGCTGGCTCAGTCCACTAAAAGCCGCAGAGGACATTTCGTCCTCCGGAAGTCATGGTGAGAGTTTTCCTACGTTATTGCAACTTTTATGTCTTCAAATATTATCGACTCATACTGCAGATATTTCCTTTCTTGTTTAGTTACAGAAACTGGTTCGACAAAAGTTTCTACAAGCTCGCTGATTGTCCAGGACATAAAGAATCATTCTGTTGTTGTTGCTGCTGCTGCGCAGAAGGTTAAGATAGAGGTGATATGTTATGTTCTGTTAGCGTGAACACTTATTTTTATGTAACGAGCAGTGTTGATTTTCCCTTTACGTTAGTCTTTTTGTAACTTAAATATTTTGGTAGCTATAAGTTCCTTACGTATATCTCACAACGTGGTTAATGAAGAAAATTCCCAAGGCAATCCGACGAAGGGGTTGGCCAAGATCGACGGCACTGGCAGCCATCGTGGTTAGTATGACCCATCGTCTTCGTTTGATGCGTCCTTACTGTATCTGATGTGCTTATAATCTTACAAGTTTGTTTTGTAATTCTTAGTCCCTGCAGGATCGCATGTGCTGATGAGCAGCGCTTCAAATATTTCCGAAGGCGTACAAACGCGAAAGTCTGTGCCGGAAAGAGACAATAGTTTGGGCAGCGATGGCCTAAATGGAAGTGCTGACGCCTGACGCTGGTGCTGGAGGGTTTACATCGCAAGTATATCTGTGAAACTGATGATATTTCTGTCTTACTGGAATTTCATTTCTTCCCTACATCTAATTGTTGGTAATTTAGAATAAGGCGTATAACGTACCACCCGGTTATTTGATGGAACGGGCTAAAGCAAAAAACCTTGAAATATCGAATGCTGCGAGGAAGTTGAATTTCGACCAAGAAGGTAAGTTGTAACAGTAGGCTAATACATTTAATTAGCATTTCAATCTTGTGTTGATTGAAAGGGAAACTAAATCACTTTGGGAATGAGGTTCTATCTAATAGTACTATCGTCTATTTTGGCAGCTATGAATCAGGCAAAGAAGCTGAAGAGTGTTGGTTCCGGCAGGGATCCGGGAACCACCGCAAGTATTAAGGTGATCCGGTCTATAATTGTTTTTCTTAATATTCATAGTAATCTTGAAATGTGACGTTTTTTGTGCAAACGTTGTAGGTCATACCACCTGTGGAACAGCAAGCTAAATCCCCGCACGGGAAAGGAACCATTACTGTTGGCGGTGGTCATACAGAATTCGTGAAGAGGGCTACGTCTACTGCAGCACGAACGCCGCAATTTCTGGCCAACATTCAGGTAATGTAGATGATGTTCGAACCAAGTTACAGCCACTGTTTTGTTCAATATTACTAATACTTTTGAAATGTGCAATTTTTTGTGCAAATGTTGTAGGTTTTACCAACAGCCAATCAACACAGTAAATCCCAGCGCGATAATGCTGCAGCTGTTCATGGGGTTCCTGGACCAGCTGACAAGAGGTCTCCATCTACTGCAGCTCGGGATGAGCTGTCTCCCACAAACACAGAGGTAATGTAGATCAAGTTTGAACCAATTACTGTTAGGCTTGAAATGTAACCTTTACGTGCAAACGTTTTAGGTTTTACCACCTGTGATCCGGAAACGCAAATCCCCCCGTGGAAAAGGAGGGACTGTTGAGTGGGGTAATGGTCAAGCACAAAATAGGTCTACGCCTAAGGCTGCAGTGGCGGAGGAGATTCTATATGACAGTGAGGTATATGTGTGATATGAAGAACCAGTCATGAATTATATTATGGCTTTTGATATTTCTTTTAAATGCGACCCATGGTTTTGCTCACTTTTTTTATGACATGTTTCCTTCTAATTCCTAGTTGATAAGAAGATCTGTTGAAAGGCTTTCTCAACCGAATGGTAACATTATATCCATTTTCTCTTATATTGTACTTGTATTTGGTTTGGTGGTTTTTCGTTGTTGGTTGTTTTACCTAGCTAGTGTTTCCTGTTCTCATTCGCAGTTGCAGTGGGATCAAGAGGACTGAAAAGAAAGCACAGAAAAGACTCGTACAGTTTGGTCGACGAGGTGGGTATTCGTGAATGATTACTGAATTTGAAGATTGGTGATTGCCGTACATGAGCTCGGTAGGTCTATGTCTTACTGCAGGCCGATGAGGAATCACAGGAAATTGAGGGATGGTCGCCGCCATTGACTAGGGGCCGCAAGGCTGTTGACATGACAATGGGAGAGCTGAATGCCGGTGAAATGGCTGCTGATGTCAGTACTCATACAGTTAACATGTTTTTTTGTTTTTCGTTCGTCGTCCTTTTTTATTTATTTATTGCTTCATCTCAGAGGTTTGAATGTTTTCTTGCAGAACGTGACGTCCCAGGCTACAACACCGAGGAGAACACAACGGCTTTAACAAGTTGGGTCCCCCTCGTCCCCCAGGTCCCCCTTTATGTCGGCGGCTCAATCCGCCCCTACACAGAATGACGCAAGGGCCCCACCTACATCAAGTTCGTACCTCATTCTCTTAACCCACCTAATATATACCTTTTATGATCCTAATATAACTAGTCATAATTAATTATATTGTGGCAGGTCCGCCTTCAAGCAGAAGAGGAAGAGGCGCAAACCGTGGCCTTTCAACGAGGAAGAAATAGGGAGACGGAGGGAAGTTATATGTGAACATCCCTCTTGGCAAGAAGAAGCTAGTTGGCAAAAATGCGAAGGAGGTCACTGCAGAGGTGGGTATAGAAGTGCGGAAGAATGCACAACTGGACAAGTCTGGGTGGAAAGATATGGACGAGGTTGACCTGAAACCCATATATGATCATCTTCAAGTAAGTGACGTAAAATACGTGTGAACATATTTTTCCTGCAATTACTTTATGTGAATGTGTACTTATGACCATATATATTGTCGTATGCAGGGTCTGTTTGACCTCGACTTCAACAGAAAACCACTCTACGGGCCATCAATTATATGGAAAAGGAAGCTTATAGTGAATACCGCTATAAGCTGCACATACACTTCAAGAACTTCTGCATACCTGCGGAGACAATTAAAAACCTTGCACCAAGTGTCTCCCAGGAGAAGTGGGTAAAAGTGTGCGCACTTTTTCAGACAGATGGGTGGAAGGTAAAATATTGTCTGCTTTTTCATTGCAGCAAACTAATTTAGTTTCTTTTTGACTTCATGTCCACTATTACGTCATTGCAGTGTAGGAGTGTCAGGGCTAATTTGAACCAATCAAAAGTCAAAAATCTTTCTACCGCAGGTTCAAAGTCCATTGTCCAGCGTTTATATGAGATGGTAAGTTCCATGTCATCCGCTCTTTCGCATCAGTTTATAAGTTTCACAGCTAGAACTTACCCGTATGAAATATTTATTTGGAATATTATTTTGTTCAGGATAACCCCTCCCTCATCGAAAGCTACAAAACAACACACACCAGGAAGAACTCAGGGACATGGATAAGTGCGGATGCGGAGGAGAAGCACGTTAGTTTCGTAATTCCCTCGCCATGTTTTATTTTACATGCTATGGTGTTAAGATTTTATGCTTTGTTTAAACTACAGAGAAGGATCGTGGAGATGCGGGATAATGATACGGAGAGGTTGTTGACCGAAGATCAGATAGTGGACATGGTTGTTGGGGGCAGGAGTGGATTTGTAGCGAGATATGGTGCTGGTCAGCTCCCGAGGACTTCATTCACGTTTCAAGAAGGCATGGAGGGTAATGAGTCCAGGGTTGCTGAAGCACAAAGGGTGGCCGAAGCTGCTGAGCTTAAGGCACAGGTTGCAGAGAAAGGCGCTGAGGAGGCCAGTAGAAGAGCGGAGGAAGCTGAGAAAAAGGAAAAGGAAGCCGAGAAAAATGCTGAAGAGGCAGTGAGAAGGGAAAATGAATATGTCAACGTTACGACCGGAATGGAAGAACGACTTAAGAACATGGAGTCCTTGATGGCCAACCAGCTGATGGTCGAGAAGGCTTCGAGCGGGCATCATTCCTCATCATCTTCGGAGGATTATAAAGGTAATTTAAATGTCAATTTTCATTTCAGTATGTGAATAAATGACATGTTGAGTATGCTGTGTAGATAAATTAAATTTTAGTTGTTTTCGTGTATGCATGAGTTTGTGGCACTTTTAATTTGGATATAGTTGAAAGTGATGCCTCCCAGTACGTCCTGGATCTATGAAACTAATTAAGTTAGTTGATAATGTGACCTCCAAATTCATTTTTACGAAACTCAGTCTTAAAGTATGCCATGGCTCTAGGCTTATTGGGTTTCGTTTTACCGGGTGAAATAACTCTTCGCGTCTCGTTTTGGACAGATTTGTTAGTTACCGCTGTGTTGTTCTTGTTGATTACGCATGGAACATGCAACTCCACCAGTTGACTGGTCGATATCTATTTATGTGGTTGCAACATTTGACTAATTGTGAGAATTTAAGTAGTTGTGTCTTCAGGACAAAATAAAAAAAAAATATTAGGAAAATAACATAAAATAAAACAACATTAAGAACAGAAAATAGAAGTTTGGCTAGTGCTGGAGCTTGGGGTTTGATGGCTCCGCATTGTCGTCCTTCAGTTTTCATCTGTCGGGGGTCTCAAGATTTGTCCAGGAAGCCCCCCCCCTCTCCTGTGTATCCCTTCTTCATCTTCCGTAGTATCTCGTATCTTCTTGCATATCTCATCAGTGGGCCTTCCTCAAGCCTATATCTCTTCTTCTTAAACAACCCGACAGTAGGCTCGTTGTCACTGCTTGAATCATCATCTGAGATGATAATTGGAACATCAACATAGGACCCCGGAAGTCCTGTGAAAGGACTGGTGACCTCCTCCTCTTCACGTAGGCATTTGCGAATGGGTTCTCAAAGTGTGAGTATGAATAGAAGGGGGGGTTTGAATAGAGTATGCCAACGTTTTGCAAAACTTGCTAGGAAGATGAAAACTTGTGCAAATAATGAAGTTCAAGGCCTTGAAAACTAGTTAAATCCCTTGGAGAAGACGCAGACAGTATAAAGCAAGTATGCTTTTTTCAAGGCCATGAAAACAAGTTCAAACCCTTGAAAAACAGACAGTTTTGTATGCTGCAAAAACTATAAAGCCAAAAGAACTGTAAATGCAAAAGACAAGTGATTCATAGAGTTCAGTCCACTTGGACCTACGTATCTACCTCAGGGATTAGATCCATGCAGGATTTTCAACTCAATTCTTATTAATCAAAATCTAATCCCTAGAACTCAAGCCCAAAGAGTTCTCTTACTCTGTAACAGCTTGTGGTTTTCCCTAACCTGTCTAGTACCTGCTCTAGCTAACTGATTAACTAAGAATTCTTTATTGTTCACTTTGAAAAATCCTTGAGAATAGATGTAGAAATAATACAGAAATGATCTACCAATACAGCTCAATACAGAAGTACACTTAGAGTAGAAAACAGAAGTAAAAATGCAGTGAACTTCTATGGAAAGGATTGAAAGTTTGATGTTCTTCTTTGGTTCTTTGTCAATCCAGAAACTTGTCTCTTGTTTTTTCCCGTTGACTCTCGTATATTTTTGATTCCAAGTGAGCTCTATTTAAACTGTTTGAAGCTCCGCAAATTTTCCCTGATTTTCGGCAAAAACTTCCTATGTTGTAGGCAACAGCTTTGACTCTCTTTAAAAGCTTTCTCCAACGGATAGTTGATCACAATATCCAGAGATATTTTTGTGATCTTGTCCATAAGTAATCTGAGAAGCTGTCATAAGTCTCTGATTGATCACAGGATAAAAATATTCATCTATTTCCAAAACTGCACACCTTAAGTTTAGGAAACAATCCTGCAAATATTGGAAACAAAATTTCCTGCATTATCATGGTCAAATAGATGATATCTTATGATCAAAACATGTGAGAATAATTTTTATTACATCATCTAATAACAAAGAATAAAACACATGAAAGAAAGAGAGGGAATCAACTCAGAGAGTTTGCAGAAAACTCCCCCTGAGAGTGTCCATACAGGTTAAGCAGTTTCAAGGTTTTGAATCCAGTTTCAAGGCCTTGAAAATAGCTAAACTATTTTCATCTGTTTCTAGAAAAATCATCTACAACAACTATCATATACCTTTTACCTTTTGGATTAGGAGTCCTCATAGGACCACAGAGATCCATATGAAGCAATTCAATAGGTCTAGTTGTACTTACAAACTTCTTTGGTTTGAAGGAGCTTCTCGTATGCTTCCCTTGTGCACAGGCTTTGCACATTTCATCTTCTTTTAACTTGATGGATGGCAATCCTCTTACCAAGTATTTGGAAATCAACTTGTTCAAAGTATGCAAACTGATATGACCGAGTTTCCTGTGCCAAAGCTTTGAATCCTCTTTAGAGGCCTTGAGATACTTCAAACTTTCACCTGCAACTCTGTTAGTCTGAAAAGTATAATCATTGTTTGATCTAGAGGCTGTGAGAATGCAATCTCCTGATTTCTCATTTTGCACCACACGCTTATCTTTATCAAAGATGAATTTGTTTCCGTTGTCACAAAGCTAAGATGCACTAAGCAAATTAAATTTCAAACCTTCAACTAGATACACATCAGAAATAGAGTTTTCAAAAATTGTACCAACTTTTCCAATAACAAGAATATTGCATTTTCCTTTGTCACCAAGTGTTATTGAACCTTCTGATTGCTCCTTCAATTTTGAGAATAGATATCTCTTTCCACTCATATGTCTTGAGCAACCACTGTCCATAAACCACTTATGTTCTTTGATTTTGGTGACAACATGCAAACACCAATCACTGCCTTACCCTGCTGTTAGACGAAGTGTGGAATTTGGATTCACATTCAGGATCAACCATGTTAGGTGGCCTAACCCCTTTAGGAACCCAAATCTGCTTAACTTGTCTTTGAGTTGAAAAGGAAAAGTGTTCCTCATTATGTGAGGTTCCCTTCTTCTAAAAGGATAAGTAATCTTAACATGACCAGTTTTGCAGCAATAATGACATGTAGGAGAGGTTTTGTTTCCGTCTTTCACAAATCTGGTATTGTTCCTTCTTGGAAAGTTTGGATTGAATCCAATACCAGCTTTGTGAACAGACTGTGAACTTCCTCCAAGAATCAATTTCAACTTGTGTTCTGATCCAGCAAGCTTGACTTTGACCAATTCAGATTCTTGAAGTTTCTCGGTAAGAGTAGTCTTTTGTTTCTCCAATTCATCAACCTGATGTCTTAGATTAACAAGGTTGTCACTCATTGAGGACTTTTCAGTGACTAATTCCTTGACTTGTGTTTTCAAGGCTTTGAAACAGGCTTTCAAGACCTTGAAATAACTATCAGTTTTATTCTGAGAGATTTCAAGATTCTGATTTAGGCAAACAAGTTGTAAGTTTTCTTTTGCTTGCTCATGAACTTTTTCTTTCAAAAGTCTGATCTCTTTCAGATAATCTTCCTCATTCAAAAGCATTGTTCTGAGATATTCTGAAAGAGCTTCTTTTGGTTTCGAAATCAGACAATTTACCATTAACTCAATGTTCTTCTCAGAACTTTCATCATGCTTGGCCATGAAGCATAGGTTGGCATGCTCATCCTCAGATTCTGATTCACTGGAGCTATTTGAATCACTCCATGAAGCTATCATGGCTTTCTTTCTTCTGTTATGATCTTTCTTTTGAAAGCTCTTGCTTTTCTTGTGTGGACACTCTCTTATCAAGTGTCCTGCATCACCACATTCAAAGTAGTTCATAATTTTTGATTTGTTTTGTGAAGATGACTTACCTTCGTAATCCTTGCTGCTGGATGATCTATGCCTTTCTCTGTTGAAATCTTTATTTCCAAAGTTTTTCTTCATTTCGAGAATCCTTGTCAAGGCTTTGGAAATTAAGGCATTTGGATCTTCATCATCACCATCCTCAGTTTCAAGGTTTTTTGTTCTGTCATTCTCTTTGGCTTTGAGAGCTATGTTCTTGACACCATCTGGGAGTTCTCCATCAACTTCATTCATATATATCTCATGTGTCAGGTGCTTCCCTTGTAGGTCATCAAGTTGTACAGTTGAGAGATACTGAGCTTCTTCAATAGCAGTGGTCTTTGGTTCCCATTTTGCCTTTGGAAGACTTATGAGAATATTCCTCACCTTTTCTTCATTGGAAAAATGTTTTCCCAGTGAATAAAGGTTGTTGAAAATATCCGTGAACCTCTTAAACATGTCTCTGATGGACTCATCTGCATTCATCTTAAACATCTCATATTGCCTGAGATAAATGTTGATCTTGGTTTGCTTGACTTGACTGGTTCCCTCAAAGGTAACCACAAGCTTAACCCAAATTTCTTTTTCAGTTGTGCATCCAGAGATCCTGTTGAATTCATCTGTACTCAAAGCACAATACAAAATATTAATAGCTTTGTAGTTCTTAGAAAATTTCTCTAATTCAGAAGAGGAGAGTGAGTCTTCTGTTTTGGGAGTTCTGATCCCATCTTTCTCTGTGAAGAAAGTATGAGGTCCATTTTGGATAATGGTCCAAAGCTCCAGAAGTTGATCAATAATGAACATTTTCATGAGTGCTTTCCAGTGAGCAAAATTTTATCCAAAAAATAGAGGAGGTCATTTAGCAGCTCTTCCCTATGAGAAACCACCATCACCTGCAGTACTCATGATCACCAGATGGTTAGATCCTATACAGTGATACAAGATCTGATACCAATTGAAAGTGTGAGTATGCAGGTGTTAATGCAGCTAAGATACTCTAGAAGGGGGGGGGGGTTGAATAGAGTATGTCAACTTTTTGCAAAACTTGCTAGGAAGATGAAAACTTGTGAAAACAATGAAGTTCAAGGCCTTGAAAACTAGTTCAAGCCCTTGGAGAAGATGCAGACAGTATATAGCAAGTATGCCTTTTTCAAGGCCTTGAAAACAAGTTCAAACCCTTGAAAAACAAAATGTTTTATGTGCTGCAAAAACTATAAAACAGAAAGAACTGTAAATGTAGAAGACAAGTGATTTATAGAGTTCAGTCCACTTGGACCTATGTCTCTACCTCAGGGATTAGATCCCTGTAAAATTTTCAACTCAATTCTTATTAATTAAAAGCTAAGCCCTAGAACTCAAGCCCAGAGAGTTCCCTTACTCTGTAACAGCTTGTGGTTTTCCCTAACCTGCCTAGTACCTGCTCTAGCTATCTGATTAACTAAGAATTATCTATTTTTCACTTTGAACAATCCTTGAGAATAGATGTAGAAATAATACAGAAATGATCTACCAATACAGCTCAATACAAAAGTACACTTAGAGTAGAAAACTGCAGTGAAAATGCAGTGAACTTCTGTGAAAAGGATTGAGAGTTTGATGTTCTTCTTTGGTGCTTTGTCAATCTAGAAACTTGTAACCTGTTTCTATCCCGTTGATTCTCGTATATTGTTGCTTCAAATTGAGCTCTATTGAAACTGTTTGAAGCTCTGCAAATCTTCCCATATTTTCAGCAACAACTTCCTATTTTGTAGGCAACAACTTTGACTCTCTTTAACAGTTTTCTCCAACGGATAGTTGATCACAATCTCAAGAGGTATTGATTTGATCTTTTCCATAAGCAATCTGAGAAGCTGTCATAAGTATCTGATTGATCACAGGATCAAATTATTCATCTATTTCCAAAACTGCACACCTTCAGTTTAGGAAACAATCCTGCAAATATTGGAAACAAAATTTCCTGCATTATCATGGTCAAAAAGATGATATCTTATGATCAAAACATGTTAGAATAATTTGTCTTTCATCAGCTAATGACACTGAATAAAACATATGAAAGAAAGAGAGGGAATCAACTCAGAGAGTTTGCAGAAAACTCCCCCTGAGAGTGTGCATACAGGTTAAGCAGTTTCAATGTTTTGAATCCAGTTTCAAGGCCTTGAAAATAGCTAAGCTATTCCAAGTCTTGAAATATCAGAGCAATTCCAAGTCTTGCACAACCTGATCTTTCAGGTTCCATTATAAGAAGATTCTGGGGAGAGGATTTGCTGTGTCTGAGAATGAAATGGAGGTTACAAATTAAATATGGAGGGCATGTCATTAACCTATCATTAATTTTAGGAATTCGAACAACTGCGATTCAGTGTTTGTGGGTGCATATATGCATGGTTATTACTGGTTGGTGGTTGTTATGATGTTCATTTAGGAGGCATGCATTAAGTTCATTCATGATGAAGTAGTGGCGGGTATGTGAACAGTTTCAGTTGTTGGAATTCGTTGAACATTAATTTAAATAATAGGTGAACCTCATACTTGTTTTATAACGTCCCGTGTTTGTGAATGCTTCGTTTAAATACTTTTTATGCTTTTGGGCCTGCGAGTTTTTGTATGTCATGCATACAAACAGTAGCATTTTAGTCTTGTTCCCCTCATCGTGTTCAATTTTCATGAACTGTTTTTTTTCATGAACTGTTATTTATTTTCTTCTTCTTTTTTTGAAATCACAGCAATGACGTCAATTACAGCTCCGCTAGTAGCAGCAGCTCATCCGTATGCTCATCCCGTCTTCAATGCGCCAACAAATGAACACTTCTCCGCCATCATTTTGAGGTACAAGGGTTAGATAAATCAGAACAATGTTTTGAATTAGGAGGAATTGTTGTGGACATGCATTGTAATTAATAGTTGGAGGATGTTTGTGTGTGGATGTGTATATCGCCGGGGTTTTGTGGCTTGTTTCGAACAATTGAATTTTCGTAACTATACGTTGGTGTAAGTTTGGTTGGATTAAGCTTCGAATGAAAACTAGTATTTTGAAATTGTTGGTGTTGTATGTATGTATGCATGGGTGATAAAAAATGATCACCTGGCTACTGGTTTTTTTTATTTATTTTATGAGCAGATTCAAGAAATTTGTGAGATAGGCGACTACGTCAGTAGTCATCTATGAGGAACACCAAAATTAAAAGACGACCAGGAAGTCTCTCGATAAATACATATCACGACTATTAAACTGGTCGTGAAAATGAAATTAAAAAAAAAAAGACAAAATCCAATAAAAGTTAACAAGGACGAGTAAAGTCATATGCCTTATACCTACGACGGGAATTAGTAGTCGATAAATTCGTCGGCATCAGTTTTTCAAAAAGAGTGAATGGTCTCCGTGTGGTCGGGAAAAGATTAACGACTAAATAATTTGGTCGAAATATTCGTCGGCAAAAATTTTGATCACATAATATTATGGTCGGTAACTCGTTGGAAAAATATCAACGACGAAAAGATTTGGTCGGCAGAAGTGGTCGGTAAAAACCTTTTACCGACCACTGGGTAAAGTTGTCGCCCCGTCGAACTAACGACGGAGCTATACCACGCTTTTTGGACAAACTTTTCTAGTCGTCTTTTCATTCTAACGACGGCACTTCGTGTTTTAATGACGAGTTTACTCTTCGTAATAAATCGATTTTTTTTGTAGGGTTTGTTACCCAACTAACACAAATAGTAAATGATTCGACAAACCTTGTGCCCAAAGTTACCGTATTGTATTATCCCTTTGTCTCCATATCCGGATTGGACACCAGACATAGTAGTCACACTCGTATATCCAATCCATAGTTTCTCGATCCTGGGAATATGCTTATCTGAGCAGATAACATCAATATCTCCATATGGATTTATCTGAGTCTGGCCATAAATTTTATAAGCACCATCCCTCGAGTGGCCATGGATATTTTCTCTCATTATTTGGGAGGGACAAATCCTCTCTACATCACTACCATCTCTAAGCTTGCTTCCTATCATTTCCGATAGCTATATTTATAATTACTCTGTTACGGTGTAACGTTTGATAATATCAAAGCATGATATTTCACAACTAGAGTATCTAGTGACTTCAAGCCTAAGGATTACAATACCATTAGCACTACGAGAAGCACTTGTGACTTTGACGTAATTTAATGTAGCCTTCTCGTTGTGGGTCAATCCAGTATGACATTACTCCTAATGCATACCCATGTGTTAGACTTGATATCCCCATATCAATCTACCCACATACTAGTCTATAGTGATGGTCCCGTTAATCAATATAATGGACTAGGGGTATTTAAGATAACAACAAACATTGCAATCTAAGGGCTTCATTATATTAAATATCTCTATATATAATAAATGTATATTATAGCCAAAAAATGTTCATAATAAATTTAGATTGCCTCTAGGGCACCTATTCCAACAAAGACATGGACAAAAATCTCCTCAAGTACACTCTTCATGTCATCTCCTCCGGCTCAGATGCTTCAAGTGGTATCAACCGCAACATTCTGGCTCCAAACTCTGACGAAAATGTTGTCATCGAGGGGATGTTTACACCACAACCCATTTAGGGGGTTCCGGTGCCTTCTTAGGCGACCATGCAAGATCCTCACACACTTTTTGAAGACAGTCATGATTCTTGGTAGGCCCGCAGCCTTGCGCCGTCTAGCAGTCATTCTCTCTCCGAAGACATCAAAAATGCTCTCAATGCCTCTGACGAAGGATACGGCTCCTCCAACTCATTTTCCAGCATGCGACGTGGATCCTCCGGATCCCTCCAAAGTACAGGTTTGATCACAAGTTCTTTTTCAAATCACACACGGTTCCATAAATTTTTTAGACAACCATCTTTTGTTATCTTCCATGCATGATTTGGCCTTGCACCGCCACATCGCTCTTTCCACCTGACTGAGGGATTTTCCTGCTACACCACCCACGCACGCCACTCACTTAGCACATCTATTATTACCCCTCACACCTCTTCTCTTTACCAACATTTTTACTGCTAGTATTCATGTTAAAATTCTACTCATTTTTATTGCTGCAATTAATCCTTATGCCCACTCCATCCTCCAACCGGCCTTCTTTATTTTTTGTTTGGGTTTAAATTCAAGTCCACCTAATGTTTTAATCCGCCTCCTCTTCCACCTACATTCACCATGGGTTCAATCTCTGGATTTCTCTGGCCCAAAAGATCCACCTCACCTAACAGACGTACTATCCGAGTGGTGGATGATGCTTCCGAACCGATATTCGAGACCCATCCTACCTTCACCTGCAATTTGGACCGTACCTTCCGCAGCCAGCTCCGCAGTGTGGGTCGCAACCCTTGACGGGAATTTCCGGAATGACTCCGACAACACCGCCTCCTTCTTCGACGACTCCTTCACTGATGTTGGGTCTATAGATGACATGTCCCATTCTTGAGGCAGCAAATGAGGCAGGCCTCCACCCTCTACTTCCCAGAAACGTCTCAAATTCACCCCATACCTGTTCAAATTAAGGTTATAAAAAAGACTACTTCCACTGCATCTCTCCACGACTCTAGTTTGGGGGAGTGAGCAGTGCTCTTTCAGGGAGGCACCCGTTTTAGCATATATATGAAGGAGTCAGCTGGTTTCTTATAGTGCAAAATTGTAAAGGTTCCCTATTCCGACGTTTTGGAAGGCCATAAGCGTGCCACTCATGCGGAAGCACGTTATGGCTATGTCACCGGGTGTCGTATCGTTTCACAGGAGTAGAGATGTAAATAGTTGCATCTTGTATGTATGCTATGTTTTCGTATGTCTTGTTAAGCGTTTTGTTTTTACATAATGCTTGTAGTACGTGTCTGTTGTATCGCCATGTTGTCAGTCTGTAGCTTTCTAGTAGTGTAGGATCCCTTATCATTTTGTATGTACTTCTGCCTCGTTGAAACAACCCCCTTATCTGGCTCGGGACAAGACCGGGAGGGCGATGCTTAATAGGAGGGGAGGCGACCAAAAGCAACACATTTCACTAAACTTATTCATATTACTAAACATCAAACATAGAGTCTTATACAAGAGGTCCATACTATTAAACAATAGTTATCTAACATTTTAGAATAGTCTACTGATGACGATCACAGTCTAGGTGTGGCTCGCGCTCCTTCTATTATATATTTCCCCAGCTCCTAGACCTGCGGTAGGAAGAAAACAACAAGAACCGCAGTTTTGAAAGTCTACAAGAAATGCTGAGTGAGATACACCTTAACATGTAAAGCAGGAAAGAATACATATACAGCGGGGACAAGAAAAAAAAATGTTAGTAACAGAATATGAGTAGAACATTTATCAGAGTACGCAACAGCGTGAACAACAGTATCTGATAAAGATCATCCGGAGAGAATTCAAGAATCATTTGCTAAGCACAGTTACTGGATATAGAAATGCCAACGGAAGGTCTCCCAAACAATATCTCTAGCCAACAAGGCATAGAGTGGAAACTCCTGAATCGGTGTTTCCGCCCGAAGCCAGTAAGTCCAAGACTTCAACAATAAATCAGGGGAGACTCCATAGTTTGTGTTTCCGGTCCGAGCTAACTTAGTCCAGGATCAAAACAAGTAGTCAAGGGGAACTCTAGATTCTGTATACCCTGCCAGAGCCGACAAAGATCCAAGACTCAATTCGTTAAGGGAAACTCCCAGGTATCGGTGTTCCCTTCCAGAGCCAAACATAACAATATAATTTTAGGACAAATATTTAAATCGCATTCAACATGCAGGAGAAATAGAAGTCATATTGCGACACAGAAGAAACTAAGCGCACAAGACTAAGAATGTACACTCACAAGTATATTTTGTAATAGAAAATAGAAATAATTCTTTTGACACGAAAGAAGACATGCATACGAGGCCAAGCATGTAAGCTCACAATTAACCCCCAACAGTTTCTTTAAAAGACACTCATAACCCCAAAGTTTTTGAAAACAACTTTCTTAAATACAGCTAGTTTCTAAAACTTGAACGTTAAAATTCATCGATACAAACACAGATTGAAGCATGCAAGAACAAATTTTGACTATTGAAATCACTACTACATTTTGAGCTTACCCGACCCAAGAAACGCGAGAAAAAACCGAGAAACGAAGCAGGTCAAGTCGTCGAAAAGTTCGTCGGAGAGGGAATTCAACAGGAGCTTTCCCAGTCACGCTTGGCTGCGTCTGAGCACTCCAGGGAGTCGGTCGGACCCTAAGGAGTCAAGATAGACCACCCATAGGGCCTGGGTGTCTCTGGTTCAAGTTGGCCGAAGCCCCTCGCCGGAAAATATGGAGGTGCGGCGTCGGTGGTGGTTTTTGTGGCTACACCTGCTGGTTCGGATGCTTATACTTCTTCTCCTGATCTCTTTAGTGAGAGAGAGGGTAAAATAGGATGTGACATAGAAGGGAAGAAAAGAAGCAGAGGGCGGTGCCTTCGGCGGGTGCTTCCCGTCGGGATTAGCAGCGATGGTGGCTGGCCTTTGGCCGCTGCCGCTGGCTGTTCTGCTACTGTTGTTCAGAGGTCAGAGAGAAGGAGATGGAGGGGAAGAAGATAGGGAAGAGAGTTGAAAGAAGGTGGTGGGTGTTTGTGCGAAGTTAGGTGATGTTGGTGTTTGAGTTGTCGGAGGAATAGAAGATGATGATGGTGATGGTGATGAGGATGATGATGATGGAGGTAGTGGGTGTTGTGATGTGAGGGAGAAGATCGGGTGTTGGGTTTAAATAGGGAGCTAGACTGGTGGCGTTGAGGTGGAAACAATGGAAAAGGTGGCGGTGAAAAATATCCGGCCGAAGAAGAGGATGAAATGAAGAAGATGACTCTGAAAAGTTATTGAGTGTGGTGGGTGTACTTGCCACTAGTGTGATTGGGTGTAGCACCAGAACACCATCTCGCGGTGGTCGCACACGCGATCACGACTAAAATAGAGAAACACACACAAATTAACTACGAATATAAACCCGACATTTTCTAAAATCTCACCCGGATTTCTTAATTGTAAGAACATGACAAATTTACCGAATTTTATTTTATCACAAGCTAATTATTATTTAGCTTTCAAAATTCTCTTGCGAGTTTCTTAACGAATAAAATTTTAATTCCCGGAATTTCTCACATCATTTCTCGCAAATTTTAAAATGAAATTTTTGCGTCTTAATTTACAGAACTATCCTTAAGACAAAGTTACAAAGTATTACATTCTCCGCCCCCCCCCCCTTAAGATTAGCTTCGTCCTCGAAGCTCGAGCCTGGATCTAGGGGTTTTAGAGTCACTGCTAAAACCTGGCAGGCTACCAACACAATGGAAATACAAGGACACACTACGAGATAAAGTACATAGGATTGTCACCTAGTCCATTCTTAGTTTTTAGCAGGAAACGCTTGGACAAGTAACACACATTAACAAGCATTGACATGAACTTTCTACATATTGTTTTTCCTTAACATGAGAAGCCTTTCACAATCAGCGAACAGGCAATATCAACAAACCACATGATATCTCATCGAGATATACAGAGAAGTATCCGTTCATGGAAAAGGAAATAAATGCGTCTGTAACAGCACTAGGGCCCTAAAACGAAATAGGATTAATAACTAACAAGCACCAACTTATCATTCAAGAGGAAGTAATCGATAACTCCCCAAATTCTGGAAGATTCCCGTATTTAGGTTGCCCTAAGTTCCTTTCAGGTTCCATACAGGTTTTAATTCCCTTATTCGAAAGAGCTGCTCTGATACCACCTACAACAACCCCCTTATCCGGCTCAGGACAAGACCGGGAGGGCGACGCTTAATAGAAGCGGCGGAGATCAAAAGCAATACATTTCACAAAACTTATTCATATTACTAAACATCAAACTAAAGGTCTTATACAAGAGGTGCTTACTATTACACAATAGTTATCTAACATTTTTAGATAGTCTATTGATGACGATCACAGTCTATGTGTGTCTTGTTCCCCTTCTATTACATATTTCCCTAGTTCCTAGACCTGCGGTGGGAAGAAAACAACAAGAACTGCAGTTTTGAAAGTCAGCAAGAAATGTTGAGTGAGATACACCTTGACAAGTAAAGCATGAAAGAATATATATACAGCGGGGAAAAGAATTTTAAATGCTAGTAACAAAGTATGAGTAGAACATTTATCAGAATACGCAACATCGTGAACAACAACGTCTGATAAAGATCATCCCGAGATAGAATTCAAGGATCATTTGCTAATCACAACTAATGGATATAGAAATGCCAACGGAAGGTGTCCCAAATAATATCTCTAGCCAACAAGGCATAGAGTGGAAACTCCCGAATCGGTGTTTTCGGCCGGAGCCAGTAAGCCCAAGACTTCAACAAGAAATCAGGGGAAACTCCAGAGTCTGTGTTTCCAGCCAGAGCCAACTTAGTCCAAGACCACAACAAAAAGTCAAGGGGAACTCCAGAGTTGTTCCCGGCCGGAGCCGACAAAGATCCAAGACTCAGTTAGTAAAGGAAAACTCCCTGGTACCGGTGTTCCCGGCCAGAGCCAATCATAACAATATAATTTTAGGTCAAATATGGAAATCGCATTCAACATGCAGGAGAAATAGAAGTCATATTGCGGCAGAGAAGAAACTAAGCGCACAAGACTAAGCATGTACACTCACAAGTATATTTTGTGATAGAAAATAGAAATCATTCTTTGACACGAAAGAAGACAGGCATACGAGGCAAAGCATGTAAGCTCACAAGTGATTTTCCCAGTTGGATGGCAAAATACAATGAAAGCACCAATTGATACTAAAAAGTATCGACTGGGCACACAAACACACACAAACACTAGAGTTTTTTTTAACCCACACACAAACTTTTAATTGTTTTCTTCTTGATTGATTGATTGATACGAACGATTACAACCGTTCAACTAGAAAAATATTAATCCTAACTAGATAGTTTGACATAATGTGCTCGGCCCTTTCCGACTAACTAATTAAATAAACAGTAATTAAACTAATTAAATAAATAAATTAACTACTAACAATAATTAATTAATAAAGAACAATACTGATTAACGATAGTAATACGAATGACCCGTACAATACGGTTGACCGGTATCATAGATCTCCACCTTCACCCTTGAGTTGAATCTCCCGAATATCATATGTCTCTAACTTTCATTTTTCTTACAAAAACTCAATTCCATAGTGGTTACAGTTCGTTGTGTGCGCAATATTGTACCATCCTTTCTAACAGAACACAAGGAAGCTTCATCTAAGCCAAGTCTTTTGGTCGTAACAATTTTACTGCGGGCAGATGACCTAGCTAAGATTCGAACTACGACGTGTTTGTCCAATTGTTTGTTCAATTTTCTTACCAATTGTCATATCTTTTCCTGGAAAATGATTTCTCACCTTCTCATTACGAAACTGAAACTCATGAATACAATATCCCTCTGACTTCAGTTGTTGTTCCAGTAACTCCCTTCCAACATAGTTCGAGTTCGTCGTGGGCGGTGTTGTATACTTGTATTGTTCTTTCCAACACTGCGCATGGAAACTTTCATCATAGGAAGCCGTATCCATATTCAATCCACAACAGGCACGAAGTGTGGTACCCTCATGTACGAGAGTGTTTTCCGCTAAACAGCAACTTACGGGAAATTTTCTGTCAGCAAATCAATTCATAGTTTTCATCTTTTCTGATAAGGTTGAAATATGTCAATTTTCCTCTACATTAAACTTTCATGTTGGATTTCTAACGGTTCTATTATTCGTAATCACATGGGAGAGTTCTTACATCATTGGAGACTAAATGGCCGTGTTGTGCAACACAACTCTAGCCAAGGAGAAAATATTCAATACTACGGGGCTATGGATGATGTGCTACCACGGGACAATCTAATTGGTTGACTAAATCACAAAATTTATTCTATAAAACAGCATGGTTTAACTAACTTATGTCTTTTCAACCTTTGGATTAAATCAACCCCAGCTCACCTACCACTAACTTAACTACCCACTACTTAACTACCCGCTACTTGAAAATTTACCCTCTTTCTCGGATTAATTTGCGCAACTTATCAAAAGTGTGTAAAAACATGACTTGATGGATATCATATAAAATTATCGGGGACTCCATTTTCATCTTCTCCTCCAGCAAAATCGATTATGAAACGTGTTTTTTTGGTTGATTAAAATCACAAAATCACTATATAATTAAGGATATCAGTTTTAATGAACGGGTGCATCGTGATAGGTTTCATTCTAGGTTGCTGGTTAATTCTTCGATTACTCTCGATGGCCATAACCAAACGTCAAATTTCTTCTCCGGAGTTCCCGCCGACCACCAGTAAACGTTTTCGTCCTTTCGACGAGAGGAGGCGGACATGTCGGTGCGCATCGCTGAGAAGTTGTTGATGAACAAGAAACACAACGAATCCAACGTTGTGTTCTGCCCACTCTCCATCAACGTACTCCTCTCCTTGGCCGCCGTCGGCTCTGGTGGCGAAACCCTAGACCAGTTTCTTTATTTCTCGACTCCAAAACCCTAGATGATGTCAACTCTTTAAGAACAATGTGCGTGATCTACTTTTCGATATAGTTTAAATCGTTGTTCCTGTAAACTCTATAGCATTAAACTGATTTTGCAACACTACCAAACTTTCATCAATTTACATCATTTGTTCATGATCAGACTCGGGAGGGGAGCAATTAAGGGGCTCCCCCCCCCCCCCCCCCCCCCATGAATTTTTACCCCTAATTTTGTAGGAATTTTTTAATTGTGTTCCTGATAAATACAGAAAACTCGTCTCTCTTTTGGTAAAGCGTGGGGTTTGTAAACTAGTTGGCATGAGTTCAAATCACGTGGTGGGCGTATAAATTTGTTTCCACATAAACTGAATATAATAAGTCTAAAATGGTTCACTTAAGTTGTGACACAAAACCATCATTAGAGCAGTTGGTAAAGTGCAAGGAATGTTAAACTTGTCATGGGTTTTCGTAGCTAGTTAATTTTTTTGCCACATGAACTGAAAAATAGTAACATACAATACAGCTGAGACTCAAAAGCAGATCTAACCCGGTTAATCTTCGTTTGAGAGATTCGGTGGTCGTTTTAATTATTTCCACATATTTCACTAAAGGGTAAAAGACATTTTCCACCCTTCGATTATGGGAAAAAGACATTTTGCCTCCTAATTTATGAAAAAAGACCTTTTGCACTACTAATAGTTTTTTAGTGACCATTTTACCCTTGTAAGGATGGAGTGACTTAACTACCCTCACCCCTTAAAGACCACTTTGCCATTTACTCTAATATTGAAATAAATACTAATTAAATAAATTTATGGCATCACCAATTAACAAGATTACATCACACCTGGTATTTTAAAATCACCGTTATACCCGTGATACTGTTCACATGGATAGTTACCACCCCTGTTACTGTTCACGTGGACAATTACCACCCCTGCTACTGTTCACATGGACACTTTGCACCCGTATTTTTTGGACAGTTTTCACCCCTAATTTCACTTTGCACCCCTAATTTTGTGGACACTTTGCACCCCTAATTTTGTGGACATTTTGCACCCCTCTGTTATTTTAAAACCATCTGTTTTTTTTTAGCTGTGAGTATGATCCTTACGCAATTACTACTTTTATCCCAATAACTTCCCTCTAATAAACCTCCCTCCAAAAAAGTCATATATATAGACAACTCATCTTCACAATGATCTCCACTCAAACTCTTACCCACTTGTAGCTCCAATCATACTTCCGTAACAATTAAGGCAAGGTAATACTAGTAGTTTTTTTTAGAATGAAGCTCTTTATTTTAGCTAGTATGGTGTAATTTTAGTTATTTTTTTTGCCTTGTTGTAATAATATGTTTTTGTTTGTTTATGTAGAATGCTATCTCAAGCAGAACAACAAGACGGGGAGAATAGTTCCTAACGTACCAGAGGAAGTATTGCTTCTGTGAAGTTCCCCTAACGGCAGATATACGAGTGACGGAGTCTAAAATATACGACAATCGGGGTAGACTCTACTATGTTTGTAGGAACGATTGTTGTAACTTATGGAGTTGGTGCGACCCTATTGGGCAGGGAGCTACGTCTTCCGATTCACGTGACTTTGAATGGATGTGTAAAGGGATTGAAAAGGTCGTTGAAACGCAGTCTCAGAAGTCAAACAATGCACCAACAAATTTGACTCTCTGAAATGCCTTGTTGTTGGAACTAGCTCCTTTACTAGTGAAGTAGTAACTAGTTATGTAGAGATTAACTACGTCTAAGATGCATCTTTTGGAGGGATTTTTTGGAGGAAAGTTATTGGAGGGAAGCTACAGAAGGGAAAATAGTAATTGAGTAAGGATCCTACTGACAGGTAAAAAAATAGCTGGTTTAAAACAGCAGAGGGGTGCAAAATGTCCACAAAATTAGGGGTACAAAGTGTCCACAAATTAGAGGTGCAAAGTGTCCACCAAATTAGGGGTGTAAACTGTCCAAAAAATAGGGGTGCAAAGGCCATGTGAACAGTAACAGGCGTGGTAACTGTCCACGTGAACAGTACCAGGGGTGGTAACTGTCCATGTGAATTGTACCAGGGGTATAATGGTCATTTTAGAATACCAGGTGTGATGTAATCATGTTAATAGGTGATGTCATAAATATATTTAATTAGTATTTATTTAAACATTAGAGTAAAGGGCAAAGTGGTCTTTAAGGGGTGAGTGTATTTAAGTCATTCCATCCTTACAAGGGTAAAATTGTCACAAAAAACTATTAGGAGTGCAAAAGGTCTTTTAATAGGTGGAAAATGTCTTTTACCCTTTACTAAATTGAAGATGTTAAAAAACAAAAATATCCCACATGATTTAACAAATATAGTCACCGAAATTCATGTATCCCTTTGAAAAATCAAAATAATTCCCATAACAGTACAAAATTCTTACACGAGTTGTGCCCCCCACCCACTCGATGAAATCCGGGCTCCGCCACTGATCAGTCTAGGTGATTTTAGTTTCTTTATTTCTAAAAAAAAATCTAAATGGGGTTACAAGCAGGAGTTCCTGTAAGCCCTCCTAATCGTTGCACGTTGGTGGGAGTAGCGTGTATTTTGATCATCATGCTGAAGCCAAGACGTACGCACCCGTTGCGGACACATAACAACTAAAATGTCCTTGAAAGACATTTTTAAAGATTAATACCAGAATAATTCCACAATTACATTAAAATCAGATGGTACTTGTTGAGAATCGTCTCCCAGGTTGTCTTTCTTATAATGAAATCAAGAATATAATCACTCTATAGTAACCTAGATCAATCATGCTCGTATTTCATAGACTGATTACTTGATTGAGACCAAAAGACTTCCTCTTTAACAAAATACTCGGATGGAATTTGTGCATAATTGTCTTCCGAATCGTCTAATTGTTCGACGGAGTCCACCGGAGGATTGGGGCATGTTGTTCAGTTCTGTCCCAACTCCCTGCAATTGCCACACTGCCTTCTCTTGTCTTTCTTGGGTCCTTTTTGGCGTTTTGTGTCCGCGCGGTTTGGATTTCTCACATGGGCATAGAGATGTTGTTCCTTATTAATCTCCCCCTATGTACCCTGAGAAGGTTTAGAAATCATCTTCTGCATTTTCAGAATCCCATCGGCCATATGCTCTTTGAAGAACTTAATTGTCTCGGAAGATGTACAACCCAAAGTGGTACAGTTTAAATTGGCTCCACATGGAACCCTGACGAAAGGCTTGCACACCTTGGTCATCACAGTTCTTCATAACAGGCTCCTTCATCGATGGCTCAGCTCGGTAGAATTCTTTGTCATTTTTTGTCCACCTTTGGGAAATTAAGGACGTTTGAATCCTATATACATCCTTGTGTTTCAGAACAAGAAACATGTGTTTTCAGATCATGTAGGATGTTTCCCAACGAGAACGTATGCATCAGAGACGCTTGTTGTTCTTAAGACATTGAACAATTTTCTGTAGTAGGAAAAGATAGTGTGGTTAGAAATTAAGAAGGCACTCTAAATATGAAACAATTCAATGATAGACAGAGTGTAACTGTTAACAAAAAAGGTAGACAGTATTTGATAGAATGTGACCTTAACTGTTAAAGAAGATGTTTAAATAGTTTAGATAAGTCTGTTAACAGTAAGGAAAGAAGAGAAAATACCATATAAATTAAAACCAAGTACATGTGTACATTGTATATAAGTATGTAAATGAAATACATACCAGGGATTTCTTGATTTCACCTCTCATCACGTAGAACAAGTCCAAGTTATCTTATGGAACAATTGTGACTATCAACACTCTATAATTCTCACCCTTTCGAGCTTGTATCCTAAACATATTGAAGACAGCTTCAGTGAAGACCTCTACTGCATGGGATTCGATATTTCTTAACCCCGTTGTTAACACGGGGTCTGATTGGTCGGTGCGAAAGTGTTTCTCGCGCTCGGTGTTGCAGACCTTATCTACCCCGGTCTGTACGAGAAGGACATAAAATCCTTGAAGAAACTGTTAATGCTCTCGCATCTTGAGGTTGTCGATTGCAATGCGAAAAAATTGAACTTCAAGTACGTCTCCGCCCACAAGTGCAGCGATGTTCCATTTGTTCACCAATTCATGCCGATCATCATGCCACTATTTTTTCGGTTTCCTAGTATTCATGACTCTCTTAAAATCAACCATGAAGGCATCTCCCAACTTCAGGTTGGCCTGGGTGTTCTAACAAAGATGCCAGGAACACAGACGATGTGTTGCCTCTGGGAATTTTTGCAGAATAGCGTTTCTCATGGCCAAATCGCCGTCCGTGATGACCGAAAAAGGATTCTTATTATCCATTTCCTTCATCAAGAACTTCAAAACACAATCATAAGTTTCTGCTTTCTCATTGTTGAGAGTAGCACAAGCAAAAACAGTTGTCTGGAAGTGATTGTTCACACCAGATAAAATTACAAACGGTTTTTGATACATGTTGGTCTTGTACGTTGCGTCAAACACAAGTACATTACTAAATCTCTTGTAATCTAACATGGATCTCCTATCACACCAGAATACACATTGAAGCTCATTGTTTTTACCTGTTTTGAACCTCCAAACATAATAAATAATTCTTATGGAAACAGAAAAATAAGTTAAACACGAGTATGAATCTTTAACTGTGTACAGAGTTAATTTAATACATAAGAGATTACGGTTAACTGGTAAGTAAACATTTAACATGATAGGTAGAAATTTTAATAAATAAGATAGCACGTATAACACTTAATAATGTAAGCTTATCCTTGAAAACGCCATAGTGACTGTGCTCCAAACTGTCAATGTACATCAAGGTCTTCTGCCCATCTCATTCAGTTGAATATATCTTGTCCAGAGAAGCCATTTTATTATATAGATCCTTATGTGTGTAACCCAATTGGCTATAACCACCGGCTTGTTTAACCATCAAATGAAAGCCTTGGCAATACTTGATACCCACCTCCTTCAAAGATCTTATGTGTTCAACATCCGCCTCGCTAACTTTTCTATGTGATCTGTAGTTGCTCGTGCATTGAGGTTCAGAAATTTCGTGTGAATGTCCGGGTTCAAATTGAACCACCCTAAAAGGATCGGTAGAAGTTCTTAATATTTTTACACGAGCTTTGCAGTCACACCTACTGTTTCTGGTATGCTCCTGTTTCCTATTTTATTTGTAAATAACTTTCTCGGATTGCAAGCCTTGTCGGGCACACACATAGATCCTTAAATTTATCAATTCCTTTGTTTCTGATTCAAAGTACATGAGGTTGCACCTTCTGATCCCAATGCCAAACATCAGTGCGTAGAGGTTGTACCAGTCATAAGCCTGAACCTCGTTTTCAAAAGTCATTGCCATAAAATCTTCTTTGGTAACCATTATACCTGCAGACAACTTGAAATTACTATCTAAATAACTTAATCAACCAACTAAAACATTAAGAACGCATACCTGGTATGATCTCTGCATTTGGAGCTACCAAAATATAGTTTGTGGTTGTATCTTCTCCATAATTCTCTGTAAGAGTGATGTCAAAACATTCACCTTCATCCTAGACCTCAATCGTATTCTTCGTCCTCATAATCAAGAGGCAAAGATACCAAACCTTTTCCATGAACTCCACTCTCAAAAATTTTGCCCCATCTCATCTGAAATTGGTTTTTTTCTCTCCCTGGTTCTATCATTGACTTCCTTCTCACCCTAATATTCAAATAAGAAGACCCCAACCACAAAAAAATAGTATTGCACTATTTGGGAAACAAATTTCATAAAGACGAGAAGAATGCTTTAAGGGATTACCTTAAAAACTACGAATCTCTGAAAAGTTTATCTCATCAGTAATGTATGGATGTTATATTATAAATTTCTCAGCTACCAAGACCTTGGTGTCAGTGAATAGAACCTCTAACGGTTATGAACTCAGTCGTAGAGTTTAAGATATCAACGTTAAGTATATAGAGAGAAACCTATCGTTAAGCTTATTTTGTGAGTAGCAGGACCATTCAATGCATAACATAAATGAACCAGCCCAACCATATACTTAAATTCTAGCCACATTGGAAGGAAAAGCTGAAGGTTCATCAATGTTGAGTTAACTCTCCAAACTACCAAGTAATATGAGGTGTTCATATGAAAGTGTTTCATGCTATCTAAGAATGTAAGATACCTTAAACTAATTTTTTTTAAATAAACTCTCCTTCCAAGAAAAATTGGTTTAAATAAACTATCCTAAGAAAAAAAAGTACATAACCCAATAATTTTAAAGTTATCAAGCTAACAAATAATCAACTTAAGGCGAATTCGTTTCTCTCAATTGTTCTCTCAGGGAAATCCTTCTCAACTTGATATTCAAATACGAAGACCCCAACCACCAAAAATAATTATTGCACTATTTGAGAAACAAATTTCATAAAGACAAGAAGAATGTTTTAAAGTATTACCTTAAAAACTACGAAATATCTGAAAAGTTTATCTCCTCAGTAATTTATGGATGTAATATAATAAATTTTTCAAATACCAAGACCTTTTTAATGTCAGTGTTTCAATAATGTAAGTGAATTGAACCTTTAACGTTCAGGATATTTACTTCAGTAACTAAGATAGCACTCTTTAATTTATAGAATGAACCATATGAGGTGTTCATATGAGAGTGTTTCATCATATCTAAGAATGTGAGATACCATGAAATAGCATATTTTTAAATGAACTCTCCTAGCAAGAAAAAGTGATTTAAATAAACTCTACTAACAAGAAAAAGTACATAACCCAATAAGGTCAAAGTTGCAAGGCTAAGAAATATTCAACTTAAGGCCAATTTGTTTCTCCCACTGGCCCTCTCATTGACTTCCTTCTCACCCATATATTCAAATTAGAAGATCCCAACCACCAAAAATTAGTATTGCACTATTTGAGAAACTAATTTCATAAAGACAAGAAGAATACTTTAAGGTATAACTTTAAAAACTACGAAATCTCTGAAAATTTTATCTCCTCAGTAATTTATGAATGTAATATAATAAATTTCTGAACTAACAAGATCTTATTAATGTTAGTGATGTGAACAATGTAAGTGAATTGAACCTCTAACTTTAAGGATTTTTACTTCTGTATTTAAGATAGCACTCATAATGTTATAGAATGAACCATATGATGTGTTCATATGAGAGTGTTTCATCCTATCTAAGAATGTGAGATACCTTAAATAGCATACTTATAAATAAACTCTCCTTGCAAGAAAATTTGTTTTAAATAAACTCTCCTAACAGCAAAAAGTACATAACCCAATAAGGTACTCTTAAGACATGGTAAAATCCAAACACAAATATGCCAACACGTATGTGTTTGTACTTTGTACACACTTTCATGCCTGGAGAAAAGATAAGGGAGCAACCAAGTCCATAAATGGATGTTAAATTATGTTGCTGTTTGTAGTTAGTTGGAAAGAACAATGTTCCAATGAGTACACGTTACCCAAATTGAGTTCGATTGATGTCTATGCCTGTCATGGGTGCCACCATTGAAGACCTATTAACACTACATGACTTCCTAATACCAATTTGGAGACTTAGGACACATGGTGATTTTTCACAATGTTAAGTCTAGCAATGTCGATAGTCGGTTTCAACCTGTTCGCCGTTTCTCACTTGTCCTAGTTGGGTGTGACTTCGAATCTATCTGGCTCATTTAAATGACATAATTGTAACTTGAAAACATATTGGCATGCATGGGGCACATTTCATGATTGAACACTTAAAAAGTTCTCGAGTTTTTGTCCATTTTGGGCCCTTTTAGGTAAATTAGAGAATTTAAACTCTGTATATTTTAAAACTAACTCCCACAGTTGCAATTTTATGTTATTCAAGACACATGGTGACACCCTGAGTTATTTAATCGATGAATAAACAAAAATAATTAAATTTTACAAGGATAAATATAGTAAAAATATAAGATGGAATATTTTTCAGGTTTTAGGATTATGACATTATAATTAGATATTTAGAAGGAGATACTAAGACACAGTCAAATCCAAACGTAAAGATGTTAAGACTTATGTTTTTGGAAGTTGTACACATTGTCATGCCAATACTAAGATGATAATAATCCAATAATACAAAATAACATCTATTATGACACTCCACAAACTCAAGAAACAAAAAAAAAAATGAGAAGGAGCGGTTAAGAATGGGGTGGAAATTTTTAGAAATGTAGAGGAAACTTTTGAAAATTTGAATTTTGAAAATTTTGAAGTGAGTTGTCCCATCAAATTCACTACAGGACACCACTACAACTTCATTCACACCCATTTCTACTGAGTTCTCTCTCTCTCTCTCTCTCTCTCTCTCTCTCTCTTTACTGTGACTTTTTCTCTAAATTTTCTCAAACTTGCTGTCTCTCTATTTCTCTCTTCAGTTTCTTAAATTCCACTTCCCCTTCCATGTCTATCCCGAATCCATGGCGGATCAGGAAGATGCAGGCGTTGCGGAGTAGATTTCACCTTCCAAAGACATCGAACTGGTGATTTTAAATCTAAACGAAGTTCCGGTCGAGGAGGAGGTTAGTCTGGTTAATTTGAAAGTCCATTTAACTGCAAATCCCCTCTCTCCTGTCTTGAACCCAACCAAAGTTCGAGGATCTAGGCCTCAAGAACCCGTAGGAGATGTCAACTAACAAGAGGGTACCACCAACACCGAAGAGGGAAACCCTAGAAAAGCCAAAATTGGAGGAGGGGATTTACATGAAGAGGCAAAGGAGGCAAACCCTAACTCCACTGACGCAATTGGTAGAAAAAACTGGGTCGATTCAACAAATGTGCTTCCTTTATCAATGGTTGATGGACCACAGTTCGAGGATGCTAGTGGCATCATTAAATTGGCTAAAGCTGCTGCCTTAGTTGAGAAGAGAAAGAATCTAGAGAAGGAAAACATTGAGAGGAAGAAGAAAGCAAAAAACCAGCTTCATTTCGCTTCGGAGGAGGAAAAAATTGAGAACATCCCAAGGAGGTCACCCCGGAAAAAGCCACCCCCACGAAAACTATTGAAGAAAAGGGGAAAGAAAAATGCTTCTAAGGGCAAGAGTTTTGAAGATGAAGTGAAGAACATCCAGCACACACCTGCATTTGACATGTTTTTTTTTTCTGGGGTCATTCGACATGTTCATGTAAGTAATCTTCAGTTAAAAACATGAAATTTAATATGAATTCTATGTACAATACAATTAAAACTGCTATCTAAAGTATTACTATATATGTGTTCAGTTATTTGTTATGTTGACAATTAACTGTTAATAGCATTTTCTTAATTATCGACAAGTCCTACGATTGTTAGAAATCTGATTTCCTTTTCATTAAAAGCAGTTACTTAAGTTCTGCAACTGTTTACATATGACAGTGAGGAGAGGAAGTTTTCTTTCAAATTGAAACAGAAGGGTATGCCTCCCCAACTTATGGTAAAGATGTATGCACTATTCTGTAATTTACCACAAGAGCAAAGAGACAACTATGAGAAAAGAGCCTTGGAATCCTCAAGTGACGAGGATCACTTTGAGAAGAGGAAGAATAAGAAGGACAAATAGATTGAAGAGCAAGAAGATGATGAGGAGGAGTCAGATGAGGAAGAGGAGGAAGAGAATGAAGAGAAGGGAGATGAGGAGGAGAACAAAGGAGATGAGGATGAATACCATGGAGATGAAATGGATGAGAGAGATGATGAAGCTCACCATGGCAATGCCATGAATGCTTACATCAGATTCAAGTATGATTTTACTCTCACAAAGAGTGTGTTTCATAATGTGTCTATTGTTCTGCAATTTACTTCTTCACTACTAAAACTCAATCTAATAAATTGACTGCCAATTCTGTTAAAGTTTGCATGTTATTACTTCATCTCTAATGGCTTTAGATTTAATTTTAAGTGTTTGTTGCAGTTTGATATATGTTATGTCTCTATAACTTTAAATTGAACATTTATTTGTCATAAAATGAGGATGACCGAAGAGGTCTGAGAAAGCATCAACTTGGAGAGGAGGACCATGAGAAATAACCAGAAGGAACCTTATCTCACAACGGCTGCCAAAGAAAAAAACAAGCGGAAAAGGGAAGATACTTTGACAAGGAAGTCCACGGGGGAGAAGGAAAAGTTGAAGAAGAAAGAGGCTGAAGCCAAGTTGAAGGGTAAATTAGAAAAAAAGCTGAAGAACCCAAGGAGATTCCAGAGTTACATGAGCCTGCCGTCTCTTCGCAGGCTTCTTAAAGAAATGACAGTTGAACAAACGCGATGGATGCACAAAGTGGGCCTTGGAGAACTGAAGCACCTAAAGATCACAGAAACCCCATAGAACTTCAACCACTTCATTTACAAGTGCTTCAATACCGACGGGTACTTGAAAGCGCACGACCTCACCGTGGAGATAACACTTAAAGTTGTCGAGTGGCTATTTGGAATCCGATGCACCGGAGAAACAGAGTTCCCGGAGGTCGATCCGCTTGTTCTTCGCAAATTTGAAGAACGGATCGGCCTCGTCAAGGACAACACAACTTTCGATGAATATGTTCCATGGTTCAAGGATGAGAACAAGCAGCTGTTAAATGATGAGTGGAAGAAAAGGGCTGTTTGTATGATCTTTGGTGCACTAGGAATGCCGGTAGGACGAGAAGGAGTCCAAATAGGTTTTGCTAAACTTGTTGTTGATGTGGAGGACTTGAAAGAGGTAAACAAGGCAGCCTTATGGCTTGATCACTTCTAGACACAACAAGTTAAGGCCCAGACTGGGTATACCCTCCGCGGAACTGGTTGCGTGCTGACTCCTTTGGTAATTTTCTAACAGGGTTTCAGATATTTTAAGCATGCATTTTAATAAACTAAAACCTACTTCTTAAATGCTGACTTTTTTATTTTTATTTTTATATATATAGATGTATATGTATGTATGTATTTATATATTTACACACAAAATTCAATCTTAATAGTTGTCTAACTACAATTTAACAATTATTAAGATTATTTTCACTGTATTATTTTTTAAAAGAACCTACCATTGTGGTAGGGCGGCATAAACGCCGCTTATTAATAAATCAAGAAAAAGGAAAATGGGGGGACATCTGGCCTGACCCATTACATCTAGTAGTCTCATACTTCAGAACAACATAAAATGCAAAATGAAAGGAAAATAAATATTTCAAATGCCTGCTAGCAAACAAAAAATTGAAAAGCTACTATACCTATACTAGGCCCTTGCCTTTATCGAGCCCACCACTTCGTTTCATAAAAGAGTATATTTGATATTGTTGAGTTCTCGTTCGAGGCGCTGCTGGCTTAGATGATTTTTAATGATGATTTGATGAACCAAGAGAAACATTGTGATCTTGGGTTGGTACGTCTTTTTCAATTTCTTGTGTATCCTCTCCATCGTCCTGTAAAGATCTCCACCCCAGTTCTTCAAATCTTACATGAGAATTATCAATGAGAGTTCTCTCGGTATCAACATCGTATCTTTTGTATGGCCCTTCATCATATTCTTCTCCAAATCGCGATAACAATCGAAGATTTGAGTGAATAAAAATCAACTTGTCTGCTAGAGCTGAATCTAATCTGCAACCATTACTCGAGTAAAATTATTTTTAATGTTTTTTTTTTAAATAAAAAATATTATTTTTAACTAATTCATTTGCTAAAAATAACCAGTGTATCTAGATAGTCATTTTAATATGAATTCATAAGTACCTGTTTCTCTTGACATTTTGAATGTATGAATATGCTCCAATTTCTCTCTGCTGATGAAGTAGTTATTGGTTGAGCTAAATTTTCCGTGCAACTTCTACAAGTTCAGGATTTTCTAATTCATAGGTTCCCCACCATTCAATAGCATTCATAGTGGTTGCATCAAAAAGTGTAGCTGAAATAGAAAATAGTCCCTTGAGCATATGAAAAGCACCAAACTATTTGCGTAACAATGTTGCATAATTTGGATCATCAAACGCAAGTGTCCCAAAAGCTTTTGTGATCTCATACATCACTTCTTTGTCCTCATTAGGTCTTCTTATAACGTTCCTTCCCGGAGCAGGAAGCCATACATAAGTAGAATCACATAGCGTGGAGATAAAGCAAACCCAAGTCAATGAATAGAAACATGCATCTTTTCCCACCGAGAAGAGTGGTTTCTTCAATTTGGGCGTATGAATCAGCATATTTATTACTTGTAAGTTCAAATCAGTTTGTAAGGCTTGAAATAGCTAGTCTATTTAAAGGCCTTGAAACAGCTTTCAAAGCTTTGAAAGTGACTATGCTTTATATGCATGAACTTAGGGGGAGTTTCTAATTTTGATTCAACTCCTAAACCCTTGTGCTTTATCAGTTGTTATTTGGTGATGACAGAAAAATTATTTTGACATTCTAAACTATGGTTAATACATTTTTTTGTCTAACTTTTGCAGGGATATACAGTTGCCTATTTTGCAAGAATCAGTTCATAAACAGGAATACTGCATTAAAGGAAACTGAGCTGTAGATATGATTTTGTGGTGATTCAAATATGATCGTGACCTTCCTAACTTACTCCTAAACAGATTCAAGACAGTATCCTTGAAGATATTGAGAAACTACCCGTTGGGGGAAGCTGTTAGAAGAGTGAAGATTTGAAGCTAGTTTTCAGGAAAGTTTGTTGAAGAAGATTATGAAGATCTTCAATTCACACTGGGTGTTTAAAAGGAGAATTGCTGAATAAATGGAACACACAACAACACACAGCAATTCACAGAGACACTCAAACACATTCAGGTATTGACAAGAAACTAATAAGAAGATCCATTTCTCTCAATCCAAGCATATGAAGAACACTGTATACTCACTGCAGATTCAGTTCTAGTGTTCTTATACTATGAGCTTCATTTGTATATCATTCTGATAATACTTCTAGTTCTTATTCTCTTGGATTGTTCAAGGTGAAAAATAGATAATTCTTATATTTCAGTCAGCTAGAGCAGGTACTATATAGGTTAGGGAGAACCACAAGCTGTAACAGAGTATGGCATATCGCTGTGCTTGATATCTAGGTCTTAACATTTGATTAATAAGAATTTAATTGAAAATCCTGCAGCGAGAAGGTCCCTGAGGTAGAGACATAGGTCCAAGTCGACTGAACTTTACATATCTTGTGTCTCTTGCAGCAAACAAAACAGTTTCATTTCACAGGTTTGAAACTCATTTCAAGGCCTTGAAATAGACTTATCTTTTCTACTTAATTTGTTTTCTTTTCAAGGCCTTGAACTACTCTTTATTATTACAAATATTTTTAAAACCACTTCTCTTGCAAGTTTAGCACAAGTTGGCATACTGTATTCAACCCCCCCCCCCCTCCAGAGTATTGATCAAGTATTTCCACCTACTGTACACCCCTTCAATTGGTATAGAAAGTGTATAACTGCATAGATTTAACTATCTTGTGGTTATGAGTACTTTAGGTGATGATGGTTTCTTTCAGGGAAGAGCTGCTAACAGACCTCCTCTCTTCTGTGGGGAAAATTTTGTACACGGGAAAGCCTCGATGAAAATGTTCATCATTTATCAAGATATAGAGCTTTGGAATATCGTACAAAATTGTCCTCACACTTTCTACACAGAGAAAGATGGGATTAAAACTCCCAAATCTAAAGATACTCTCTCTGCCTCTGAACTAGAAAAATTTTAAAAAAATTATAAAGCTATAAATCTCTTACATTGTGCTTTGAGTAATGATCAGTTTAACAGGATTTCAGGCTGCAAGACTGCCAAAGAGATCAGGGATAAGTTTGTGGTGAATTTTGAAGGAACTAGCCAAGTCAAGCAAACCAATATCAACATATATCTCAGACAATATGAGCTATTCAAGATGAATGGAGATGAGTCAATCAGAGACATGTTCAAAAGATTCACTGATATTGTCAAGAATCTTGATTCATTGGGAAAACACATTTCCAATGAAGAAAATGTTAGAAAGATTCTGAGAAGTCTTCCTAAATCCAAATGGGAACTGGCCGGGCTTTCCCGAGGTATCTAATAACCTTGCTTCTTGCTTCAACTTGATGACACATAAGGAAAAGTCCTTACACATGAAATATCCATGAATGAAGTTGATAATTATCAGAAAGTGTCAAGAACCTAGCTTTTAAGGCAAAGTAGAAGGAGCCATCTCAAAGCCTTGGAATGGAATATGATGATGAAAATCCTTTTTCCTTGATTTCCAAAGCCTTGACCATAATTCTCAAAATGAAGTAGAACTTTGGAAACAAAGACTTCAGCAGAGAGAAACACAGATCCTCCCGTAGCAAAGACTACAAAGGTAAATCCTCTTCACATGGTAATAAGCCTAAAGTAATGAGTTGCTTTGAGTGTGGTGATGCAGGACATTTGACTAGAGACTGTCCACACAAGAAAAGAAAAAACTTTCAAAAGAAGGACCATGACAGAAGAAAGAAAGCTATGGTAGCTTCATTGAGTGATTCTGAATCTTCAAGTGACTCTGAATCTGAAGAAGAACATGCCAACCCATGCTTTTATGGCCAAGCATGATAAAAGTTCTGAAAAGAACATTGAGGAAAAGGTAAAGTGTTTAATTTTAAAACCAACAGGATCCCTCTCTGATTATCTTAGAATAATGCTTTTAAATGAAGAGGACTATCTGAAAGAGATCAGAGTTTTGAAAAGAAAAGTTCGTGAGCAGGCAAAAGAAAACATGCATCTTGTTTGTCTGAATCAGAACATTGAAATTTATTAGAAGAAAACTGGAAGTGATTTCAAAGCATTGAAAACTAGTTTCAGAGCCTTGAAAAGACAAGTCAAGGAAGTAGTCACTGGGAACTCTCTTCTGAGTGACAATATTGTTAATCTAAGACATCAAGTTGGTGAATTGGTTAAATAAAAGACTAAACTAACTGAGAAATTTCAAGAATCTGAATCAACCATAACAAAACTTGCAGGCTCAGAACACAACTTGAACTTGATTCTTGGAGGTAGCTTAAATTCTGTTCACAAAACTGGTAGTGGATACAATCCAAATTTTCCCAGAAAGAACAATACCAGATTGTGAAAGCTAGAATTGGAATTCTCCTAAGTGCCATTACTGCATAAAGTTGGTCATGTTAGGATGACTTATCCTTTCAAAAGAAGAGACCCTCACATAATGAGGAATACTTTTCGAGTACAAATCAAAGGACAAGTTGGACAGATTTGGGTTCCTAAAGAGGTTAGACCACCCAACATGGTTGACCCTGAATGTGGATCTAAATTCCAAACTTGGTCTAACAGCTGGGTAAGGCTGTGAATGGTGTTTGCAGGTTGTCACCAAGACGAAAGAATAGAAATGGTTTATGGACAGTGGTTGCTTAAGACATATGAGTGGAAAGAGATCTTTATTCTGAGAATTGAAAGAGAAATCTGAAGGTTCAATCTCACTTGGTTACAAAAGGAAAATGCAGCATTGTAGGTATTGGTAAAGTTGGTACAGATTCTAAAAATTCTATTTCTGATGTATATCTAGTTGATGGTTTGAAATTTAATTTGCTTAGTGTATCTCAGCTTTGTGATAATGGTAATAAAGTTATTTTTGACAAAGAGAAATGTGTGGTGCAAGATGAGAAATTTGGCAATTGCATCCTCATAGCCTCTAGGTCAAACAATGTCTATACCTTTCAAGCTAACAAAGTTGCAGGAAAAGACTTGAAGTGTCGCAAGGCCTTGAAAGAAGATTCGAAGCTTTGGCACAGAAAGTTGGGACTCGTTAGCTTGCATACCTTGAACAAGCTAGTTTCCAAGAACTTAGTAAGATGTCTACCCTCTACCAAGTTCAAATATAAATAATTATGCAGGGCATGTTCACAAGGCAAGCAAACTAGAAGCTCATTCAAACCAAAGAGCTTTTTCAGTACTACTAGACCCATTAAATTACTGCATATGGATCTCTGTGGTCATATGAGAACTCCAAGTCCAAAGGGTAAGAAGTACATGCTTGTTATTGTAGATGATTTTCTAAATATACTTGGGTTATGTTTCTTAGAGAAAAATCTGATGCACTCACTGAATTTTCAAAGATTTGTAGAGAACTTCAAACCTTGAAAAAACCTACCTATTGCTTCAATCAAAAGTGATCATGGTAGAGAGTTTGATAAACTTGAGTTTGATGTATTCTGTTCTAAGCATGGTATCTCTCAGAATTTTTCTTCTCCTAGAATTCCTCAAAAAAATGGAGTTGTTGAAAGAAAGAACATGACTCTTGAAGACATGTCAAGAACAATGCTCTTGGAAAATAAATTGCCCAAGTACTATTGGTCAGAAGCTATGAATACAAAAAACTATATTCTCAACAAATGCATGATCAGACCTATACTGAAGAAGACTCCTTATGAACTGTTCAAAGGAAGAAAGCCAAACATTTCTTACTTCAAACTTTTTGGTTGTACCTGCTATGTTCATAATAATGTTAAGGAGAAGCTTGGTAAGTTTGATGCAAGAAGTGATGAAGGTATTTTTTTTATTATTCACAGACAAGCAAAGCCTATAGAATATATAATAAGATAACCATGCTTGTTGAAGAAAGTATTCATGTCATATTTGATGAAAGCTATGAAGTTTCTTTGAGTGATGGTTATGAAGATTGTAATCTGAGCAAGCATGATTCAGATACTGAAGTAGAATCCCCAAAATATTCCAAGGAAAACTCACAGGAACAAAGAATGCAATTTCAAGGCCTTGAAAATGAGGTTCAAAGCCTTGAAACAAAATCTCCTGAGAAGACAGTAGCACAAGCTACTACTTCAAGTTCTCAAAGATTTGAATAACAAATTGGAGAGCCTGAACTTTGGACACCAAGGAAGAGATTTTAATATCTCTCATCTAATCCTGCTAATAACATTATATATGATCCAACAACTGGTACACAAACCAGATCATAGAAGAATTTGAACAAGCATGATTCAGATACTGAAGAAGAATCCCCAAAAGATCCCAAGGAAAACTCACACGAACAAAGAATGCAATTTAAAGGCCTTGAAAATGAGGTTCAAAGCCTTGAAACAAAATCTCGAGAGAAGACAGCAGAACACGCTACTACTTTAAGTTCTCAAAGACTTGAAAAACAAATTGGAGAGCCTGAACCTTGGACACCAACAAAGAGATTTAAATATCTCTCATTTCATCATGCTAATAACATTATTTCTGATCCAACCACTGGTACACAAACCAGATCACAATTGAAGAATCTCTGTGCTTTAATGCTTTTATATCTCTTGTAGAACCTAAAACTGTGAAGGCAGCATTACAAGAAGAAGACTGGATCATAGCTATGCAAAGTGAGCTAAATGAGTTTGAAAGGAACAAGGTTTGGAATCTAGTTCCTCCACCAAGAAATTAGTCTGTTATTGGCACTAGATGGGTATTCGGAAACAAATTAGATGATAGAAAGGTAATCAAAAACAAAGCTAGATTGGTAGCTCAAGGCTACAATGAAGGAGAAGGTATTGACTATGAGGAAACTTTTGCTCCAGTTGCCAGGTTAGAAGCAATTAGAATTCTAATTGCATTTTCATCTCACAAGAACATGAAACCTTTTCAAATAGATGTGAAGTGTGCATTTTTAAATGGCTATTTGCAAGAAGAAGTTTATGTTGCTCAACCTTGAGGTTTTGAAAATGACAAGTTTCGAGATCATGTTTATGAACTTGGCAAGGCTCTTTATGTTTTGAAACAAGCTCCAAGGGCTTATTATGAAAGATTGTCAAATTTTTTACTGGAAAATGATTTCAAAAGAGGATTAATAGATAAGACCCTTTTCATAAAGACTCATGAGAAAGACATGCTTGTAGTTCAAATATATAATGATGATGTTATGTTTGGAGCTACTAATGATCTTATTTGCAAGGAATTCTCAAGTCTTACGAGCAGGGAATTTCAAATGAGCTTGATGGGAGAATTAAACTTCTTTCTTGGACTTCAAATTCATCAGATGAAGAAAGGAATATTCCTACATCAAAGAAAATATACAAGAGAACTTTTGAACATATTTTGTCTCATTCCAAAGAAATCAAGACCCCCATGATTTCTACATTTTCTTTAGACAACGATGAATCTGGTAAGAGTGTGAATGTGAAAGAGTATAGAGGTATGATTGGATCATTACTATACCTCCCAGCTAGCAGACCAGATATCATGTTCAGTGTTTGTATGTGTGCTAGATTTGAAGCTGATCCTAAAGAATTACACTTGACTGCAGTTAAAAGAATTCTTAGATATCTCAATGGTACCAAAGACTTAGGGCTTTGGTATCCTAAACAATCTAGTTTCTCTCTGTGTGGCTATTCATACGCTGAATTTGCAGGATATAAGTCGATAGAAAGAGTACATCACGATGCTATCAACTCTTTAGATCATCTTCAATCAGCTGGCATTCAAAGAAGCAAAATTCATTTGCACTATCAACAACAGAAAATGAATACATAGCAACTGGACCTTGGTGTTCACAAGTGTTATGGATAGCACAACTAATGAGAGACCTTAGATTTCATTTCAGAGATATACCTATCAAGTGTGACAACACAACGGAAATATCAATCTCAAAGAATCCAGTTCAACATTCAAGAACTAAGTATATTGGTGTTAGACATCACTTCATCAGAGATCATGCTGAAATAGGTGATATTGTTCTTGAATTTGTTTATACTAACATGAAATTTGTAGATATCTTCACTAAACCATTGCCAGATGAAATATTCTCATACTTGAGATTAGAATTGGGCATGCTAAATAAAGAAGCATTGGTTTAGACGGAGAATCAAGTATGTACAAGGTAAGTATTATATGTGTTTCAATGGTTTGAAATAATTTTCAAATCCTTAAAAATATTTTCAAAGCTTTGAGTGTATGTGCTTTAACAATATAACTTTTCAAGGCCTTGAAATACTTTCCAAAGCCTTGTAAATAAGACTTTATGCTGTTTAGTTAATAATATGCATCTTTCAATGTTGGGTGTTATCTTTATAGATAATTTCTCAATATTGCCCCTCCATTTTCAAATACTCCTTTTAAGCCAAGATAATATTATATTATTTACTTCCAATGGCACACACAATTTTGAATCTTTTTTATTAAAAAAAGCTTCAAAAGATTAGGAAAATATTCAGTTTCCTTTTCAAACTGAAACTCTTTACTATTTATCTTCTTTTCTCTTTCTCTCCTGCGTATCTATACTACCTTTCTCTTCTACTCCCTAAGCCCTAATGAGCACTAGAAGAGCCTCTGAGAGACTAAAGATGGTTGGTGGTTCGAAGGCTGGTACAGAAAAGAAAAGAAAGACTACTGACACGATCTCCGCAAGTGTACGGTTATCGTTCTAGTAATAATGTGATAAGAGGGTTGTCGAATCCCAGAGGAATTGTCGTGAATTAATTAGGAATCTTAACTTCGTGTGGGCAAGCAATTGGATTTGTTTAACTAATCTAAGAAAGTAAATAACACGCTAATGATTAAAACAGAGATTAATACGAGAGACGAATATTAGGATTTTCTCTAGGTTCACTACGTATCCACCGTTAACGAATTACGTTCTGAAACACAGATGATGATTTGATTTGCCAAACGAGCAATAATGCTAACCGAGTTACCAAGCTAGCTTTCTATGCCTAGGTCAAACTACAACCGAGTTACCAAGTTCTAATTAGCCCTAAAACATATAATTACGATCATCTAATTCTACTCAACGTTCACAGTCTGTGGTTGATTTCTCTAACCTGTGACTACGTGCTTAATTCATTTATCCGGGCAATTCGTTGCTTTCACTAACTTATTACCTATAATCTTCATATTGATGGCCAAACTATACAAAGATAAATTAAGAGCGAGAATTAAACATAGCGAAAACATTCATCATCTATTAAGTTCAATCAAACATGAATCAAACTCATAATTCGCCAAACACGGCTTCAAACCCTAGCTACCGTTTAAGAAATCCCGATATAAAGTGTTTAGCTACTTCGATTCATAATCACAATAGCAAAGCTTTTCATGATCGTAGACAAAAATAAAGAGAAGAGGAGAAAAAGAATTCAAACAATGAATCTCCGCGCTCCAAACAGTGCTCTGAGCTCCAAACAGTGGTCCAATCTCTCTTCCCAATGCTCCTGTTTTGTCTATGACCCATCCTCCTTTAGTAAATCACGCTCTAGGGCTTTTTATGCCTTTCCTAATTGTTTAAAAGAAGTTTTGAATATTACAGAAAAGCCCCAAGCTGAATCAAGCCAAATCAGCGCCTGGAAAGCTCTGTTCGCACGAAGACTACGACCCCTTCGTACGAAGGCGTTCGCAGATAGATACTGAGACCGATTTCACGAAGAGTTTCTTCTTTTTCTCGGATTTTGGCTAAGGATTGGCCTTCGCACGAACAAATCCGTCCTTCGTACGAACACCCATGGAAATTGATTGCAGCTTCCTTCTTTTCTGTTTCACTCTTCTTCTCGCTTCTCTGTTCTTGCGCCGATGTCTTCTTTCTCCGCTGCTGGGTTGCCTCTGAATCAGGTGGCTTTTGCGGCCTGTTTTGTTGTGTTTTAATCGGGGTTCTTGATTGTTGAAGGTCACGGCTGTGGTGTTTCAGAGGCTGTGATGATTGTGGAGTGGTTCGGTGGTTGTAGCAGGTGGGTTTTCAGTGGTTAAAGTACTGGGTTTTATAGCTGGAGTTGCTGGGTTTAAATGGAGTTTCAGGATGGTGTAACAGTGAGGTGGCGATGGAGGTTTGTTAAATTGGTGATGAATGGTGTTGGTTATTGAATTGAAGGTAAAATGGTGGTTAGGAGAAGGGAATTGGTACAGTGGAGGTTTTATTGAGTTTGGCCATGGGTACTGTGTATTCATGGTGAAGGATGTACTGGTTGTGAAGTGCTAGATATTAGGGTGGTAACTGTGGAGGTGAAGGTGCTGGGTTCAGGTGGTGTAATTAGCTGAATTGGTTGTAGTTTACAGGTTTGTAGGTAGTTAAGAATTGCAGGTTTAATGGTGAAAAGGAAGGCTGCTGGTTTGTTGCGGCTAAGTGACTGGTGATGGTGATTGGAATGAGGATAATGGTCTTGTGCTGTTGGTATAACCCAGGTGGTTAACTGTTACTAACAGTTGGTGATTGTTTGAATTCATGGCTGTGATGGTTTACCAGGTTTAGGTGGTTGTTTAGTGAGTTAGAAGATGCTGCGGTTAAGGCAATGGAACAGTGGCGAAGGAGGTTGTTTCCAGGTGGTGGCAGTGAAGGTTTTAGGCTAGATATGAATGAAGGGTTAGTTAAATTGGAGGGAGTTGGATAATTGGTAAATGTTGTGGTGTTCATGGTCTGGTGAAATGCAGAGTGTGGTAATTGTGGTATTTGGATGGTGTAATAGATACATGTTGTTGCAGGTAGTTTATATAGTGGCTGAGAGCATTAGGTAGTTAATAGGCTGTTATAGGTTGTGAATTTGTTCTGGGGGATAGTTATGTTTATGGAGTAAATGGTGAAAAGGTGTTATTGATGGCTGGTGATATTGGTAGGAATTGTATGAGTGCAGTTAGAAGAAGATGATTATGGTGGTTATAAGGCGGGGAAATTGGGCTGAACTAAGGTAGCTTTGTGATGTTAATTCAGGTGAAGGAAAGGTAATTTTGGTGTAATAAACGGTGGTAGATTCAGGTGGCTGAATTGGGGATTGATGAGATTGTTTGGTGGAATGGTGTTTATGTTATTGAGATGATAATGGTCTGGTGTGAATTGAGATTAGGTGCAGGTCTGATGTGGAGGTGTTCATGGTACTATACTGCAGGGAGTAATTTGGTAGCATGTTGGGTGTAGATGGTTCATTTTGGAGGGAATTAAGAGGTAGGTTGGTTTTGTGGAGGCAGATTATTAAACTGGTGAATGAAGGTGGAACTAAAGGGCATGGTGATGGAGAATGGTGGTGTAAAGGGCTAGGTTTTAATTGGTAATCTGCAGGGAGTTGTTTGGAGCTAAAAGGATGCTCGGGAGATGATTCAGGATGTTTCAGGATAAAATCAGGATTTTCAGGATACTTTAAGATTGCGGGAAAGAAAATAAGGATCCGGATTTTGCTCCCGAACTCCGATGAACGTGATTTTTGCACCTTTGGATTCCTTTTGCGACGTAGATTTTGTCCATGTAGAGAAATTCCCGTTTCCGGACTGTTTTCCCGTTTTTCTCAATTATTGCCAAAAATTGACTAAAACATCCAAAACGCGTCAAATTCGCCTATTTCTTTTAATTCGGAGCTCGTTTCTTCTCTCAAATTGATTCCCGCATGCGTAATTCCTGTCAAACAACAACACGAACACTATCACGAAGATCAAATGTGATAAATTATCAAAATCATACTCAAAACCATTAAGAAACGCCCGGATTGTGCTTTGAAGCTCAAAAACATCCAAAAGTGCCAAAAGTGCATTTTCTTCATATTTTGGCTCAAATCTCGTAACTTTGCACCGAAACGCACACAAATAACAATGTGAAACGTATATAGGATAACTCTTATCAAGCAGTTATCAAATATCCCCACACTTGCCATTTGCGCGTCCCGAGCAAAGTCTCATGGACTCAATCTAACTGTATACTAGCCAACAAGATACAAATGACTCTAGCATGACTCACGACACTACTAATGCAGCAAGATGATGCAAATGCAATTCTAGACTCGATCTTAAACACATAAAAGCTTTTAAATTCTTTCTTTTTGTGAAATCAGGCAATTTCAATAACATATACTGGTGCTCATGGATGATGAAAAAGTTAGGAAAGAGGTGTGAAGCGTAGCTAAAGTCGACAACAAGTAATTCCCCATAGTTGTTATAGAGAGCCTAACTTTACTAATCAAGAATAGCCTACCTCTTCACGTGTGCTGATAAAAATAAGAGGCTAACCAAGGCTAAGCCACGTTCATAGTCCGAGCTCCTATTCCGCTAACGATTTAGAATGTTGAGGCTTAGGGACAAAAGGATAATCATGAAGTAATAAGTCCTAAAGCGTCACATTCTCACATTAAAACCCGCATCTTACACACCCTCACCCTGATGATAGGAATCCACAACCCGAATCTCACCGACTCCGGCCCTCAATCCCCTCATACCCCGGTATCATGTCATTCCCGTGGCCATCAAAGCGAAGAGTACGCGATCTCAATCAATCTTCAACAGGAACAAGAAATTTCACCACTCGATTTCCAATAAGCACAACTTTATTTCTCTTTATTCCTCTGTTTTTTTTTTCTCTCTTTTTTTTTCTTTTCTCTTTTTTTTGTTTTCTTATTTTTTTTTTCTCTCAGTAAAACAACAATAATACAATTAAAAAAATGTACGAGTGGTCCTCCTCCAACAATCAAGCAGCAGTAATAATGTCAGGGAAAGAAACATAATTCAACTCCCCCTAACTCCATGATGCGCAAGATGCCACAAACCGTCCAAGTCAAAGCGTGTATGGGGGTGGAGTCGTCAATGCACAATCTCTATGTCCGTAGTCAAAAGTCGACACCCCCACACTAGAATGCAGTCACGTCCCCCTCTCAAATAGCCTTATAAGATATGTCACGTGCATAATCCAACCGAACCTCCTACACCAAGAAAATAGAAATCCGAAATCCGATACCTAGCACGATCCACCAATTAAGTACAACCAACCCCATTTTCGTGCGGATTAGATGTCACGCACTGAGGCTCTCCACTGCTGTGTCCACGATGTAATGACATGGAACACCGCCACACCATAGTGTGCAAGCCGACTCACTCACCCTCGCATCCCCTCAAAGATATCTACTGAAGCCCATGCGATCAATAGGACTCACATAAATGTGAAATGAAGCACTCCCTCAACGAACCCCCTCAACTAGTGCTCCCTCATGACGCTCTAGAAAGGTAATTCTAAACGATATATGATGAAGGCCAAGAATCGTCTCCCTAGGTCATAGAGGCTATCAATGAATCCAAGGATCAATTAGGGTTATCTAGTGGTCCTACAAGGTAAGATCTAAAAAGCAGTGAGCGCTCTAATACACATCCTCGCACAGCTGTTCTGTGTGCCACTACGAGGTGGGCTGGCGACTACCTAAGACGGACAAAATGAACGTTCGGCTTGCTTAGCAAACACCAAGCTCAACTCTTTTAAGAGAGAAACAGCACACACTTTAGCTTTTAAAATTTTTTTTTTTTTTTTTTTTAAAAAAAGGTAGGAATTCCCGTAATGAGATTCTCTCTATACTTAATAGGGGGAACTAAAAATGTCACTCTCTGTCGAAATTCACAACCTATGCCTAAACTGTTTAAATCTCACTGAATCAACCAAGTCTATGCTTCTCTCAATTGTCTTTTCTCAAAATTTTCATTTTTATCATTTTTTGTTTTATTTTTTTTATAAGATCCTACTCTATATGCAAGGCTTTGACTCGAAAAAAATTTGACACAACACAACTCAACTTTTTGGTGGGTATACTCAATTATGTAAACGTGCTAACAGTATATAAATATATCCTACACAACACGACAATATAAATAAAAACTCCACATAAACCACAATATTGACTCACAATACAATCTTAACACATCCTACATGTAACTGGATATGCAAAACAAATAAGCTAGTAGACAGTTAAACCACCCCCACACTGAATGCGTCGTTGTCCTCAACGAATTTAGAGATTAAACATAGGACTCAGCAATCAATGTGTAGGACCAGTAAATGAGATGGAGCGTGACATATACAATAAAAGAGACACAAATTTTTACAAGAGGAAAAAGATACTCACAACAACCTCAAGGGTGGGGACGAAATACACAAAGCAATCCCCAAGCACAGTAGTGGCGCCACCATGCTCCTATACAGTCAATGTTTACTCGCACACCGGGGTCGATTGCCCTCCTCTTCTAAAATCTGTGTCTAGAGAATCCCTAAATCGCATGCACGAGCCCCTATGACGGTCATGTGTGCCATGGCACACCGGGGTAGATTCTCCCATAACCTGCTCATATATGTCACTTGAAAACATCATTAGTCCCTCTCTCTCTCATCTCTCCACATTAATAACTAAAAACACAATACATAGCTGTATTAAAAACAAACTCCCTAATCTAATGCAAATAAATAGGCTGGGTTGCCTCCCAACAAGCGCCTTGTAATTTAAGGTCGACGACCCGACCCAATTACCTAAAAAAAATGTCAAGGAGGTCTAGCACGACGTGCCTCCTCCTTCAGTTTCTTGCTCTTGATCTTTTGCACCACATCATGCGCACCGACAATAGTTGGCTTCTTTTCTGAATCGGGTGGATCGGGTTGCAAAACTGTAGACAACCCAGGTGTAGGATCCACATCTTTCTCTCTAAATTTGATCATAGCCAATTTATTCTTCCCTTTGCCCGGAACAAATGCCTTAAACACAAGTGATGAATCTAGAGCTTTGATAGTGAGCTCCTCAGTCTCTAAATCCACATTTGCGCGCATTGTCTTCAAAAGCGGTCTTCCAAAGATAAGTGGCACATCGCGATCCTCCTTGATGTCCACTATCACAAAGTCAGCTGGAAAGACAAATGCACCCACTTTAACAAGCAAGTTCTTAATCACCCCGTTTGCTGTAACAATAGAATTGTCTGCCAGTTGCAGACCCATCTTCACTGGGGTTGGCGCACCAATGCCCAATCTATGAAATAGGGACAATGGCATGAGATTAATTCTCGCGCCTAAATCACAAAGCCCATGCGTATGATATCCACCCCCAAGAGTACAGCCTAAGATGACACTGCCTGGATCTCTCATCTTGGGAATATCGCTGTATCACAGTACTACATGTCTCTTTCAGCTTCACCGTGGCATAAGGGTCTATGCTCTTCTTACCCCATAAAATTTCCTTCAAGAACTTCTTATACTTGGGCATCTGAGCAAGTGCTTCCACAAGAGGGATGTTGATGTGAAGTTGTCTGAATATCTCCAAAAATCTCCCATAGTGGTCTTCATCATTCCTCTTTATTGCCGCCGCATATGGCACATTTGGCACTAAATTAGCCGGATTTAGAGTATTCTTGGGATCTTCTTTCTTCTCAGCCGTGTCCTTTGATTGGGGAATCACGGCCTTGGGCAACTCTTCACCCAATTCTTTCTCTATAGCTTTAGTAGCTTCAGCTCTCGCATGGCTAGGATATGGAGGATCATGAGTAGTCACGCCACTGCGAGTAGTAATAGCTTTAAGCTGCTCAGTAGGAGCAATATAATTAGCAGGAAGCATGCCAGGAGAACATTTAGTAAGCTGATTGGCATTTTGCCTAATCTGTGTCTCATGGCTCTTAATAGTGGCTTCCATGGCTACAAACTTGTGCTCCATCCTATCCATCTTCTCATTTGTCTGTTGTTGTTGAGTAACCAATTGTCTCAACAAGGCTTTCATTTCCAGATCCTGTTGTTGCTGAGTGGCGTGATTATGAGATTGATAAGGAACATTGGATTGTTGAGCATACCAGTTAGGCTGATTTCGTTGATGACTCTGATACCCCCACACTTGTTGCTGTCTAGGAGGCCCCATGTAGTTTACGTCTTCAATCCCATATCCCTGATTCTCATCCACGATCATCTCTCCCACAGACTTCACCTGTGCTACTGGATTTATGCTGTTAAAAGCTGAGGTCATGACTGCCATTTGTTTTTCAAATTTCTGCTCTACCATTGACTCAATCCTGTTGACTAGAGCTGCATCGGATTCCGAGTATCTACGAGTCTCAGTCCTCGTAGACTCACGCTTTGCCACAGTGTTTAGCAGATCTTGGCATCGCTGCACTTTCAAGCCCATAAAATTGCCTCCAGCTAACATATCTAGTTCATGTGCTGTTTCCCTGTCTAGAGCATTATAGAAATAATGGAGGAGTTTATAACACGGCTCCCCATGAGTAGGGCATCTGCGAAGAAGTTGGTTGAATTTCCTCCATGTATCTCCTAGAGAGTCATCCTCTTGCTGAGTAAAATGCCTAATATCAGCCATGAGCTGAGCAACTTTGGATGGCGGTAGATACTTTCTCAGAAACTCATGGCAACACTCTGCCCATGTAGTAATACATCCTGCTGGAAGCTCCATGAGCCATGTCTTGGCTTTCCCAGATAAAGAGAAAGGAAACAACATCAACTTCACTGTTTCATCTGGAACTTGCTCATTATGCAATGTTGAAGTCATTTGCCCAAAGTTAAGCAAGTGGGCATTCGGATCATCTCCCGGAGCTCCTTTAAATAGGCACTCAGTACGCACCATATCAATCATCTGTTGACGCAACTCAAAGTGAGCAGCATTAATCTGTGGCCTCACAATGGTAGGTTGGTATCCAGCTGGCGTGGTTCTGAAGTAGTCCACCAAAGGACGATCATATTCCTGTGCCACATTGTTCCTTTGAACCACTTGATGACCTCCATTAGGTGGAATCGGAGGTATAGGAGGGTTAGCAACTAAAGCCTGTGCAGCAGCTAACTGAGCTCTGAGCAACTCAGATTCCCTCAATGAATTGGCTACTTTGGCCTCGGCAGCGACTCTAGCGGTCTCTGCATCTTCCACAAGCTTGCTGAGTCTTTCCAACTCGGTTCCCTGTTGGTCACCCATTGAAACTGATTTCCTCGAATCTCTACGAAATAGTGCTTCTGGATTATCAAGTTGTGGGTACAATGACTCGTTATGAGAACGGGTCATGAACCAAGGGTATCACCTGAAAATATCAACAACACTAGAACGCAGGTGAGTAAAGAATATAACTGAAAATTAAAATTCCTAAAGCTAACAATTCTAATTAATTCAACCGAAGTCCCCGGCAACGGCGCCAAAAACTTGACACGATCTCCGCAAGTGTACGGTTATCGTTCTAGTAATAATGTGATAAGAGGGTTCTCGAATCCCAGAGGACTTGTCGTGAATTAATTAGGACTCTTAACTTCGTGTGGGCAAGAAATTGGATTTGTTTAACTAATCTAAGAAAGTAAATAACACGCTAATGATCAAAACAGAGATTAATACGAGAGACGAATATCAGGATTTTCTCTAGGTTCACTAGGTATCCACCGTTAAAGAATTACGTTCTGAAACACAGATGATGATTTGATTTGCCAAACGAGCAATAATGCTAACCGAGTTACCAAGCTAGCTTTCTATGCCTAGGTCAAACTACAACCGAGTTACCAAGTTCTAATTAGCCCTAAAACATATAATTACGATCATCTAATTCTACTCAACGTTCACAGTCTGTGGTTGATTTCTCTAACCTGTGACTACGTGCTTAATTCATTTATCCGGGCAATTCGTTGCTTTCACTAACTTATTACCTATAATCTTCATATTGATGGCCAAACAATACAAAGATAAATTAAGAGCGAGAATTAAACATAGCGAAAACATTCATCATCTATTAAGTTCAATCAAACATGAATCAAACTCATAATTCGCTTAACACGGCTTCAAACCCTAGCTACCGTTTGAGAAATCCCGATATAAAGTGTTTAGCTACTTCGATTCATAATCACAATAACAAAGCTTTTCATGATCGTAGACAAAAATAAAGAGAAGAGGAGAAAAAGAATTCAAACAATGAATCTCCGCGCTCCAAACAGTGCTCTGAGCTCCAAACAGTGGTCCAATCTCTCTTCCCGATGCTCCTGTTTTGTCTATGACCCGTCCTCCTTTAGTAAATCACGCTCTAGGGCTTTTTATGCCTTTCCTAATTGTTTAAAAGAAGTTTTGAATATTACAGAAAAGCCCCAGGCTGAATCAAGCCAAATCAGCGCCTGGAAAGTTCTGTTCGCACGATGACTACGACCCCTTCGTACGAAGGCGTTCGCAGATAGATACTGAGACCGATTTCACGAACAGTTTCTTCTTTTTCTCGGATTTTGGCTAAGGATTGGCCTTCGCACGAACAACTCCGTCCTTCGTACGAACACCCCTGGAAATTGATTGCAGCTTCCTTCTTTTCTGTTTCACTCTTCTTCTCGCTTCTCTGTTCTTGCGCTGATGTCTTCTTTCTATGCTGCTGGGTTGCCTCTGAATCAGGTTGCTTTTGCGGCCTGTTTTGTTGTGTTTTAATCGGGGTTCTTGATTGTTGAAGGTCACGGCTGTGGTGTTGCAGAGGCTGTGATGATTGTGGAGTGGTTCGGTGGTTGTAGCAGGTGGGTTTTCAGTGGTTAAAGTACTGGGTTTTATAGCTGGAGTTGCTAGGTTTAAATGAAGTTTCAGGATGGTGTAACAGTGAGGTGGCGATGGAGGTTTGTTAAATTGGTGATGAATGGTGTTGGTTATTGAATTGAAGGTAAAATGGTGGTTAGGAGAAGGGAATTGGTACAGTGGAGGTTTTATTGAGTTTGGCCATGGGTACTGTGTATTCATGGTGAAGGATGTACTGGTTGTGAAGTGCTAGATATTAGGGTGGTAACTGTGGAGGTGAAGGTGCTGGGTTCAGGTGGTGTAATTAGCTGAATTGGTTGTAGTTTACAGGTTTGTAGGTAGTTAAGAATTGCAGGTTTAATGGTGAAAAGGAAGGCTGCTGGTTTGTTGCGGCTAAGTGACTGGTGATGGTGATTGGAATGAGGATAATGGTCTTATGCTGTTGGTATAACCCAGGTGGTTAACTGTTACTAACAGCTGGTGATTGTTTGAATTCATGGCTGTGATGGTTTACCAGGTTTAGGTGGTTGTTTAGTGAGTTAGAAGATGCTGCGGTTAAGGCAATGGAACAGTGGCAAAGGAGGTTGTTTCCAGGTGCTGGCAGTGAAGGTTTTAGGCTAGATATGAATGAAGGGTTAGTTAAGTTGGAGGGAGTTGGATAATTGGTAAATGTTGTGGTGTTGATGGTCTGGTGAAATGCAGAGTGTGGTAATGGTGGTATTTGGATGGTGTAATAGATACATGTTGTTGCAGGTAGTTTATATGGTGGCTGAGAGCATTAGGTAGTTGTGCACAAGAGATTCCGGCAGGGAGACCTCCGTGTACACCGTGCGTAGTGGATCAGGGATCGCACAGGAAGAATAGGGGTGTGTGTAGGGAGAGAGTAAGTCAGTAGCAATGTCTGAGAGAGAGACAGAGGTTTGGCAGAGCTTCCGCGTATGGCAGTGTGTCCTCCTTTGTATGGAAAGGTTAACGATGTATATATACTGGAGAACGTGACCGTTGTAGTGTGGTTAATGCGCCCATTAATGGCGGCTTAATTAGCTTAACCATAACGGCACGTTCGTCCGAGTATATAGGAACCGTTAGAGCACGTGGTGCGCGAGTACCGGAACCGTTATGAGGTTGACCGGGTTTGACCGGATTGACCGGGTCTAGGGAGCTCGTGCCATAGATCTCTCAAAACAGTTACTAAAGGTCGCGCGCGGGCTTGGCTCGCACGCGACAGGGCTTACTCTAGCCTCCAAACCACTAAGTCCCTACAAGTCCCGTGAAGTGGTATGCGAGGGCTCTGTCTCGCAGCCCCCACATGGATCAGCTCGGCTGGTGATCCTGTGTGTGTGGAGCACAATATGGTGTGCTGGATGGTTGCCACGTGGCTAAGATCTGCCATGTCAGAAAGCAGTATCTACATTAGCCCCCTTTCTGCGCGTGAAGGCTCATAGCTGTATAGGCTTCCATGCGCGGAAACCAACATGCGCGTCGTCGCCACGCACCAATTCAAATACGGGTAAGTTCAGCCCCCGTGCGTGTCATTATGACCTAAAACCCCTAGAGTCGTGCCGTCTGACCTTTAGGGTTTTAGGCGTGACGTCAGCCCGTCCTGTGATTGCGCGATACGACGGTGACGGTTGCGATTCGACTACTGAAGGGACGCAACCCTTCATTCTTTTGGATAAATACCTTGTATCCCATTATTGCAAAGCATCACTTCTTTCTCTTAAAGTGAATGGTACCCGGAGATCTTCGAGAGCAGATCCAGATAATCAATCACCAGTTCAGAACTGCAAATCGTATTCTCCAATTGTGTATATCCAAGCAAGCTTCAAGGAAACAAGGTTGGCCTCGTTTACTTTTGATTTAAAATACCAGCGTTTGCCTTGAACTGCGTTGAATCTGTAAATCCATGAAATTTGTGAAGAGGCTTTGATCTTTGAACCCGCTTCGTTTTAATCTTTCAAAAATATCAACTCCCCAATTTCTGAAATCGGTACCGGAACTGTTTGCTTTGGTTTGCATAGATCTCGAATTCCAAAATTCAAACTGAAGTGTGGTGTGGTATTTCTCCCCCCTTTTTCTTGCCCTTTCGCAGGAATGGCCAAGACAAAAATAACCAGACCCGTCAAAGAAGATGAAGAGATGCCCGAGCTTCCGCAGGCTCTATGGCGAAAAGCCCCCTTTCTGGGTGGGAAAGACTTTTATCATGCGAGGGTGAAGGCGAAGAGGATGCCTGATCCTGTTCCAGTTGAGCGATTGTTGACACTGACTCGCCCAGTTAACTCAGCCTTGCTCGAGTTGGTTGGTTCCGAGGATGTGGTTCGATTGGGGATCGAGAATGGGCACTTCCCATATACTGCGATTTCTACTCAGGCGTTTGTCCAGAAATTGGACTATATGGATGAGTGGATCGACCACGTGTTGGATAATTACGCCGAAACTCTCGATGAAGCCGGCATTTTCTTTGCTGTCCGTGCTATGAAGGGTGCTGCCGTGAAGTTGGATCAGTCCATGCTTCTAGACCTTCTGTCCCGTTACTCGCCCGCGACTCACACGTTTCATTTTGCTGAGTTCGAGGCTGCCCCCACGCTCGAGGACGTTCAAATGCTGTATGAGCTTTCCCCCATGGGCGAGGTGGACCCCTTGAGTCACTTGAGGACATCTGCTGAAATGGCCTTGTACGCGCAGATGGAGGAGTGCCTAGCAGAGGTAAAGAAAATCTCCACTCGGTGGGCCACTACAAAGCCTCTTCCGAACTGGCAGCTAGTGGATACGTCTGCGAAGAATACCTGGAACAAGTGGTTGCAGTACTTCTTCCGAGACTATGCGAACAGCAGCATCACTAAGAAGCTTTTGAGCGAGAACCCGGAGGCCGAGAATTATGTAGAGGGCAAGGGTTATCATTTGACCCTTTGTGCCTTTCTCTGTGCTTGGCTGTCGAGGTATCTGATTGATGGTCACCCCCATGACGGGGTCTTCTACCATGTGCTGCCACTTGCTGTGAGGCTCGCTCTGGGCCAAAGAGTCGCACTCGGACCCCTGGTCTTGGGCACGCTGTATTATAGGCTGGATCAGCTGGTTTTGGCGACGAGGGAATCGCGTGGCCGCCTTGATGTTCTGACCTTTGTCAATATCAGCTTTTTGACAATGTGGGTTTTCGAGCGCTGGCCGTCTTATGCTCCAACTCCCCTCCCACTTGATAAGTGGTGTCCCCCAGGCGAGACGGAAGCGCGCAACAGCGGAAGGGCTGCGAGATGGTTTGGAGCAAGCAACACCAAGTGTACTTGGAGTTTGATATGCGACAAACGAAAGGAGTTTACTGCCAGGCCCTATGCCACACGTGTTGAGCATGTGCGGTGGTTTCCAAAGCTATACCCTTCCAAAGGTATGGTCTTGTCAGAAGACCTTCTCTTTGAAAAGGGGCCGCATTTCCACGAACGCTATCGTGAATTCTTTTGTTGGTGTCTGCGAGGTTCTCTTCCTGCCCTTGCAGAGCATATTCGTGAGCTCGCGCCACGGTATGAAAGACTTACAGTGGATGTTGACCCTACTCGGGTCTCTCCTCAGTTTGGTTTTGATGCGGTGGCCCCATCGATTTGGCCCCAGTCTATTATCAGAGGGTGCTACAAGCGTTTGCTGACAAAGGAATGCAAGACGGTCCTCATGAGCAATCTTCCCTTTGAGCAGCCTGCGGGAACTCGCAAGGGTGGTTGTTCCCAGAACTGGCTCGCATACTGGATTGCCCAGCAAACGAGGATTGAGACGGAGGCAGCAGCGCAGCCAGGAAGGGCCCCCTTGATCAAGAGAAACTCTTTTCCGTTTCGCCCCAATTGCAGTCTGAGCGAGTCTGAGTATGGTTGCTACTCGCTGTGGGACCGCGAGAACCATTTGTGCCCCGATTTCATTCTGAAGGAGCAAGTCGACGCAATCAAGAAGGGTGACACGCAGGTCATCAAATATAGCAAAGCGTTTGCTGAGGTAAGCAATTTCCTTGTGTGCTTTAAGCTTTTTGATTTTTCCTTGCGCTGATGCTTCTCGTTCTGTATTGTTCAGTGTCATGTGCGGAGGTTCGCAGCTGGTGATCGCTCCAAATCGCTGGTGGACACCATTGTTGCCACCAGAAGGAAGGGGGAGTCGTACCGGCTAGCGTGGAGGATGGATGCCGAGGTCGAAACAAAGGTTCGCGCAGTCATGAATACTTTTGCTGACTCGCTGATAGACAACCCTCCGGCTCCGTCTCCTCCTAGAGATGACCCGTCCCCTCCAGCGACTGCGGCGCCGAGAGTGAAAAGACCTAGGCAAAAGGGAATTACGATTTCCTCCCCTAGGAGTGCTCCAGCTTCTCCCCCAGTGAAGTCCTTTTCCATCAAGGACAAAGGCAAGGGTCGCATGCCCAGCAAAGTGCGGAAAGATCTCGCAGTTGAGACTTTCATTCCATTCAACCAAGAGGAAGAGGAAGAGAGACAGGAGCCCCAGGCAAGTGATGAAGAAGAAGAAGAAGGAACAGTTGTGATGCGCGAGGAAGAGTCAGAAGGTACTTTCGTCGCATCTCCTTGTCCTTTATCATGACTTCTATGCAGTTCTTTTCTTTGAACCAATTATGTATTCGCAGATTATGATGATGAAGCCGTTGGTGGCCTTGTGGCCAAGAGGCAAAAGAGAAATGCCCGTTCTGGCATTTCAGATGATCCTATAAGCGAGGATGTTCTTGCTGAGTCCCGGAGGACAGCCGCGGAGGCTGCTGAAAGGAGAAGGCAGCGAGAGGAAGAGGAGCTCGAGCGTGTGAAACAGCGGAGCCTCGAGGAGCAGCATGTTGACGACTTAGTGCGTCCAGTTGGCGAGGAAGACGAGCTTCCTGAAGAAGTGGCTCCTCATGTGGAGGAGGAAGATGAGGTTCCCGGAGAGGGTGCAGCAGAGCTAGAGCAAGTCCAAGCGGACTTCGCAGAGATCGCAGGTGGCGATAAAGGTGAGATCTTCAATCTCGCAGTTACTTATAGAGATGTAATTGTGGGTGCGTTAAAGCACGGTGTGTCGAAGCCTGACATTCGCCGTTGGTTGGTAAGCAAATGCGGAGAACCCTCAGGTAATTATTTTGAGTGATATGCGCGTACTAGGCTGTAGCCACTTGAGGCAAAATCATGACTGGTTTACTCGCATCCCAGGTCACGCTTCTCTTAAAGATTTGCTTAGTGAGGATACACTGATAGGGCACGGTTCCACGTCCCTAGTGTACGATGAGGATACCTCAATCCCACCTTCGCGTGGAGGTGCTTATTCTTAGCTTTAGTAAAGATAGCGAAATAACCTATAACACAAGTTACCTCACATTATCGCATTTGGTATCGCAGGTTATGCTGAGGAACCTGAGCTGGAGCAGAGAAGTCAGCCTTCTGCATCCCATGTTGCAATTCCGAGCTCCCATACCGAGAAGCCCGTCGCAGCTACTGGGCACATAAGGGAGCCTCCCGAAGACGTCATCGAACTTTCCGATGATGTCGAAGCTGATGCTATGCCAATGGACGAAGGTGTCCGTACCGGTGGTGAGGAAGAAAGGACAAGTGATGCTAATGTTTTCGCATCTGGTAGTGTCCTCCGCCCAGCGACTTCGGCTGTCCCTTCGCCTCCGGCGATGACTGAGCCAGAAGCACCTATTCCTGCGTGGAGCATTTGGGGCTCGCAGGTTGGGAATGCAGTCGCAGCTGGTGCGGCCTACACTCTTCCTCCTGACTATGAGAGGTTGGAGCTCGCAGCTGATAGGAGAGCCATGGAGCGAGGGCAGTCTTCGAACAACCCAGTGGCCCGCATCCCTTCTCTTCATGAAATTCTGGAAGGCACTGGTAAGTAAAGATTTACCGTTCGCACGTCGCATTATTTGCTTGCGAGTTCTGACATTATAACCATTTTTGATGTCTCAGGTTTAAAGCAAACCGATGTAGACTGGGTGGTTCGAATGCGTCTCAGATACCCCCGATCGTTTGTGAGATCTCTGGAGATCGGACCTTTTGACAGGAGGCTATTCCTTACTGAAGCCATCTGGATATTGGAGCAGCTGTCTGCGGCTACACCTGCGACCATTTCGGCCCAGAGTGCTGAATTGCTGTGTGGCATGTGCCAAAATCTCCTGTTCAAAGTCCAAGGCAGACTTGGTTTCAAATTCCTCAAGGACAGAGTTACACTGATTCGCGCAGCTGTAACTTTGAATCTCGGTCACCAGAATCTCGCAGCTGAGATGCAGAAGGTGGAGCAGCAAAAGCAAAAGGTTGACGAAGCTTTGAAGCTGTATGACGAAATGAACGCCAAGTGCGAGCTACTGAAGCAGGAAGTGAAACAAGTGGAGAAGCTGAGCGAGCAGTTCGAGCCCCAAGACTCCTTAATCAAGAATTTGTTTTGACTTTTCGAATTTTGAAAAGAAAACAGGAAAATGACTGAGACATTAATGTAATGTTTTGAAACATTAATGTAATGTTGCTAGGGTTTCTCCCCCTCTTTTTTTAACAACAAACAATGAGTTTGCCCGTTTTGCCCTTTTCGGGATTTGATTGGACATTTCTGTGCATATCCAATTATGACATCAGCAATTGATTTTCTGCCTGATTTTCGCGCTAATTTCTCGGCAGATAAGCACGCTTCCGTTGGGAAGTCCATCCGAATTATGACTATTCGTCATTTATTAGGATACGCAACTGAATCGTCGTAGCCTTTAGTAGGGTAATTGATTGTTACCGCTTTTCGAGGCGTAAGTGATTGAACTTACCCTCTTTTTGAATTTTGCTGACTCATCTTAGGCAACCGAAGAGTCTCCACAGGGTCTATATAAACCCTGTCTTTGCCATTTGGGTTCTTCATCCCAAACATGTGCTTTGCCGTGAGTCCTTACGACTGCTGGCTTCAACGCTTGTTTTTCGTTGATTCATGGCAACTTCAAGTTTTGAATCCTGAGTTTGCGCTTTGTGCTATAGAAATAGTTTCCAAGATCCACTTTATTTGGCTTATTGCTCTTTATAACCATCATAAAGAGGATGCAGATAATATCTCATGTGTGTTCGAAGAAATTTCTTCGTGTATTATGTGTGCAGGTCATGTTTCCGGCCGCCTCGTGGCGAGGTGCAGCGCCGAAGTGACCGTGCTACCGTCTCGTAATGAACGGCGGAATTCTTCTTCAGCATCTCCGGGGAAGAATCCGTTGCCCTCACATTTGTGAGGTCGGGGTGCTCGTCAATGCCCTTGTCCAACATGACAAGGAGTCCATCACCAGAGGAATGACTGCTTCGCCTGTTTTGCAGAGTAGCATCTGTCGGCACAGGAAGCTCCTCCGGCGCCTATCTCGATCAGACAGAGGCTTTTGTCATTCCTTGGGGTCTTGGGCATATCGCATCTCCGACCTTGCTGCTAGGGATGTAGCGAATGACGAGTTGATCTCTTCGCGGCAGCATCCCTTTTGCTATAGATCTTTGGCCGTAGATCTGCATGCTGCACTGCCGGTGTTAAGACCGGTGGATTCTCTCTTTTCTTAGCCGAGAGTTCCCTAGCGCATCTCTGGCTTACCAGCCATTTTTCGAATGTATTGTAAGCCATGTTGGCTGCGTAGTTAGATGCGAGCTTTTTGCTTGTAAGCTGTTATCTAGATAGATAAATTGTAAGTCATTTGAATCATAATGATATATAGCTTTTGTATTATCTGCTCTCTTTGCAAAAAATACAATTTCGAATGCGTTTCGGTTTGTTTTGCCTTGCATAATGCCATGTAATGCTTTCACATATGCGATGTCGCTTCGCGGATGTTTTGCTAGATCATTCGAGATCGTAATTTCGCAGCTGTGCCATCTTGACGGATGGGCTTGTAGTTGGCCGTTGTAAATCATATGAGATCATGTTCACAACTTTACTATCGTAACAGATAGTTTTTTAACAGATCAATTAAGATCGTTGAGTGGTGCGAATTGCTATCATAAAGGATAGGCTTTATTAGAGAATTGCTTGAGATAGTTTCTCGTATAAATTGTTATCGCAACAGATAGAGCTTTAGAAGATCCAGCAAGATGGTTCTGCAGTTACGTTGCCATCGTAACAGACGGGCTTAGGTGATCAACTAAAATCACTTTGCGTATAAATTGCTATCGTAACAGATAGGCTTAAGGAGATCATATAAGATCGCACTTGCATAAACCGCTATCGTGAGAGATAGGATTTTGATGATCGATTGAGATCGTTTTTTGTATTTTGCTGCTATCGTGAGAGATAGGCTTTAGATGATCACTTAAGATCGCATTTGCATTGACTGCCATCGTAAGAGATGGGCTTTAGATGATCAATTAAGATCGTATTCGTGTCAACTGCTATCGTGAGAGATAGGCTTTGATGATCGCTTAACATCGCATTTGCGTTTGGCTGCTATCGTAAGAGATAGGCTTTAGATGATCACTTAAGATCGCATTTGCGTTTGGCTGCTATCGTAAGAGATAGGCTTTTAGATGATCACTTAAGATCGCATTTGTATTTGCTGCTATCGTAAGAGATAGGCTTTTAGATGATCACTTAAGATCGCATTTGTATTTGCTGCTATCGTAAGAGATAGGCTTTTAGATGATCACTTAAGATCGCATTTGTATTTGCTGCTATCGTAAGAGATAGGCTTTTAGATGATCACTTAAGATCGCATTTGTATTTGCTGCTATCGTAAGAGATAGGCTTTTAGATGATCACTTAAGATCGCATTTGTATTTGCTGCTATCGTAAGAGATAGGCTTTGATGATCAGTTAAGATCGCGTTTGTATTTGCTGCTATTGCAGCGAATAAATCATTGTTAACAGTAATAACAAATTAAATAGAGCAATATAAACGGCTAGAAATATGAACTTCTCATTTGGGAGAATTCTTTTATTATAACACTCTCATATGGGAGAGATAGGATTACAATTCTCTCATATGGGAGAGGAGATTGCGTCAATCATAGCCACATGAGACATTAAGCAACGTTATCATAAAACGTATGAAATAAGAGAAGTCAAGGATAGTAATTCTTGATCCAGCGCATGTTGACTGAGCTTGGAGTTGAGGTTGTGCCGTGCAACCTTCGTATGCTGCAGTAGCCACTATCGAAGACTTCTGTGACTTCGAAGGGTCCTTCCCAATTAGCTGCGAACTTTGGGTGAGTTCCTTCTCGCATGCAGTGGTCAGATGCGCGCAAGACCAGGTCGCCAACTGCGAAATCCCGTCGCTGGACTGTCTTGTTGTAGGCGCGAGCGATTCTTTCTTGGTACCGCTTGTTAGTCCATTTGGCTTGTTCTCGCTTTTCTTCCAGCAAGACTAAATCATGATCGCGTTGGTTTTCATAGAGTGCGTGGAAGGCCAGCCTTGCCGAATTGACTCTGACCTCCGCAGGTACTACAGCTTCGGCCCCATAACATAGTAGAAATGGCGAGGCCCCTGTGGGTGTCCTTGGAGAAGTTCTGTAGGCCCACAGAGCTATGTTAAGAGAGTCGGCCCACTTCTTGTGGTCATCTGCGACCATCTTGCTCAGAATTCTCAACAGCGTTTTATTAGTCGCTTCGGCTTGTCCGTTTCCCTTTGGATAATAGGGGGTAGAGCATATCTGCCTGATATTGTACTCCGCGAGTTTCGTAGCTACCTGGCGATTAACAAAAGGAGTACCGTTATCTGAAAGAATGGTATTTGGGATTCCGAACCTGCATACGATGTTTTCCTGGATGAAGTTGACCACAGCCAGCGCGTTTGCCGTCTTCAGTGGTATTGCTTCCACCCATTTGGTGAACAGCTCGGTTGCAGTGAGAATGAAATGGTTCCCATGTGACGTTGGTCGGATGGGGCCGATGAAGTCCAAAGCCCATGTGTGAAATGGCCATGGCGTCCCTAGTGCATGTAGGTCCACGGCGGGAGCGTGCACTAGGTTCCCTTTGAATTGGCATTCTTGGCAGCGTCGCACCTTGGTGCGGCAATCGACTTCCATCGTGGGCCAGAAGTATCCGATTGAGAGGAGTTGTCTGCATAATTTCGCACCTCCCTGGTGTTCCACCTGATGAGAAAGGTCCATGACTTCTTGTGCTTCCCTGCCGTCTAGGCATCGCAGCAAGTTGCCCTCGTGACCTCTTCGCCAAAGGAGGTTTTCCTGAACCACATATCGAGACGCTTTCCTCTTCAATTTGTCGGCTTCTTTTCTCGATTCGGGTACGGTGCCCTGGGTGAGGAATTCAAACAATGGCTTCCTCCAGTCTGTGTCGTCATCGGTTAGAGCGACGAGTAGAGAATCTTTGATTAGTGCGCAACTTTCGCACTTCCCTTGTATCAGGGCTGCAGCCGTTGACATGCCTGGCCAATGAATGCCATATCTCTGAGCTTTCCTGTAGATTGACACCTCGCTTTCCCCGCAAGCGTGTTGGTGAATCTTTTCTAACAGCTGTTGTCCCTCTTGCTCGGAGACACATCGCATGAGTATTCCTCCAGGACCCTTGTAGTAAAGGGTGTTGTCGTGGATGCAGTATCCTTTCGTGAGCGCCCAGCTTTCGCTGCTGGTGCCTTTCGCAATAGCTTGCAGGATTGCTTTTCGCCAGTATGCGTCATCCATGTGTTCGTCGTCGCACGCATCTTCTGTTAATGCCGACGATGTTCGCACTTCGATGGAAATCCTTGCGGGGCATTTGTCTATGCTAACCTTAGATCCCAGAGTTGCTAAGGCGTCTGCATGCCTGTTGTCCGCTCGGGACTTGTGCTCGTATTTCACGTCGCAGAATTGCTGCATCAGCTTTTGCACTAGGGTGCGGTATGACAGGAGGTTGATCTCCTTTAAACCATATTCGCCCGAGGCTTGCTTAACAATCAGCTTGGAATCTCCCATGACCGTTAAGTTGCTTACATTCAAAGCTCTCGCCGCACGGAGCCCCGCGATAAGAGCCTCGTATTCCGCCTCATTGTTTGTGACTGCGAAATTGAGTTTTGCGGACATCTGTATGACTTCCCCGTCTGGCTTTGTCAAGACTATCCCAATGCCTCCACCTTTTCTGGTTGACGACCCGTCGAAGTGGAGGGTCCAGTAGGGCACGTCGATCGCATAGATTTCAGGGCCTTCGAGCTCTTCCTCGATCACAGGTTCGTGACTGTTGTCGGGAAACTGTGCCAACAGATCTGCTACCGCTTGCGACTTGATCGCTCTTGGTTTTACGCATGTGATATCGTATTGAGAGATGGTCATGTACCATTTCGCCAATCTCCCGCCCGGAGTAGTGTGAGTTAGCAAGTATCTTATGGGGTCGCTTTTGGTGACCACCACTACTTTGTGCGATGCAAAATAGTGTCTCAACTTCTCTATCACGAAGAATAAAGCAAGGCAATGACGTTCGATGTCTGTGTACCTTGATTCAGCAGGCTGCACAATGCGGGAGATGTAATAGATGGGCCTCTCTTGGCCTTCATACACCTGAGCCAAGAGCGCTCCTATAGATTTCCTTGTCGATGTAAGGTATAGCAGAAGCGGTGATCCCAGTTGAGGCGCGATCATTATCTTTGGGGATGTGAGTAATTCCTTTAGCTTTTCGAATGCGGCTTCGTGATCAGGAGCCCAGTTGTACGCGGCGTCCTTCTTGAGAAGAGTGCTGAAACAGCATGTGATTTCGGCGATTGCTGGGATGAATCTCCGCAGATATGACAATTTTCCCAAGAATGTTTTCAAGGCACTTTGGTTGTGAGGTGGCGTCATGCTGGTGATGGCTGACACTTTCGCAGGGTCAGGCTCGATCCCTTGGCGATGGACCACGCATCCCAAAAACTTCCCCGAGGTCACGCCGAATGCGCATTTCATGGGGTTCATTTTCAGTTGAAAGCTCCTGCATCTGTTGAACACCTTTCGCAGGTCTGCAAGGTGATCTGCTTCATGCTTGGATTTGACTACCAGGTCATCCACATAGAATTCCACTTCTTTGTGCATCATGTCGTGGAATAGAGCCATCATGGCCCGCTGATAGGTTGCGCCTGCGTTCTTAAGACCGAATTGCATTACCGTGTAGTTGAATACCCCCACGGGAGTGATGAATGCAATTTTCTTTGCATCTTCGGGATCCATCTTGATTTGATTGTACCCGCTGAAACCGTCCATGAAACTGAACATGCGATGGCCTGCCGTTGAATCAATGAGCAAATCGATGTTAGGCAGTGGGAAATCGTCCTTAGGGCAGAAGCGATTGAGATCTCGGAAGTCCACGCAGATGCGGAGCTGTCCGTTCTTCTTTACCACCGGCACAATGTTGGCCAACCATGTGGGATGGTGATTTGGCTCTATGAACTTGGCATCTAGGAGTTTAACAATCTCCTGCTTGATCTTCACGTTGAGCTCTGGCCTGAAGCTTCTGGTGCTTTGCTTGACCGGTTTAGACCCTGGGATGATGTCTAAACGGTGCATGGTGATGCTCGTGTCCAGACCCGGCATCTCATCATATTCCCATGCGAACACGTCCTTGTATTCAGTTAGGAGCTGCAGCAGTCCTTGTTCCTCTTCGCTTGTGAGGTCCGCACTCAGGAAGACTGGCCTTTTCTTTTCCTCGTTCGGGCTGAGGAACACTTCCTTTAGCTCTTGCTTTTGTGGTCTTGGCCTGTCTTCCATGCATTCGGGCGCTTCCTTGAGTTTCTCGTCTGGAGTGCCCTGTGTTGGCTCTTCTGTCAGCGCAACTTGCTCGATTTGATTGATTTGCCCAGGGACATCCCCTTGCCCGTGTGAGGACGTCCCCGCGCACCTTCATATGCGATAGCATTTCTTCCCGTTGGCGTAGAAGCTCTCTATCTCCTTACCCTCGGGGTCATGCTTTGCAATCCTCTTCAGAGTGTACACATTCTTCCGATGATATGCGATACGCGGCGCCCCTTCGCGTGTAGGCGGCTTTTCCTTGGCATCTTCCCTTGTCACCATCACGCCCGCAGGTGACTGGTCCTTGATGTCCTCCCAGAGAGGCAAAGGAGTAGGGCTGAATGGTCCGGGTGTTTGCTCGTCCGCCATTTCGGTGAACCACACCGCCTCGGTGAGGTGCGCTTCGTCCAAGTTGAACGGGTTAGTTGAGGCCGGTATTTCGACAATCCTGTCGTTCCAGATAGCTTTCATCACCTGGTGAGCCGTCGAAGGGACTGCGTCGAAGCGATGAATCCAGGCTCGACCGATGATCATGTGATATGTGGTGTTCGCGTCTATGACATAGAACTTCGCCGAGCATTTGATTTTACCAATCTGAACGCCTAGGCGGATCCATCCGATCGTCATTCTAGAATCACTTCCGAATCCCACCAGTGGAGATGGACGTTTGACTACCTTGTGCTCGGGGATCCCTGCTAGCTTCAGTGTGTGGAGCGGAACAACGTTGACCGCTGCTCCTCCATCGACGAATGCTCGCTTGAATTCGACGCCGTTGATGATGGCGGTCACGTACAGGGGCCTCTGGTGGCTCGCATCTGTCTTCCTGTCGCTGGCAGAAAAGGTCATAATCTTTTCTGTGGAACGGGACGTCCTGATGACTTTCCCGTTGGAGACCACGAGGTCCTCCTCGTAGTCCTCCGCTATCCTTAAGATTGCTTTTGTCATATCCGTTCGGCATTTTTCAGAGAAGTTCATCTCGTTGAAGAATTCGTTGAAGCCGTGCGACCCTTTCATGCGGTCGGCACGCTCATCCTCCGTGTCTATGCTGTAGTCTTCATCTTCATGGACTTCAGCAATGATGGGTAGACCATCCTCTGCGACTTCTTCCAAGTCCACTATCGAGATCATGGCGACCTCTTTTCCCTTTGAGCCCGAATCTGTATGGGCAGGCAGCGGGTTGTTGCGCACATCCTTCCGGTGGTCGCTGACGATGAGTTCGCCGTTCTTCATCTTCTGATCGAACGTGAATCTGAGCTTCTTGCACTCGGCCGTGGGGTGCATGACCTTGCCGTGGTATTCGCACCACTTAGGGTCCCTCGTCATCTCCTTGGAGGGTGCTTTCTCGAGCGGTGGCAGGACGCCGTCCTTACGCCACTGTCTGCAGAGATCGCTCGCTTCCTCCACTGAGCATGGCAGAGGCGGTGCCTCGAAGTTTGCAACCTTTGTTTGCTTCTGAGGCGAAACTGTATTGACCTCAGCTTCGCGTCCCCGCTTGTAGCCAAACCTGCCGATCTTGTAGGTGGTGCCGCTCGCAGGTCGTTCTGGAGCGCTCTTCTTTCTCTGTCTCTCGACAATGGGCTCGATGTTCATCGTGCATTCGATGAGCTTTGAAAACGTAGGTGTTTGCAAATTGATCAGCATGCTTTTGTATTCATCTCGCATGCACTGCAGGCATATCTCTACGAGCCGGCTTTCGAGCATGGGGTCCTTGCACTCCAAGGATTTCGCTCTGAATTTCTTGATGAAAGTGATTCCATCTTCCTCGCGTTTCTGATACATCCGCGAGAGATGGATCATCGTCACCTTTTCTTCCATCTGGAAGAACTTGGTATAGAACTTCTGGACCATGTCGTCCCAGGTCTTCACAGATCCGGCCTCTAATGTTCGGTACCATTTGTATGCTACATTCCCAAGGGTTTTTGGGAATTCTCGCATCAGCAGCTTGGGATCGGCTCCGTATGGACCCATGACATCGATGAAACGCATGACATGCTCATGAGCGTTTCCATTGACGTCCTCGAACTTATCCCATTTGGGAGCCTTGTACCCCGCCGGGTTAGGCATGAGATAGATCTCTCGTGGAATGGGTGGATCGTTGTCTAGCTTCGGGATAATGGTATCCGCGAACGACTGATGAGCCAGGATGGAGTCCACGCGCTTCTGCAAAGACGTCATGCATTCTGGAATGCTCCCCTCGGTAGCTGGCGGAGGGGTTGCCGTAGGCGGTGGCGACACATATGCCGCCGGAGGATTGGGAGCGTATTGACTACCCGCGTTTCCCCAAATTGTCGCTGGTGGAGGCAGAGTATACTGCAGAGTTGGGTTGGACGCCAAAGCCGAGGGCTGAGAGGCGTGAGCAGCAGGGGGTAGCATTTGAGCCGTTGACCCTTGGACCGAAGGCAGCTGCGTGGCTGACGGTGGAGTTTGCAGATGAGGGTTGGAAGGCGTGGCTGACACTCCCAATCCTGGAGCGGTAGGGGTTCCTCCTCCCTGAGGGATAGCGGTGGCTGGTGGAGGATTTGGCGCAAGGGTGCCCAGAACGGCCAAGATCCGTTCTAACTGCGCAGACTGAGTCTTGAGAGCTTTTGCCTGACTTTGGACAGTGGCGTCCAAAGACTCTAAAGTTGGTGCCTCGCCGGGAGTCGTCGGAGTACGGCGGACCTCGTCTCCCGAGGGAGTTTCGGTGGAAGGCGATCGGTTGCTGACATCGTCCTCCTGAGACATGGTTGCTTTTGCTGGTAAGATTCACGTCGGGTTCACCAAAATGTGCACAAGAGATTCCGGCAGGGAGACCTCCGTGTACACCGTGCGTAGTGGATCAGGGATCGCACAGGAAGAATAGGGGTGTGTGTAGGGAGAGAGTAAGTCAGTAGCAATGTCTGAGAGAGAGACAGAGGTTTGGCAGAGCTTCCGCGTATGGCAGTGTGTCCTCCTTTGTATGGAAAGGTTAACGATGTATATATACTGGAGAACGTGACCGTTGTAGTGTGGTTAATGCGCCCATTAATGGCGGCTTAATTAGCTTAACCATAACGGCACGTTCGTCCGAGTATATAGGAACCGTTAGAGCACGTGGTGCGCGAGTACCGGAACCGTTATGAGGTTGACCGGGTTTGACCGGATTGACCGGGTCTAGGGAGCTCGTGCCGTAGATCTCTCAAAACAGTTACTAAAGGTCGCGCGCGGGCTTGGCTCGCACGCGACAGGGCTTACTCTAGCCTCCAAACCACTAAGTCCCTACAAGTCCCGTGCAGTGGTATGCGAGGGCTCTGTCTCGCAGCCCCCACATGGATCAGCTCGGCTGGTGATCCTGTGTGTGTGGAGCACAATATGGTGTGCTGGATGGTTGCCACGTGGCTAAGATCTGCCATGTCAGAAAGCAGTATCTACAGTAGTTAATAGGCTGTTATAGGTTGTGAATTTGTTCTGGGGGATAGTTATGTTTATGGAGTAAATGGTGAAAAGGTGTTATTGATGGCTGGTGATATTGGTAGGAATTGTATGAGTGCAGGTAGAAGAAGATGATTATGGTGGTTATAAGGCGGGGAAATTGGGCTGAACTAAGGTAGCTTTGTGATGTTAATTCAGGTGAAGGAAAGGTAATTTTGGTGTAATAAACGGTGGTAGATTCAGGTGGCTGAATTGGAGATTGCTGAGATTGTTTGGTGGAATGGTGTTTATGTTATTGAGATGATAATGGGCTGGTGTGAATTGAGATTAGGTGCAGGTCTGATGTGGAGGTGTTCATGGTACTATACTGCAGGGGGTAATTTGGTAGCATGTTGGGTGTAGATGGTTCATTTTGGAGGGAATTTAGAGGTAGGTTGGTTTTGTGGAGGCTGATTATTAAACTGGTGAATGAAGGTGGAACTAAAGGGCATGGTGATGGAGAATGGTGGTGTAAAGGGCTGGGTTTTAATTGGTAATCTGCAGGGAGTTGTTTGGAGCTAAAAGGATGCTCGGGAGATGATTCAGGATGTTTCAGGATAAAATCAGGATTTTCAGGATACTTTAAGATTGCGGGAAAGAAAATAAGGATCCGTATTTTGCTCTCGAACTCCGATGAACGTGATTTTTGCACCTTTGGATTCCTTTTGCGACGTAGACTTTGTCCATGTAGAGAAATTCCCGTTTCCGAACTGTTTTCCCGTTTTTCTCAATTATTGCCAAAAATTGACTAAAACATCCAAAACGCGTCAAATTCACCTATTTCTTCTAATTCGGAGCTCGTTTCTTCTCTCAAATTGATTCCCGCATGCGTAATTCCTGTCAAAAAACAACACGAACACTAACACGAAGATCAAATGTGATAAATTATCAAAATCATACTCAAAACCATTAAGAAACGCCCTGATTGTGCTTTGAAGCTCAAAAACATCCAAAAGTGCATTTTCTTCATATTTTGGCTCAAATCTCGTAACTTTGCACCGAAACGCACACAAATAACAATGTGAAACGTATATAGGATAACTCTTATCAAGAAGTTATCAACTACTGAGGAAGAGGTTCTGACTATCAGTGGTGATTCAAGTTCAAAGACTCTTACTGTAGAAGACATGGCCCCTCCTCCTCCCAAGAAGAAGGCAAAGAAAGATCAGAAACCATTTTCTAGGAGGAAGAAGAAGACAGTAGAGTCTTACCCTGAAAAGCAGAAAGGGATTCAGATTGGTACCCCTAAGAAGATGAAGAAGAAGGCTGACAAAGCAGACAAAGGAAAAGGAAAAATAACAGAGAATGAGCCAGAGGATAAAATTGAGAAAGCACTACGGATCTATTAAGAAAAGAAGAAATCTACTGGTAAGAATTCAGCCCTTGATAACAAATGGTTCATTACTCATGTTGCTAGGGGTCAATGGCTAGATGGATTTTTTTATAGATCAGTTGCATTCTGTAGTATGATCGGTGTTTCTATGTTGAATGTTATGAATCTGAAGTGCATTAATATGCTGAAGAAAAGCTCTATTTGGTTTGTTCTAAACCCCCCAGAGATAGTCTACCCGAGGCTCACCAGATTCTTTTACCTAAACATGAAACAACTCAATTATTTTTTAAACCTTGTGATTCAACCGAAGTTGCTGGCATTGATATGGAATTAGAACACTATGAGTTTGCCAATGTTCTAGGTTGTCCAAAGAGGTAAAAAACTAGTAGTCACCATCCTAAGAGTGAAGCCCTGAATCTTGCCAAAGAATAATTCTTTCTATCCAAGCAGTTAACACACTCTGTGCTAATTGTTGAAGCCAAAGTATTGTTTACGATCTTGATGAGATGTGTGGTACCAAGGGAGAACTCAAAGGAGCTGATAACTGAAAGGGTGCTGTAATTAGTGTATTTGGTTATGCATGGTTATGAGATTGATCTTCCAAATACTGTGATGGAACACATGCTTTATTGCCAAACCAATTAGGGAAAGCATCCCTTCCTATATGCCAATCTGCTCACCTCATTCTTTCAACACCTTGAAATTTTAACTGACAGGGAAGAAACTATCATTACTGTTTTTTGTATGCTTGATGATAAAGCTTTTGAGAAAATTGGTGTAGTGAAAACAAGTGCTAAGACTTTGAAGCTTTACTCAGATTTGAATGAAGAAGAACTAAGCTCCAAGAAGTTTCTTAAACCCAGTGACTTGACTCCTACTTCAAATCAAACCTCTCAGCCTCAAGATATCTCCTTGGTCCTTCAAAAACTTGATGGACTTGAGAAGGACATGGATAAACTGAAGGAGAACCTGCAACATGAGTTCGGAACTGAGTTAAAGAAAGTGAAGTAGATGGTTGAAAACATCTTCAAGATCATGACTATGTTTGATGTACCTGAAGAAGTCTCTCAAGTTGCAGAGCAAACCAAAAAGGATGGTTCAACCAAAGAAGTGTTTAGTGGTCACTCAACTCAGGAAGAGACAGATGGAGTAAAGGAAAAAGGAAAGCAAGTGGTTGAGGAAAAAGATGATGAAATTCAAGATCAAGAAGAAGTTGACAGTGCAGATTCAGAAGCGCTGCTTAAAGATCTCAAAAAGAATAAATCAAAGAAGACAGTCATTCGAGAAATTGTGACTGTTGCTGATTTGTTTGAGGAAGAAGGTGAAGCTGGTGATAAAGTGGTTTAGGAAGAAGAACAGAATGATGATAATGATGAAGAAGATATTCAGGAAGGAGATGCAGAGCAGCAAGGATATGGAGACTCAACCCCTTAACTCTTTCCTACTCTTTGTTTCTTTTTCAAGGCCTTGAAATCCTTTTCAAAGTCTTGAAAATTCTATCTTTTCAAACAGCTTTCTTAATTAAACTTATTTTCCAAAACTTGATCCAAATTTTCTCGTTCTTTTTTAATGAAAGTAAAAAAGGGGGAGGAGTTTAGGTTCATGTTTATTGGAGACCTGGTTTTGGTCAGTAGGATTATCTGAACTTTGCTGTTATTATTTTATGTTTTTCAGTAAGTTAATAAGTTGGATTCTTTTGGATATTATGTGTTATGATTTATTATGCTATGCGCTAATGAGTATTTTTTTGCAGAAACATAGTACCAAACAGATTGTGGTTTTGTCTTTCATCAAGGGGGAGATTGTAAGTTTTACTCAGTTTCAAATGATTGAAATATCTAGTCTATTTCAAGGCCTTCAAACAGCTTTCAAAGCTTTGAAACAGACTATACTTTATATGCATGAACTTAGGAGGAGTTTCTGATCTTGATTCAACTCCTAAACCCCAGTGCTTTATCAGTTGTTATTTGGTGATGAATGACCAAGTATTTTGACATTCTAAACTATGTTTAATCCATCTATTTGACTAAGTTTTGTAGGGATATACGGTTGCCTATTTTGCAGGAATCAATTCCTAAACAGGATTACTGCATAAAAGGAAACTAAGCTGTAGATATGATTATGCGGTGATTCATATCTGATCTTGAACTTCCTAACTTACTCCTAAACAAATTTAAGACGGTATCATTGAAGATACTGAGCAACTAGCCGTTGGAGGAAGCCGTAAGAAGAGTCAAGATTTGAAGCTAGTTTTCACGAAAGTTTGTTGTAGAAGATTATGAAGTTCTTCAATTCAAACTGGGTGTTTAAAAGGAGAATTGCTGAAGAAATGGAACAAACAACCACACAGAGCAATTCAAAGAGACACTGAAACACATTCAGGGTTTGGCAAGCAACAAAGAAGCAGATCTATTTCTTTCAATCCAAGCATTTAAAGAACACTGCATACTCACTGCAGATTCAGTTCTAGTGTTCTTCTACTCTGAGCTTGATTTGTATATCATTTTGATAATACTTCTAGTTCTTATTCTCGTGGATTGTTCAAGGTAAATAATAGAGAATTCTTTGTTAATCATTTAGGTAGAGCAGTTACTAAATAGGTTAAGGAGAACTACAAGCTGTAACAGAGTAAGGCATATCTTTGTGCTTGATATCTAGAGCTTATCTTTTGATTAATAAGAATTGGGTTTGAAATCCTGCAGGGAGAAGATCCCTGAGGTAGAGACGTAGGTCCAAGTGGACTTCACTATATATATCTTGTGTCTCTTGATATTTAGGGCTTAGCAAACTTTAGATGGTGCTTTCCAGACAGACAGATCAATAGCCACGTGGCGGCCATCCAGCATACCTAGTTGTTCTCCATACACACCCAATCACTACCCATGCTTATCAACTTGGGGGCTGGGAGACAGGGCCCTCGTGTGCCAACCACACGGGACCTGTAGGGACTTGTGGTTTGGAGGCTAGAGTAAGGTCTGTCGCGCGCGAGCGACAACCAAGCTCGCGTGCGACCCCTTGTAACTGCTTTGAGAGACTTAATGACCACGTCCTATAAACCCGGTTGATCTCAAATGGACTCCGTTATTTGCGGACAGGTGCGCAACGTTCCCTATATATATGGTTGAACGTGCCGTTACGGGCACTATCATTAAGCCGCCATTTATGGTGCATTAATCCCCCCACAACGGTCACTTACCCACTATATAGAAGAAGGTTAGCCCTCCGTGGAAAGGGTTCTGAAGTTCTGCTTCTAAGCTCTCTTACCATCATTAAGCTGTCTCTCTCTCTTACAGTTAGCTTTGCTTACTCTCTCCTAACTCACACCCTACACTTCTTTGTGTTCATACTCTCAGATCCCCCACGTGAGGTGTACACTTAGATCTCTCTTGAGGATTTCCTTGTACATAATTCGGTGAACCGGACGTGAAACCATCCACCTTCAATACTTCAACCAATCAGTTTAGCAACCATGTGTCTTGAAGGTAACCTTCTTGATGGTCACCAATCTCCTTTGGGAGAAGAAACTCAAAGAGAAGAGACTCTGATAACTCCATAATTGGAGTTATATTCTTACGTGATTACTTGTCGTTTTGCATAGTTTCCGACGCATTTACATGTGTTTTAGGCCAAGTTTTGATAATTGGAACATAATTGAGCATTTGATCTTTAATGTTGAATCCGGGCGCTATTTCACATATTTCACATATTTTATGATATATTTGTATCTTTTGATCTTCCGGTATGTTTTAGAGTTTTGGATTTCAGGAACCGGGAGTTCGGAGCGAGGATGTTGGATTGGAGGAAAACTTCGGAACTTTGGAATAGCTCAAAGGATGCTTGGGAATGAAGAGTATGAAGGAAGAAGCAAGAAGAAAGAACAAAAAAATGATGTTGGCAAGAGTGTTCGTGTGAACAACTTCTTGTTCGTGTGAACAAAAAGACTTAGCCAAAATTTTGGAGCTAAAACAAGCTGAAAAAAATAGGAACAACAAAGTGTTCCTGGGAACAGGGTGTTGGTGCGAACACTTTTCTTTTCGTGCGAACAGAACAGAAAACTCAGATTTTCGGGGTTATTTTGTAATATTTTGAAAGATGTAAGCTTGGAGACTTGTTTTAGACCTAGTAGTCCGTGTCTATGAGTCATTATACCTACGTTGGATCTTTGGAAGCATGCTTGGGAGCTTTGGATTCCTCGTTAGATTTCTCACTTCTTCTCTTCTTTAGTTTTTGTTTGATGATCATTAAACTTTGTATTTTGATCATGTCAACAAGTAGCTAAACTTCTTATTGCTGGGGATTCTCATGTGGTAGCTAGGGTTTGGTGTGAATGTGATGTTTTGAGATTATGATTCACGTTTGGAACTTTATCAATTGTGTTTTTCTATTATTATGAATAGTTTATGTTAAATTTCTATCTTTCTTGCAAGTAGCTAACGTAGGATTGATCATAATTGGGATTTGCGTGGTAACTCCATGATTCCTAATCGGTAAATCAAACTATTTACCTAGTTTATAGCATTACTTGGTAACTCGGTAGTGTTGGTTAGGATCGTGAGTAGAATAATACACGTGATGCGTGCTTAAAATTGGTTTAGACTTGGTAACTCGGTTCAAGTTAATTTTAGGCATAGACAACTTGCTTGGTAACTCGGTGAGTTGTGTAGTGCTAGATTAATAATAGAAGACATATTGGTGTTTCATGAATCAAAACACGACTCACACCATCCCTAGTGATCCCAAAGAGAATTCTCAGTATTTTGCCCTCGTATAAGTAACCTTTTAAAGTATTCTTTGTTAATCGTGAATCAATTCACTCGGTTAATTGAGAACATTGTCCTTTTCATTTTAGTAGAATTAATACAACAAACAAAGCGTTGTGCCCACCTGAGGTTGAGAATTACTAACTAAATTACAAGAAGTCTCTTGGGTTCGACAACCCGGTTTACCGTATATTACTACACACGACCACCATACACTTGTGGTTGAATCGTGTCAAGTTTTTGGCGCCGTTGCCGGGGACTTCGGCTAAATTAGTTATAATTCCTAGCCTTAGGGATTTTAATTTATTGTTTACATCCGTTACTCACCTACGTTTTGCGTGTTTTGTGATTTCAGGTTGATTTACACGGTGCATGACCCGTTCGAGAGACGAGCCTTTGTATCCAACGTTTGAAGACCCGGAATCGTTATTAAAAGCACAGTGTAGAGACAAGAGGATTTTAAGCTCAGTCACTATGGATGATGAAACGAGAGCTGAGTTTGAGAGAATCCGCAAAAATGTGCAAGATGCGGAAGCAGCTAGAGCAGCTGCTGTAGAGGAGGCTGCAAACAGAGCCGCGGAATCTGAGCAATTGAGGGCTCAAATGGCTGACATGCAGGCGATTATTGATCGCATTAACCCTCCGAATCCACAACAACTTCCTGGTGCGGAGGTAGTTGGCAGAAATAACGGTGGCAATGGGAATAATGGGGGCAATAATCGGAACAACAGCGGACGGAATGTGGTAGAGCAAGTTAACAATGCTGAGGAGGATGAGCGTCCTTTGGTGGACTACTTCAGGACTACACCGGAGGGATATCAGCCTACCATCGTCAGACCTCAGATTAATGCAGCCCATTTCGAGATTCGTCAACCGTTGATCAACATGGTTAGGGATGAGGGCTTATTCACTGAAGCCCCGAGTGATGATCCACCTCAACACTTGCTCAATTTCGAGCAGATTACTTCTACCATGTATGACCAGATAGTTCCAATAGAGACAATAAAGCTCATGCTTTTCCCCTTCTCTTTATCGGGAAAGGTAAAGACATGGCTTATGGAAGTTCCAGCAGGCAGCATAGTTACATGGGCAGATTGTAGTAGAGAGTTTCTTAGGAAGTATCTTCCACCATCCAAGGTTGCTCAACGGATGGCTGACATAACCAAATTTACACAGCAGGAAGATGATTCTCTGGGAGACACGTGGAGAAAGTTCAACCAGCTCATTCGCAGATGCCCTACTCACGGAGAGCCATGGTATAAACTTCTCCATTACTTTTATAATGCTTTGGACAGAGAGACTGCTAGTGAGCTGGACATGATGGCTCAAGTAAATTTTATGGGCATGGGACTACAGAGATGTCGTGATCTGCTAGATAATGTAGCAAAACGTGAATCCACGAGGTATGAGACTCGTAGAAACACGAAATCAGATGGCGCATTGGTTTGTAAAATTGAGTCCATGGTGGAGCAGAAATTTGAACATCAGATGGCAGTGATGACTTCGGCTTTCACTAATTTGAATCCATCGGCACAGGTGAAGTCAGTGGGAGAGATGGTATCATATGCAAATCAGGGATATGGGGATGGTATTGAAGACGTGAACTACATGGGTCAAAGACAGCAGCAATGGCCAAACACCTATCATCCCAACAACAGCAATCACCCCAACTCAGTTATGCCAATCCGAATAGTGGACTATAGGCGCCAGGTCTAAGGCCAAATGTTCCTTATCAAGCTCAGAGACAGGCTCCACAGCAACAGGCCCCTCCACCACTCCACCCTCAGAAGAACAGGATACAAACGCGATGTTGAGGAAACTGTTAGCTAGCAATGATAAGATTGAGAGCAAGATTGTCGCGATAGAAGCCTCGATAAAGAGTCATGAAACACATATTGGGCAAATAGCCAATCAAAATACTCGACTTCAACCTGGTATGCTTCCGTCCAACACTATTACTCCAACTGAGCAGTTGAAGGCTATTACTACTCGCAGTGGGACCACTACCAAGGATCCCCGATATCCTACCCATGCGCGAGCTGAGGCGACTAAGGCCACTGAAAAAGCCATGGATGAAGAGATTCCCGTGCCAACCGTGATTCCCCAATCAAAGGATACAGTGAGGAAGTCGGATGAGAAAAAGAAGCCAAAGGAGGAATATAGTGTGCGAGTGCCATACCAGTAGAGATTGAAGAGTCAAGAGGATGCTAAGCATTTCAAGAAGTTTGTAGATATCTTTAAGAAGCTCCACATTAATATCCCTTTTGCGGAGGCCATTTCGCAAAGGCCTAAATATGCTAAATTTCTCAAGGACCTCCTATCTAATAGGAGGCGCATGGATGATTTTGAAATCGTGACTCTGAATGAGGAGTGCAGCGGAGTTGTGCAAAAGGCGTTACCAAAGAAGATGAAAGATCCGGGTGGTTTCATTATTCCTGTGACATTGGGAGATGCGTTTCATGGGAGGGCATTATGTGATCTTGGTGCAAGTATCAATTTAATGCCCACATCAGTTTTTGAGCAACTTGGTGTGGGAGATCCTAAGCCTACAAGGATGTGCTTGCAAATGGCAGACCGCACCATCAAACGTCCAAGGGGCGTCTTGGAAGATGTACTAGTAAGAGTTGAGGGACTTATCTTCCCAGCTGACTTTGTGATTCTAGACATGGCGGCCGACGATGATGTCCCCCTTATCCTGGGCCGTCCATTCCTAGCCACGGGAAGGACTATCGTTGATGTAGCTAACGGAGAGTTGACTATGAGGATCAATGATGAGAAGGTCGCCTTCAACGTCTTTGAAGCTATGAAATTTCCCGCCTATGCGGTGAGTGAGCAGTGTTTTGGTGTAGAGGCATACACGCCGGATGAGGAGGAAGACATTTTATTGGAGCGACTATATGAGGAGCTTGCTCTACTTGACTCTAGCGGAAAAGAGCAGGCCATGGAGACTCATTGGCGCCAGCTCCTATCCCCTCTTTAATGAGGGAAGCAGGAAGACTCTTATCCTTTCTCTTGATATTGCTCCTACTTAAGAATTGAAAATTTTACCTGCACATTTTAAATATTTATATCTTGGATCTAATGATACTTTGCCTACTATTGTGTCTTCTTGTTTGCACAGGGAACAGGAGGAGCAATTGCTGAAAGTATTGCAAGAACGGAAAGCAGCTATGGGATTGACCATAGCAGATATCAAGGGGATCAGCCCCACAGTTTGTCAGCACAAGATCCGGCTCATGGAGGACAAGAATCCGGTAGTTCAGTTTCAGCGCCGCCTCAACCCTCATATGCAGGAGGTGGTGAAGAAATAAGTGCTTAAATGGTTGGAGGCGGGCATCATCTATCCTATTTCGGACAGCACATGGACTAGCCCGGTGCAGTGTATTCCTAAGAAGGGAGGTATTACTGTGGTGGAAGGGGAGAAAGGTGATCAGATTGCTACACGTACTGTTACTGGGTGGAGAGTTTGCATGGATTATCGCAAAGTTAATGATGCCACTTTGAAGGATCACTTCCCCCTTCCATTCGTTGATCAGATGTTGGACAGACTGGCACATCATTCTCACTATTGCTTTTTGGATGGGTACTCCGGGTACAACCAGATTGCTATTGAGCCAGCAGACCAAGAGAAGACGACATTCACTTGTCCCTATGGGACCTTTGCTTTCAGACGTATGCCCTTTGAATTATGCAATGCACCTGCTACTTTTCAGAGGTGCATGATGTCGATCTTCTCAAACATGATGGAATGACAAGAAAGAACCAAGCAATGGAATGACAAGCACATCATTCTGCGAGATTTCCGAGTGGGACAGAAGGTGCTGATCTTCAACGCCAGGTTGAAACTGTTTCCAAGAGAGTTGAAGTCCAGATGGAGTGGCCCGTACACGATCACTACAGTCTATCTGTGGGGTTCTCTTGAGGTAGAAGATGGAAACGGGGGTCGCTTCAAAGTTAATGGCTAGAGAGCAAAACCATATGTGGATGGTAATTTCATAGGAGTCATTGAGTGGCGCCATGCGACTCCCGCTATTTGATTCTCTCTGAGGTAATCGGGTCGGGCCGTCGACCGTAAATTACAAGCGCTTGTTAGGAGGCAACCCAACGTATTTTTATGCTTTAGTGTAGAGAGTGTGTTTAAATACTGTTGTGTGTGTTTTTCAATACAGTTTCTTATCTGAGAGGTGAGAGAGAGCGGATCTCACATTTGAACTAAGTCTTTGCAGGATTACAGGTTAAGACGCGATTCGAACTCCCTTTCTTGATGCGCGCATACACGACAATGAACGAGAACCGAGAAAAACACTTTGATGTGGAAGAAGATAAAAAGAGGAAAATTCACTCGAGGTCGAGGAGTGATGCATATGCGAGCTTAACGGTGAGGTCAAGAGCTTTCCGGTGACATTTGAAATGCGCATATCGGAGTTCGAACGCGAAAACTGGACATTGCATGGATAAGCGTGGTGGAATTTGATAGAACGCGATAATGGAAAGGATGGAAGAATTCCCACTTTTTTGTTGAGATATTTTGTTATGTAAATGTGATCTGTGGACACACGAAGGTGTTTTGGAACTCAAAACGACGAGCCTTGATGATCAAGCAAGAAATCGGAGGAGTAAAAGAGCTTGATTGCCAGAGTGTTCTCGTGAACATCATTTTTGTTCGTAGGAACGAAATTTCCCCAGTGTTGTTCTTGTGGGAACAGAAAAAGGGGGCTGCAGAAAAGTGGGAAGAGCTTTGAGAACACTGTGTTCCCGCAAGCATAATGGTGTTCGTGCGAACACATGTGTAACACGCGTGGCCAGCTAGGTTTAAGTGGCAATTACAATTAATAACAAGGGTACAACAGACTTTTTCACGAAAAAAAAAAAAAAAAAAAAAGAAGAAGAAGAAGACGCCTCAGACGCTAAAGATCTGGTCATCCCCCATCAACGCCACCTGTGACCATCGCCGCGGACCGCACGCATCAGCGCCATCCACCCTCAACGCCGCTCTTCTCCCTCAGCCGCTGTTCTCCCACCCTCTCTCTTTCGCCAGAGTCGTCACTGACACGATCCAACCGCAAGTGTACGGCTGTCGCGTGTAGTAATATCCGGAAATCCGGGTTTATCGAACCCAAAGGACTTGTCGTGAACTGATTAGTATGATTAACTTTATGTGGGCTAGCAATTGAGAGATTTTTCTGAACTAAATAATTAAAAAGACAAATTAAGTATTTAAATATTAAGATTTAATATGGGAGAAACAACCAGGACACCTCGTTTGGGGGATTGTTAGGATTCTCTTGTTGACGTCGTTCTACGATTTGTGAAACACAGACAAATTTTACTTTGCTAATCGAGCAATACTAACTCACCAAGTTACCAAGTGAGCATCCTATGCCTAGGTTAGATTAAAACCGAGTTACCAAGTTTTAATTATCTCTAAACATGCATTAACGATGAATTCTACTCTAACGATCCCATTCGACGCAGCCGAGTTACCAAGCCTATGAACGGGTGATTGTTTGATTTTCCGGTTTAATAATGACCGAGTTACCAAATAATTGCAAACTAAGTTCTAGCTAACAAGACGTCTCCAATTAACTAGATAGGATGAAGATCACAAAACAATCATAGCAAACGTAAAATCATCAATTAGGTTTATCAAAACATGAATCTCAATTCATAAAACGCATAATCAATGTGAAAACCCTAACCCAAATTCGGGTCCTGATCTAAGAAGTTTAGCTACGCATATTCATGATCACAAATAAAAGCGTTTGTGTGATCATGATCAAAAACAAAGAAAAGAAGGAGAAAAGAGATCAAACAAGATTTCCCAAGCTCCACGATGTGATCCAAGCTCCAAGTTGATGTCCCGTCCTTCAATAATGCGTCTATCCTCTGAAAATATGACCTAATATGTCTAAAATACGTTCCCTAAGAGTCCCGGGTCAATTAGGAAAGTTTTAAGCATCGTTTCCTTAATTTTGGCCGCCTCTGCACAGTGTCTTCGTACGAAGACTTTTCTCTTCGTAGGAAGAGTCTTCCTGCGAAGACATTTTCTCTTCGTAGGAAGGGTCTTCGTAGGAAGAGTCTTCGTACGAAGACTTTTTCTCTTCGTAGGAAGGTCTTCCCAGATAGATACTGCAAGCTGTTTTAGGAAGACATTTTAAGCAACTCAAAATTTGGCTAAGTATAATCTCTTCGTACGAAGACAATTCTCTTCGTACGAAGAGAAGTCTGGGTCACCCAAAAACATCCTTTTTCGACTAATTTTCGATTCCTTGCCCGCGCCTTTGCTTCCTTAAGTATCTCCTCGACCTCGAGACTCCTTTTATGCTATAAAACATTCTCAAATTCCGGGGAACCCTTCATTCATCAATTTAACTCCTCGAAAGGCGTGTTTGGCATTTCCGGATGCTTTCGGCCGCGTTTTATCTCTTTGAGCATCCTTTTTGACATAACTTTTTCATCCGGATTCCGATAAATGTGATTTTCGCACCTTTGGATTCCTTTTGCGACGTAGACTTCATCCATGTAGAGAAATTCCCGTTTCCGGATCATTTTCTCGTTTTTCTCAATTATTGCCCAATATTTGGCGAAAACATCCAAAACGCGCCAAATTCGTCTTTTCTTCTATTCCGAAGCTTGTTTCTTCTCTCCACTTGATTCCCGCATACGTAATTCCTGTCAAACAACAACATGAACACTACCGCGAAGATCAAATGTGATAAATTATCAAAATCATACTGAAAACCATTAAGAAACGCCCGGATTGTGCATTAAAGCTCAAAAACATCCAAAAGTGCATTTTCTTCTCAAATTAGCCCAAAATCCATCACTTTGCACCGAAACACACACAAATAACAATGTGAAACATACGTAGGATAACTATTATTAAGGAGTTATCAAATACCCCCACACTTGCCATTTGCGCGTCCCGAGCAAAGTCTCATCTACTGCATTTAACTGTATATTAGCCGACAAGGCCCAAACGACTCTAACATGACTCAAGACACAACAATGCAGCAATATGATGCAAATGCAAATTCTAGACTCTATCTTAACACAACACACAAAACGCTTTAAATCTTTCTTTTTGGTAAGATCAGGCAATCTCCCTCTCATCAACTAAAAATCATCAAGCTCTCACTAATCCTGTTTGAAATTCATATACACGTAGCAAGAATTTGAAATAAAAATTTGATTCAGTGCAAAATCTCACTAAGGCGTCCCCTTTCCTCCACCAATTCAAACCAAGACACAAGCACGTCCTAAGCTTCATTGGGTCTAATTAAGCTCAAACTTCACTGTAGCCTTTCTTCGCCGAATCATCTGAGGTTTTCAGACCCTCTTAGCCTTTATTGCGTTTGAATGCAAATTGTCCCGGTGAAGGGAGTCACAACTCCTGTGAAATAAGGCTTGACTCTAGTTTTCCTCTCTAAGCTCTATTTGGATGGAATCCAAATATTCCGTGTGATCGGAAGCACATTAGGTTGTTTCTCCTTGAAGCACAATTTTTTTTTCTTTTTTTTTTTCTTGCTTTTCTCATTTTCTTTTATTTTCTCCTCTGTTTTTACAACCGTGCAGTAGAGCCAGAAAGCGTGGGCTTTTTCGGTTAACTCTTGTGACCACCGTAAGGGATGGTGGTGTACGCCCCCCAACTTTACTTAGGCTGAGGCAACCGTACCACATGAAACCGACTCTACACGAAGGTCCATCCCAGATCAACAAGAGACCACAAGTTTCCACTTGAAAACAGAATATTCAGCTACAAGCAAAACTCAATCTAATTAGCACACTATAGGAAACTTAGGTATACTTTACATGTCATTCTTTCACAACTTCAAAAAATTCCCAGGACATCCTTAGTGAACCCTCTACACAAAATATTTAAAGAATAAAAATTTTCCTACTACGGCACTTCCTACTCAAAAGGATTCATTCACTAAGTACTCTTCAGTTTCAAGATCCTCGATTGCCTTTTCTCAAATTTTCAATTTTCTATTTTTTATGAATTTTCTCTTTTCTCATTTTTTTTTGTATTTTTTTATATCCTACCTCTATATGCAAGGTTTTGACACGAAAAAAATTTGACACAACACAAATCAACTTTTTGGTGGGTAGACTCAATTATTTAAAAGTGCACACAGTATGTAAACTACTCTACACAATACGACAATATAAGGAAAAACATAACATAAACCACAATACTGACTCACAATACAATCTAAACACATCCTACATGTAACTGGCTATGCAAGACACTATGGCTAGCAAACAGATAAATCACCCCCACACTGAATGCTTCGTTGTCCACAACGAATTCAGAGAGTATACATAGGACTCAGCAATCAATGCGGAAGGCCAGTAGATGAGATGGAACATGACATACTTATATAAAAGAAACACAAAATTTAGTAAGAGAAAAAGATACTCACAACCACCTCAAGGGTGGGGAAGAAATCACGCCAAGCAGTCCCCAAGCACAGTAGTGGTGCCACCATGCTCCTATACAGTCAATGTGTACTCGCACACCGGGGTCGACTGCCCTCCTCTACTAAAATCTGTGTCTGAAGAATCCCCAACTCGCCAATGCAAGCCCCTGTAAAGGTCGTGTGTGACATGGCACACCGGGGTATCTTCTACCATAACCTGCTCAAGTATGTCACTAGGAAAACATCATTAATCCCCCTCTCTCTCATCTCTCCATATAAATAACTAAAAAGACAAAACTGTATTAAAAACTCACTCCCTAACTTAAGCAGCAAATACGTTGGGTTGCCTCCCAACAAGCGTCGTGTAATTTAAGGTCGACGACCCGACCCAGTTACCTCAAAAGATGTTTAAGGAGATTTTTCTCTCCACTTTTTCTTCTTCCACCATCGTCTCTCTTGTTGTCTCTTCTCAGGCGAGCATGCATAAGTCAATGGCAAGAAGAAAGAAAAGTTGTTAGCCGCCACATGCCTTGTTTTACCTTTCCTCTTCTTTTTCTTCTTCCAATTCTTCAAAATTACAGTCGTCGAGGATTGGCCATTTAAATATAGCATCTGAAGTGGAACGGCTTCAACAATAAGTTCTGACTTTCCTGCTTCCTTCCCTAGCTCTTGTCTTGGAATCACGGGTGGCAAGTCATGGATCGCATAAAACTGGGGCCTTTGGTCTTCCTCATGCGATTTTCCCAATTTCATAATCTCCAAGAGATATGGATTAGGCTGAGGAACTTCTTGATACATGTCCATGTGAACCTCTCCATGCAATAATCTATTAGTTTCATGGCTTTGTTTCTTAAAGAAAATATCTTCAGTGGGCCACAAGCTTGCAATGTCCACACTCTCCCATTCATGCCATGACTCCGGAATTATGCGAGGCACAAGTTGTATAGGCTTCACAATATCATCCCAATCTGATTCCGAATCCGAGTCTGAAGCAGCCCGAGGATCTATTACTTCACGATGAACAGCATTATAAACATAGACCTCCGGGGGTTCTTCGTCTTCCTCTTCGCACTCCTCAACTAAGTCAGGCATGATACTACTTGGCCCATCGTCATTATCTGCATATGCCAATGCACTCGAAAGTTTTGCCAAGTGTTGTCCCTTCAGTTGGAGAGTTTCATCCATCCTATTAAGCCCTTTCTCCATTCTGTCCATACTAGCTATCAACTGCTTCAATACTTCTTTAATATGCTCATCTTCTTGATTGCAAGGAGGAGGGGTGTACATATCTCCATAGGAGTAGTACGGTTGGTAGACTGGAGAATGCCCATAGTAATTCTGCCCCCACATGATCACCAAGATACCTGCACAATTATTCACTAGGAAGTAGGTGAAATCAAAAAATAAATAAACAAAAGAAAAAAAAATAAAATTCCCTAAAGTTAATAATTCTAACTAATTCAACCGAAGTCCCCGGCAACGGCGCCAAAAACTTGACACGATCCAACCGCAAGTGTACGGCTGTCGCGTGTAGTAATATCCGGAAATCCGGGTTTATCGAACCCAAAGGACTTGTCGTGAACTGATTAGTATGATTAACTTTATGTGGGCTAGCAATTGAGAGATTTTTCTGAACTAAATAATTAAAAAGACAAATTAAGTATTTAAATATTAAGATTTAATATGGGAGAAACAACCAGGACACCTCGTTTGGGGGATTGTTAGGATTCTCTTGTTGACGTCGTTCTACGATTTGTGAAACACAGACAAATTTTACTTTGCTAATCGAGCAATACTAACTCACCAAGTTACCAAGTGAGCATCCTATGCCTAGGTTAGATTAAAACCGAGTTACCAAGTTTTAATTATCTCTAAACATGCATTAACGATGAATTCTACTCTAACGATCCCATTCGACGCAGCCGAGTTACCAAGCCTATGAACGGGTGATTGTTTGATTTTCCGGTTTAATAATGACCGAGTTACCAAATAATTGCAAACTAAGTTCTAGCTAACAAGACGTCTCCAATTAACTAGATAGGATGAAGATCACAAAACAATCATAGCAAACGTAAAATCATCAATTAGGTTTATCAAAACATGAATCTCAATTCATAAAACGCATAATCAATGTGAAAACCCTAACCCAAATTCGGGTCCTGATCTAAGAAGTTTAGCTACGCATATTCATGATCACAAATAAAAGCGTTTGTGTGATCATGATCAAAAACAAAGAAAAGAAGGAGAAAAGAGATCAAACAAGATTTCCCAAGCTCCACGATGTGATCCAAGCTCCAAGTTGATGTCCCGTCCTTCAATAATGCGTCTATCCTCTGAAAATATGACCTAATATGTCTAAAATACGTTCCCTAAGAGTCCCGGGTCAATTAGGAAAGTTTTAAGCATCGTTTCCTTAATTTTGGCCGCCTCTGCACAGTGTCTTCGTACGAAGACTTTTCTCTTCGTAGGAAGAGTCTTCCTGCGAAGACATTTTCTCTTCGTAGGAAGGGTCTTCGTAGGAAGAGTCTTCGTACGAAGACTTTTTCTCTTCGTAGGAAGGTCTTCCCAGATAGATACTGCAAGCTGTTTTAGGAAGACATTTTAAGCAACTCAAAATTTGGCTAAGTATAATCTCTTCGTACGAAGACAATTCTCTTCGTACGAAGAGAAGTCTGGGTCACCCAAAAACATCCTTTTTCGACTAATTTTCGATTCCTTGCCCGCGCCTTTGCTTCCTTAAGTATCTCCTCGACCTCGAGACTCCTTTTATGCTATAAAACATTCTCAAATTCCGGGGAACCCTTCATTCATCAATTTAACTCCTCGAAAGGCGTGTTTGGCATTTCCGGATGCTTTCGGCCGCGTTTTATCTCTTTGAGCATCCTTTTTGACATAACTTTTTCATCCGGATTCCGATAAATGTGATTTTCGCACCTTTGGATTCCTTTTGCGACGTAGACTTCATCCATGTAGAGAAATTCCCGTTTCCGGATCATTTTCTCGTTTTTCTCAATTATTGCCCAATATTTGGCGAAAACATCCAAAACGCGCCAAATTCGTCTTTTCTTCTATTCCGAAGCTCGTTTCTTGTCTCCACTTGATTCCCGCATACGTAATTCCTGTCAAACAACAACATGAACACTACCGCGAAGATCAAATGTGATAAATTATCAAAATCATACTGAAAACCATTAAGAAACGCCCGGATTGTGCATTAAAGCTCAAAAACATCCAAAAGTGCATTTTCTTCTCAAATTAGCCCAAAATCCATCACTTTGCACCGAAACACACACAAATAACAATGTGAAACATACGTAGGATAACTATTATTAAGGAGTTATCAGTCACCGCCCGACCTCTCTCTCCAAACCACCTCCGACTGAAATCCGGCGAAATCAGTGGGGGATTGGTGGGTTTTGTTCGCAATTAGATGCTGAACAACATTACACTTGTTGTTGGAGCTGAATTCAAGAGAAGAGAGATGATATGGAGGATTGAAAAATCTAGGGTTCTTGGAACAAATCTGAAATTGGGTGCTTTGGGTTGAGATTCAAGCTTGGGTAAAGAAGGAGATATTGACGGGGACATCGCGAAGAGAAAAAAGCACCACTCAATTGCAAATTTTAGCGGAAAATTTTGGCGACCCGAAACGGTCTATCTTGCTGAATTTTCTGCAAATCGTGCCCGTAAGACTAGCTCCGGGCACGTAGGTACGTTCTAATCGTTCTCTTTTCGTGTATTAGGAATAAATTTTCCTTAGTTGGAAAATTTTTGTTCTTAATTTGATCGATACGCAAAGGCCTTGAGCAACATGCGAGGAATTGCGCTCTGCTCTGCTTAGTACTTGTTTACGTGCTTACGTGCTTACTTTCGGTACTCACATCTTGCCACCGTGCACAAACTTTGCTTTTAATATCTTGCTTTTTGCTTGAACATGTCTAAGAGAAAGGCCGCAACCTTAGGTGACGAGGTGTTTAGGGGAGCTTGGGAGAATGACGATGATATGGAAACTGAAAATCTCAACCAAGAGATTGAGATAGACCCCGACCGAAATCCAGAGTTAGTGGTGCCGGCCTCTCCGCCACACCCGATACTCACCACCCCGTTTCCTCGTAAGCCAACTTTGAAAAAGGATGGGTCGGGAAAGAAACTAAAAATAGACAATGACAAAGTGGCACCGAATAAATTCAGTAGCTACCGTTTTGTCAGCTTTAAAGCTCACGAAGCTTCCTTTTTCGACCGCTATTTAAAGCTCCAAGGTCAAGCCGAGAAAATCTTCCCCATAGATAAAGAGAATTGCATGCCCAAAGAGCTCATCGACCTCTACAACCGTGAGAACTTATACGCTTGGTTTGAGATAGGTTGACCTTCGAGTTCTCAGATTGCCAGGGAAATTTACGTCAATTTGAGGTATGGGAATGAAGGGGAGAGTAAGGATGACAGCCTCGTGTATTGTCGAGGTAAATGGGTGCGTATCACCCCCGAGTCCATTGCCAATGCCATGAACTTCCATAGCTTGGACTTCCCATTGGAGGACCACACGGAATGTGCTTACCATGATATGATTAGGAGACCCGATGTGAGATCTATGGTAAATGCATTCTGTTTTGAGAAGGGGGCCGATCCGTGGGAGAGGAGACTCGGTTTGCCTTGTTGGGTAGTGGATAAGAATGAGTTGTTAACGCGTGCTAGGTGGGTGTGTGAGTTGCTTGAAAACTGGGTTTTGGGCATTACACGTAATCCTACTTACACATTTCGCCTTTGTTGTATGGCCATGTACATGTCGTTGGGGAAGAGGATCGACATTCCCCGGATGATTTGGGCCAACATTATGGCACGCAAAAACAAGAGGAACAGAATGGCCCCAGGTCACACATGCTTGTTGACCAAGTTGGCCAGAGAAGCAGGGGTTCAGGGGTCGGGGAAGACGAGCTTGACATAGATCTCGGGAAGGAGACGGATAGGCAGTGGTTCAAATTTGAGAAAGCCCCGAAAGTGTCTAGGTCTAAGAAGGGAAAGGAGAAAGCGAGTGGTTCCACCAGTGGGTCCGGTCAGGGCGCGACGTGATAACTCCGTTTTCGGAGTTATTTTATGCCTTTTATTTCTACGTTTTGCGTGCTTATAATGGAGAATTCGTCGTCTTTTGAGTAAATTGAGCTTTAATGTGATAATGTGAGTTCATGTGCATTACTTGTTAAATCCGGGCGTTTCTTTAGATTTTTGAGCTTTTATTGTGATATGATCGCGGGTTGTGTTTTCGTGTTGTGATTCGCAGGAAAACAGGGCTTGGAGGATCGTGCGGGATATGGAAGCGAACTTCGGAAGCAAGGAACTCAAAGACAAGTCAAAAGGAAGGAGAAAGTCAAAGGAATTCAAAGGAAAGTCAATGGAAGAAGGAAGGAAGAGGAAAGTCAAAGGAAGGAAGAGAAAGTCAAAGAAAATAGGGCTGGAGCAGAAGTCTTCGTGCGAAGACATTTGTCTTCGTGCGAAGACAAAAGACTTAGCCAAAATTTGGCTCGGCTGAATTCTCTTCTTAAACATGGTTGCAGTATCTGTGTGAGAAGACCTTCGCACGAAGGGCAGAAGTCTTCGTACGAAGACTCTTCGTGCGAAGACAACTGTCTTCGTGCGAAGAGATCGCTGGAATGTGCAGATTTTTTGGGGCTTTTTCGTAGTTTATCCAAACTTTGTATTAAGATTATGGAAACGTATTTAAGCCTTTTAGGTCGACTTTTTCAGTAGTTTTTGACATTAGAGACATCTTTTGGAGATCAAGAAGCCTTTGGGAGAGCTTGGGAGCTTTGGATCATTCGTTTGGATTCTAAACTCTCGTCTTTTCTTGATTTTTATGTTTAAACTCATTAGACTTGTCGTTTTGATGATGAATATGAGTAGCTAAGCACTTTTTGCTGGGAATTCTCGTTTGGTGTAGCTAGGGTTTGATCTAAAGTTGATTTTTTGATGATTGTAATGCATGCTCTAGCTTAATCTCATGTGTTTATTCACTATTATGGATTATTTACGTTCTTTATTATATTATCTTTGCGAGTAGCTAACGTAGAGATAAATTCAATTAGTTTTCACGCGGTAACTCCGTGAGAATTAGTCGGTAAATTGAATAGTCCACCTAGTCGTATCAATGTTTGGTAACTCGGCATCGTTAACTAGGATCGTTAAAGTAGAAACATGGTTTTAATGCATACTTGAAGCTAAATTAGACTTGGTAACTCGGTTTGGTTTAGTTAAAGTATAGTGAACTTGCTTGGTAACTCGGTAAGTTTAACATCGCTTGATTAATAGTGAATAACACGTGGTTGTTTTACAAATCAAAATATAAATTTAGATCAACCTAGTGAACCTAGAGAATTCCCGGTACTTTTCTCTTATTTGATAAAAACCAAAAATTCATTCTTTATTAATCGTGAGCTATTTCACTTGGTTAATTGAGAACTTTGCGTTTATTTTATTAGGATTAGATAAAAACACAACTTGCGACTTGCCCACATAAGGTTTAGAATAGTAATTAATTTAAACAAAGTCCCTTGGGTTCGACAACCCGGATTTCCGGTTTATTACTACACACGACAGCTGTACACTTGCAGTTGGAACGTGTCAAGTTTTTGGCGCCGTTGCCGGGGACTTCGGCTAAATTAGTTATAATTCCTAGCCTTAGGGATTTTAATTTATTGTTTATATCCGTTACTCACCTACGTTTTGCGTGTTCGTGATTTCAGGTTGGTTTACACGGTGCATGACCCGTTCTCGAGACGAGCCTTTGTATCCAACGTTTGACGACCCGGAATCCTTATTAAAAGCACAGCGTAGAGACAAGAGGAATTCAAGCTCAGTAGTTATGGATGAAGAGACGAGAGCTGAGTTTGAGAGAATCCGCAAAGGTATGCAAGATGCGGAAGCAGCTAGAGCTGCAGCTGTAGAAGAGGCTGCAAACAGAGCCGCGGAAGCTGAGGAGGTGAGAGCTCAAATTGCTGAGATGCAGGCAAGGATGGATCTTTTGGCTCCCCCAAATCCACAACCACTTCATGGTGTGGGGGCACAAGTGGCGAACATCGGTGGAAACAATAATGGGAATAATGGGGAAAACAACAGGCAGAACAATGCTGAGATTGAAGAACGCCCTATGGTGGATTATTTCAGAACTACTCCAGCGTGTTATCAGCCTACCATTGTCAGGCCTCAGATCAATGCCCAACACTTCGAGTTGCGCCAACATATGATCAATATGGTTCGTGATGAGTGCGCATTCAACGGAGCTCCAGGAGATGATCCCAATCACCATCTGCTGGTATTTGAGCAAATCACATCAACCCTGCACGATCAACGAGTTCCAGATGAAACAGTTAAGCTATTACTATTTCCCTTCTCCTTATCTGGAAAAGCCAAGAAGTGGCTTATGGAGCTGCCAGCTGGTAGCATAGTGACATGGGCGGATTGTTGTCATGAGTTTCTGAGGAAGTATTTGCCACCATCCAGAGTCGCTCAGCAGATGGCCGAGATTGCAAAATTCACTCAGGATGAAGACAGCTCGTTGGGAGATGCGTGGAGGAAGTTCAGCCAAATTCTCCGTAGATGTCCGAATCATGGAGAGCCATGGCACAAGCTCTTCCATTATTTCTACACCGCATTAGACAAGGAGACAGCTGACCAGTTAGATATGCTAGCTGGAGGTAATTTTATGGGACTTGGAGCACAGCGAGCTCAAGATCTGCTGAACAACGCGTCAAAGAGAGAGTCTACACGATCTGAAACGCGTAGGTACTCCAAACCGGGGGATACATCCTTAGTCAACAAGATTGAATCGATGGAACAAAAGCTGGAATCCATGACCTCAGCCTTTCACGGTATGCATCCTCCAACACAGAAGCCCATGGGTGAATTACTAGCAGATGAAAGCCAGGGATATGATAATAGTGTGGAAGATGTGAATTTTATGCGACAGCAGCAATGGCCTAACACCTATCATCCCAACAATCGTAATCATCCCAACTTCAGCTATGCCAATCCGAACAGTGGATTATATGCACCCGGACAGAGACCCAATGTTCCATATCAAGCGCAAAGGCAAGTTTCACAACAGCAGGCTCCACAAAAAGAAGAGCAAGAGACGAATGCTCTATTGAGAAAGCTCCTAGCTAATCAAGACAGGATGGAGAGCACGATTGTCTCAATACAAGCCACAATGAAAAGCCACGAGACTCAGATTGGGCAGATCGCCAATCAAAATATCAAGCTTCCACCAGGCATGCTTCCAGCAAATACCATCACCCCTAATGAGCAGCTAAATGCCATCACAACTCGCAGTGGCATCACTACTGAGGACCCCCCATATCCTAACCACGCGCGAGCTGAGGCGACTAAGGCCACTGAGAAAGCCTTGGATGAAGAGATTCCCGTGCCTACCGTGAGTCCCCAATCAAAGGACACGGTGAGGAAGTCGGATGAGAAACAGAAGCCTAGGAAGGAATACAGTGTGCGAGTTCCATACCCGCAAAGATTGAAGAGTCAAGAGGATGCCAAGCATTTCAAGAAGTTTGTGGATATCTTCAAGAAACTGCACATTAATATACCTTTTGCGGAGGCAATTTCACAAATGCCTAAATATGCCAAATTTCTCAAGGACCTCCTTTCTAATCGGAGGCGCATGGATGACTTTGAAACCGTAACTCTGAATGAGGAGTGTAGCGCCGTTGTGCAAAAAGCGCTACCAAAGAAGATGAAAGATCCGGGCGGTTTCATCATTCCTGTTACATTGGGAGACGCATTTCATGGGAGGGCATTATGTGATCTTGGTGCAAGTATTAATTTGATGCCCACGTCGGTTTTTGAGCAACTTGGTGTGGGAGATCCTAAGCCTACCAGGATGTGCTTGCAGATGGCTGATCGCACAATAAAACACCCCAGGGGTGTTTTAGAGGATGTATTAGTGAGAGTTGAAGGACTTATCTTCCCAGCGGATTTTGTGATCTTAGACATGGAGGCCGACGATGATGTTCCTCTTATTTTGGGCCGTCCATTCCTGGCCACTGGGAGAACTATCATTGATGTGGCCAATGGGGAGCTGACTATGCAGATCAACGATGAGAAGGTGGCCTTCAATGTATTTGAGGCTATGAAGTTTCCCGCATACGCGGTGAGCGAGCAGTGCTTTGGGGTGGAGGCATACACGCTGGACGAGGAGGACGATATTTTGTTGGAGCAACTATATGAGGAGCTTGCTCTATTTGATTCCAGCGAGAAAGAGCAAGCCTTAGATGTTCATTGGCGCCCACCATTACCCCTCTTTAATGAGGGAAGCAGGAAGATTCTTACTCCTTCTCTTATTACTGCTCCTGTTTTAGAATTAAAGCCTTTACCTGTTCATTTGAAATATATATACTTGGGAGCTAATGATACTTTACCTGTGATTGTATCTGCATGTTTGGACAGGGAACAGGAGGAGCAGCTTCTCAAAGTACTACAGAAGAGGAAAGCAGCTATGGGATGGACCATAGCAGATATTAAGGGGATCAGCCCCACAGTTTGCCAGCATAAGATCAGGCTCATGGAAGACAAGAAGCCAGTAGTTCAATTTCAGCGCCGCCTCAACCCTCACATGCAGGAGGTGGTGAAGAAAGAGGTGCTTAAATGGTTGGAAGCAGGTATCATCTATCCGATTTCGGACAGCACGTGGACGAGCCCGGTACAATGTGTCCCCAAGAAAGGAGGTATAACTGTGGTGGAAGGGGAAAAAGGTGATCAAATTGCCACCCGTACCGTTACTGGGTGGAGAGTATGCATGGACTACCGCAAACTCAATGATGCCACTTTGAAGGATCATTTTCCCCTCCCATTTGTAGACCAGATGCTTGATAGGCTGGCTCACCATTCACACTACTGCTTTTTGGATGGATATTCTGGGTATAATCAGATAGCGATTGAGCCAGCTGACCAGGAGAAGACGACATTTACTTGTCCATATGGGACTTTTGCATTCAGACGCATGCCCTTTGGGCTATGCAATACCCCAGCTACGTTTCAGAGGTGTATGATGTCTATCTTCTCAGACATGATGGAGCAAAATTTTGAAGTCTTCATGGATTATTTTTCGCTTTATGGTGATGGGTTCGAAGACTGTCTCCAGCAGCTAGCTCGGGTACTGGACAGATGTATTGACACCAACCTAGTGCTCAACTGGGAGAAGTGCCATTTCATGGTGACCGAGGGAATAGTATTGGGGCACAAGATCTCCAGTAAAGGTTTAGAGGTAGACCGGGCGAAGATTGAGGTGATTGAGAAGCTTCCTTACCCTACGTCTGTCAAAGGGGTACGGAGTTTCTTGGGACATGCAGGTTTCTATCGGCGCTTCATTAAGGATTTTTCGAAAATCACAAAGCCTTTATCTGGTTTGCTTGAGAAAGATGCCGTGTTTGATTTCAATGAAGACTGCAAGACAGCTTTTGATTTGCTCAAGAAAAAGCTGATTAGTTCTCCCATTATAGCCACCCCAGACTGGACCTTACCGTTCGAACTTATGTGTGATGCCAGCGATTACGCGGCGGGAGCAGTGCTGGGACAGCGGAAAGACAAGGTAGCTCGTGTAATTTACTATGCTATTCGTACTCTTAATACTGCGCAGGTTAATTATGCCACCACGGAGAAAGAGATGTTAGCTATTATCTTCGCATTGGACAATTTTCGTCCATACCTTGTGGGTTCTCAGGTGACTATTTTCACGGACCATGCAGCCCTCAAATATCTTCTTGCAAAGAAGGATGCGAAGCCTAGATTGATCCGATGGGTGTTGCTAATGCAAGAGTTTGACATAGTGATAAAGGACAAAAAGGGTGTAGAGAACGTTGTTGCAGACCATTTGTCACGACTGGAAAACGAAAAAAAAGAAGATGTGCCAATTAGAGAAGATTTTCCAGATGAACAACTTATGGTAGTGGTAGCAGCTGTGCCTTGGTTTGCGGATTTGGCAAATTTCAAGGCGCTCAAAATTGTCCCGAAAGACATGTCTTTCCATCAGAAAAAGAAATTTTTCGCAGATGCACGACACTATTTCTGGGATGACCCTTATTTGTTTAGGTTGGGAGCTGACAATGTGTTGAGAAGATGCGTAGCTGAGCCAGACACTTTGGACATTCTTAGACACTGCCACGAATTGAATTGCGGAGGACATTTTGGCAAAACGCGTACTGTGGCAAAGGTATTGCAAAGTGGATTTTACTGGCCTTCTTTACATAAAGATGCTCATCTATTTGTACAGCAATGTGATCGATGTCAGAGAACCGGCAATATCTCCAACCGAAACGAGATGCCTCAAAATTTCGTGTTGGAAGTAGAGCCCTTTGATGTCTGGGGCATCGATTTCATGGGACCATTCCCGTCTTCACTTGGCAATCTTTATATACTGTTAGCTGTGGATTATGTAACCAAGTGGGTGGAGGCAATGGCTTGCCCCAAAAACGATGGAGCTACTGTAGAGAGATTCGTGCGTAAGAGCATTTTTACACGGTTTGGAACTCCCAGAGCCATAATCAGTGATGAAGGATCGCATTTCGTGAATAAAGTCTTTGCCAATGTCTTGAGCAAATATGGGGTAAAGACGCATAAGATATCACTGGCTTATCATCCGCAGTCGAATGGGCAAGCAGAAGTTTCTAACCGAGAGATAAAAGGGATTCTGGAGAAGACAGTCAACCCGGGACGCAAGGATTGGTCTCTGCACTTAGATGATAGCTTATGGGCGTATAGGACTGCTTACAAGACTCCTTTAGGCATGTCTCCCTACCAGCTAGTATTTGGGAAGTCATGTCATCTTCCGGTGGAACTTGAGCACAAGGCATTCTGGGCCTTGAAGAAGATCAATTTGGACGCTAAGCTCTTAGGTGAGCTACGAAAGCAAGCGCTACTTGAACTTGAAGAATTTCGATTGATGGCGTATGAAAGTGCGAGAATCTATAAGGAGAGGACAAAACTGTGGCACGACAAGCACATCATCCCGAGATACTTCAAGGTAGGACAGAAAGTTTTGATCTTCAATGCCAGACTAAAGCTGTTTCCAGGGAAATTGAAATCTAGGTGGAGTGGTCCCTACACGATTACTGCAGTTTATCCATGGGGATCTCTTGAGGTAGAGGATGCAAATGGGAACAGGTTTAAGGTGAATGGCCAGAGAGCAAAACCGTACGTGGACGGGAATTTCATTGGAGTCATTGAATGGCTTCATGCAACTCCCGCAATTTGAGAAATCTCTGAGGTAACTGGGTCGGGCCGTCGACCTTAAATTACAAAGCGCTTGTTGGGAGGCAACCCAACCTATTTATTGCTTTAGGATAGGTTTTAATACTGTTTTGTAATTTTTATTCGGTTTGATTTTATTGAGAGGTGCGAGGGAGTGGATTTAATATTTCCAATGAGTATGTGCAGAAATACGAGGTGAAAGGCGTATTTCGGATCCCCCTTCTTGATGCGCGCGTGCGAAACAGAGTAAAAAGTCAAAATTTGCAGCCTAATACGCGTATCGGGATCCGAAGTGAAGGAATTGAAGATAGGAGCCATTTCTTGCACCTATTCAACACACGCACCTGGGGAAGAACATGTTCCCGGACTCCCCGTCTTGATTTGCGCAAGGATTTCATTAGTGAACGGAGAAAGCTAGCACGCCGGCACGGATTACGAGGTGAAATTTTGAAAGACAGACTGAAATAAGGATTGAATAGCGCTAACGTGTGGGGGTGGTCGAGAGCTTTCTGTAGACAGGTGGATCGCACAAATCGGAGTCCGGATGAAGAAGATACGCCAAAAAGGATGCTTTAGCGAGTAAAACGAGGCCAAAAGCATCCGGAATTGCAAAACGTGCCTTGGAACGCGTGAAATTGACAAATGAAATATTCCCCGGATTTTGGGAGTGTTTTAAGGTAAAAAGGGAGTCTCGAGGTCGAGGAGATCCTTCGGAAAGCAAAGGCACGATCGGATACGCGAAAAGTTGACGAAAAGGATGTTTTTGGCAAGCTCCAGCATTGTCTTCGTATGAAGACAATTGTCTTCGTAGGAAGACTTTATACTTAGAAAATTTTCGAAGTCTGAAGATTGTCTTCCTATAACCACTTGCAGTATCTATTTGAGAAGATCTTCGTGCGAAGACAAAATGTCTTCGTACGAAGACTCCTCGCACGAAGACTTTTGTCTTCGTACGAAGACTCTTCGCACGAAGACATCGGGCAAAAAGTCAGTTTCAGCCACGCAAGGACAGAGGATAGAGGATAGTTACTAAGGGCAATATAGACTTTTTGCACGAGCTTGAAGCTTCATCATCAGCAGGCATCGATCCTCTTCTTCATTCTTCACAACTCAACAGCTTCACTCCTCCATAGCCGCGCACCACCAAATCGCCTACTCCCTTGATTCTTCACCAAAATCAACAACCCACCTAGGGTTTTGCTCGCAATTCAGAGGAGAACAAGATTTGAGAGGTGGTTTTGAGTGAGCTTGAGAGACAAGGGAGAAAGCAGAGGAAGAAGAAACTAGGGTTTGAAGCAAGAATTGAGAAATTGGATGACTTAGAGCTTGATTCAGCTTTCGGTCGAGAAGGCAACGATAACGGGGACTACACAAGGAGTACGGAGCATCAATCAATTCAAGATTTCGACAAATTCTTCCGGCAACATCAAAATCAGCCCGGTTTGTCAAATTTTGAAATTTTTGGCGTCCGTAAGACTTGCTCCGGACGCGTAGGTACAATCTAAACTTGCTATTTCAATATTCGAGTCCTAGGCACAAAATTGAGTAAAAGCCCAATTATATTTTGTTGCGCTTAGTAGCGTATTTGGGGGCGATTGCGTAAAGTCCTAGGAATTATTTGCTTACGTGCCTACGTGTTTCATTCAGTACACACTTCTTGTCACGTGCACAATAGTTGAATTTCTCGTTTTACTTGAAATTGCATTCTAAATGGCGGGAGGAAAGAAACGGAAGACGGGAGAGGGTACTTCGCAAGAAGCATCGGGGTCGGGCGATCCTCAATTAGAGATACCGCCCATTCCCCAATATGCTATCTTGAATGCCCCTTTTCCGGCTAAACCGGGCATTGTAGGCCGACGAAAGGCTAAGGCTAATTTGAAAGAGAGTAGTATTGGGCCCGGATACTATGATAGTTTCCGTTTCGTCACTTACGAGGCCCATCTTGACTCACGCAAAGATACCTACTTGACTAAGAACGGGCAGCCTGAAAAGGCATTTCCATTGCACGAGGACATGCCTCAAGCAATCAAGGAAATTTTTGAGCGCGAGAAGCTTACCAATTGGTTTAAGCTAGTAGGGCAGTCTAGTTCGCATATTGCGCGAGAGTTTTGTTTCAATTTGCGTTATGCAAAAGATGGTGAGAGCCAAGACCCTCGTCTTGTTTACTGTCGGAACGAGTGGATAGTCTTCACGCCAGAGACTATCACTTTAGCCATGGGTTTCCCCACATTGAAAGAGGGTTGTGGGTACGAGACGGTTCTTCGTAGTGAGAATCTTTGGTCTCGTTTAAATCCTTTTTGTTTTGCGAAAGGGGTTGATCCATGGGACAGGAAAGGGGAGGTGATTCATTGGAAGGCCGAAAAGAAGTTTTATAGGCCGGAGGCAAGGTGGTGCTGTGAATTGCTAGAGAACTGGGTTTTGGGAATCACACGAAACCCTAGTTACACTTTCCGCCTATCGGTCTGGGCTCTCTGTCTTTACACCGGGGTTAGAATCAACATCCCTAAACTGATTTGGGAGAATTGTCTTGAGAGGGTGTCGAGGACTAACAAGTTGGGTCCCGGTCATACTTGCTTGCTTACTCACCTAGCCAAAACTGCCGAAGTAGTCATTGGGAGAGACATGGATTTGAAACCGTTTACTGCTAGGAAGTGGCATAGGTTTGATGAGACAGCGAGGAAGAAGGGCAAGGGTAGGAGGATGAACACCTCTAGGTTTGACAACCAGGTTGCCTACGACCACCTGAGAGAGGAGATGGCCCGGGATAGACTCGAGAGAAGACGCCAGTTTGCCCACACTCGGGACAATCAGGCGAAGCTGGGGGGATTAATCCAGATGGTGGGCCAGTGGGTTATACAGTCTAGTGGTCAGGCGGCGAGGGAGTTTGTTCCACCGGTCCCGACGGCGGATCCGTGGTTCCAGGAGGATGAATTTGAGTATCCGGTTCCGCCGAGTGAGGATGAGGAAGAAGAAGATGATGAGGAAGAAGATGAAGAGGAGGAGGAAGATGACGAGTAGTGGAGTGTGCCCTCATGCTAGAATTGTTGAGTCCTCGTGTTATCGTTGAGGACAACGATGCATTCTAGTGTGGGGGTGGTTGAGTCCTTTTTGCTAGTCAGTGTTGAGTCTTTGCATCGCCCGTGTCAGCATGTAGTTAGAGTTTTTTGGTTATGTCCTTATTTTTCTTTTTATTATTCATCTTTTTGCGTGCACGTTTTGGTATTTTTGAGTCAACCCACCATTGTTGAGTCATTAGTCGAGTTGGCCGTGCATATAGTGTAGGTATATAAAAAAAAAATAACAAAAAAAAAACAAAAAAATGTGAAAACACAAAAAAAAAAAAAAAAAAAAAAAAAAAATTAAAAATTTGAGAAAGGGCAATTGAAAAAAGCTGAAAATTCGGTAAAATCGAGAAGTGTGAGACTTTTAGGCATAGGGCGTGAATTGCGATCGAGAGTGACAATGTGAGTTTCCCTTAGTAAGTATAGAGAAACTTTCTTTACGGGAATGCGTGCCTATTTTACACACGAACTTAATCTTGTCAAATCTAAAGTGTGTGCCTAATTTTCTTACAAGAGTTGAGCTAGGTGTGAGCTAAACAAGCCGAACGTTCTTGTGTACGTCTTAGGTAGTCGCCAACCCGCCTCGTAGTGGCACACAGAACAGCTGTGCGAGGTGTGTATTAGAGCACTCACTGCTTATAGAACATACCTTGTAGGACCACTAGTAAACCCTGATTTGAACCATGGATTCTTTGACAGCCTTTGGACTTAGGGTGACGATTCTTGGCCTTCATCACTGATTGGTTAGAATCGCCGCTTTAGTGCGTCACGAGGGTGTTGTAGTTGAGGGGGTTCGATGAGGGAGTACTTCATGCTATATTTGTGTGAGTCTTGCATATCGCATGCACTTCATTTGTGATCTTCGAGGGGAATGCGAGGGTGAGTGAGAGTAGGCTTGCGCACTTCGGTGTGGCGGTGTTCCGTGGCATTACAACATGGACACAAGTGAGGAGAGCCGTGAGTGTGTACCATCTAATACACACAAAACTAGGGTTGGGGGAATTTAATAGGTGGATCGTGCTAGGTACCGGATCTTACTCAATATGGTGTAGGAGGTTTGGTTGGATTAAGCACAAGACAGATATTTGATCGACTACTTGAAAAGGGACAAGATTACATTCGAGTGTGGGGGTGTCGACATTTGACTTCGGACATCGAGACTGAGCTTGCGACGATTCCATCCCCACACATGCTTTATTATGTTAGCGGCTTTGTTAGTAGCACCGAGGATTTCATTGAGATAGGGAGAGACATTTATTTGTGATTAATACGTGTTGATTTGGAATTTGTCTCTCCTTACGATCATATGTTAGCTTGGCACTTGGAAGACCACTCGAGACAAATATTGAAGGAATTGTGCAGGATTTTGAGAGATTAAAAAAAAAAAAAAAATCAGAAAAAAGAAAATCAGAATGAGAAGCATTGTGGAAGAACGAGTGGAGAAGCGACTAGTTCACGAACGGGAAATTTTAGCTTATACATCATCCATGACAATAGCCGCGGAGATCGTAATTGTACCGGGGTGTGAGGGGATCGAGGGCCGGAGATGGTGAGTTTCGGGCTTGGTTTCTATCATTGTTGTGAGGGTGTGTGAGCTATGGGATTTGTGAGAATGTGACGCCTTAGGACTTGTGTTTGATTATTATCCTATTTGTCCCTAAAGCCTCATCATTCTAAACCCGTTAGCGGATTAGGAGCTCGGACCTTGAACGTGGCTTAGCCTAGCGTAGCCTTTTATTTTGTGGCACACATGAAAAGGTATTGCATTCTTGTACTTAGTAAGGTTAGGTTCTCTATACTAGCTAGGGGAGATTCGTGTTGTCGAATTTGATTTCAAATCATTCCTTGTGTCTAGATTTCTCATCGCTTCGTGTGAATCGGTTTAAGCTAATGGAGATTGCCCAATCTCACAAAAGAAAAAGAAAATTTGTTATTTCAATACTTGCATTGTGAATATTGCATTTGCATATAGGTGCATTGTGTATAATCGAGTCGTGTCGACTAGTAGGAAGGATGGTTGGTGAATTGTTCTACTCGGATTAGTATGCAAGTGTTCATGGTTTTGTATGCAATGTGAGGTAAAAGTATGCATATGGCGTAGGGAAGTTATGCAATGAGTAATTAGATGAGTATGCAAAGTTGGATGAATTGCGGGAAAGCAAGAGAAAAGTTTTGACTTGAGAGAAATGTAATTGACCTGGGAGATTTGCTCGGGACGAGCAAAAGGTAGTGTGGGGGTAGTTGATAACTCCGTTTTCGGAGTTATTTTATGCCTTTTATTTCTACGTTTTGCGTGCTTATAATGGAGAATTCGTCGTCTTTTGAGTAAATTGAGCTTTAATGTGATAATGTGAGTTCATGTGCATTACTTGTTAAATCCGGGCGTTTCTTTAGATTTTTAAGCTTTTATTGTGATATGATCGCGGGTTGTGTTTTCGTGTTGTGATTCGTAGGAAAACAGGGCTTGGAGGATCGTGCGGGATATGGAAGCGAACTTCGGAAGCAAGGAACTCAAAGACAAGTCAAAAGGAAGGAGAAAGTCAAAGGAATTCAAAGGAAAGTCAATGGAAGAAGGAAGGAAGAGGAAAGTCAAAGGAAGGAAGAGAAAGTCAAAGAAAATAGGGCTGGAGCAGAAGTCTTCGTGCGAAGACATTTGTCTTCGTGCGAAGACAAAAGACTTAGCCAAAATTTGGCTCGGCTGAATTCTCTTCTTAAACATGGTTGCAGTATCTCTGTGAGAAGACCTTCGCACGAAGGGCAGAAGTCTTCGTACGAAGACTCTTCGTGCGAAGACAACTGTCTTCGTGCGAAGAGATCGCTGGAATGTGCAGATTTTTTGGGGCTTTTTCGTAGTTTATCCAAACTTTGTATTAAGATTATGGAAACGTATTTAAGCCTTTTAGGTCGACTTTTTCAGTAGTTTTTGACATTAGAGACATCTTTTGGAGATCAAGAAGCCTTTGGGAGAGCTTAGGAGCTTTGGATCATTCGTTTGGATTCTAAACTCTCGTCTTATCTTGATTTTTATGTTTAAACTCATTAGACTTGTCGTTTTGATGATGAATATGAGTAGCTAAGCACTTTTTGCTGGGAATTCTCGTTTGGTGTAGCTAGGGTTTGATCTAAAGTTGATGTTTTGATGATTGTAATGCATGCTCTAGCTTAATCTCATGTGTTTATTCACTATTATGGATTATTTACGTTCTTTATTATATTATCTTTGCGAGTAGCTAACGTAGAGATAAATTCAATTAGTTTTCACGCGGTAACTCCGTGAGAATTAGTCGGTAAATTGAATAGTCCACCTAGTCGTATCAATGTTTGGTAACTCGGCATCGTTAACTAGGATCGTTAAAGTAGAAACATGGTTTTAATGCATACTTGAAGCTAAATTAGACTTGGTAACTCGGTTTGGTTTAGTTAAAGTATAGTGAACTTGCTTGGTAACTCGGTAAGTTTAACTTCGCTTGATTAATAGTGAATAACACGTGGTTGTTTTACAAATCAAAATATAAATTTAGATCAACCTAGTGAACCTAGAGAATTCCCGGTACTTTTCTCTTATTTGATAAAAACCCAAAATTCATTCTTTATTAATCGTGAGCTATTTCACTTGGTTAATTGAGAACTTTGCGTTTATTTTATTAGGATTAGATAAAAACACAACTTGCGACTTGCCCACATAAGGTTTAGAATAGTAATTAATTTAAACAAAGTCCCTTGGGTTCGACAACCCTGATTTCCGGTTTATTACTACACACGACAGCTGTACACTTGCAGTTGGAACGTGTCACGGCGTCTGCTAACGACGCCCTCTTGCAGAGCATGCATCAGCTTATGATAGAGTCTAAGGCTGAGAATGCACGACAGTTTCTCATAGCCGGAGCAGTCTTCAGAGGATGGGAGCTTCCCTTAAGACTATTGGGGGATGGCACATGCAGTTGGCCAAGGCGGCCAACAGGAACCTAGAGCCCAACCCGGAGACTGAGCAGTGGTGGTATGAGTCTAGTGACTATGACACACCTGATCCAGCAGAGGGAGCTGCGGATCAGGAGTCCGATTCCGAGTAGATTCACCGTCCCCCACGCTAGAAGTGCTGAGTCCTTTACTTTATCACTGTTTCGTTGAGGACAACGAAGCGTTCTGGTGTGGGGGGAATTTTTTAGCCTTGACTAGCCAAGTCCGTGTCTGCATTACCATGTTACATGTTAGACGTTTGTGTCGTATGGTGAGTCGTTAGTCGTGTTTGTGTCGTGTTTATATATATATATATATATATATATATATATATATATATATATATATATATATATATATATTTATATATTGTTCGTATTGTGTCCGTGATTGGTGGTGTTTGCATTTTATATTGCACGTTTAATTTATTGAGTCCACCAACCCAAACTGAGTCAGTTTCGAGTCTTCTTTCGCGTCGGCCGTTGCATATAGAGTAGAACTTGTTAAAAAGAAAAAAAAAATTATATAGAAAAAAAATAATGGAAATTTGAGAAAGGGCAATCAAAAGAAGCTTGAATTTGGAAAATCGAGGAGTGTGAGAACTTTAGGCATAGGGTATGACTTGTGACCGAGAATGACAATTTAAGTTCCCCTTAGTATGTATAGAGAGACTTTCTTGACGGGAATACCTGCCTATTTTAAGACACTTAAATTATTTTCAAATCTAAAGTGTGTGCCTTGTTTTCTTACAAGAGTTGAGCTAGGTGTGAGCTAAACAAGCCGAACATTCATGTGTACGTCTTAGGAAGTCGCCAACCCGCCTCGTAGTGGCACACAGAACAGCTGTGGGAGGATGTGTATTAGAGCACTCACTGTTTGTTAGATCTCACCTTGTAGGACCACTAGAAAGCCCGATTTGGACCTTTGTATTATTTCCTAGCCTCTTGACCTAGAGAGACGATTATTGGCCTTCATCACAAATCGTTTAGAATGACCTCTTTAGTGCGTCACGAGGGTGTCGTAGGTGAGGGGGTTCGATGAGGGAGTACTTCATGATATACTTATGTGAGTCCTACATGATCGCTTGTACTTCATTAGATATTTGCGAGGGGATGCGAGGGTGAGTGAGTAGGCTTGCGCACTTAGGTGTGGCGGTGTTCCATGTCGTTACATCATGGACACAGTTGTGGAGAGCCGTGAGTGCGTGACATCTAATACACACAAATGGGGTTGGGTGATTTAATTGGTGGATCGTGCTAGGTACCGGATCTCATTCATCGTGGTGTAGGAGGTTTGGTTGGATTAGGCACGAGATTTACATTATTTTGATTACTTGAGAGGGGATATGGGTATATTCTAGTGTGGGGATGTCGAATTTTGACTACGGACATTGAGATTGAGCTTTTGACGACTCCATCCCCATACATGTACTTATATTTGTTTGCGGCTTTGTTTGGTGGCACCGTGTATTTCATTGATTTAGGGGGAGATGGATTTCACTTGTGATATATATTCATTGGGTTGTTTACTTCCTCCCCTTAACGTTTTTGTTTGGCTTGACACTTGGAAGACCACTCGAGATATACATTGTAGAAGTTGTGCAGAAATTTGAGAGATTTAAAAAAAGAAAAAAAAAGAAAAAAAAAAAGAGAGAGAGAAAAAAAGGAGAGATGAAATAAAGGAATAAAGTTTGAGCTTAATGAAGACCGAGTGGTGGAAGCAACTATTTCATTGACGGCGATGTTCATTTTATGCATGTTTCACGACGGTGGCCACGGAAATCGTTATTGTACCGGGGTTTGAGGGGATCGAGGGCCGGAGATGGTGAGTTTCGGGTTGCGGTTCCTATCATCGTGGTGAGGGTGTGTGAGATGTGGGTTTTAACGTGAGAATTTGACGCTTAGGATTTTTTACTACATGATTATCCTTTTGTCCCTAAGCCTCTACATTCTAACCCGTTAGCGGAATAGGAGCTCGGACCTTGAATGTGGCCTAGCCTAGCGTAGCTTCTTATTTATCGGCACACGCGAAGAGGTAGGTTATTCTTACACTTAGTAAAGCTAGGCCTTCTATACCAGCTAAGGGAAATTCTTGTTCTCGAGTTTAGTTGCAATTCATACATTGTCCCTACATTTTTCATCATGCATTGTTAAATTGTTTATTGAGTCGTCGTTTGTGTCGAGATGGCTAGTTATGGTTTGTATGCAAATGGTGTTTCGAATAGTATGCAAAGTCGCTTGGATAGTACCACAGTTTTTTGGGAAGAAAGTGTTGAGATTATGGCTAGTTTTGAATAGATTGCTCGGGACGCGCAAACGGTAAGTGTGGGGATAGTTGATAACTCCATAATTGGAGTTATATTCTTACGTGATTCCTTGTCGTTTTGCATAGTTTCCGACACATTTACATGTGTTTTAGGCCATGTTTTCTATAATTGGAACATAATTGAGCATTTGATCTTCAATGTTGAATCCGGGCGCTTTTTCACATATTTTAGGCTATATTTGTATCAGTTGATCTTCCGATATGTTTTAGTATTGTGGATTTCAGGAACCGGGAGTTTGGAGCGAGGATGTTGGATTGGAGGCGAACTTCGGGACTTTGGAATAGCTCAAAGGATGCTTGGGAATGAAGAGTATGAAGGAAGAAGCAAGAAGAAAGAACAAAAACATGATGTTGGCAAGAGTGTTCGTGTGAACAACTTCTTGTTCGTGTGAACAAAAAGACTTAGCATAAATTTTGGAGCTAAAACAAGCTGAAAAAAAATACGAACAACAAAGTGTTTCTGGGAACAGGGTGTTCGTGCGAACACGTTTCTGTTCGTGCGAACAGAACGGAAAACTCAGATTTTCGGGGTTATTTTGTAATATTTTGAAAGTGTAAGCTTGGAGAGTTGTTTTAGACCTAGTAGTCCGTGTCTATGAGTCATTCTACCTACGTTGGAGCTTTGGAAGCGTGCTTGGGAGCTTTGGATTCTTCGTTTGATTTCTCACTTCTTCTCTTCTTTAGTTTTTGTTTGATGATCATTAAACTTTGTATTTTGATCATGTCAACTAGTAGCTAAACTTCTTATTGCTGGGGATTCTCACGTGGTAGCTAGGGTTTGGTGTGAACGTGATGTTTTGATATTATGATTCACGTTTGGAACTTTATCAATTGTGTTTTTCTATTATTATGAATAGTTTATGTTAAATTTCTATCTTTCTTGCGAGTAGCTAACGTATGATTGATCATAATTGGGATTTGCGTGGTAACTCCGTGATTCCTAATCGGTAAATCAAACTATTTACCTAGCTTATAGCATTACTTGGTAACTCGGTAGTGTTGGTTAGGATCGTAAGTAGAATAATACACGTAATGCGTGCTTAAAATTGGTTTAGACTTGGTAATTCGGTTCAAGTTAATTTTAGGCATAGACAACTTGCTTGGTAACTTGGTGAGTTGTGTAGTGCTAGATTAATAATAGAAGACATATTGGTGTTTCATGAATCAAAACACGACTCACACCATCCCTAGTGATCCCAAAGAGAATTCTCAGTATTTTGCCCTCGTATTAGTAACCTTATAAAGTATTCTTTGTTAATCGTGAATCAATTCACTCGGTTAATTGAGAACATCGTCCTTTTCGTTTTAGTAGAATTCGTACAAAAAACAAAGCGTTGTGCCCACATGAGGTTGAGAACTAGTAACTAAATTACAAGAAGTCTCTTGGGTTCGACAACCCGGTTTACCGGATATTACTACACACGACCACCATACACTTATGGTTGAATCGTGTCAGACTCCCAACACCAACACCAACACAAACACCAATACCCAAACAGCTGAGTAACCCCTATCGGGAGGCGCTACAGGCCACAATACAAAGCCAGGCCAAGTCTATGCAAGCTCAGTCCATCTAGATCCCCCAGATCATGGCGATTTAGGGAGGATTCGTTCACAACGCTGCTCAGGGGGCTGTAACCCCACCACTAGCAGCTCAGCTGCCTCCACCATGGGTAACCACAACCTCTATAGTGCACACGCCTGTCCCACCAAACCCACAATCTTCTCTCTCCAATGGTCCTACGCCCCAGGCACCAAGGCTTCGATGAGGCTCGTCCCTGATATCTGCTGGGATTCCCCCTCCATACCCCGCGTTGCCTTCGCACGCGAGTGGAGCCCAAAGGAGTTATGTTCTCCCACCTCCACCTCCCTATGATCCAAACATGCCCTACATTCCGGGTTTTGCTGCGGAACCATCGTCAACTCCTGGGGGAAGTACACCACCCAATGTCGCAGCCCTGGAACAACGATTAGATAGCATCGTCGCAAACCAGAGTTTCGCAGATACCGTCATCCCAAAAGTTGATAGTGCGCTTCCTATCCCGCGGGACATATATCTGATGCCCAATCCTGCTGGGTACAAAGAACCAAAATGGGAAAATTTGATGAATCCGGCGGAAATGCGCACGAGCATGTAATGAGGTTCGTTAATCTGATGGGCCCACATGGGGAAGACACCAGGCTGCTAATGCGCGATTTCCCCAAATCTCTGGGGACAGTCGCGTACAAATGGTACAGGACCCTGGAAGCAGGATCTGTCAGAACATGGGTGGACATAGTGAAGAAATTATACACCAAATTCTTCCAGGTTGAGGAGAAGGTCACCACCATCCATCTCTCCCGCATGCACCAGAAACACGATGAAGAAGGAGTCACCTTCATCAAAAAGTTTAGATCCAAGTCCTTGGAATGCATCGATGAGGTCTTGGAGAGCCGCCTGGTGGAAATATGCCTTAAAGGCATGCCCGAAGAATACAAAGGTATGTTAAGAAATTTGAATATTCCTACCTTTTCAAAGTTGATTGACTGCACCAGGAACATTGAGCCACTGGTGGAAAAGAAGGAGAAAAGATATACTAGTGACCGCACGCCGGTAATCTCCGGATTCAAGATTGGGAGGTTCAATTACAAGCGTGGGCGAAATGTTGACGTGCATGCAGTATCATCCCCCCACAAGAAACAGCGACCTGCGCCCAGGGAGACACCACCTCTGCCATTCTCGACCGAGGACGCGATAATCCTTTGTAAGAATTGGCGGAAAGATGGAATCCTACCGGCATTGGAGCACAAGCCCTATGGAGAGAAACTGCGAGATCCTAGATGGTGTGAATGCCATGGGCAGGTCAGGCACCCGACTAGGGAGTGCAAAAAGCTCAGATGGATGGTTGACAGAAAGATCAAGGAAGGGCAACTGGTCGTCGATGAACCAGCTAAGGACGTGCGCAGCAATCCTTTGCCGTACCATGCGCAAAAAGAGCCCAAGGGAAAGGACATAGTCATGATTTCGATCTTGGACCTTGAAGAAGTCGCGGATGCAGGAGTCCCAGTGATTGGTGAAATCTACGAGGATGAAGACTATGGCGTGGATACAAAAGATTGGCGCGCTGAAAGGATGAAAGATTCCAACAAATTCGGGAAGTTCTTTGATGACATGAATTTTTCAAGCAGCTTGTCGTCTCAAAGGGAAAAGTCATCAGGGCCACGCGATCAAGTGGTTTAGTTATGACGTTCGATGAGTCAGATAGAAGGGGTGACGAGAACCACAAGAGGCCGTTGTATGTGACTGCCGTCATCAATGGTATTGAGTTCAAGTGAGATTTTTTCGACGGAGGAGCTGCGGTGAATGTGATTCCACTAAGCACTCTCGAGCTGGCTGGAATCCAAGAGAGAAAAATCATCAAAAGACCATCACCGCTAATGGGTTTTGGGAACGACTCCACCATGACTGTGGGATGGATTCGGCTGGGAGTCCAGATTGGTCAGATTAAATGTTCGACCAAGTTCCATGTAATCAACGCCAAAAAAAGTTATCATATGATCATTGGTCAAGCATGGATACACCGCTTTTATGTTGTGCCTTCTACGGCTCATCAAGTCTTAAAGGAAATTTGGAGAGACAGAGTGGTCGCGAAACCCTCCTCGGTGAATCCATTCAATTTGCAGGAAGCGCACTTGTCTGAAGCTGTGTGGTTCACGGAAATGGCAGACGAAGTCACTCCAGCTCTGTTTCAGCCGACTTCCTTACCCAGGTGGGAGGACATCAAAGACCAGTCACCAGCTGGTGTGATGGTGATGCGAGAAGCTTCGAAAGATAAGCATCCCGTGCGGGAGGAAGCACCCAGAATAACCTACAACAAGAAGAACACCTACACCCTGAAGCGGGTTGTCGAGCATGACCAAAAAGGAAAGCAAGTAGGCACCTTCTATTCCAACAGAAAGAAATGCTATCGCATCAGAAGGTGCGCGGGGTCATCTTCAAACTTCCCCATCGAAGGTGTCCCTGAGAAAATTTGTGAGCTCGAAGAAGCTCTAGGCAAGGATAAGGGAAATACATTGCTAGAAGAACTAAAGGAGTCCCCTGAATTCATGAAGGACCGCACAAAACCTTAGAAAAAAGAACTGAAAGAAGTATTCCAGAGCCCAACTGAGGAAAAGAAGAGGCTAGTCTTCTTGAGTGCAGATCTTACCAATGAGGAGGAGCGAGAATTGCTTGAATTGCTGAAGTAATACAGGGATGTTTTCGTGTGGGACTGCGACGAAATGTCGGGGCTAGACCAGGGCATCACCATGCATAGAATAGACGTTATTCCAAGTTCAAAGCCAGTAAAACAAAGCGCGAGAAATTTTCGTCCAGATTCCACGTTAAGATCAAGGAGGAGATAGTGAAGTTGGTGAATGCCAAGTTAATCGAGCCTAACCACCATCCCACCAGGCTCGCCAACATAGTCCCAGTTCTTAAAAAGAATAGAAGCCTTCACGTATGTGTTGACTTCAAAGATCTGAACAAGTTCTGCCCAAATGACGATTTCAATTTGCCAAACATAAACCTCCTGACCGACTCTACCGCAGGCCATGAAATGTTTAGCTTCATGGATGGATTTAGCGGATATAACCATATCAAAATGGACTTAGAAGACGCGAAGAAGACGGGGTTCATCACACCCTTGGAAGTCTTCAACTATACAGTTATGCCGTTTCGTCTAAAGAATGCAGGAGTTACTTATTGACGCGGATTTCTTAACGCGGATGCGCAAGTGCACGGTCAAGTTATATAGGGGTGGTATTTCAACCCCGAGTTATCGATCCCACGAGGACAGGCTTGAGATTATTTAATTAGTTATTTAATCTAGAGTACGGTGCAGGAGGAAGGATTTGATTGATTTATAAATTAAAATAACAATTAAGCTAATATTTTTGGATTTTTTTATATTTAAGATATAAGTTTGGAGAAACTAGGCAATCTCTAGATCACCTAGGGTTGTAAACAAATTCCGGATTATCTGAGCAACACGTTAACTATATTCTAACTAAGCCGGGTAACAGCACTGACTATCTCCTATCGGTCTCAAGTCATTCTACTTCACGGTACACTACAATCTCCTATCGGTCTCGTGTGTCTACCGGTCCGTTCTAATAGGCTAACGACATGCACGACAACGGGTCATGTCGGTCCACCGTTGCACGAAACCGTCGAATCTCACCTACCGAATCTACACACATTTGGCCAATCCTAACACGTCTCTTTTCAGTCTCAGTGATACGGGATTGATGTTCAAGTTCTCTACACAATTAGGTTGAGTCACTGTCGTGCACTCATCTAATTAGCTAGCATGTCCGGGTAGCTACTCCATTCATACTAAAGATTAAGCATAGAACAAGAACAATTGAATCAAAATAAGCTAACTTTAAGCATGAATCAACTATTGAGTGAAACCCTAGTTCTTTAACCCTAGTTTATCTCCTAATCGTGTCACTCAATTAGGATTACTAACATAAACAAGAAACTAGAATTGATTCAATAGAAGAAATCAAGAAATCATGAAGCAAAGATCAAATCCGGAAAAATATCATCGTTTACATAAACCCTAGGCTCTCAAAGAGATGCCTAGCAAAATGTCTAGCTAATACTAATAAACCAAACAAGGCTTACAAGTTTCTCCATAGAGAGATTGAGAGAGAAGAAGAAGAAATCAAACTTAGAGCTTCACGTTGCTCCTCTCTCCCGTGTCTTTTTTTTCTTTTGTTTTATCTCTTTTTTTATCTTCACTTAGGGTATATTAATTAATAATCAAGAAATATTAATTAATAACCCTAATTTCTGGCTTTTCCCCCGTGCGTTGCTGGGTCTGCTAGCAGATCGTACGATCTGCTACTTGATCGTGCGATCTGCTACTTGGTCGTATGATCTGCTACTTGATCCTATAAGTCAGTGAGTTCTCCCCTAGCAGATCGTACGATCACGAAAGTTGATCGTGCGATCTGCTTTGATCCTAGGATCAAATTTTGATCCTACACTTCAAACTTTCTCAAATGACACTTTGACCCCCTTTTTCCATCTTTGTCCTCTTTTCTTCCAATTTCTTTCTCTCCCAAGCTTCCGCATATGTTCCGAAGTTCGTTTTCCTCCTCCTCTTCATCCATGAGCTCCGTTTCCTGTCCAACACAACACGAAAACACCCCGTGCGATCAAAAGTGACAAAATAAATGTAAATAATGTGAAAAACGCCCGGATTAACAATTTATCACTCAAAGCTACACTTATCCAATTTCCTCAAGTTCATAGTGTATTTCTAATATATTCAACCCGGAAACTACACAAAACGGTACACAAACGTAGAAGAAATATAACTCTAATATAGAGTTATCACTTATCAGCGCGCGATGATTGCAATATTTCATGATATGATGCATCAGGAAGCAGAGTTCTAGGTGGACGACTAGGAGGTCATGTCAAGACAAAAAGAAATACCATTGGATGAACTTGAGGAAATTCTTTGAAAGGTGTCGAGCCTTCCAGCTCAAGATGAACCCCATGAAGTGTGCATTCGGGGTAACTTCAGGAAAATCTTGGTCAGTGTAATTCACCGGCATGTGATTGAACCCGATCCCGCGAAGATCTCAGCAATAACCAGTTTACATACGCCACAGTCTCAGAGTACACTGAAGACATTTCTGGGAAAATTGTCCTATCTAAGGAGATTCATACCAGCTATCGCGGAGCTGACCTTTTGCTTTGGTAATTTGCTTAAGAAGAATGGGACGTTCTTGTGGACGGAGGAGAATCAGGCTGCATTTGAAAAACTAAAGAAATTAGTAGCATCTCCAAGAGTTATGATCGCACCTCAACTAGGATCACCTCTGCTAATGTACCTAACCTTAACAAAGAGATCATTGGAGCGCTGCTGGCTCAGGAGTTTGAGGGACAAGAAAGGCCAGTGTACTACATCTCGCGAATAATCCAGTCTGCAGAATCCAGGTACACAGATATCGAACACTGCTGCCTCGCTTTATTTGTGGCTATTGAAAAGATAAAGCACTATTTTGCTTCCCACAAAGTGCTCATCACAACAAAGAATGATCCTATACGTTATTTGCTGGGACACTCGCCTCCTTACGGGAGACTGGAAAAATGGTACATGACCATTTCCCTGTACGACATAGTATGCGAGCGACCAAAGGCCATCAAATCCCAAGCGCTGGCAGACTTGTTGGCATAGTTCCCGAATGCAAATTGCGAGCCATTAGTGGAAGAGGAACTTTAAGGGCCAGAGATATACGCGATCAACCACCTTTACTGGAAGCTGCACTTTGATGGATCATCGACAATATGAGGATGTGGAATTGGAGTCATGTTAAATAAGCCTTATCAGGAGGTCATTCAAATGTCGACCAAGCTAGACTTGGCGGTGACTAACAACGAGGCTGAATACGAAGCTCTGATCGCAGGACTATTGGCAGCCAAGGCCTTGGAAGTCCAGAATCTCATTGTAATGGGAGATTCTAAGCTATTAGTAAAGCAACCTTCAGGAGTATACAGATGGAAAGAGGTCAACTTGCTGAATTACAGATCACTAGTGCAGAGTCTAGTTCAGAAGTTCGGTTCCATTAAGTATGAGCACACTCCCAGACCTGATAATCGACATGCGGATGCATAGGCTACCTTGGGATCGAAAATCAGCTCCTATAAATGCCCGTAAAAATCTCAATCGAGGTTAAGACAACTCTATCTTTTGGTCAAATACTTGTGCGAAGATGAAGATACAGAAGAGGCGGATTGGAGAAAACCCATCATGCACGCGATGGCCGAAGGAACAAGCAAGGAAAGCTGGATTTCGACGAAAGGGTTTTGCATACACGATAGCATGTTGTACTACAAGGGACCTGGGGGAATTCTGATGCGATGCGTGACGGAGGAGGAAGGTCGATCAGTCTTGTAGAAAATCCATCAGCATTCCTGCGGAAAAAATGAGATTTCTATCTATAGAAAGGCAATTATGACCCTAAGCCTATCTACCTGGATAGAAGCCAAAAACAAGATTATCTCTTTGATAGCATTAGCATACGAGCAAATATTGGCTTTTTCATAAGTCTAGTTTGGCAATAACAAGCCATGCTTTCAAAGCATAAATTTGCGAACGCAACAAAATAGAACTCAATGTTCATGAGGGAAAATCAAAAGCAAAAGACACTTTTATATAAGAAAAACTTGGTAACAGAGAATCCATTCATCAAAAAGTGTTCTCAAGAACATCCCAAAACTTCTACATAGAGCTTGCAAACTAAAGAAACAACTACGACTCCTATTTTAACCATCGATGTCCTCGATCAAAACATAGCTCTTTTCGATACCCCTGACATGGTGAGATGCCAAATGAACTTCAAACAATGGAGGCTGCTGATGTGAAGACTAAATGGGAGAACAGCCCATGTGGCAGGAAAATGATTTTACAAAAGCAAATTACATCCCAATCATCGCTCTCAGGTTCATGCACTAGTTGCAGAACGTCTTCCATCGAAGGTTATTTGGGAAGAGCTTCCTTGATGATGGATAGGGGAAGGTCATCTCTGCTCTAATAAGGAATTTACACCACAGGTCTTTGAAAAGCCTGGGCAAATCAGCGGCTTCCATTGTGGATTGTTTGGGAGCCATTTCTATAACACAATGAACACATACAGGATTAGAGATCCAATGCTAGTATGAGTTGAAAAGTGGGAAAGAGAAATATAAAGAACGACAAAAACTCAGAAGGGGTGGCATGATGATTCAAGCTGGGACTCTCTCTCATTCATAAGCCCAAAAAGGGTGACAATGGAGAACAATGAAAGGCCAGTTACATCAAAGGGTTATATAGGACCAAGAGAGGGCGACTTTTGAGTTCTCGGCTGAGTCAGAAACGCCTCGGAAACAGGCGAAATTCAATGAACTGTGCGGCCTGCCTTGAGAAACGGCAAAATTATGCAGAAGGCGCTTGGCCTCCTGTGTAATGAATACCCCCTATTAAACGCTACGACTTTACTGAATCCATAGGCAATGATGAAGGCTCATGGGGATTGGAGTTTTTCCGTCATTAAATTATTGACAACTTAATGTCCCGCGGCTGATTTTTAAATCTCTACAGCGAACGTGTTCGCGAATATACGCGACATCAGCAACGATATGCGAGAATAAGTCTATCTGTTTAAACTAGCAGCAGAACAAAGCCTATCTGTTTAGATAGCAAAACCAAAGCCTATCTGTTTAGATAGTAATACCAAAACCAAAGCCTATCTGTTTAGATAGAAAACCAAAACCAAAGCCTATCTATTTAGATAGGAAAACCAAAACCAAAGCCTATCTGCAAGATAGCAGCCATACGCGATTTTAAGCCTATCTGCCTAGATAGCACTTTTCTAATGTAAGCCTCTTTCTGCATACATGGCAAAACCTAAGCGGCTCACTTACTATCATGGAGTCGATGCGCAAAACTCAATGCTTATGGTAAAGTCTCTTTACTTTGCTCTTCGCTTTAGTAAGATAGAAGTAACACATGAAGCAAAGATTTGTCTAAATGAGACCAAATCAGGGCCTATTTGATTAAAATAGCATTTCATATGCGAGAAAAACAGTGCTCAAGGGTATGAATCCGAAAAAGAAAAAGAATGTTTCAAAAGCGAAGCATAAACAAGAGCAAAAGCTCGTGGCCATGAATAGGATGGCACAAAAAGTTACATCAAAACACAGTCTAGAAAGAGGCTTGAAAAATTGCTGTGCGAGATTACTGATCTTTGAAAAATTCTTTCAGAAGGGAATCTTCAGCTGACAGCTTTATGCAATTAGCAGCCAGTCGATCTAGGCCATCCTTGTTGCTCCCATGATGCATTGCAGCTTCCTCAAATTCCTGGATTGCTTTCCTTGCGCCCCCTTCAAGGCAGCCTTTTCCGTGATATAATTGATATACTCGATCCTAACTTGCGCAGAGTTGTTGATTTTGGTCAGCCTCTATATGCGGAAATCCATGTCAAGTCTCCCTGCTCCGACTTGCTGAAGGCTGTTCGCGCTTGAAAGAAGGCTCTAAGCACTGGCGACCGAGGTGTTCACTGGAGTTGTATTATGCACTCTTTCTAAGAGAGCAGTCATCTCTCTGAGAAGATTCCCTCTGTCTCTAGGCGCGAGCTCCAAAATTCTTGCAAACTTTGTTGGGTATGATATGCGAACCTTCATGAGCCACTCAAGGCAAGCCTGATCAATACCTGCACATGCAAGGGTAGAAAAAAAGTACTTAGCAAAGGTATAAATTCATGCACTATACACTAGGAAGGGATTCGTCTTACCAGTTCCTTCAACAATCTGCTGAAGTGAGGCAATGATCGCAGCCGATCTCTGACGCGCCAAAGCTTCACGCACGAAGGCATAACTCCTCTCGGCAGCAACTGCGTCAGCAACTTGCGAGCCCAACATTTCCCATAGATTTTGAGCAAAAAGCGCATCGAGGTCAAAGCTAGAGGAGTCGATGCCTATGCTGGGAAGTGACAAGCTCTCATTTGGACACTCTGAGGGCGCCACACGTCTCGAAGTACCTTGTTTAGGGGGAGTAGACCTTGCTGCCACCTCAGTCGCATCTGGATGGGATTTAGACATAACTGCATCTTCATTCCTTTCTCCCACTTCGTTTACGCCTGGTCCAGATTCTAGCGCTTCTGGAACACTTTCGCGCGCGACAACAAGTTGCACCCGGGGGGTTGCAGCAATGTTAGAATCAAGAGTGGGTTGTTGAACATCCGTCATAGCCTGTTCAAGAGCGATGTTATCCACATTGGACACGGGCTCACTCTCTCCTTGGTAGGTTGTCACATCTTCAGGCAAAGGACTTGAAATTCTTGCCTCATCAGCAACCTCGACTCGCTCAGTTGGCAAAGCAGCTGCAAGGGAAGCACTTGCAGGAGCGCCAGAATTTGGAGGACTCGACATCACTGCTGCGGCAGAAGGCTTGACTTGATGTGCCATCTCAATGGGGGTCTCAGTCGCGGGAGCTTCAGAAGTTAGAGGCACATTTCGCTAAGAGGCATTCCTTTCTTCAGCGGTTTGTTATTTCTCTTGCTGAAGTTTTTCCTCCTCTTGTTCTTGTTCCATGATGAGTTCAAGGCGCTCGCTCTCAAGTTCAATCACCTCAGTACTAGTTCTTGGCGGTGCGGTTGCAACCTCTTCAGTAATAGGCCCTTGTGGCGCGACCACAGACTCCTCAATACTAAGTCTTTGAGGCACGGTTGCAACCCCTCCACTTCCTTGCCCCCCCCCCCCCCCCTAATTGGCCCCAATAACAGAATGAGGTGCGCGAACAACATCACTGCAAAGGCGAGGTCGTCGCCTATCAAAGGTTTTTCTGCAAAGATTACAAAATATTAGAATCACAAAGAAAGGCCCGTATGACCGGAATTTAGAAAGGAGATTATGATAACAAAGACCTCCACAATCATATGGGATATCTGTGTAATTATTATGACTCTGATTATCATCAATTCCTTTTAAAGTTGCGTGCCCTGTTTATACACAGCGATAGCTTGTTAATACTGGGAAATAATGAATCCAACCATAGCAATTCTAGGGAAATTGCTTACCTGACGCTTCACCGCATTGGTCCACTAACCAACGGCGAATGTCACTTTTATACATTCCATGTTTTATGGCTTCATAGATAAGTATTTGAAGAGATAAGGCGAAAAGATATATAGTACCTTCTTCATCGTCGTCACCAACAATCTCCGGGAAATCCTGTTAGGCGCGTTCCAGTTGACCCACGACGGATTGCGAACGCTGAGTCTGCTCTTCAAGGCTCTTCTTCACGGCTCTGACGACATCACGCTCTTCACGCAGCCTCGCTTCTTCCTCATTCTGCTTCGCCATAGACGCAGACTCCGCGATCCAATCTTCCTCTGTAGGGCCTTCTGGAGTTTCTTCAGAATCCTCGCTATCTGCAAATATGCTCATATCAACAAGTCTTGGTCGGTTAAGCGCGACATGACAAAGGTGAAGTTACTACCTTTCCGCCTGGCAAAAGGGGCCTCTGGAACATACTCGATAAAATCTTCCAAGCTAGTCTGCTTTCAGCTCTGGCCTCTCTTGGTAGACACCTTTTTCCGGGGAGTAGGATTCCTTTGCATGCTCTTCGTTGGCCTAGGTTCCGCCTCGTCTGCCGAGGGCTCTTCAGAAGAATCATTTTTCTTCGCGTTGGTGTCTTGCTCTGCAAGAGATGTGATGAAAACTGCAAGAGAAGCCCGAATTCTGACTTCAATCTCTTGCCCCATTGGCGGACCAGCTTCCATGGCGATGTTAGCTGTGTCCTTTGAGTGCAATGTTAAGGATCTTAAATTGCAAATTTTAGTATTCAACTCTTGATAACTTACTTTTACGTGTAACTTGTGTATTATAACCCTATTTCTAGACTTATGCTTGTTTCTTTTAGTTTGTGTGAAATTTCATTATTTTGTAGGAAATATTTCTCTTTGGAACTCAAGGAAATATTCCGAAAAAACTCAAGAGGTGATTCAAGGGAGCTTAGGAGGGCCAAGAAACATGAAGAAAGGGCTTGGAGGATTTAATTTGAAGAATATTTGAAGATTTTATGGCTAATGTGCAAGCAAAGAGAAGTTTCAAGGGCTTAAATGAAGAGGACAAGGGAAGATAGAGGCCAAAAAGTGAGGTTCAAGAAGTCAAGTGACCAATTTATGAGGCCAAAGTTTTGTCAGAGGGCTTATTTAAAGTCATTTTAACGGAATGGGGGTGCTAAGTGACATTTTCTCAAGTTATAAAGGGATTTTGTGAAGAGTTCTTAACGGATATGGGGTGTAGCTGTAATATTCTGATCGTTTTAAGAAGAGAAGGGGGTTTAATTAACCCCCCCCCCCAGCAAAACTCGGGGGACCTGTCTGCAATTTCCAGCGAATTAATCACCAACAGCTCTTCTATTCTCTCTCCCCGACGCCAAAACTCCATTGACGAAGAACGAAGCTTCGGCGGAAGCTAGAGCTGACCCAAAACCACTCCAAATCCTCACCATATCTTTCCAATTCGGTACCAAACAGCTCCCCAGCGTAATCTCTACCTCCCTCTTCTCTCAATTTGGCCCTAGAAACTACCAAAAATAAACCCCGAATTCTCTAGGGTTCTTAAGAAGATGTTGAAATCAACGATTGAAGGCATTAGGGAACAGATCGAAGGGTGGAGAGGAATTCTTGGAGGCTACGCAAGACATTTCTACTGCCTATATAAGCAGAAGATGTTGAAGAAGAAAGGGGTCCTTCCTCAGGATTTTTTCTGAAGAAACACTCTGTTCTTCTCTATTCTCTCTCAGTTCATCAATGTTCTGGGTTGTTTCTTGGTGATTCCGAGCTCTCTCTGAGCAAATCCGTAGCCAAGAACAGCCACAGAAAGGGAGATCTCGAATTGGAGGCAATTTTAGGGGCTGTTTTGTTGAGTTTTTGCCTCTGTTTTTCACCTGTTCTTCATTGTTCTTTTGCAGCAGTTAGTACCTTGTGTTTCTGCTGCTGTTAGCTTCGATTTCTGGGTTATTTAGCCGCTTTTAGATTGATTAAGTGTAGTTTGAATCAAATTTTACTTGTTTTGTTCCTCATTTTGTAGCAAGCTTGTGTTCTTTGGTTGAATTGAAGAGTATTTAAGCTTGAAATAATGAATATCTTCATGAATTCTCTTGTTATTTCTTGTGTCTTGCTCTTGAATATGAAAAACTAAGCTACTTGTTGGGTTGATTGATGAATATAGATGACTTGTGTGTGAGAAATTCAATTGTTCTTCTAGTTTTATAAGTTTGGATGTCGAATTCGTAGTATTCATGTGCTGAACTACAAATCTGAATTGTGGCTTGATCTTTCATATGGAAACGCTCTCGTGTACATATGTTTGATGCTTGACATAACTCGATTTTGAATTTCACTCTTGAATACAAGAGCTAGACAAAATCCTCTTACTACATAATCCATGTTTTCCTTTGACATAAAATTTGGGTGTTGAAGCTCACGCACAAGGCTTCTATTGAAATCGATTGACCCAACTTACTCTCTTATCGACAAACTCATTTGAATCGTACTAGTAATAGTATTAGTGGTTGTTTTTTTTCTTTCTTAGTTATTTACTCTAGCAATATGAACAACTCTTGCTCCATCACTTGTGTGGTGGATTCTAAAGCTTGGCAAGCTCTAAAGCCTTTGAGAAACTTGCTTTTTAAATTTAGTTAGTTGCTTAGTAGTTGAGTTAGCTTAGAGTGTCTCCTCTTGCTCAATCCTTGTTGATTCGACTGCGGTCTTACCGGATTACTACTTGTAGCGATATCCTGTACTTGGGATTATCGAGCCAACATGCAACATAGTGACGAGTGCACTGCTGCGATCACCAGAACCAAATCTCCTGAAGACACACTGAAAGCAAAATAAGAAGTCAAAATTCATCATTAAATTTTGGGAGCTGCTTTTAAAAAAAACTGAGTTGATAACATGCCTTGTTGAACTCGTCTGCATAGTCCTTTATTACCTTGAATGAGTCCTTCTTAACTGCTAAAATTTTCTCCGCGAGAACCAGCTATGCGCACAAGTGATGATCTTTATTCAATGGCGAATAGAACCCGTACAACTTCGCGTCTCCGGAAGCCTTGGATTTAAAAGGGTAGTCTCCTATTTTACGCGCAGGTGCTATCGAGGGCAGGAATTGGAGGCGAGACCTAGATTGAAGGTGAGATTGGGTATTCCAAAAGGCACCCCAGTCCACAGTCGCCTCACCCACCCTATTTCTGGATGGCTGAGTTAATGGGAGCATGCCAACCAGCAGATCATTGCACTCTTTGTACAAAAGCCTCTTATAGCAGCCCTTCACGACCGAGTCGAACCATAACAAAGGGGCTACTGCGTCAAAACCAAACTAGGTACTTACCCTAACTGGGTCATAATGAGTGGTGATGAGTGGATAGCTGATACACTCTATTCCATCTTCGCCTAAAGCGGGTAGATACCCCCTCCTGCACCAGTTGACAGACCAGGAGAAGCCCATAGATCCCCCAGTGATGCGCGCGGGTATAATTTACACTCCGATCAGGAAACATGGTGTCTCTGAAGACAACATTGTGTAACTGCTAAACGTATGGCCTGGGATCAAAAAAAATTGGCATCGCAATATAACAAGGGGAACGAGAGACGAACAGCCTTGGTTTTGAACCAACGCCACGAGCGAGGGCAGTAGAGCGTCTTTTTATCCTTCGGCGCATCCCACAAGGTCACATGAGAGGGGATCGGAGCTTATAAAGGCCATCGTTCGAACACCCACATCGACATGAATGCCACGTTGACACAATTCACCACATCGACCCGACCCAGGGACTGTACCATGTGCGACATCGCCAGATCTAGGCGATGATACAAAGAACCAAGGACCGAGGGACCTAATGCTAAATTCTTCCCAAGGGATAGAAAAACCGCCAGAGAAAGGATATGGCAGAACACACCATCGTGGGGGTGACCGTCAATGAGATATCGTGACAGCCATACGCAGAGGAAGCTGCACAGAGTATATTGGGAACCTTTCCCTTCAAAAGAGGTGGGGGCCTTTGGGTTCTTCGCTGTCTCTTCTTGGACAAATTATCTATTGGGGAAGCTGCGGTAGAAATATGTCACCCACCTGGACCACAGGTTTTTCCTGCCTGAGGAAACTTATACGTATGTCTTCGCAGGCTTGCTCGATGTCCATCTGGTGGCATTCTTCTTCAGATCGCCGATACAATTCTTCATTTCTTGAAAGATCAAGAGATTTTCGTCAGTACTTAAAACAGCAAAAGGATCTATAGCGTCCATACCAGGAAGCTCCAGCAGCTATTCGACATCTTCGAGCGTCAGCCCGGCCTCAAAAGTTGCAAAGTGAAAGCTGTGAGTATTCTTCAAATACCGTGAGAACAAAGTCGTCAGCATGTCCTTATCGAGCTTCACGCTCAACCCCTTCGTCGCGCGCACAACACAATAAATCCCTGCACGAGTTAACTTATTTTCAAAATGGATGAGAATGTACACCGTCCACTCGTCCATGTAATAAAGCTTCTCGGTGAAGGTTTAGTGAAGAAGATGTATGAAAGGATAAAGTCCAGCCTCGAGGCCAAGTCTATGAATATCATTCACATTGGCGATGTCCCAATCATCCCTTTCAGACTTAGAAGCCAGCTTTAAGGCATTCTTCGGGGGAGGCGTCTCAATGGAAGAGCCTCTAATACTGGCCGGGAAAAAATCTTCCCCTCCTAGGTAAGGGGCCTTGCACCATATCTTTTTCGGGACCTCTAGAATAGCAACGGCTTCCTTCAAACTCTTGGTCCTGGCCATTTCTAAAAAACAAAAAAAAATATCAATCAAGCATGAAGAACAGTGAAGAACATGAAGAACAAGCAATCCCAAACCCAGATTGGATACCAGTTTGGATTCAGAAAGGCAAAGGATAAAGGTCACTAACCTTGTCTTTTGAGCGAATGGACTGTTTGAACAACTTTATCAAGAATCTCGTTGAAGAGCTGTACGTATTGTGGGGAATGTCCTCTCTGGTTCATATAACTTCAGAAGCAAGGACGGTAGAAAATTTCTAATTGAAGAAGTGAAAGGCTTTAAATAGCCATCAAGATTGAAGAGTCACGACAGATGACGACCGATGAGTCAGCAACGCTTCGATAAATGGCCAAATTCGTGACCTATCAGATCATTCTGAGTTATTCTTGCTTCGAAAATCTGCAAAAATCTGTGGGTGGCGTCTGTTTAACTTCTCAATAGCCACGCTTCATCAAAAGCTATACCGCGTCTTGAAACCCTAGGCAATCATAACTATCTCTGGGGGCTAGAGATTTAAATTTTATTCAAATCAGTACGAGGATCTGCGTGGGAACAACGCACGACTGGTTTTGTGCGACTACACGACAAATGCGCGCGTGACATTCGCGCAAAAGGGGGCTAATGTAGATGCTGCTTTCCAGATAGACAGGTCATAGACACGTGGCGGCCATCCAACATACCTAGTTTTGCTCCATACACACCTTATCACTACCCTTGCTTATCCACTTGGGGGCTGCGAGACAGGGCCCTCGCGTACAAACCACACGGGACCTGTAGGGACTTGTGGGTTGGAGGCTAGAGAAAGTTCTATCGCGCGCGAGCGACAAGAAAGCTCACGCGCGACCCCTTGTAAATTCTATGGGAGACTTAATGACCACGTCCTATAAACCCTGTTGATCTCATAACGGTCTCCGGTATCTGGGGAAAGGTGCGTAACGTTCCCTATATATACGGTCGAACGTGCCGCTACGGGGGCTATCATTAAGCCCCATTTATGGTTCATTAATCCCCCCACAACGGTCACTTACCCACTATATATAGGAAGGTGAGACCTCCGTGGAAAGGGTTCTGAAGTTCTGCTTCTAAGCTCTCTTACCATCTTTAAGCTGTCTCTCTCTCTCTCTCTTTTAGATTTGCCTTTGCTTACTCTCTCCCTACTCACACCGTACACTTGTCTGTGTTCATACTCTCAGATCCCCTACTTAAGGTGTACACTTGGATCTCTCTTGAGGATTTCCTTGTACATACAAACAAAATAGTTTCATTTCAAGGGTTTCAAACTCATTTCAAGGCCTTGAAATAGACTTATCTTTTCTACTTAAACTGTTTTCATTCCAATGGCTTGAAATTCATTTCAAGGCCTTGAACGACTCTTTATTCTTACAAATATTTTTTGAAACCACTCCTCTTGCAAGTTTAGCAAAAGTTGGCATACTCTATTCAACACCCCCCCCCCTTCTAGAGTATTGATCATGTATTTCTACCTACTGTACACCCCTTCATTACTTTTCATGACATCCCTGATCACTCCAAGTGATAACTACATATTTGGAGTTATATTTGTATATGTTTCCTTACCGTTTTGCGTGCATTCCGATGCGTTTTGATGGATTTTGGACCATTTCTTGCTGAATTGGAGCATGTTGAGTCTTTGCATGTAAATGATGAGTCCGGGCACTTTTTTCGTTAATTTTGACTATATTTTATCACGTTTGATCTTCCGGTATGTTTCTCGTGTTGTGGTTTTCAGGAACCGGGAGCTCGGGACGTGACTTTGGAGCAAAAGTGAACTTCGGAAAAGTTGGAGGCTCAAAGGAATGCTCGGGAAGTGAAGACGACGGGAAAAAGAGCAAGAAGATGGGATTTTGATGTTGGCTGCCCAGAAGTAATCGTACGATTACATGGAGGTAATCGTAAGATTACCCCTTAGCCAAATATTGAAGCTGTCAAGTAATCGCACGGGTGATATTGTGAAGTGATCGCACGAAGTAATCGTACGATTACATCAAGGTAATCGTACGATTACCTCTGCTGCCAGGATCGTCTTTTTGGGGTTATTTTGCCTTTTTGGCATAGTTTTGAGGTTGTAGAGCGACGGAACACTTAGGAAACATTGGGGAACGTGATTGGCATCGGAGAACACATTGGGAGACGTGCGTGGAGAGCTTGGAGCTAGGTTGGAGAGCTTGGATCATCCGTTTGGCTTCTAAATCTTCGTTTCTTCTCTAGTGTTTCTATTTGATCATGAAACATTGTGTATTGATCATGTTTATGCGTAGCTAAACACGTATTTCGGGATATCTCGTAGGAAACTAGGGTTTGATCACTACGTATTGTGATTTATGGATCTTCTCTCATGCATTCATGCTTAATTGATGAAGTTTTGTCTAGTTATGTGTATTTTACGCTTTTCATCTATCTTTTCTATTAGTAGACGTATTAATAGGATTGTGTTAGGTTGTGAATGATAGAGGAATCTACGTTCGTTGCCCGGAAACTTGAAATACACACTAGCCGTATCTAGGGTTGAGGAATCTTGCTAGTTAGCTAAGAACAAAGAGTAGAATCAATATCGTAATGCGTGTTTAAACTTGAGTAGGCTAGAGGAATCAGTTATGAGAGTTTAAGCATAGTTATTGGTTGAGACATCTTCAATATAAAATTGCTCGTTTAACGAGAACAAAAACTCATCGTGTTAGTAGAGAATAAATCCAACGTAGTGTGAAATACCTAGTGATCCGTAGAGATATCCTGATCTTGACCAACTTTGAAAAACAACCAATTCAACTCGTGCTTGTTAATCTTGAATTAATTCATCGAATTATTTGAGATACACGTTATTTTAATTATTAGTAGAATTAGAACACACAACTCAACGCGCTTTGCCCATACGAAGAACAAATTTAGTAGTTAATTTACACGAAGTCTCTTGGGTTCGACAACCCGGATTTCCGGAATATTATCACTACACCGACAACTGTGCACTTGCAGTTGGAGCGTGTCAAGTTTTTTGCGCCGTTGCTGGGGACTTCAGATAAATTAGCTTTTATTTTTCTCTTTAGGGATTTACTATTTCAGTTTATATCTGTTACTCACCTGTTTTGTGTGTGTGATTCGTGTTTTCAGGTCTGATTCACTTGGTGCATGTCATGTTAACGAGCATTTGCATCCAACACTTGAAGACCCGGAATCCATATTGCGAGCACAGAGTAGAGACAAGAGGAAAGCAAATTCACTTCAGATGGACGAGCAAACTAGAGTTGAGTTTGAGAGGTTCCGCAAAGGCCTCGAAGATGCGGAAGCAGCTAGAGCTACAGCTGTGGAAGATGCAGCAAATCGAGCAAGGGAGACTGAGCAGCTTAGAGCTCAAATGGCTGAGATGCAGGCAATGTTTGATCACATGAACCCCCCAAATCCACAACAACTCCCTGGTGCGGAAATAGTTGATAGAAACAATGGAGGAGTTAATGGTCAAAACAACGGTTACAATGGGAATAATGGGGGAAATAATAGGAACAATAACGGTCGGAATGCGGCAGAGCAAGTCAACAATGATGAGGAGGATGAGCGTCCTTTGGTGGACTACTTCAGAACTACACCATAGGGATATCAACCCACTATTGTCAGGCCTCAGATTAATGCCGCACATTTCGAGATTCGCCAACCGTTGATCAATATGGTTAGGGATGAATGCTTATTCACTGGAGCCCCGAGTGATGATCCACATCAACACTTTCTCAATTTCGAGCAGGTACTTCTACCATGTATGACCAGAGAGTTCCAATCGAGACGATAAAGCTCATGCTTTTTCCCTTATCTTTATCGGGAAAGGCAAAGACATGGCTTATGGAACTTCCAGCAGGCAGCATAGTTACATGGGCAGATTGTAGCAGAGAGTTTCTCAGGAAGTATCTTCTACCATCTAAGGTGGCTCAACGGATGGCTGATATAACCAAATTTACACAGCAGGAAGATGATTCTCTGGGAGACACGTGGATAAAGTTCAACCAGCTCCTTCGCAAATGCCCTACTCACGGAGAGCCATGGTACAAACTTATGCATTACTTTTATAATGCTTTGTACAGAGAGACTGCTAGTCAACTGGATATGATGGCTCAAGGAAATTTTATGGGAATGGGATTACAGAGATGTCGTGATCTGCTAGATAATGTAGCAAAACGTGAATCCACGAGGTCCGAGACTCGTACAAACACGAAATCAGATGGGGCATGGGTTAGTAAGATTGAGTCCATCGTGGAACAGAAATTTGAACATCAGATGGCAGTAATGACCTCGGCTTTCAGTAATTTGAATCAATCGGCACAAGTGAAGCCAGTGGGAGAGATGGTAGCAGATGCAAATCAGGGATATGGGGATGGTATTGAAGACGTGAACAACATGGGTCAACCAAGAAAGCAGCAATGGCCAAACACCTATCATCCCAACTTCATCTATGCCCATCCGAATAGTGGATTATATGCGCCAGGTCAAAGTCCAAATGTTCCTTACCAAGCTCAGAGACAGGTTCCACAACAACAGGCTCCACCTCCACCCTCAGAAGAACAGGATACAAACGCGATGTTGAGGAAACTGTTAGCTAGCAATGATAAGATTGAGAGCAATATTGTCGCGATAGAAGCCTCGATAAAGAGTCATGAAACACAGATTGGGAAAATAGCCAATCAAAATACTCGACTTCCACCTGGCATGCTTCCGTCCAACACTATTACTCCAACTGAACAGTTGAAGGCTATTACTACTTGCAGTGGGACCACTACCCAGGATCCTCCATATCCTACCCATGCGGGGCTGAGGCGACTAAGGCCACTGAAAAAGCCTTGGATAAAGAGATTCCCGTGCCTGTTGTTATTCCCCAATCAAAGGACACGGTGAGGAAGTCGGATGAGAAACAGAAGCCAAAGGAGGGATACAGTGTGCGAGTTCCATACCCGCAGAGATTGAAGAGTCAAGAGGATGCCAAGCATTTCAAGAAGTTTGTGGACATCTTCAAGAAGCTGCACATTAATATCCCTTTTGCGGAGGCCATTTCGCAAATGCCTAAATATGCTAAATTTCTCAAGGACCTCCTCTCTAATAGGAGGCGCATGGATGATTTTGAAACCGTGACTCTGAATGAGGAGTGTAGCGCAGTTGTGCAAAAGGCGTTACCATAGAAGATGAAAGATTCGGGTGGTTTCATTATTCCTGTGACATTGGGAGATGCGTTTCATGGGAGGGCATTATGTGATCTTGGTGCAAGTATCAATTTAATGCCCACATCAGTTTTTGAGCAACTAGGTGTGGGAGATCCTAAGCCTACCAGGATGTGCTTGCAGATGGCTGATCGCACTATAAAACGCCCTTGGGGATTTTTTGATCCTAGACATGGAGGCCGACGATGATGTTCCTCTTATTTTGGGCCGCCTATTCCTGGCCACTGGGAGGACTATCATTGATGTGGCCAATGGAGAGCTGACTATGCAGATCAACGATGAGAAGGTGGCATTCAACGTATTTGAGGCTATGAAGTTTCCCGCATATGCGGTAAGCGAGCAGTGTTTTGGTGTGGAGGCATACACGCCGGACGGAGAGGTAGATATTTTATTAGAGAAACTATATGAGGAGCTTGCCCTACTTTATTCCAGCGAGAAAGAGCAAGCCTTAGATGTTCATTGGCGCCAGCCACTACCCCTCTTTAATGACGGAAGCAGGAAGATTCTTACTCCTTCTCTTATTACTGCTCATGTTTTAGAATTAAATCCTTTACCTGTTCATTTGAAATATTTGTACTTGGGATCTAATGAGACTTTACCTGTGATTGTGTCTGCATGTTTGGACAGGGAACAGGAGGAGCAGCTTCTCAAGGTACTACAGGAGAGAAAGGCAGCTATGGGATGGACCATAGCAGATATCAAGGGGATCAGCCCCACAGTTTGCCAGCACAAGATTCGGCTCATGGAAGATAAGAAGCCGGTAGTTCAGTTTCAGCGCCGCCTCAATCCTCACATGCAGGAGGTGGTGAAGAAAGAAGTGCTTAAATGGTTGGAGGCGGGCATCATTTATCCGATTTCCGACAGCACATGGACTAGCCCGGTGCAGTGTGTCCCGAAGAAGGGAGGTATAAATGTGGTGGAAGGGGGAAAAGGTGATCAGATTGCCACTCATTCTGTTACTGGGTGGAGAGTTTGCATGGATTACCGCAAGCTCAATGATGCCACTTTGAAGGATCATTTTCCCCTTCCATTTGTTGATCAGATGCTTGATAGGCTGGCACATCATTCTAATTATTGCTTTTTGGATGGGTACTCCGGGTACAACCAGATAGCAATTGAGCCAGCTGACCAGAGAAGACGACATTCACTTATCCTTATGGGACCTTTGCTTTTACACGCATGCCTTTTGGGTTATGCAACGCACCTGCTACGTTTCAGAGGTGTATGATGTCGATCTTCTCTGACAAGATGGAGCAGAATTTCGAGGTATTCATGGATGACTTCTCGCTCTACGGTGATGGATTCGAAGACTGCCTGCAACAGTTGGCCCGGGTTCTGGATAGATGCATTGACACCAACCTAGTGCTCAACTTGGAGAAGTGTCACTTCATGGTTACTGAGGGTATTGTTTTGGGCCTAAAGATCTCCAGCAAAGGTTTAGAGGTGGATAGAGCCAAGATCGAGGTGATTGAGAAGCTCCCTTACCCTACGTCTGTCAAAGGGGTAAGGAGTTTCTTGGGACATGCAGGGTTCTATAGGCGCTTCATTAAAGATTTCTCGAAGATCACGAAACTTTTGTGTGGATTGCTTGAGAAGGATGCAGTCTTTGATTTTAATGCGGAGTGCAAGTCAGCTTTTGATTTGCTCAAGGAAAAGTTGATTAGCGCACCCATCATTGCCACACCAGACTGGACTCTACCGTTTGAGCTCATGTGTGATGCTAGTGACTATGCGGTGGGAGCAGTTCTGGGCCAGCGGAAAGATAAGGTAGCTCACGTCATTTATTATGCCAGTCGTACTCTTAATGATGCATAGGTTAATCATGCTACCACGGAGAAAGAGATGTTGTCCATGATATTTGTGTTGGACAATTTTTGTCCATATCTTGTGGGTTCTCAAGTGACGATTTTCACGGACCATTCAGCCCTCAAGTACCTTCTCACCAAGAAGGACGCCAAGCCAAGATTAATCCGGTGGGTTTTATTGATGCAAGAGTTTGATGTGGTGATCAAAGATAAAAAGGGTGTAGAGAATGTGGTTGCGGACCATTTGTCAAGACTATAGAACGATAAGCAGGAAGATTTTCCAATTCGAGAGGATTTTCCAGATGAGCAGCTTATGGTTGTAGTTGCAGCTGTGCCTTGGTTTGCTGACTTGGCAAATTTCAAGGCACTAAACATTGTACCCAAGGACATGAGTTATCACCAGAGGAAGAAATTCTTTGCAGACTCACGACAATACTTCTGGGATGATCCTTATATGTTCAAGATGGGGGCGGATAATGTATTGCGGAGGTGTGTTGCAGAGCCGGACACGTTAGAGATTCTCAGACACTGCCACGAGTTGAATTGTGGGGGACATTTCGGCAAATCACGCACAGTCGCTAAGGTACTTCAATGCGGTTTCTTTTGGCCTACATTGCATAAAGACGCCCATCTATTTGTACAGCAATGTTACCGGTGTCAGAGAACCGGCAATATTTCCAACCGGAATGAGATGCCTCAAAATTTCTTGTTGGAGGTGGAGCCATTTGACGTATGGGTCATAGACTTTATGGACCCCTTCCCATCTTCACATGGTAATCTCTATATCCTTTTAGCTGTTGATTATGTGACCAAGTGGGTCGAAGCTCTGGCCTGTCCAAAGAATGATAGTGCTACAGTTGAGAGATTCTTGCGCAAGAATATATTCACAAGGTTTGGAACGCCTAGAGCCATTATTAGCGATGAGGGATCACACTTTGTGAACAAGGTCTTTGCCAATACCTTGAGCAAGTATGGGGTAAAGACACACAAGATCTCATTGGCCTATCATCCACAATCCAATGGACATGCTAAAGTGTCTAACCGAGAGATAAAGGGGATTCTAGAGAAAACTGTCAATCCAAGACGCAAAGACTGGGCTCTACACTTGAATGATAGTTTATGGGCATACCGGACTTCATACAAGACTCCCTTGGGCATGTCTCCCTACCAACTCGTTTTCGGGAAATCGTGCCATCTTCCAGTGGAACTTGAGCACAAAGCGTTCCAAGCACTAAAGAAAGTAAATTTGGATGCTAAGCTCTCTGGTGAGCAAAGGAAGCAGGCATTGCTTGAGTTAGAAGAACACAGGTTGATTGCATATCAGAGTGCCAAGATCTACAAAGAGAGAACCAAGCAATGTCATGACAAGCATATCATTCCACGAGATTTCAGAGTGAGCCAGAAGGTATTGATATTCAATGCACGACTGAAATTGTTTCCGGGCAAGCTGAAGTCAAGGTGGAGTGGTCCATTTACAATTACAGAGGTTTACCCATAAGGATCGCTCGAGGTAGAAGCAGAGAATGGGAAGGAATTCTAGGTGGAAGGCCTATTCCGGATTGATGGACAGCGAGCAAAGCCATACGTGGATGGGAATTTCATTGGGGTGATTGAGAGCCTCAAACAAATTTCCGATATCTGAGCTCATTTGAGGTAACTGGGACGGGCCGTCGACCTTAAATTACAAAGCACTTGTTGGGAGGCAACCCAACCTATTTACTGCATAGTGTAGATTTCAATACTGTCTTGTTATTTTATTCTATTCTAACTATTTGAGAGGTGCGAGAGAGTGGATTTAATATTTCCAATGATTATGTGAAGGAATTCTAGGTGGAAGGCCTATTCCGGATCCCCCTTCTTGATGCGCGAGTGAAGAATTGCACGAAAAAACGAGAAAGTGCAGACCAAAACGCGTATCGGGACCCGGAATGAAGAAATAGAGGATTGACGCCATTCCTATACTTACTCAACACACGCACCTGGGGAAGATCAAGTTCCCGGACTCCCAGTCTTGATATACGCAAAGAAGACGTAAAGAAATTGGGAAAGCTAGCACAATGGCACGAATTACGAGGTAAATTTTTGAAGACAGGACTGTGAGCTGATTTGAACAGTGCCATAGTGTGGGGGTGGTCGATAGCTTTCTGTGGATAGGTGGATCGCGTATATCGGAGTCCGGACGAAGAAGTTATGCCAAAAAGGATGTTGAGCAGGTGAAAAAGGCGCCAAAAAAGCATCCGGAAATGCAAAAGGAAACTTTGGAAGCGCGAAATTGAAGAATGAAATGTTCCCCGGACTTTGGGAATTTTTCTACATGAGCAGAGATCTCGCACTCCCCATCTTGATGAAGGTGATTGTAAAATTCTGAAGAAAGCGACGAATTTGGCACATTTTGGATATTTTTTGCCTAATTGGGCGATAATTGAGAAAAGTCTGGCAAACGCTCCGGGAACGGGACGTTATTTGTGTGAGCAAGACATACGTCGAAAAAGGGATCCAAAGGTGCAAAATTCACACTCATCGGAGTTCGGGATCAAAATACGAGGTAAAGGTTATATTTTGGCTAAGAAAAATTTTTCCCTGCACAAAAGTAATCGTACGATTACCTTGAGGTAATCGTACGTTTACTTTTGCCTTAGGAATTTTTTGGGGTGGATTTTTTGAGAAAAGCTTCTGATCAGTCGTACGAGGTAATCGTACGAAGTGATCGCACGATTACTTTAAAGTAATCGCACGATTATCTTAAAGTAATCGCACGATCACTTAAAAGTAATCGTACGATTACTTCAGACTTAGATTTTTTTAGGGGATGAACTTTGAAGAAAACTCACTGATCAGTCGTGCGAAGTAATCGCACGATTACTTTCAAGTAATCGTACGATTACTTAAAAGTAATTGCACGACTACTTCTGAAAAGTCAGAATGACGGGTAAAAACCAAACTTTTCTCTATTCTTTCCAAACCCTCCCACCTTCGTCTTCATCTTCTCTCTGCCTACTCCACCACCTCCACCATCTCCAGCCACCACCATGTCCGACCATCTCCAGCCACCACCACTTCCGACCGTACGCCACAGTGCCTCCCACCCTCAACGCCGATCTTCTCCTTTAGCCACTGTCCCCCCACTCTCTCAGAGGTAGCCCCGTCCGACCTCTCTCTCCCAAGACCACCTCCGACTGAAAATCCGGCGAAATCAGTGGGGGATTGGTGGGTTCTATTCACGATTGGATGCTGAACAACATTAACACTTGTTGTTGGGGCAGAATGCAAGAGAAGAGAGACGATTTGAAGGATTGAAGAATCTAGGGTTCTTGATGAAAAATCTGAAATTGTGTACTTTGGGTTGAAATTCAAGCTTGGGTGAAGAAGAAGATATCGACGGGGACATCGCGAGGAGCAAAGTGCACCACTCAATTGCAAATTTCCGCGGAAAATTTTTGGCGACCCGAAACGGTCCATCTTGCTGAAATTTCTGAAAAGTGTGCCCGTAAGACTTGCTCTGGGCACGTCAGTACGTTCTAAAACTCTCTCTTTACGTGTAATAGGCACAAATTTTCCTTAGTTGGATTTTTTTTTTAATTTTTATCGATACGCAAAGGCCTCGAGCAACATGCGAGGAATTGCGCCATGCCTGGCCTATATACGTGCTTATTTGTTCTTACTTGGTTAATATCTATTACACTTCTTGTCAATGTGCACTTCATTGAATTTTGTCACGTTAATTAATTTACTTGTTATACTTGCATTCGGTCAAAATGAGCAAACGTCCTAGAACAAGTCGTGATGAGGACCTAGATTATACATTAACCGGGGCGAGTGGGATGGCAGAACCCAAGAGTGAGTCTGATTCTTATGGGGGTAACCCAGGTGCCAAATTGGTCATCCCGTTATCCCCTGACCTTAGGGTTTTTCATACACCCGTTCCATCCCAATTGCCCCCAGTTAGAAAGGGTCGTAGTGATAAGCCGGATGACCAAAAGATGGAAATCGATAGGGGCGGGGTCTTTTGCGACTATAGGTTTATTTCGGGAAATGCCCAGGGTTCTTACAAAGGGAACCCTAGGATTAATAGAGGTGTCCAGGCCGAGAGAGTATTTCCACTTGAGGGAGTGGATGAGGTGGATGAGGTTAGTGAAGACCGAGAACTTTGCGGGGTGGATGAGGTTAGTGAAGACCGAGAACTTTGCGGGGTGGATGAAATTATTTCGGCGAAGACCGATAACTTTGCGGGGGGGATGAGGTTAGTGAAAACGAAAGCCAGTTCTGCACTGACTCGTGAGATTTATGCGAATGCGAGACACACCGATGAGGGTGAGACGTCTAGGCTCAATGACCCTCGTGTGATTTATTTTCGTCGGAACTGGCTAGTTCTATCTTCAGAGCGCATCGCCCCAGCACTTCAGTGGCCCCCGTTGACAGAGGCCTGTCAATTTAAGATTTATCTGCAGAAAGACCAGCAGACGCTCATTAATGAGGTGTCGACCTTTTGTTTTGCGGGAGTGCCAGGAGGCGACTGGGATAGGTCTAAAACCAATATCAGACATTGGAAGATCCCAGTTGGATACTTGCTTCCTAAACCTAGGTGGCTCATTGAGATCTTGGAGTCATGGGTGTTGGGAGTTTCGTCTCCAAATTTTGTTGACTTTGAGGTGTGTCTCATGGCTCTTTGTCTATCCAGGGGGCATCGGATAGACATTCCTAGGCGGATCTTCCTGTATTTGCACGAAAGGTTTGAACCGAAAAATAGGAAGTTTGCGGGCCATAGTTTCTTACTCACGCACTTAGCTAAGGATTGCGGGGCCAGCGTGACTAAGGATGAGAGAGGCCTCATACCCAAGGGTCCGAGAATGTTTGACAAAATCCTGGACCCGTTGAAAGATGTAGTTGTGATGGGGGCAGGGACCAATTCTAAACCTCCTAAAGGAAAGGCTAAGAAAAGAGCCTCTTCCTCGCGTGCAGCTCCTACTCCTCCAGTTCCACCTCAGCCTGTACCTCCACCTGTCATTGACCCTGGCCAGCCGAGTGTGAGCTTAGCAGACTTAATGTCCGAGTTGAGGTTGACCAGGACCATGGCCCTCACATCCAAGGGTCGGTCCCGTGACCATGTTGCTGACATGAGTGCTAGGCAGTTTGAGCATCATCGCAGTAGCATGCGTAACTTAGGACAGGGAATACGTCAGGTGAGTCTGCATCAGCACCGTCAGGACCAGTGGCTGGAGGCATTGACCACTCATGTGGGATTTCCAAGAGACCAGTGGCCTAGTGGCCAAGAGACTTACCCGGGTGCTTACGAGTACCATTCGGATGTCTATTCTGGAGACCAGGACCAGGACGACGAGGATTCGTCCGAGTAGACTTACCACCCCCTGCATTTGAATGCTGAGTCTTTTCGCTTGACCTATGCATTCATTGAGGACAACGACGCGTTCAAGTGTGGAGGGGTTTCTCATCCTTTATTAGCCAAGTTCTTGTCTGCATTCACCAGTTACATATAGGTTGTTTGTGTCGTATTGTGAGTCAGTATTTGTAGTACATGTCGTGTTTATATATATTGTGTGTGTCGTATTGTGAGTAGTTGATGTTTGCATATTAGTATAGCTTGTTTCCACGTTTTATTTAATTGAGTCCACCTACCCAAGTTGAGTCAGTTTCGAGTCTTCTTTCGAGTCGGCCCATGCATATGGAGTAGGAATTATATATAAAAAAAGAAAAAAGAAAAAAAAGATAAAAACTAAAAAAAAATGAAAAAAAAATATTGAAAATTGAGAAAGGGCAATCAAAAGAAGCTTGAATTTGGAAAATCGATGAGTGTGAGAACTTTAGGCATAGGGTATGACCGAGAATTACAATGTGAGTTCCCCTTAGTATGTATAGAGAGACTTTCTTTACGGGAATACCTGCCTATTTTAATAAACTTAAATAATTTTCAAATCTAAAGTGTGTGCCTTGTTTTCTTACAAGAGTTGAGCTAGGTGTGAGCTAAACAAGCCGAACATTCATGTGTACGTCTTAGGTAGTCGCCAACCCGCCTCGTAGTGGCACACAGAAAAGCTGTGCGAGGTGTGTATTAAAGCACTCACCGCTTATTAGATGTTACCCTGTAGGACCACTAGAACGCCCTAATCGAGCCTTGGATTATTTTTTAGCCTTGTTGACCTAGGGAGACGATTCTTGGCCTTCATCACAAATCATTTAGAATTACCTCTTTAGTGCGTCACGAGGGTCGTAGTTGAGGGGGTTTGATGAGGGAGTGCTTCATTACACATTCTTGTGAGTTCTACATGATCACATGTGCTTCATATATTACTTTTGAGGGGAATGTGAGGGTGAGTGAGTCGGCTTGCACACTACGGTGTGGCGGTGTTCCATGTCACTACATCATGGACACGGTTGTGGAGAGCCAAAAGTGCGTGACGTCTAATCCGCACAACATTGGGATTGGTTGATTCTTATCGGTGGATCGTGCTAGGGATCGTTTCTTTTCATCATCTTGGTGTAGGAGGATCGGTTGGATTAGGCACGAGACTTACATACGCTTGATTACTTGAGAGGGGACATGGGTATATTCTAGTGTGGGGATGTCGACTTTTGACTACGGACATTGAGATTGAGCTTTTGACGACTCCATCCCCATACATGTACTTGGATTTAATTGCGGCTTGTTTGGTGGCACTGTGTATTTCATTGAGTTAGGGGGAGATGGATTTCACTTTTGATATATATTCATTGGATTGTTTACTTCCTCCCCTTAACATTTTTGTTTGGCTTGACACTTGGAAGACCACTCGAGATATACATTGTAGAAAATGTGCAGAAATTTGAGAGATTTGAAAAAAAATGAAAAAAAAGAGAAAAAAAAGGAGAGATGAAATAAAGGAATAAAGTTTGAGCTTAATGAAGACCGAGTGGTGGAAGCAACTATTTCATTGACGGCGATGTTCATTTTATGCATGTTTCATGACGGTGGCCACGGAAATCGTTATTCTACCGGGGTTTGAGGGGATCGAGGGCCGGAGATGGTGAGTTTCGTGTTGCGGTTCCTATCATCGTGGTGAGGGTGTGTGAGATGTAGGTTTTAACGTGAGAATGTGACGCTTAGGACTTGTTACTACATGATTATCCTTTTGTCCCTAAGCCTCTACATTCTAACCCGCTAGCGGAATATGAGCTAGGACCTTGAATGTGGCTTAGCCTAGCGTAGCCTCTTATTTATCGGCACACTCGAAGAGGTAGGTTATTCTTACACTTAGTAAAGTTAGGCTTTCTATACTAACTAAGGGAAATTCTTGTTGTCGAGTTTAGTTGGAATTCATACCTCGTTGATAGATTTTTTATCACTCCATGAGAACCGGTTTAAGCTAATTGAGATTGCCCGATCTCGCCTAAAAAGATATTTTGTGTATATATACGTGTTTAGTTAAGATCGAGTCACATAATTGCATTGCATCATATTGCGGCATCGTTGAGTCTTGTATTGAGTCTTTATGTGTATTGAGTCGGCTAATTAAGGATAGTATGCAATTGGTAAGTTGAAAAGTATGCAATGGTCTTGGTTGGAATAGTTGACTCGAGAGGTGAGATGAGAGGAGGAAGGTTCGAATGATTTTTGATAGCTTGTGATTTGGATTGTTGCTCGGGACGCGCAACGGGTAAGTGTGGGGATAGTTGATAACTCCATATTTGGAGTTATATTTGTATATGTTTCCTTACCGTTTTGCGTGCATTCCGATGCGTTTTGATGGATTTTGGACCATTTCTTGCTAAATTGGAGCATGTTGAGTCTTTGCATGTAAATGATGAGTCCGGGCACTTTTTGCGTTAATTTTGACTATATTTTATCACGTTTGATCTTCCGGTATGTTTCTCGTGTTGTGGTTTTCAGGAACCGGGAGCTCAGGACGTGACTTTGGAGCAAAAGTGAACTTTGGAAAAGTTGGAGGCTCAAAGGAATGCTCGGGAAGTGAAGACGACGGGAAAAAGAGCAAGAAGATGGGATTTTGATGTTGGCTGCCCAGAAGTAATCGTACGATTACATGGAGGTAATCGTAAGATTACCCCTTAGCCAAATATTGAAGCTGTCAAGTAATCGCACGGGTGATATTGTGAAGTGATCGCACGAAGTAATCGTACGATTACATCAAGGTAATCGTACGATTACCTCTGCTGCCAGGATCGTCTTTTTGGGGTTATTTTGCCTTTTTGGCATAGTTTTGAGGTTGTAGAGCGACGGAACACTTAGGAAACATTGGGGAACGTGATTGGCATCGGAGAACACATTGGGAGACGTGCTTGGAGAGCTTGGAGCTAGGTTGGAGAGCTTGGATCATCCGTTTGGCTTCTAAATCTTCGTTTCTTCTCTAGTGTTTCTATTTGATCATGAAACATTGTGTATTGATCATGTTTATGCGTAGCTAAACACGTATTTCGGGATATCTCGTAGGAAACTAGGGTTTGATCACTACGTATTGTGATTTATGGATCTTCTCTCATGCATTCATGCTTAATTGATGAAGTTTTGTCTAGTTATGTGTATTTTACGCTTTTCATCTATCTTTTCTATTAGTAGACGTATTAATAGGATTGTGTTAGGTTGTGAATGATAGAGGAATCTACGTTCGTTGCCCGGAAACTTGAAATACACACTAGCCGTATCTAGGGTTGAGGAATCTTGCTAGTTAGCTAAGAACAAAGAGTAGAATCAATATCGTAATGCGTGTTTAAACTTGAGTAGGCTAGAGGAATCAGTTATGAGAGTTTAAGCATAGTTATTGGTTGAGACATCTTCAATATAAAATTGCTCGTTTAACGAGAACAAAAACTCATCGTGTTAGTAGATCATAAATCCAATGTAATGTGAAATACCTAGTGATCCGTAGAGATATCCTGATCTTGACCTACTTTGAGAAACAACCAATTCAACTCGTGCGTGTTAATCTTGAATTAATTCATCGAATTATTTGAGATACTCGTCATTTTAATTATTAGTAGAATTAGAACACACAACTCAACGCGCTTTTCCCACACGAAGAACAAATTTAGTAGTTAATTTACACGAAGCCTCTTGGGTTCGACAACCCGGATTTCCGGAATATTATCACTACACCGACAACTATGCACTTGCAGTTGGAGCGTGTCACCAAGCATGTGATCCATCCCCTCATAGATTTCACTCATTATAGGACCATCTTTTTCACAAAAGCAAATTAATTTATATATGTCACAATCTCCAAAATAGTATAACTTCTTCCAAAAAAGAATCACTCTTTATATAGTCCGCTATAACAACACCAATTTCTCTTGATTTATGGTCCACACTTTTCAACAGTTCTTTCCATGAATGCAAAACCATTGTAGTAACTAATGCCTCTTTCAAATCAACAAGTCAGCTTCAACATTATGTAATGAGAAGCACAACAAGTTTTAGCAACTTTCAATAATTCAAATTTCGGGTTTAACATAAAAACTATCATTGCATGTGTGTGATTTAGAAAAGAATTCACAATCTTTTCCCCCTTCGAATATGTATCTCTAAACCAATCAAAATCACGAGCTAGGTCTTTGAAGATATGGTTTAGAGTATGAACAGCACATGAGACCAAAGAATGTGGGGATGTACCTCTTGTACGATTCTTCCAGCAACTTTACAGATTGATGCATTGTCAGTAACCACCCGAACCACATTATTAGGGCCCACATCAGCAATTGCTTGTAGCAATAATTTTTCTATATATTACCCTGTTTTTCAATGCCTCCACAATCCACGGCATGAAGAAACAAAGCCCCCGTACTATTTGCGCCCAAAATATTAATGAGTGGATTTTTTTTTTACATTAGACAATCCATCTTAAACAATGGATACCCCATTTGTCACTACCAGAAAAATAGGCTTTTGCCACGGGTAACTAACGTGGCCAAAGCTTCAATTCCCATGGCAAATAGTTTTAGCCACGGGAGACGCCACAGTAAGTTGATAACTCCACATTAGGAGTTATATTGTTTATGATCCATGACCTTTTTGCGAGCGTTTTGATGTCTTTATGTGAGAAATTGACCAAATCCGGGTTGTATTGAGCATACTTGAGTTATTGAGCTTTATTTCATAATCCGGGCGTTTTTCGTATGATTTATACATTGTTTATCGCATGTGATCTTCCGGTATGTTTTCGTGTTGTGTATTTCAGGAACCGGGAGCTTGGAGCGATGATTTTTGGGCGGAAACGAACTTCGGAACACAAGCTAGCTCAAGGATATGCTCGGGAATGAAGAGGAGAAAAGAAGACGCTAAAACGAAGAAAAGTTGGAAAAGTCACACAGGACCAGCCTGCACTCTTTTCGATGCCCAGGAAAATCTACAAGGAATTTTGAAGCAAGGCTTGCGGCATTGGAAAGTAGACATCTGTAGCTTTCCAACGGTATATAGTAGGCCTGAAGACGAGTCCGTATGAGGGAGAAACAGCCCGCGCAAAATCAGCAAAGAATTCTGCCCGGGAATTACAAAGTAGAGGGGCTGAAGTGCAATTTCGGCATATTTTCATTAAAAAACGTGCCCAGCTGGTACAGAACGGGTAGAACGACCTAAGAGACATATATTGACGCATCTTTGAAGATTTTGGAGCGAGGGAAGAAGGGAGAACAAGCTTGGAGCAAGGATCATCAATTACATTGAAGATTTTAGCGTTTGATCTTCATTTCTTCATCTTTTCTTCATGAACTCTATGATTTTGGATATGTTGAACACTATTATGTCTAGCTAAACTTCTCAAGCTAGGTGATTGATGAGAAACTAGGGTATGTTGAATGATTTTCCGGATTTTGGACATGATACATGCGTTTGCTTAAAGTTTATGAATGTTCTAGTTATCTTACATATTCTTGTACTTCATTCTAAGTATTCTTGGCTTGATCACCCTTAGGATACTAGTCGTTGAGATTGTTGCACGAAAGTGAACTCTTTGATACATGTTAAAGAATATTGTAGGTAATCTTGTAGTTTCTTGAGACCGAGAGGAGATAGAAACTTGATTAATCGTGTGAGGGTAATTTCGATTGATTGTGTTAGAACTTAGTGAATTCGGTGGACCGATAGGACCCGGTGAACAAGCCTAACAAATCAATTAGATTGTAGTGGTAGACGGAGGTGGACCGAGAGGACCCGAAATCTATTATTTACACAAATTCACGTGAGATCGAGAGAAGATCATGATGGGTATTACCCGATATAACTAGAACGTGAGTAGAGTGTTTCATGCATAATTCCGGAAATCGTTAACAACCCTAGGGACATCAATTACCTAGTTCTTTCTCATTAATCGTAGTCAATCTCAAGTTATTTCGTTTAAAAATTGAAAACCCTACAAAAATAATTAGTACTTGTTATTTAATTTACGTCGCTTGTTTGTGGGCGACAACGTTACAAATTCAAACAACTTTTTACCGGCCACTTAGATCTCCTATAACCACTTTCTAGTCAATTAATAATCGTAAATTCCCTTGGGTTCGATACTCGGAGTCGTGAAATACTCCATATACTACTTGACCGTGCACTTGCGTATACACGTAATAAATCGTGTCAAGTTTTTGGCGCCGTTGCCGGGGAATTTAACGGTTTATTAGTTTAGTAGAAATTGATTTTGGATATTTCTTTTACTTTTTGTTTAATTAGCTACTTGGTTTCTCACTTGTATTTGAGTCTGCTTTTCAGGTCATCAGTGTATGCCCAGGATCCCTAGGGAACTTGTGCCCCCACTTGAAGACCCAGAGCAGTTATTCAGAGATCAGAGGAGAAGACAGAAACAGAGCACTATGGGTGATCAATTGACCAACGCGCAGCTCAATGAGAAAATGGAAGAGTTGGCGAAACTGTTGAATGCTCGCAACGCCCAGACACCGTACAACAAGTCTGGGCAGGCTATTGTGGAGAAATTCCAAACGTCCACGTATGGACACAATCCGGCAATTGTAGTGCCAGACATACAGGCTGAGCATTTTGATCTCAAGCCAGCTACGATCCTGACAGTCATCAATCAGTTCCAGTTTTATGGGAACAAGGATGAGGATCCCAATGATTTCATTGGGAAGTTCAATGCTTATATCAAGACTGTGAAGTATAAGAACGTGACTCCAGAGGCATTGAAACTTATTCTATTTCCCTATTGTTTGAAAGGTGCAGCTGAGAAGTGGCTTGAGTCGAGAGCTCCGGATTCAATCACTACATGGGCTCAATGTGTGGATGAATTCATGGCAAAGTTTTACCCAGTTCAGCGGGTGATTCAGTTACAAGGTGATATCCTTGGCTTTCAGCAGCAGGCCCATGAGACCGTGGTAGAGGCGTGGGATAGATTTATGCATTTGATCTGGAAGTGCCCAAATCACGATTTTGGGGACTACAAAATTTTGCAGGTCTTCTACCATGGCTTAGAACGCCATAACCAGGAGCTGGTTAACAGAGAAGCTGGAGGCAATTTTCTGTACTTTGTTGACAAGGAAGGAGCCTATGCGCTCATGAAGCAGCTCGCTAAGCAGGACTCACAACTCTATGATTCCAGGAGATTATCGGCATTGCCTGAGCCTAGAGATGATGAATGGAAGACTGGGATCAGCAAGATGGTGTCAGATTTAGCCAAGCATGTGTATCGGGATCATAAGCCAGTTGCAAGAGTAGAGGAGCAGGAATTTGATTCAGCCTTGGCCCAGATTGCAAGTGAAGATGTGAACTTTGTGGGGGCACAAGGACAGCGGCAGAATTGGAACCAAGGGAACTACAGACCAGGCACAAGAGATCATCCAGGTTTCAGGTATGGGGATCAGTCTGGAGCTATATACGCACCTTGGTTTCAGCACATGCCACAAGCACCAGTGTCGCAGGCTCCACCGCCGGCTGTTGTAGCGCCAAACCCATAGATTTCGGTACTCACTAAGGCGTTGACACAGCTGAGTAATAACATGAACGATATGACCACGACGGTCAATGCTATGTCTTCTAATTTGCAGGCTACGAAGACTTCTCTTCGTGCACTAGAGGTTCAAGTTGGGCAAATTGCAACGCAATTATCTGCTAGAGCACCTGGATCTCTACCGTCTGACACAGAGAATGTGCGTTTGGTAAATGCCATTACCACTCGCAGTGGGGTCTCGTTGACTGATCCACCATACCCGAGCCATGCCAGAGCTGAAGCGTCAAAAGCTAAGGAGCATGAGGTCTTCGATTTTGAGAAGACACCTGTCATGGTCCCCCAATCAAAGGGCATGACTCCACATGATGAGGAAAATTCCAATGAGGTATTACCACCACCCTCTTCTTCTAAAGATGTACCTTTTCCATTGAAAACTAGAAAGAAGAAGGATGACTCTGAGGAGTACATGAGATTTCTCAATATTTTCTCCAAACTACACATAAACATTCCGTTGATTGAGGCGCTGCAGAAAATGCCTAAGTATGCGCGGTTTCTCAAGGATGCAATCTATGGGAGAAAAGCTATGGATAACTTTCAGACAGTGAAACTGAATGAGCAGGTGAGTTCATGTGTCTTGCATGGGCTACCCAAGAAGAAGAAAGATCCAGATAGTTTTGTGATTGAGGCTACACTTGGTGGGGCATATACAGGCAGGGCTCTATGTGATTTGGGGGCGAGTGTCAACCTGATGCCGCTTTCAGTATTTAAAAAGCTAGGTGTGGGGGAGCCTAGTAAAACCTGGATCAATCTGCAGTTCGCAGATAAGTCGTCCAAGAAGGCCATTGGGGTGGTAGAAGACTTACTTGTGAGGGTTGGTAGTTTGATCATGCCAGCTGATTTTGTTATCCTTGACATGCCAGTTGGTGACGTTCCGATCATTCTTGGTAGGCCCTTTCTGGCTACTGGTCGGACTTTAATTGATGTGGAGAATGGAGAGTTGATCATGAGGGTCAACGATACTATGGAGACCTTTCAGGTTTTCAAACCGACTCCTCAATACACTTATGAGGTGAAGCCAGACTTGCCATTTCCTGTGAAAGTTGTGCGTGGAATTTCAGAGCTGACACAAGGAGATCCGCCAGATCCTAAGGGTAAAGAATCGAGTGTGCAGGCGCATGAGGTAGTTATGAACATCCAACGCCAAAAATTGGATGCAGAACGACCTGCCAAACCACCTTTCTGAGCTTCATGAGGTAACTGGTTCGGGCCGTCGACCGTAAATTACAAGCGCTTGTTGGGAGGCAACCCAACGTACTTTTCTGCTTTAGTTTAGAGAGTGTGTTTTAAATACTGTTGTGTGCGTTTTTAAATTCCGTCTTGTTATCTGAGGGGTGAGAGAGCGAGAATTTGACATTTGAATTGAGTCTCCGCAGGTTTACAGGTTATTACGCGATTCAGACTCCCCTTCTTGATGTGCGTAGACTCGCATGGAAATGCGCGCATCGGAGTTCAGACGTAAGAGAAAGGCGGAAATTGAACGAGAAAGATGTGATCACGAGGAGATTTCCGAGGATGTGGGAAGCGTGTCGAGTTTTTGTCACGAAAATTTGGCTCAAGAACAAAAACAGGAACATGGAATTCAAGCTAAGGACCCTCGAAGATCAAGCAAAGGAAACGGATCAAAAAAAAAAAGAAGAAGAAAGAGCAGTTCCAGCCCCAGACTGGTCTTATGATCAGCCAACTGGTCGTAGGACCACTTTGTACTTAGCCAAAATATGGAGAACTCGCAAAACATGGCTTCTGCTGGTCACACGACCAGTACAAGTGGTCGTACGACCATTATGTGCAGGGGCGATATTTCCTTCATTACTCGGGGGTATTTTTGGTAATTCAGGCATAGTTTAGAAGACACATCGGGGAAAACAGGGGCTTCTTCTTCATCCTCACGAACACAGCGAACACAGCCCCTTCATCCTCAGGCTAGTCCGATCGATTCTCCGGCGTGTCTCTCGATTCCCGTCGCGGTCCGGCCATCCCTTCACACCGGCGGTTTCCCCTCACTCCTGCGACCACGGCAATAGCGGTAGCAGCCCCACACCAACTCTCTCCGTCGAGTTTAAGTCGCCCAGGTTTGGGGTTTTGCCGTCGCGGTTTCAAGCTGCCTGTAACTCCGGCGGCGAGCTCTTCACGCCGTCTCTCACACCGGCGGCTCTCTCCCACTCGCACGCACCAGAACCCGCAGCAGCAGCCTCACCCTTTTCCTCTCCCCGACCACCGAGCCACCGGTTACAAACCCAGCATCTCCCTTTCTGACTCAACCGAACCCAATTTAAACTCAACCCAGAACCCGTTCGCCCTAATCACCACCGCAACCAACAGAACCCAGAACCCGTTCGCCCTAATTGCCACTGCTCCACCTCCTTTCACCTTCACCCACCGTCAAATCAATCTCCCCTGTCTCGATCAAAGAACCTTCTTTTGAGAACCAAAACCCATCAGTAATCCTTCAATATCTCCTCGGATTGAACCTGAACATGAGATTTGTGGTTGTGGATTGATTTGCTGCCAATTGCTATGGTGGTTTTGAGTACCAATAGGGATGGATTGATTGATCCTACTGGGGAAGAAACTTAGTGAAGCTGAAAACCACAACTCCCGGCAGTCCTTCGAAACAGACACAGTTTATCAATTTGGTGGGGAATTTTCTTCTATACTTCGCCTGATCAGTGCTTGTACGATTTCCTGTGAAGATTGACAACTCTACTGACTGGAATTCGCTGCAGAACTAAGATATCTACAAATTATAAGTTCATCAGATTTGGTGGTGTCACTAGTAATCTAGTATGACTTTTTCAATTTAACAGAGGCTGGGTTGCTTACTGGGTACCTGGATGTTTGCGGGTTTGAGCACGAGGATGCCTTGGTGTTATTTCGATTTCAACTGGTTGTGTTAACTGTAAAGTCTATGTGGTGCTACTGACAGAAAAACATGATTCATCCTAAGCTCTAAGTTCAACCATATGATTAAACAATGAAAACTTTTGAAGCGGCATGATGGATTAAAGATTGGAGGAATTCGACGAAGATATCGACCCCGGTGTGCTATTTGCGCACTCGACCGCAAGGGAACTTGCATTGTTCTGGACAATGTTTGCTTGGGGATTGTTCTTGCTATCTCAGTCAGCACCTATCGGATTTCGTCCCCGACCTTGTGTTGGTTGTGAGTATTCTTTTCTCTCTCTTTACTTACAGTTTAGGCACATCGTACTTGCTCTAGGATTTTATTTTTAGAATTCTAGGGAATTACTTGAGTACTTTCTTAATTTCGGTACACACAACACGTTCATGTGCACGTAGCTTGAATTATCTCTAAATTTGTTGAGCTACCTTCTTGTGCCGTGACTTTGACTCCGAGTAGAATCACCGCCCCTTTCATTTGAATGCCGAGTCTTCTTGGTTAATCTCTTAATTCGTTGAGGACAACGAAGCGCTCAAGTGTGGGGGGAGTTTTAGTCTTGACTAGCCAGTCAGTGTCTGCATCGCCATGTCTGCATATAGTTGTTCGTGTCGTATTGTGTCTATTTATGTGGTCCGTGTCGTGATATTGTGTAGTATATCGTATTGTGATTTGTTAGTCATGTATATACTTTTTTGTGTTTGTGTTTATGTTTACTGGTGCACATTTTCTTATTTGAGTCTACCTACCCTGTCGAATGTCTTGTGTAGTTTCGTTCGTGTCGGCTTGCATGTAGTGTAGGAACTATATGGAAAAAAAATAGAAAAAAAATCAAAAAAATTAAAAAATATCAAAATCCAAAAATAATTAAAAAGATAAAATTTTGAGAAAAGGGCAATCGAAAGAGGCTAAAATTTGATAAATCGCGAAGTGTGAGGACTTTAGGCGTAGAGCATGATTTGCGACCGAGAGTGACGACGTGATTCCCCCCTAGTAGGTATAGAGAGACTTTCTTTACGAGAGTGCCTACCTATTTTTAACACTTACGTGATTTTCAAAGTCAAAGTGTATGCCTATTTTCTTACAAGATCTGAGCTAGGTGTGAGCTAAACAAGCCGAACATCCATGTGTACGTCTTAGGTAGTCGCCAACCCGCCTCGTAGTGGCACACGAAACAGCTATGCGAGGACGTGTATTAGAGCACTCACTGCTTTTAGAACTCACCTTGTAGGACCATTAGACGCCCCAATTTGAACCTTGGATTCTTTGCTAGCCTTCGGACCTAGGGTGGCGATTCTTGGCCTTCATCACAAATTGATTAGAATCACCACTTTAGTGCGTCACGAGGGGGTTGTGTAGTTGAGGGGGTTCGATGAGGGAGTGATTATACAATTCGTTGAGTTCTACATCTCGCTTGCACTTCATTGATTATCTACGAGGGGATGCGAGGGTGAGTGAGTAGGCTTGCGCACTTCAGTGTGGCGGTGTTCCATGCCATTACATCATGGACACAGTTGTGGAGAGCCGTGAGTGCGTGAATCTAATACGCACGGAATTGGGTTGGGTGAACTTAATTGGTGGATCGTGCTAGGTACCGGTTGTGATTACTTTGGTGTAGGAGGATCGGTTGGATTAGGCACGAGATACATTCATCTTCGGGACTACTTGAGAGGGGATATGGTTACATTCGAGTGTGGGGGTGTCGACTTTTGACTTCGGACATTGAGAGTGAGCTTGCGATGACTCCACTCCCACACATTTACTTCATTGATTTTGCGGCTTGGATTTGACATGGCCTTTGATTGAGTTAGGAGGAGATGATATTTTATGTGATATTCATTCATCGACTTATGTGTTTCCTTCTCCTAGCATATGTGATTGTCATTTGAAGACCACTCGGATATTATTTGTGCATTGTGATGGTATTTTGAGAAAAAAAAAAAGGAGAAAGAAAGAGAAAGAAAAAAAAAACAAAAAAAAAATGAGAGAAAAAGAAAAAGGAGAGATTAAATAAAGTTTGAGTGGAATTGAATTGGAACGAGTGGTGGAGCTACTTTGACGACGACGGTTCATGTTTCATGCACGATAAACGACGATGGCCACGGAGATCACTAGTGTATCGGGGTTTGAGGGAATTGAGGGCCGGAGGTGGTGAGCTTTGGGTTTTGGTTCCTATCATCGTGGTGAGGGTGTGTGAGATGTGGGTTTTGATGTGAGAATGTGACGCTTAGGACTTGATTTCGACGAGATTATCTCTATGTCCCTAAGCCTCATCATGTGAAAACCGTTAGCGGATTAGGAGCTCGGACCTTGGATGTGGCTTTGCCTAGCGTAGTCTCTTATTTCGTGGCACACGCGAAGAGGTAGCGTACTCTTGTACTTAGTAAAGTTAGGCTTTCTATACTAGCTAGGGGAGAGTCGTGGTGTCGAGTTTAGTTTCAACTCATGCTTTGTTCCTAGGATTCTCATCACTTCATGATAATCGATTCAAGCCAATGGAGATTGCCCGATCTCAACCAAAAAGATAAAAAGTGTGTTTTGTATATATATGTTTGTGTAGGATTGAGTCGTAGTTTGCATTTGCATCATATTGTTGCATTGTCGAGTCTTGTTTCGTTATTGAGTCGGCTAGTTAGGATTTGTATGCAACGGTGTTTCTAGTAAGTATGCAATTCTCGACTCGTATCACTTGTGGGGTTGAGTTTCATTGGAGGATGTTTTTGGATGGATTGTGGTCGGATTTTGGTTGAACTTTGATTGGATTGCTCGGGACGCGCAATAGGTTAGTGTGGGGGTGTTTGATAACTCCACATTAGGAGTTATATTGTTTATGATCCATGACCTTTTTGCGAGCGTTTTGATGTCTCTATGTGAGAAATTGACCAAATCCGGGTTGTATTGAGCATACTTGAGTTATTGAGCTTTATTTCATAATCCGGGCGTTTTTCGTATGATTTATACATTGTTTATCGCATGTGATCTTCCGGTATGTTTTCGTGTTGTGTATTTTAGGAACCGGGAGCTTGGAGCGATGATTTTGGGGCGGAAACAAACTTCGGAACACAAGCTAGCTCAAGGATATGCTCGGGATAAAAGAGGAGAAAAGAAGACGCTAAAACGAAGAAAAAGTTGGAAAAGTCACACAGGACCAGCCTGCACTCTTTTCGACGCCCAGGAAAATCTACAAGGAATTTTGAAGCAAGGCTTGCGGCATTGGAAAGTAGACATCCGTAGCTTTCCAACGGTATATGGTAGGCCCGAAGACAAGTCCGTATGAGGGAGAAACAGCCCGCGCAAAATCAGCAAAGAATTCTGCCCGGGAATTACAAAGTAGAGGGGCTGAAGTGCAATTTCGGCATATTTTCATTAAAAAACGTGCCCAGCTGGTAGAGAACGGGTAGAACAACCTAAGAGACATATATTGACGCATCTTTGAAGATTTTGGAGCGAGGGAAGAAGGGAGAACAAGCTTGGAGCAAGGATCATCAATTACATTGAAGATTTTAGCGTTTGATCTTCGTTTCTTCATCTTTTCTTCCTGAACTCTATGATTTTGGATATGTTGAACACTATTATGTCTAGCTAAACTTCTCAAGCTAGGTGATTGATGAGAAACTAGGGTTTGTTGAATGATTTTCCGGATTTTGGACATGATACATGCGTTTGCTTAAAGTTTATGAATGTTCTAGTTATCTTACATATTCTTGTACTTCATTCTAAGTATTCTTGGCTTGATCACCCTTAGGATACTAGTCGTTGAGATTGTTGCACGAAAGTGAACTCTTTGATACATGTTAAAGAATATTGTAGGTAATCTTGTAGTTTCTTGAGACCGAGAGGAGATAGAAACTTGATTAATCGTGTGAGGGTAGTTTCGATTGATTGTGTTAGAACTTAGTGAATTCGGTGGACCGATAGGACCCGGTGAACAAGCCTAACAAATCAATTAGATTGTAGTAGTAGATGGAGGTGGACCGAGAGGACCCAAAATCTATTATTTACACAAATTCACGTGAGATCGAGAGAAGATCGTGATGGGTATTACCCGATATAACTAGAACGTGAGTAGAGTGTTTCATGCATAATTCCGGAAATCGTTAACAACCCTAGGGACATCAATTACCTAGTTCTTTCTCATTAATCGTAGTCAATCTCAAGTTATTTTCGTTTAAAAATTGAAAACCCTACAAAAATAATTAGTACTTGTTATTTAATTTACGTCGCTTGTTTGTGGGCGACAACGTTACAAATTCAAACAACTTTTTACCGGCCACTTAGATCTCCTATAACCACTTTCTAGTCAATTAATAATCGTAAATTCCCTTGGGTTCGATACTCGGAGTCGTGAAATACTCCATATACTACTTGACCGTGCACTTGCGTATACACGTAAGAAATCGTGTCATAAGTAACCTTGGCAACAACTGGCGTGGTTTTTCATTTTAGCCACGGGTAACAGCCGTGGCGAAGGTTTAGCCACGGTAGTTCCCGTGGCTAATTTGCGTCCACCAAATAAGCACGTGATTTTAATGTCCGTGGCTAATTCTTTTTAAGCCATGGTTAATAACCGTGGCTAACGAAAATTTACCCGCCAAATTACATTGATTTTGCCACAATCGCTTCCCGTGGCTAAGTGATACTTTTACCCACTATTTTAAATAGATTTAGCCACATAATATCTGTACGACATCGAATCCAAAAGTTCAAAAACAACAAAAGGTACCACATACACACAATGGATCAATGAAATTTACAGAACTCTTAATTTATAAAATTAAGAAATTCATTCCCGGAGTACCAAATTTTCGTCAAGTGTTCAAAGTCGTATCATTACACAAAACATCCAACTGAAACATACAAAATTCTTGCTTGTATTTGAAGTCCAAATTCTCAAAACATCAACACAGAGATGAAATTCCACGACTTTTGCAAGCTCTCTAAACAAATCCTCAAGCGCGGCGACGCCATCAACACCCCCGTCAAGTTCTTATTGAACAAAGTCGATCCTGATAAAGAGTAATTAAAAACAATAAGTTAAACGACATTGATACGACAACCAAAGACCTTAACTTAAGTGTAAAGCAAGAGATGCTTTCTAACCCCATTTACTGGTGCCGCATCAGAAGTCCTGGTCACTGTAGGAGAAATGCAAGTGGGTTTCGTGATTCAACCTGCTTGAGAGTTGCAGGCACGGTGTCTTCATGAATGGGTTTGTTGAAGCATTCTTGGCACGAACAGGGCTCCACACAATACACACCAGTAGCAAAGCACTCACAATAAATAAATTTTGATTTTTAAAATATATCCGTGAGATCAACATTACTTTGAGGAAATTAGCTAGCTAGTGACAAGTTTCCATGTTATTTGCCTATATGGTCATCAATGAACTCTGATTCAAATGCCATGAAGCAAATGACGGGTTCGGCAAAAAGCTGTTGGAGTTGTTTTGTTTTACAAAACTGGCTCAAATTTAGGTATGTGACATTTAACAAATGTTGGAGTTGCTTTACATTTATGTACAGTAATTGTTTGATTTATGCTTCCACAAAAATAACTTTTATGATTTTCTAGCACATTGAGAAGTAAACCCCACATATTTAATTAACTAATATTAATGCTAAGGGTTCGACATACTATCAGAAAGAACAGAATGGAAACTGAAGATTACCTGAATTTCAAGAAGGGAATGCAAACTGAAGATTACCTGACTTTCTTCGACGCTTACACGTCAAATCCTATCGTCGTTCCTGTAACTAAAGTCCTCCTTTTTGCAGCGAGGGTAGTTGAAACCTTCAACAAAATTTTTTGTTATAAAAGTTTTGATATCATGTAATTTGCTATTCAAGGAGTAAACTAGCTATTTCTTTATCTTAGCAACTACTTTCCTAGGGAAGAGGATATGCACCAAAAATATACTGTACTTACAATTAAAGGGGATAGCATGAACAAGCTTAAAGTCAAAATGGATTAGCTCATAAACCAAAAAGGATAAACTATTAAGTCTTTTTCCTTTGTAAATTTTTACCTGGCTTTCCTCTGGAGGCTCCAACCACCAGGCTGGGGTATTTCCCTATATTGTCTGCTTCATCTTTTATACATTATAACATTCCATACTGAGCAATTCCACGCAATGGAACCTTGTAACCTCCTGAAAACCGAAATCAAAGCAAAACCCCACATAAATCCGTGGTGGAACTACACGAAATGAAGGATTTTAGGATGAGAGGATTTGAGATAGAATCAAAACCTTGACAACATAATACCCATGAAAGCAATTGTTTATGAGTTCTAGCAAACGAAAGTTAAAAACGTTAATGACATGCTTACAACAAAGTTTTAACTTCAAGAGGTATCTACAGAACCTTCGATATTTTTGGATTCCTCCATGGCCATTCGTAAGAGAAAAGACAACCTCCAAGTTCAGCATAGGTAGTAAACAGGTTCAAGTAATCAAACATGTAGATGCAAAGCGAGTTAAAGATGTATAGATACTTGCAGTTATACTTGTACTGTGCACACATATAAACTATGATAGCATTTGAACTACCAATACTTGATGTATGTAAATTAATAAATACAACACAACAGAAATCTATTTGTTTATCTAAAAAAACCCTCAGTTAACACTCATACTCTGTAGGGGGGAACAGTCCATGCTTCCTGATTTGAAGCATTGTCATAATGTTCAAGTTTCTTGATCAAAATATGAAGACCATATCACATATGTGCACACAGGTAGGGAGATTAATACCTGCTTGTTTCCTCCACCATAGTAAAACCCCAACAAAGGCTCCCTAATCATCACATACTGACTTATGGGCTCCACTTAACGAGTTTCTCTCAATAGACACATATCACATGAGTAACTAAATAAGTAAAGAATAAGAGAATCATATCTGATTTTAGCAGTGCTGCAAGCACACTATGTCAAGAAAAGAAAAATTACCTCACAGATGTAATTGCAGCAGTATCTGCCATCTTGTTCAACTTAATTTGAGCAATATCTGAAATTATCAAGAAGATATTGCTAATCAACATATCCACAGGACTACTTATTCAGCTTCCACATAAAATTACAAACAAACAAAAATGGAACTGATCAGTTATAACTCAATTTTGTAAACAGTGGAATTGGGTGAGGAATAGCTTCCCAAAGATGATGTTTTTGCGGAGAACACATCACCAAAAAGGAACATAGACAAACATGGGCAAGCTTAAGAGCAGAGACAACTACAGTGAAAGACAGATTGAGAGAACTACTGTGAGAAAGAGAGATGTGCGTACCTGCGGCCTCACCGAAAGCTAGGGCTTCTTCTTTTTTCAGACAATGTTAGGGTCATGCGCAGATGGAGAACGAAGGACGCCCGAGGCTTAGATTACGGGGATGAAGAAAGATCCGTCGAATTACTGCTAAATACCGTAAACCCTAGAAAATTATGGCAATTAGAGACCACAGAGAGAGAGGGAGAGATCTATATCAAGTTTCCTTCACCGAAAGCAATTGTATCTCCACACTTGTTTTCGCCCCATCCAAAAGAGTGGTACGTGCTTTTTCAAAAGATGGTGGTTTATGTCCTTTTGGTGCATTGTTTACTACTTTCAGCATATGACAAAATTTAGAATTGCAGAAAACATTATATGGAATTCCACATGCACACAATGCTTTGACAACAAATTCTTTAATAATATGCCTATCAATCATAGCAAAAGACTCCACCAAAGGTTTTGTTTGATTCAAAACATTTGGACGTGTAACTTTAGAATTTTTGAGGAAAGAAGAGATTTCTTCTCTTTCTGCACTTTGTACCCTATTACGAATTCTTTGTTGTGCTCCATTATTTTCTAGCATAGAAGAACACATTTTAATATCTTCCTTTTTACAGGATGTGCACCAAAAAAATGATAATGAATTCTAGTATATGAACTCGAAAAAGAACATCTACAGTGCTTACATGCCCACTTTTTGGCGCCTCCTGGATTTTTGCCATTTACTTCTCCCTTTAGAAGAACTTCGTTCAACAGCAGCTTGGATTTAGGATCATTCTTTTTATCGTTGCCGACGCGAGTTTGCTGAGTACTAACTCTTTCATTAATATCAATTTCTTCAACATTGTCATCATCAATGACAACATGTTCTTAATACTCGTACATCATGACATCTAATCGTCGCTGAGTTGATACTCTTCAACATGTTTACTTTTTTGGAATATCATGTTGATGTGATGTTTGAAAAATTTGAGTGATGAAACAATGCTGAAAAGACAATAATTTATACAAAAATATGAAGTTACGATGTTATTTTTGGTTGCATAATAACGTTAATATCTCATCATTTTTTAAAAATATGCTAGGAACTCCTTTTGATTCCATTTCAGAAAAAGAAGAAGAAGAAGAGTCATCTTTTTAGCTAAAGAAAGAGTCATTTGAATTCCAACTGACAAGAGGAAATTGAATCGTAAAATTTCATAATGTTGTTTATTTTAGGATAGCCTTTATTTTATTATTATATGTATTATCTTTTAGTAGCAACTGCTAATTTGCTTTGATTCTTTTGCTAAAAGATCTCAAAGACATCTTATCTTTAGCATTTTCGGTTCAAATTTATTTTTGTTACAATTCAAAAGGAGCCATGCTAGAGGGACAAAAAATCAAACAGAAATTTGAACAAAAAGTGATGTGGCATATGCCACATCAAAAGATGTCCAAAAATCACCCTGATTTATTGTTTCTAATTTCCTCATATTCTTCATAGTGAGATTTTATTTATGAAATGTTTCCATCCACATCATTTTATGTTCAACTTTTTGTACAATTTTTTGTTCACCTAGAAAAGTCCTCATAAAATCTTAAAGATATGATGGTAACTATAATCTGAATTATCGATTTAATGTTTTTATCTGGTAAATTGTATGTACGAGATTTCGCTCAAATAAGATATTTTTATACTGTTTTGACAAGTTAACATATCTTTTTCATATTTCCCTTAATTAGAAAAGATTTTTCATGATCTCAGAAATAGAATAATCCTTTCAAGAAAATAGAATCATTAATATCTGAATCTAAAAAATGATTTTTCAATCTTAATAATGCCTGAACTTTAAAATAATTTAGAGCTAGGTTGGCAATGTTGCGGCGTTTTAGAAAGCTGCTGTGTAGGAAGTACTCTTATAAAGCTGCTGTAAAAATCTAAGCGAAAAGTACTGTTATCGAAAAGCAAGTCCTGCAAGAAAGCACTTTTGACATGTTGTGTTCGGTAATTAGTGCTTTAGAGTTTATGCTGATAATATAAGACATCATATAATAATATTGTTATTCCAATAAATAATTATTGATATTTTTAAATGGATAAGAATGTCAAATAATACAGTTATCGAAAAGCAAGTCCTGCAAAGCAACCCCTCCCCTGCTTTTCAAAAAGTGTTGTGGGGAAGCAACTGCTTTCTAAAAAACAGAAAATAATAATTTCACCAAACACATTAATGTTGATTTTAGATTCAAAAAGCAGAGTTCTAGAAAACAACGCATTACTAAACAGGCTCATAGAAAAAGAAAAAACAAATAGTCCCACTTTCGAAAGAAAAAGGAAAAACAAACAGTCCCACTAATCCTGAAATTGCTCCGCTGATAGTGTAAACAAAACCCACGTTCTCTCGTACAATCCACAAAAAATATGACGAGACGCTAGTCAACGAGAGTTGGTTACGCTTTTCCCTTCTTCTTCTCGGCAGTGCTCTAAAACGTCGTTCTTCTTCTTACTCGGTGGCGCTTCAGATCTCGTTGAATTCCAAGATCGGTTGGTGTCTTCTTCAAGGACCGACGATGGATTTTATTTTCACGGTGGGCTGTATGTGAACATTTGTTTTCGGTTAATTCATTTGTGTTCTTTCATATGTATTTGTCTCTTACTCTCTTTATTTTTCAGTTCGCCGAAAATGGCGACCTAGATCGCTATTGACCCACCAATGGGTTCGTGCGATCTAGATCGGGAATCGTTACATGATTTGTGATTTTCAGTAACCTAGGTGATAACCAATAATATTCACACAAAAAACTCATAAATTACCAAATCACTATCCCAAATTATCATAATTTCATGAAAATACCCAAAATACAAAAACGGGTATTTCATACATGATGTGTGACTATTTAAAATGTACACTTGTAAATATCTTAATGCACTAGGGGTATGAAGGTTCTAGGCCACTTGATCTTGACCGTCAGATTGATATATCTCTAAATCCTTTCACGGGGAGAAGGCCTTGTATAAATAGGGAGGGACTCATTTGCTCCAACACATCTAGACATTCAAGAGTTGTAAGCTTTTTCATCGAAATACAAGTTCCGTTTCCTGCATACTCTTTTTGTAGTTCTATCTTTGCACATTAAAATAATTGAGAAAGACTTACTTAGTGCTTGTAGAGGGAATTGGAAGCAGATAAGTGGAGCACGAGAAGGTCGAAGAAAAGCAACCTGTGACACAAACCTACAAGCAAATGCATCAATAACCACAATTTCTTTACTTTACTCACTAATCTAACCCATCCCCATTCCTCTCCAAATAAGAGCTTAATATATAAGTATACATTTATGTTGGTATGCAAATGAATTCTTACCGATAAGAAGGATGAAATTTGTAGAGATAGAAATACCAAAACACAAATAATATAATAAAATTCGTTCAAATCCCCTAACTGAAAAAACCGATTCATCGTTCACAGCCAGATAAGTCCTACAAATTCCACAAATAGAACCATGAACATGTATCTTTTTTCTCCAAAAAGAAAACTAACTGAGGCTATGAGGTTTCGCGAGAAGTTTACTTGGCTGTTGTGCCAAACCTGGTGGCCAGTGAGACTTCACGAAATCACACCGGCACGGGGACAAGAATGTGTGTTCTGGTGCGAGGTATGCCTGGAGAACCCGCATCTGAGAGTTAGCCCGTCCAATGGAGATTCATTTGCTACTCAGTCCCACCCCAAAACCAACCTAGCTGCAATGATACGACTAGTACTCTGCTCAGGCGATGAAACATGCAAGAACTTCCCTCCAAAGCCATTGCTCGAATAGATGACCTGCTTCGGTGGAATGTGGTTTTCTGGGAGGGGAACTAACCAGGGGAAACCATTAACAACTTATAGTACCATATAGGTTCCACTTGGTTTTATCATGAGCATGCAGTCTATCACCATCCTATAGAAATTGTAAAAGTTTGAAGGTTACGAGTTGGTTGTATGATGAAGGGGAGTCAGGTTTTTGAAGATCCATCTTCTTACTTACTCTATGGTTGCAATATGGTGTGTGTCCTGAGTTGTCTGAAGACCAACCCTTAAATTGGAAACTTGGCATGGATGGATGCAATTAAGGCTTGGAAAGGTACGGGTGATCATTTCCAATACATAGGCATGCACCTGTTATGATTATGTACCAGTTTTCTCAGAAGCTTAAGGGTACACTGTATTCATCAAAGGATTAATTTGAAATTTAAAATGAGCGGTTAGCCTTAGTTAGACTTTAAGTGAAAAATATTTGTAATTTTCTTTTCTGAGGCTTTCTTACTAATTATGTCCTTGTATACGACTGGAAATATTGGTAGTGACAATGATATGAATGTGTACATCTAATTAATAAAATTGTAATGATTTACCAATGATTGTCTTTATTAGGACTCCAGCTCGAGCGAGCAGGACGAGTTGGCACCCTTGTCCAAGCCCAAGTCTGAAATCTGTCGAGGCTGCCCAAGCCCAGTCCACCCCGCATTAGGAGCATCGTGAACACGCCAGAGCCCAAGTTCATATCAATCAAGTCGGGTTCAAATTGAATTCGGGCTAGCCCATTGAACTTAATAAATAAATTTAATTATCACTTTAAGCTCGATATAAACTGCACCCTTAAATTAAATTAATACCTTAAATGTTAAAGAAGATACTGAAAGTATGCCTTTTAAAGTTCATTACTGAGGCTAAAAACTAATGACTACATACTGCTAGATAATCCAAAAATTCCCAATTAGAAGTATCAAATGAATGTTTTAAAATATGACATAATAAAAATAGTGGATGGAAAAATAAATCAAATAGTTCAAGAACAAAAACATTATCAAACATAGCTAACAATAAATAGAAAAGTAGTAGATTCGTGTAAAAGATGCTATGTGATTCTCTTCAAATATGATATTTATAGGTAGTGCTACCTTATACGAATCAGGCAATTTGGACTAGCATACCTTTTAATATTTATGTTCAAAACCGACCCTAATTATGATTCAGGCTAAGAATGTCTGCCAAAGTCCGTCCAAATTATCAAAAACATGTGCTCAAACCTTATTTTAATCAGGACTGAGCTCAGGTTGGTAGGTTTCAGCCCGTCTAAGGTGCAAAACCATTCCTTTAATGTGCATAATTTTTCCATAATTTTTCTTCCATGATTGTCGCAAGAAGACAGAAAAAACTTCAGGGTGCATTGTTGATATTTTTCAATATTCTATGGCGCTCGTAAACTACTATTTAAAGGACACACCCAAGAGGACAGAGCCAAATACCCTAGGGTTCGTTTGTGCATTTCTTTGATACTCGATGGCCAGAGTCAAACGTGAGCGTTCTCCTCCGGTGCGGTCGAACATCAGCAAACGTCCCTGTCCTTCCTACAAGATGACCAAAAGACGGCGTTCTCGTCCCTCCCGCGAGAGGAAGCCGGACGTTTCGTTGCGCATCGCTAAGAAGCTGTTAATGAACAAGGAACGCAATGAGTCCAACGTTGTGTTCTGCCCGCTCTCCATCCATGTCATCCTCTCCTTGGTCGCCGCTGGCTCCGGAGGCGAAACCCTAGACCAGTTTCTCAACTTTCTCGACGTCAAAACCCTCGACGATGTCAACTCTTTAGCTTCGGAGCTAATTTCCGTCGTCTCCAAAGGGGAAGGTGGCCCTCAATTGTTGTTTGCTAGTGGGGCTTGGGTGGATCAATCTCTTTCTCTCAAGGATTCTTACAAACAGGTTGTCAACAACTTTTACAACGCCACCGCTTTGGAGTGTGTGGATTTCAAGAACAAGGTGCGTAACCTAGTATTCTTGTTTTAATATGTGGTTTCAGTTGTTCAATGAATATATGTACAAAAGTACATCCAGTATGTTTCTTTTTTGTTAAGTGCATAGAGTTTGGAACCTGATGCTTCTACTGAAAATTGTTATGTTGAGATGTTTCTTCTGTATTTATCTTTGTTGCATGTTGAAGGCCGATAAGGTGAAAAACGAAATTAACAAGTGGATGGAGGAGGCAACTGAAGGTTTTATTGAAGAAGCTATACCTTATGGGACGATAAATAGTCTCACCAGGCTTGTACTCGCGAACGCCCTCTATTTCAAGGGTAAATGGAAGCGTCCATTCCATGCATCAAACACAGAGCCCGGCAAGTTCCACCTCTTGAACGGCACAACCATTCAAGTCCCTTTCATGACCCAACCCAGGGAGCAACTTTTCGCCGAATACGATGGCTTCAAAGCCTTGGAACTCCGTTGCAAATACGGCGATGAACGCCGATTCTCCATGTGCTTTTTTCTCCCAGACGCAAACGACGGGCTTCCTTTTCTAATTGAGAAACTTACATCAGAACCTGACTTCGTAGATCGCCATGCCCCTGGTTCTTCAAAATATCTTCGTGAATTTTGGATCCCAAAGTTCAAGATTTCGTTTAGTTTCGAAGCTTCTGATGTCCTGAAGAGTTTGGGTCTGGTCTTGCCTTTCTCTGGAGACGTAGCTGATCTCACCAACATGGTGGATTCTACTAAAGGTGAAATCCTTCGTGTTACAGACATTTTCCATACCTCTATTGTTGAGGTTAATGAACAGGGCACTGTAGCTGTTGGAACTTCAAGAAGAACGGTCAGAGGGTGTAGCTCAAAGGGGACATTTAAATATTACGATTTTGTTGCTGATCATCCGTTTCTCTTTGTCATTACTGAAGACAAGACAGGGACGGTGCTTTTCATTGGCTCTGTGGTCGATCCAAGAGAAAAATGATCAAAGACCGGTTCCACGATCAAATGAATTAAGCTTCAGTAGTTTAGTTAGTGTTATGGTTAATAGACTGGAAAATTTTGCTTTCTTATCTCATTTTGTTCACTATGGTACTTTGGTAGTTGAGTTATACCCAGCGTGGTTGCGCACGCACGGGTAGCTTTGATTGAGTTGCTTTGTGGTTATTTGACGGCGTTTTATTGGGCTGCGTCGTTGCTGGTGTTGTGCTGATGTGTTGCAGCGGTGATGTATTTGTGGTGTATCCACGGTTCTGTTTTTGGTCTTGTTAGGATTTCCATAAATTTACCAACACTGACGAGTTTGCGTTATAATTGCCTTAAGTTACACAAAAAGGTGGAGAGGCATTGGATACAGATTGTAGTTCATATTACACTAATTATCTTGAAGATGCTAAAACTTGCAGGACCTAGGAGGACAAGGTGATGTGGTGTTGTCGTCCCGCTGTTTTGTGCTTCATTGGAACTGCCATATATGTAGATAGTAGACTATAATACATTGCAACATAAGAAATAAGAACAAACACCTATTGACCCAACTTCATACATACTCAAAACTTATTATTTTTTGATGGTCAGTTATGTTTTTCAAAGTCTGGTACATCTTGTTTTTTTTTTTTGAGTTTTTTTATTAGAAAAAAAGTCTGGTACAATTGGTCATATGACTTCTCAAACATTCTGATATTCTGTAAATGTAAGCCAGACAACCCCACAATTTTCAAAATCGCAACCCAACCCTACACCCAAACGTATAATAGACAACCCCTACATTAACATCTCTCTCTCTCTGTCTGTCGGTCTCTCTTCTTCTTTTTGCGCCTTCCTTTTTCTCTTCTCCTCTCTTTCCAGGGCAACTAGTCATCTAACCTCACTCGAATTCGAAAAATTGGACATCTAATTTCGGAGGAAGAAAGCAAACAATTTTGCCTCTCACACTTAGAGGGTAAATGTCCAACTTTAAATTGGCGCAAGCTTAAAACACAAAGAACTAATTGGGGAAAAGTTTTAGTACAAATTTTTTGTCTTCTTTCTTTCTACGTCTCTTTTCCTCTCCTTTTCTCTTGCACTCTCGTCGATTTTGTAATCTCTCTCTCCCTCCCCGCAAAACTTAGTACCTCTTTATCAGATCATGGGCAATGACGACCCAATTCCGTGATTCATCTACATGGTCCACAGCTACGGCAACTAATAAGAGAAATCAAGACAAGCATTAAGGGCTAAAGTGCAAATATACCAAAGATGAGATGCTGTTATATGAAGACAAGAAGTGTTGAGGTCATTTCATAATACTCTTGGACTAGAATGAATATGGGTATAAACTGCTGTGGCATCCGTGTGTTTATCTTCTAGAACATTTCATCCAACGGTCACAATTTGTGCAGTTTGGATTATCAGTACTAATACACCCTCTGTAACCCTAAACGTCAAGCATTCATGAATCATCAATGGAATCCGATATCTATTCTATGAATCTTCTCTTCGTCTTCATCATCTGTTGATTCATATTCAATCTTCCTGCTATATTTATATGTTCCTTATCAGCACGACATCAGCAAAACATTTCCAAGCAACTCCGCTCTTCTTACCCCAACATGGGTTTGCCTCCTTCCCCTTGGACATCGAAGGTCACAACTGACCTGAAGCACCGTAAATCATTCCCAGGCGCAATTCTCCTCGCACCCATGTGCACAATTAACAATCTCCAAGAAGATCAGACCCAAATGGCCAAATCGTGAAATCTTGACTTTCATCGCACCCACTGCCGATTGTTCCCATCGACGATCTTCTCGACAAGTCGATGAAATAAGCAGAGAAGAAGGCAATTGGGAGGATGAACCCGATGAGGTGTAAGGGAAGCTGAGACTGGGTATGAATCCTATTTGGATATTTTTACTCTCCCATTCACCTCACTTTCATTATACTTGTAAAAACGTGGGTGGTGTAGAACACCACGTGTGATTTGCTCTAGGAGTAGCTAAAAATTGCTCGGCAATTTAGACTGATGATAGTGTTGACTTTTTTTTTTTTGAGGGGATGCTGACATATTTTATGACAACAAAAAGTAATTAAATAACCCAAAAAAATATAATTAAAATTCACAAAATTGTCTCTCAGAATCAAATATTCACGAAATTGCATAACTAAATTATTCACCTATTTTAAATTCAAAAATCTAAATAAACGGCATGTCCTTGAAATTGCCTTAATTTTAGCAGCGATTCAGGTAAGCTTGTAACTGTTGTTTACTATTTTGAAGGACAAGATCAAACGGTAAGGGCCAACAGCCATACAAATGGCATACGCTATTTTAGGGTTGGCGTTTATTATCTTTTAATGACGGTTTCTTCTGCCATTTTCATGAAAGAACCTCTAGGGTTCTCTAGAGAAAACGAAGAACACAGAGATAGAGAGAGAAAACGTTTATTGCATAATTAGGCGAATACACTGAAGAGGCAGCTTATATAGTCTGCATCTAACGGTAAGATTTGTACCGTACTAAGATCCAACGGTAGGAAGCTAATTAGGGTTACAGCAGATAGAACAATTGACTAATGTACCCTTGCAAGAGAAGGGTATTTACAAGATAAATAGATGGGCTTGACTTGCATATGACTGGGCTGCTGATGGGCTTGTGCAATGAGGCCCAAATATGAATTGGGCTTGTCTAGTGATCCAGTCCAGCTATTACGGCCCCTTAAACTGATGGGGAGAATTCACCAGAAGTTTATCACGGAAGAGTTGAAAAGAAGCAGCAGGTAAGGACTTTGTAAAAACATCGGCCAATTGATATGCACCACGAATAAAAGAAACAGTAAGCCTGCAACAACCCCCTTATCCGGCTCGGGACAACACCGGGAGGGAGATGCTTAATAGAAGTGGCGGAGATCAAAAGCAATACATTTCACAACACATAGTTATAATATTAAACAAAGACTTCAGGTCTTACAAACTAGATGACTACTATTACACAACAGCTTAACTATAATTACTAGATACTAAGTGACATAGACCGTCTAGGTGTGCCTCGCGCCCCTTCTACTTTACAGTCCCAGCTCCTAGACCTGCGGTGGGAAGAAAACAACAAGAACCGCAATTTGAAAGTCAGCAAGAAATGCTGAATGAGATACACCTTAGCGTGTAAAACAGGGAAGATGAGTTGTATTGCGTGGTCACAAGTTAAAATAAATCACAGGATATGAGTAAAACTTTTATCAGAGTTTGCAGCAGAATCAATAGTAATACCAGTAAAATTCATCCCGATATAAATCAACCTTCATAGAAGAATTTGCTCACAATAACAAGGGTAGACCAGGGTAGTCATAAGAACGGACCTCAATCGGATATCCAGATCGAGGGTTGGGAAAACCTTTCCCTGGGAAACCTTCCCGTGTAGGACGACAACGAGAGAGAAAACCTTTCCTCCGTGCCTGGCGTTGTGGAGAACCTCTCCCGCCCCTACATATATAAACCATACTAGACCTTAAGTGTCGACACCCTCTAATGAATCGTAAGTCCATAAGAGTAGTACTAGATGGGACTTTAGCCAATAAGGCAAAGAGCAGGGCCAACGAAGGGCCAAACTAACCCAATAAGGGTAAATATAGCCAACTCAGGGCAAATCCAAACCACTGATTCCGGTACATGTGAGCTCAATTTCAAAACAATCATTCCGAACGTAATCAAACTCAAGGAAAGCATGTATTTCACAAAACTCATTTTGAGACGTATTATAAATCATTCATTGACACGAAAGGAAGCTAAGGCTCAAGGCTAAGCATGTGAACTCACCTGAATCCAACTCAGCAGTCGTACAACGGATGTTCGACGAAACCTACGTCCACGTATCCGTCTCCTACAATTTACAAATCTCTAGTCATAACGGTGTTATCTCTGAATAAACGAATACACTAACCCTATAAAATTGCTCGGTTATGTCGAATACTAATTATTTCACTCACGACCCGAATTCGTCTTTACGTCATATTCTTCTATAAAGAAGCATTTCGAAATAACTTGATTGCTATAAAATCAACGTTAATAAATACTTTTCCGAAATAAACAAAATATAATTACTAGCAATATTGAGAAAATAGCGTTATTTCTTTTATAAAAAGTTATTCTAGCTAGAAAATAATATCAAAATAAGTATACTTTATCAATAAGTAATTAAATAAATAATTCAAACTCATTAGATAATAAAACTATAATGATATTACAAAATGAATATTTATCAATGCAAATTATTTTATTATCTCAAATAAGCTAGTTTATTGAGCAAATACTCGGAAATTACTATTTAAAGTGACGTTTAAAATGATATATTTTTCAAGAAAATAATGATTTACTCACATCATATTCTTACTACTAAATTAATCATCTTATTTTATATTATTAAAACATTCTTTTATTTTTAATTAAATAATTCATTTTGCTATAATTATATTTTCATTTCAAAGCATCAATTATTATTTAATTTATTTGAAACACATATTAATATAGCATTACTAAGCTAATAATACAATTAAAAGCTATTTCAGAATCTATATACTACAACCAAACCCCAACAGTTTCTTCAACATACACTCACAACCCTCAAGTTGTAGAAAACTTCTTTCTTAAAAGACACTTAGCTCCCCCAAACTTGAATTCTCAAATCGATCCATAAAAATACGAATTCGAGGCATAAAGACGTGATTTTGATTACATAAAACAACTCAGGAGGTGATTTAGGACTTACCCACACCAAGAATTGCAAGAAACGGCGAAGAAACAAAGCGGGTCGGGTTGTCGAAAACTCACCGGAAAGTGGAGCTCGACCGGACGGTTTCCGGTGGTTCTTGGCCTCGATTGAGAGCTCCAACAGTTTGGTCGGACCCTATAGAGTCTAGGGAGACCGAGATAAATATTTGGGTGGCGCTATTTTGGTTGGGCCAAGGTTTCGCCGGAAGCTATGGAGCTTCGGCGTCGGAGGTGGCGGCTGTGAGCTATCTCCGCTGCTTGATGTGGCTTCTGGTCTTTCCTGTGTTCGAATTAGAGATAGAGAGATCAAGAGATCGAGAGAATAAGAAGAAACAGAGGAGTTGGGGGGTTCGGGTCGTTGTTTCCGTCGGTATCGACGGCAGTGGTGGTGGCGGCAGCTGGGTTTCCTCACCTGCTGCTGCTGCTGTAGTGCTCTGTTCTCTCCAGAATAGAGTGTGAGAAAGAGAGAGAGAGGGTGAGGAAACAGAGAGTTGAGAGGTGGTGGTGATGGAGAGCTTGAAGGTGGTGGTTATGGCGGACGGAGAGGAGGAAGGAGATGAAGTGATGATGGTGATGAGCTTGTGAGGGAAGAGAGCTGCTTATATAGGTGGTGAAGCAGGCTTTCAGGGGAAGATTGGGTGTAGGGGGAGGCGGTGGTGTAGGTGCGGCAAGCTTGCGGAAGAAGATGAAGGCAAACTCTTCCTGGAGAAGATTTGAAGGTGATAAGCATTGGGAGAAAGATTAAGGCGTGGGTGACACACCAACGGGTATCGTGATCTAGTGCAATTCACACACCTAATTTCGCGGTGGTTGTACCCGCGTTAAAACTTATAATAAAGAAAATAATTATGTTGTACAATTAATAACTTAATGTTTCTCTAAAATTTCACACAATAATAATACGATAAACTACCCAAATATTATATATATATATATTTAGCTATCCGAATTACTATTTTACCCTTAGGTTTTAGACGGGGTATTACATCCTCCCCCCCCCTTAGACTAAGCTTCGTCCTCGAAGCTTGGACGGGTTTCTAGGGTCTCAGTGATTTCCTAAATGAGACGCACGGAGATTAAGGTCAAAGTGCTTACCTTTTGTATTGTTCAGTGCTTGTGCCTCCGTTTTACTCAACACAAAAACTCTTCCAGGTGGCCTCTGGTCGTTTCCATTTCGGTTATTGTTCCCAGCCTGGTTGTTCCCATCATTGGCTACATTCCTGTTTTGTCCTCCACCCCTGTTGCCATTTCCATTGTTGTTGTTGTTGTTGTTGTTGTTCCGGAACCCCTCTCCTTCATTCTGATTGTTCTGTCGGTAACCATTCCCATTCAGATTCTGTCGGTTTCCTTGGTAACCTCGCCCATCGTTCTGGTCGTTCCACTGGTTGTACCTTCTACTCTCGTTCTGTTGTTGCTCTGCTTCCTTCCTTTTCTCACATTCATATCCCCTGTGACCTAATATGCCACAATAGTTGCATGTTACCTTGTTTCCATTACAATTAACTCCTGGATGGTCCCCGTTGCACCTTCTACAGTTGTAATGCCGATTGGGCCTTGCCATCTGGTTCTGATTCTGATTTCCCCAAAAATTTCCTGACTTAGGACGCTTGTCCGTTCCTTGATTGTTCCTGCCTTGTCCATAGTTGTCATCTTCTTGGCCTTCCGCTTTTCTCTTCTTTTGTTGTGTCATCACCTGATCGACTCTCCAGATGTTGGCAGCTACTCCATACGCCTCAGACAGTGTGTCGTATGTTCTGGTGAGCATGGTCCTCTGAATATCAAGCTTCAGACCTCCGATGAAACGAGTGACCAAGCGCCTTTCGGTAGGTACAGTATCTTCTGCGAAACGAGCTAACTCCACGAACTTGTCGTAGTAGTCAGTCACTGAATCGTTTCCTTGCTTCAGTGCAATAAACTCCTGGTACTTGTGCTCCTTAACATGCTCCGGGTAAAAAGCAATTCTCATTGCATTTTTAAGTGCCTCCTAGTTGAAACCTTCTTGAGCCATAAACCTTGCTCGATTGGCAGTCCACCAGTTGTCAGCTTTTCCCTTGAAGTAGAACGCTGCCTCCTTAACCATTCTAGCTTCAAGGCATTCCATGGCCTGGAAAATCTTATCGAATTCCCTAATCCAATTCTCAAGTAACATGGGATCTTCTTGTCCAAAGAAGCAACTCGGGTTTCGACGAGCTATCTTTTTAGCCCAATCAGGTTCTTGTTCAACAACAGCATTGTTATTGTTGTTCCGGTTGTTGTTGTTCATTTCCTGAACAAACTGGTCCATATGACCGATCAACTGAGCTACGTGAGGGTGATGGGCTTCTTCTCCTTCCATTTCTTACTTTCGAGAAGTAACGGTACTCCTAGAGATGATGTACCCCAAACGATTCCTTACCGCAACACACGTACTTCCCCAAATAACAGGTCACAACTAATAAGTATTCCGTAACAACTAATCACACAATATCTCAGCGAGATGCACAGAAGAACACACACATAAAGAATACTATGGGTACAGTTTCATAACCATATACTGTAAATAGGCACTAGGGTCTCAACACAAAACAACTTAAAGTCAGATAACACGTAGCAACTTTTCAAGGAAGAGGAAGTAACCCAGAACTCCCCAAATACCCGGCTTATCCGTATTTTATCTTTCCCTATGTTCATTTTAGGTTACCCTACAGGTTTTAATCCCGTGTTGGAACGAACTGCTCTGATACCACCTGCAACAACCCCCTTATCCGGCTCGGGACAAGACCGGGAGGGCGATGCTTAATAGAAGTGGCGGAGATCAAAAGCAATACATTTCACAACACATAGTTATAATATTAAACAAAGACTTCAGGTCTTACAAACTAGATGATTACTATTACACAACAGCTTAACTATCATTACTAGATACTAACTGACATAGACCGTCTAGGTGTGCCTCGCGCCCCTTCTACTTTACAGTCCCAACTCCTAGACCTGCGGTGGGAAGAAAACAACAAGAACCGCAGTTTGAAAGTCAGCAAGAAATGCTGAATGAGATACACCTTAGCGTGTAAAACAGGGAAGATGAGTTGTATTGCGTGGTCACAAGTTAAAATAAATCACAGGATATGAGTAAAACTTTTATCAAAGTTTGCAGCAGAATCAATAGTAATACCAGTAAAATTCATCCCGATATAAATCAACCTTCATAGAAGAATTTGCTCACAATAACCAGGGTAGACCAGGGTAGTCATAAGAACAAACCTCAATCGGATATCCAGATCGAGGGTTGGGACCTTTCCCTGGGAAAGCTTCCCGTGTAGGACGACAACGAGAGAGAAAACCTTTCCTCTGTGCCTGGCGTTGTGGAGAACCTCTCCCGCCCCTACATATATAAACCATACTAGACCTTAAGTGTCGACACCCTCTAATGGATCGTAAGTCCATAAGAGTAGTACTAGATGGGACTTTAGCCAATAAGGCAAAGAGCAGGGCCAACGAAGGGCCAAACTAACCCAATAAGGGTAAATATAGCCAACTCAGGGCAAATCCAAACCACTGGTTCCGGTACATGTGAGCTCAATTTCAAAACAATCATTCCGAACGTAATCAAACTCAAGGAAAGCATGTATTTCACAAAACTCATTTTGAGACGTATTATAAATCATTCGTTGACACGAAAGGAAGCTAAGGCTCAAGGCTAAGCATGTGAACTCACCTGAATCCAACTCAGCAGTCGTACAACGGATGTTCGACGAAACCTACGTCCACGTATCCGTCTCCTACAATTTACAAATCTCTAGTCACAACGGTGTTATCTCTGAATAAACGAATACACTAACCCTATAAAATTGCTCGGTTATGTCGAATACTAATTATTTCTCTCACGACCCAATTCGTCTTTACGTCATATTCTTCTATAAAGAAGCATTTCGAAATAACTTGATTGCTATAAAATCAACGTTAATAAATACTTTTCCGAAATAAACAAAATATAATTACTAGCAATATTGAGAAAATAGCGTTATTTCTTTTATAAAAAGTTATTCTAGCTAGAAAATAATATCAAAATAAGTATACTTTATCAATAAGTAATTAAATAAATAATTCAAAATCATTAGATAATAAAACTATAATGATATTACAAAATGAATATTTATCAATGCAAATTATTTTATTATCTCAAATAAGCTAGTTTATTGAGCAAATACTCGGAAATTACCATTTAAAGTGACGTTTAAAATGATATATTTTTCAAGAAAATAATGATTTACTCACATCATATTCTTACTACTAAATTAATCATCTTATTTTATATTATTAAAACATTTTTTTATTTTTAAGAAAATAATTCATTTTGCTATTATTATATTTTCATTTCAAAGCATCAATTATTATTTAATTTATTTGAAACACATATTAATATAGCATTACTAAGCTAATAATACAATTAAAAGCTATTTCAGAATCTATATACTACAACCAAACCCCAACAGTTTCTTCAACATACACTCACAACCCCCAAGTTGTAGAAAACTTCTTTCTTAAAAGACACTTAGCTCCCCCAAACTTGAATTCTCAAATCGATCCATAAAAATACGAATTCGAGGCATAAAGACGTGATTTTGATTACATAAAACAACTCAGGAGGTGATTTAGGACTTACCCACACCAAGAATTGCAAGAAACGGCGAAGAAACAAAGCGGGTCGGGTTGTCGAAAACTCGCCGGAAAGTGGAGCTCGACCGGACGGTTTCCGGTGGTTCTTGGCCTCGATTGAGAGCTCCAACAGTTTGGTCGGACCCTATAGAGTCTAGGGAGACCGAGATAAATAGGTGGGTGGCGCTATTTTGGTTGGGCCAAGGTTTCGCCGGAAGCTATGGAGTTTCGGCGTCGGAGGTGGCGGCTGTGAGCTATCTCCGCTGCTTGATGTGGCTTCTGGTCTTTCCTGTGTTCGAATTAGAGATAGAGAGATCGATAGAAGAAGAAGAAACAGAGGAGTTGGGGGGTTCGGGTCGTTGTTCCCGTCGGTATCGACGGCAGTGGTGGTGGTGGCAGTTGGGTTTCCTCACCTGCTGCTGCTGCTGTAGTGCTCTGTTCTCTCCAGAACAGAGTGTGAGAAAGAGAGAGAGAGGGTGAGGAAACAGAGAGTTGAGAGGTGGTGGTGATGGAGAGCTTGAAGGTGGTGGTTATGGCGGACGGAGAGGAGGAAGGAGATGAAGTGATGATGGTGATGAGCTTGTGAGGGAAGAGAGCTGCTTATATAGGTGGTGAAGCAGGCTTTCAGGGGAAGATTGGGTGTAGGGGGAGGCGGTGGTGTAGGTGCGGCAAGCTTGCCCAAGAAGATGAAGGCAAACTCTTCCTGGAGAAGATTTGAAGGTGATAAGCATTGGGAGAAAGATTAAGGCGTTGGTGACACACCAACGGGTATCGTGATCTAGTGCAATTCACACACCTAATTTCGCGGTGGTTGTACCCGCGTTAAAACTTATAATAAAGAAAATAATTATGTTGTACAATTAATAACTTAATATTTCTCTAAAATTTCACACAATAATAATACGATAAACTACCCAAATATTATATATATATATATATATATATATATTTAGCTATCCGAATTACTATTTTACCCTTAGGTTTTAGACGGGGTATTACAGTAAGATGTTTCAATAAAGCCTGTTCTCTTACATAATGATAGTCAATCTCAATGTGTTTAGTGCGGGCATGAAATATGGGATTGTGTGTAAGAGCCAAAGCAGAAATATTATCCGTAAATAAAAGAGGAGGATGTGGTAAAGGAATGTGTAAGTCATGCAATAGTTGACGAAACGAAGATAAATCAGCTGCAGCCGTGGCTAAGGCCCGGTACTCAGCCTCGGTAGATGAGCGAGAAACAGTGGGCTGTTTCTTGGAAGACAAGTGAACTGGGTTTGGGCCAAGAAAAACAATGAGCCCAGTAGTGCTCCGACGATCTGTTGGGTCACCGGCCCAATCAGAGTCAGTAAAAACATGCAATGGTAAATGGCCTTTTGTATAATGAAGCCCAAGTGATTTTGTTCCTTGAAGGTACCGAAGTACCCGTTTGGCACCAATAAGATGAACATCAGTCGGAGCATGCATAAATTGGCAAAGGTGGTTAACTGCAAATGCAATATCAGGACGAGAAAACGTAAGATATTACAAACCACCAAGTAACTGTCTATAAATATAGGCATATGGTAAAGGATTGCCTTGATTGAGATGATATTTAATGCCACCAGCAAGAGGAGTTGGGCTGGGCTTACAATTGGACATATTAAATTTAGCTAAAAGATCAGTCGTATATTTTTGTTGGGTAATAGAAAGCCCAGTTGCAGAACGTGTAATTTGAAGGCCCAAAAAGTAAGTAAGAGGGCCCAAATTAGTCATTTGAAACTCAAAACTTAATTTTTGCAATAAAGTTTGAATGTAACAGGAGTCACTACCAGTGACTATTATGTCATCAACGTAGAGAAGAAGAAGAGTAATTTTATTATTATGAAAGCGTATAAAAAGAGAGCTATCTGCATATGAAGCAATAAAACCAAGTGAATGCAAAAAATGTGGTAAAACACTCAAACCAAGCACGTGGGGCTTGTTTGAGGCCGTATATAGACTTGTGAAGCAAGCAAACGTGGTTGGGAAATATTGGGTTAGTGAACCCAGTGGGTTGCTTCATGTAAATTGTTTCACGCAAAAAACCATGTAAAAATGCGTTTTTAACATCTAGCTGCTGGAGAGGCCAAGAAAAGGTAGCAGCTAATGCTAAAATTGTGCGAACAGTGGCGTGTTTGACCACTGGACTAAAAGTTTCATCATAGTCCAGGCCAGGAGTTTGGTGAAATCCCTTTGCAACTAAACGAGCTTTAAATCGTGAAACAGACCCATCTGGGTTGTATTTTGTGCGAAAAACCCATTTATTGCCAATAATATTTGCATTTTTTGGAGCTTCAACTAAAGTCCATGTTTTTTGTTGTAAGAGACTGTCAAATTCAGTGTTCATTGCTTGACACCACTGAGGAGATTTGACAGCCTCTGTGTATGAGTGAGGATCACAGTGTGTGTCATGAGTGATAGGAGCAGAAAAGCCAACAATAGAAGTAGGAGACACACAATATACTAATTTCTTTTTAGAAATACCAGACTTGCTGCGAGTTTGCATAGGATGAGTAAGAGCTGGGGGGTTGGGGGGATCATCACTGGGTGAGAGGGCTCAGCTAATCTATAACTAGAAGAGAAAGATGGAGACATCACCCAGGGTCACATTCACCATGTGCAGTATCATGTGCAGTATCTGTTGAAGAGAGTGAGATGTGATCACCTGGAGGACATGCACCATATGTGCTCATTCCAGCAGTGTGCTGAGACTCTGCACCCTCAGATTGGTGTAGTTCTTGTACAGAACCTAAGGGGGAACCAGTGTGAAACTGGTTTGGGAATAAATTGGACCTGTAAGAGAGACATCAGAATGTGAGTGTGAAGAATTTGAAGATATAGAAGCAAAAGGAAAAGAAAATTCATCAAATATAACATCACGACTGATATAAAATTTATTGCAAGCAGAGTCAAAACACAAATACCCTTTATATCCAGATGCATATCCTAAGAATGTGCATTTTTTAGTTTTAGGATCAAGTTTAGAAGAGTTGTAATCAGTTAATCTAGGATAACAACAGCAACCAAACACTTTTAAATTTGAATAATCAGGTTTGGTTTTAAATAAAATTTCATAAGGAGATAGATTAGAAGTGTTTTTACTAGGCAATCTATTTATCAAATAAACAGCAGTTGCAACAGCATGATACCAGAATCTTTTTCGCAAAGAAGCATTGTGCAGTAAAGTCATAGAAGTTTCAAGTATATGTCTGTGTTTGCGTTCTGAAATACCATGTTGTTGAGGAGTATAAGGACATGATTTCTGATGTAAAATTCCATTATCACCGAGAAATTTTTGAAAAACAAAAGCAGTGTATTCACCACCACCATCAGAACGTAGAATTTTTATAGAGTACCCTAACAATTTTTCAATAAAGAGCTTAAATTTAGCAAAGACATGTGCAACTTCAGATTTCAATTTCAAAGGAAAGAGCCATGTAAATCTAGAGTGATCATCAATGAAAAGAACATAATATTTGAAACCATCAAAAGACAGTGTTGAAGCAGGCCCCCAAACATCACTATGAAGTAAATGCAGAGGAGTAGAAGCATGTGAATCAGATAACTTGTATGGAAGTCTAGAAATTTTACCAGAAATATAGGATTCACACATTGTTCCAATATTGTTTTTAAATAACTTAACAGAAGAAGAAGAGCATTTAACACATTTAGATAAAACAGAAGATGAAGGATGGCCAAGTCTTGAGTGCCATAATTGTGACTTGACTCTGTGACCCAAATAGGCTTGAGGACTGGACGAAGCAGACTCAGATGAGAAGGGGTATAGGCCATTTTTACTGGGTCCCTGAAAAAGGATTTGACCCGTGGACTTGTCCTGAACATAAAAGCAGTCTTTATCAAAAACAAAACGAGTGTTGTGATCAGAACACAATTTGTGAACAGAAAGCAGATTAACAGCTAATTTAGGAACATGTAAGGTATCAATCAAAGAATATTTACAGTTAGCAGTAGAGATATAGGCATTACCAGAGTGCTTGATAGGTAGAGAGGAGCCATTACCAACAGTAACAGCGTATGGTTCAGCAAGAGAGAGATTATGAAAATCAGAAGTCATGTGGCTAGATGCACCAGTGTCTGTCAACTAGAGATCAGAAGAGAGAATGAATTGAGCTTGTTGCTGAGAAGTGGACGCAGCCATGGCAGAAATTTGTTCAGGGGGAAATCGTCCTTGATATGCATAATCAATCCGATGATAACAATCGATTGCTCAATGATAGTCCAATCCACAGATTTGGCAGTTGATTAAATTTTGGACTACCACGACCCGAACCAGATCGGCCACGAAAACTGGAACTCCCTGCTCCCCGACCCGATCCATATCCAGACCCGTTTCCAAAACCCGAACCAGATCCATATGAGTAGTTGGACCCAGATCCGAACCCGGAATACGAACGACCTCCTCTGGAATCCGATCGGCCACCGCCACCAATTCCTTGACCGTTAGGGTTCCTGCAACTGCCTCGGTAGCCGCTAGGGTTTCGGCCGCCACCACGACCGCCGCGAGATCCATAGAACGCGGTGGGTGAGGAGACATCGGCAACAGCGGTCTGGAGAGCATGCATGTGTTCTTCGGCTTTGAGAAGCACATGAAGCTCCTCAAAGGGGATCGGAGCCGAGTGGATTCGGAGGGAAGAGCGGAACGAGTTGTACTCCGGTGGGAGGCCATTGAGAGCATAGAGCAGTATATCTTCATCAGCAGTGACAACGCCGGCAACGGCAAGCTTGTCACGGATCGTTTTTAGCCGCTACATGTACAGATCGATGGAGTCGGAGCCCTTTCTGAGAGAGTGAAACTCAGCTTTGAGAGAAAGGATGTTAGATCTGGTAAGGGAGGCATATCGGCTCTCAAGAAAAATCCATGCCTCACGAGAAGTAGTAGATCCGATAACTAGGGTGAGAGATTCTTGAGAGAGGGTAGCGTTGATGATGATGAGAACCGCCTGGTCCTAAAGTTGCCAAGCGGTAAAGGCTGGGTTAACCGCCAGAGCTCCATCAGAAGACGGTAAGATCGGCGGTGGACAGGGGTTTGACCCATCTAGAAATCCATATAGGGTATGAGTTCAAAAAATCAAAGAGATCTGGTGCTTCCAAAGCACAAAATTAGAGGAATCAAGTTTAAAGGGCAACAAGTTGTGTATATTGGAGAGGAGATAGAGCGGCTGTGACGCCGGTGTGGTTGTGGCTAGAGCCATGGATGCTCTGATACCATGAAAGAACCTCTAGGGTTCTCTAAAGAAAGCGAAGAACACAGAGATAGAGAGAGAAAACGTTTATTGCATAATTAGGCTAATACACTGAAGAGGCAGCTTATATAGTCTGCATCTAACGGTAAGATTTGTACCGTACTAAGATCCAACGGTAGGAAGCTATTTAGGGTTACAGCAGATAGAACAATTGACTAATGTACCCTTGCAAGAAAAGGGTATTTACAAGATAAATAGATGGGCTTGTGTAATGAGGCCCAAATATGGATTGGGCTTGTCTTGTGATCCAGTCCAGCTATTATTTCACAGATATTTATGTTGTACGTGGGCACCGAGAGATGACGGGAGAGCATGTTGAAGGGCAGGAAGTTGAGAGGATAAACACGGATTGGTATCCACATAAAATAGCAGATTCATAGGCCATAAATCATAATTTTAGGAAATTTGTTTACCCTATAAAATTCCACCAAAAGTGAAATTTGGAAAGTGAGAATCTCAAAACAGAACGGACGAGATTTGGGATGATCCCTTCTCCTCCTGTTTCGATGAAACTGTCAAAACGTCTGATCTCGTCAGCCGGTAGCCGCCGTGAAAGCCGCAAACGTGCTCGTCCTTGTACGGATGCGCCATCGAGCATCATCAAACGCTCTTGTCCCTCGACAGACGTGTCCTTGCGCATCGCTCAACAGTTGCTGACAGACAAGAAACAAAATGAATCGAACATAGTCTTCTGCCCACTCTCCATAAGCGTCCTCCTCTCCTTAGTCGGTGCCGGCTCCGGAAGCGAAACCCTAGACCAGTTTCTTACCTTTCTTGGCTCCGAAAGCCTCAACCATGTCAACTCTTTCGCCTCCAACTTTATTTCCGTAGTCTCCCCCGGTGACGGCGGTCCAAAGTTGTCGTTTGCTAGTGGGTTTTGGGTGGACCGATCACTTTCTCTTAGGAACTCTTTCAAACAAGTTGTGGACAGCTTCCACAAGGCCACAGTTTTGGAGTCTGTGGACTTCAAGAACAAGGTGCTTACACTAGTTCTCTCACTCTTTCTCTTTGGCATTCTTTTAAACAGTTGTGGACGACATTCACATTTCACAATCATAATCATAGGTCTTGTTTGGATGACAGAAAGTTGCGAAGAACCTCTCCAAACTAAAATTAATCCGGATTTCCTTCCAAAAATCTGGAATTCCGATTTTAAATCAAGATTTCCGGATTTTCAGCCGGAGTTCGGGATTTTTTTGGCGGAAACCTGGATTTTTTTGGGTTCCTGTTGTGAGACGATAATTGAGAGAGACAGAAAATAAAGAGAGAGACAAGATGTAGAGAGAGTAGTATTGAGATGTCTATTATTCTCCAACCTTAAGCCTCCTTATATAGGCATTAGGTGGGCTTGTGGACCAGAATATAAGAACAAAAAATACACCCAACTATGTGGTGGATATTCACATCAGTCCAATTACATATTTCATAACACTCCCCCTTGAATATTCACCACTACGATGCCTCGTTAAAACCTTGTCATGAAAAATCCAGTGGGAAAAAATTCAATGACTAAGGAAAAAGAGTACATCGGTGAATTCTATTTGCTAAGAATCGGAGATGACATTTTTCTGGAACGCATATGGATAATCTTCGCAAGCCTCGTTAAAACCTGCTAGGAAAAACCCTGTGTGATAAAAACCGTAGCGAAGGAAAAAAGAGTGCCGCACTTTTGCATTTATTGGATCTCCCCCTCATTGGAATATCCTTGTACCTGACAAACAAAATCCATTGCAAAAACAACAAACTAAAAGAAATAATTGACAATCATAATTGATAAAATGCATATGCACCTAAAACTACTCGCGAGTGTACAATTTTGATTAGCTTCAGGCAAATATTATTTCTCATGGGAACCAACCTCCATGGAATTCACAAATTTGTAATTTGTACGATCATATTTGTAACTAGTTACTTTTCAACCCATCTTTGGTTGTTCCTTAGTCCCCGAGACTGAGATACCATTATCATCATTCTCACCACGAGATGATTATACTAATGAGAATTCATCATGACCCATGTATCATGTTTCTCATTTTACAAGTCCTACGCTTAAAAGCGGACATAAACCTCGAGACAAATTCAACGCATACCAGCGGATATAGTCTCAACATAGTTCCCACGCTTAACAGCGGATATACGATATCTACATAAATCTCACGCTTAAAAGCGGATATGTAGTTTAAGCATAGATTGCAGTTTACCCCATCAATATTCTATGCATTTGTTGACTTTCTTTCGCCAATAACTATTTAGTCAACATTCTTCTCATAAAATAATCATATGATTTATATAGCGCTTTCCTGAATTGTATCATCATTATTAATAGGATCATACTATTGTATTGAGGTACCTTTAGCTACTTCCAGAGCTATGAGCCTCTCCCAGGGCTATTCAATTAGCAATGTTGGCTTTGATCCATATTTAATGATAAACTTTTAAAGATTTTCCTCATAATCTTGTGTTCCCATCTTGTAGAGCAATATATCAATATCCCAACTTATTTTGGATGCTTTGAATCATGTTCCTCTTCTAGGGGATCAACATATTTATAAGCAACCCTTTCATGCTTAAAGTGTATACCCATATAAAATACCCATTAGTTGATAAGCTATCCATTTTGTTGGGATTTTTCATTAGTACATACCCGTAGAGACAATGATATTTTGGCTCACGTCATGCAATAGGACCCATTCTCCCCCTCATGACGTGAGCAATATGATCATAGCCATAATGATACTTTGTTGATGCTTCAGGCATCAATCTGTCTCATATGTACTTTCTGTAAACCATTCCTCAAATTAAAATAAAAATATTGACAATAAGTAATCTCTTGGACGCCGTAGTTCTCTAAGCAAAGTTTCTTCAGGAAACCCAAAAAGAGACGTAAATGTCAATACCTTTATTTAAAAGTGAGTGGTTGTAGATTCTCTCTCCAGGGAGATCTTAAGATGTTATTTTATAACTCCGTGTTATAAACATCGTCATAATTCCATAACTTCTGTTATGAAAATCACTTTTTACGCATATAAAATGTGTTTGTCCAATAAATTCTCATGGACTAAGAACATCTTCTGGATGTTCTACTTTGAATCAATAACAAGTGTATAAACGGCAAAGTACTAGACACGATTAAAAAAAAGTATATGATGCAAGAAATAAACATAGTATAACCTCTTCAGGAGGGTTGATATTTATGCCGATTGTAGCAATCTCTTCAGGAGATTATTAACTGGAATGTTCTATAACTTCGGGTTATAGGATTCATAACTTCTGGTTATGAATGATATCATGTAATATGTTACTTCGGGTACATACTACATGGCTTTATATGAACATTGAAAGCCACTACGAATCCTCTTCCGCAGATTCGTTTTTATCCATAATAAAAAAAATAAAACAAAATAATGAAATACCAAAAAGATTAAGTGCAGAAAAATATCATAAATTAAAGAACGTGGAACGCTACCTCTTCTGGAGGCCTGATAATAACCAGCGTTTTAGGTTTAGACATCTCTTCTGGAGATATGATAATACAATTTTATGACTTTAGCTCATAAAAAAAAAATGTTTTAGCAACTTCAGGTTACGATCAATTATAATAATAAAAATTAGACCTTAGACCCCACAATTTGTGAAACGAATAACACTCATATATACCTGCAAGTCTTTCTTTGGGCTTTTATGGTACGATTCCAGTAGCAAGTGGTCGACATATGCCGTGCCCCGAAGTTGTTCCACTTTTCGCTATTACTCAGAAGATTTCTCAAACGAAAATACTCAAAGGACCAATAGTAGAACAATTAAGTCAAAATACACCTACGTATTGTAAAAAGATTACAAGAATAAAATAATGCAGCAACCATAATATTTTTCCTTTGTACAGAATATTAAATGAACTAGGTTCAGTGCTATTTACAACAAAATTGCAGGAATCGATAGTAACGACTATGCTTTAAGAATATTTCGTACCTGTGAATATTAGGATCTCTCTTCCGATCGTAGAGTTGGAGTTATCGTGCTCATAACGTGTTGTGAGACGATAATTGAGAGAGACAGAAAATAAAGAGAGAGACAAGATGTAGAGAGAGTAGTATTGAGATGTCTATTATTCTCCAACCTTAAGCCTCCTTATATAGGCAATAGGTGGGCTTGTGGACCAGAATATAATAAAACAAAATACACCCAACTATGTGGTGGATATTCACATAAGTCCAATTACATATTTCATAACAATTCCTTACTTTTTACAGTGATTTTCGTTTTTTTTTTTTTGCAAATATGTGTTAGCTGAGCGGTAAAATGTTTAAACGATATGCATGAGGTCTCGAGTTCAAATCTCACTCTTCAAAAAAAAATTATACTACATTAATTTACCGCATCCAAACACTACAAGTTAAATGGACCTTTAAGCTCATCCTCTCACTTACTTCAGCTAATTCAAACAATCACCTAACAATTAGGGTTATTTTATGATAATGCTTTGTTCCCGTTGCATTGTTGAAGGCCAAGGAGGTGACCAAGGAAGTGAATTTGTGGGTTGAGAAGGAAACGAATGGTATCATTAAAGAAGCCATACCACCCGAGAAGATTAATACTCTTACCAGGCTTGTACTTGCGAATGCACTTTATTTCAAGGGAAGATGGGAGGATTCATTCAAAGCACAGAGAAGGAAGGACAGTGACTTCCACCTCCTAAACGGCAACACCGCTGCCGTTCCTTTTATGTTTGAAGACTACAAGTGGAAATATCTTTGCAGATGCGACGGCTTCAAAGTTATGAAACTTCCTTACAAGCACAGTGCAGATGAACTCCGTTTCTCCATGTGTTTTTACCTCCCGGATGAAAAAGATGGGCTTCCATCTCTGATTGAGAAGGTAACATCAGAGCCCGAGGTCTTCAAAACCCATGCGCCGTGTTCGATGAAATGCATTCGGAAGTTTCGCATCCCCAAGTTCAAGATTTCTTTTGGTTTTGAAGCTTCTGAAGTGATCAAGAGTTTACGCTATGTTTGGATTACATGTGTTGTAACAGAACTCATGTTTCAGAGCTCTGATACCAGTTTGTTATGATCTGGACCTAGCTTGAGAACGATAATAATTACGATGAACAAGAACACAAGTATTAACGTGGTTCACTAGTTATTAGCTAGCTACCTCCACGACCCAAAAGCCCAATTTCATTAGAGAGAAACTCACTCGGTACAACCACTTGACACACACAAATAAAAACTATCAACCCTATGCTAATAGCCTCCCGTACTCACTGTGTATGTGTCCCTATGTTACAAATCAAAGCCAACCTTTTATACACATAGTTGGTGGGGGCGGTGGTATAGCTTGCCATATGCACCACCGCCTCACAGTTTGTTTCCAATTAGAACTAAGCTTAGACTTTTCTTTTCTTTCAATTCAAGACACCTAACAACATGATTTGGTGAGAAAGGAAAAGAATTGGTGAGATAAGGTTTTCTCATTCGTGTTTGGATTATTGTTTAGGTGAGAATCCATGAGAATTCGTAAGAAATCACGAGAAAAGAAATCTCACATAATCAATTTTTTCTTTCTCACCAAAAGTGATGAGATTCGGTGAGAAAAGAATTTAGACGAGTGTCAATATTTTCGTTTTCACAGAATTAGTCATAAAAAATAAAACATTGCCTTTATCATAATATTAATGAAGGTTATTTGGGTAATATCTTTAAAATAATTTATTTTCCTTTCCATTAAACAGGTGAGGTGAGAAAGTATAACATTTTCTTATCATTTCTCAGCTAAGTAATCCAAACAAGTATGTGAGAAATCTAAATCATTTCTTATCATTTCTTTTCTCACATAATTTAAAGTTTCTCATCATTTCTTTTCTCACCTGATTCCCAAGCATAGTGTTAGGCTTGGTCTTGCCTTTTTCTGCAGAAGAAGCTAATTTTAACCAGATGGTAGATTCCAATAACGGCGAAATCATTAGTGTGACAGACATTTTCCACAAGTCGGTTGTTGAGGTTAATGAAGAGGGGACTGAAGCTGTTGCGTATACAGGATCAGTGGTCGGTGGGTGCAGGGAACCCCCCAACAGGTACGATTTTGTAGAAGATCATCCTTTCCTTTTCGTCATTCGCGAAGAAACGAAAGGGGTGGTGCTTTTTATCGGCTCCGTGGCCGATCCAAGTGATAATTGAATGATCAAGCGCAGTTCAGTTAAGTTCGCTGGTGAAATAGATGATTAGTTTCTGGGATCTACTCGGTTCATAGTTTCTGTAGGTGGATTGATGTGCTGAGGAAGGAAGTTTGAAAATCTTATTATCTTGTATCGTATTTTATACTTTTCAGTATCATCTTCTTTAAATGTTCAGCCGTGCTAGGAGAACAAAAAATCACACAGAAATTTGAACAAAAAGTGATGCGGCATAAGCCACATCAGTGGATGTCTAAATATGAACTAAATTTGTGCTTTCTGTTCCGTTCGTAATTTTCACCCCGAATTTTTATTTATGACATATTGCCATATACGGCACTTTATGTTCGACTTTTTGTACAAATTTTTGTTCATCTATAGTTTAGAGTTTTCCTTAAATGCTTCACTATTCTATATGTCATACCAATTCAGTTATATCATGAAGAATACATGATCCCGCTCTTGATATTAAGATGTGTATGAATGTTTCTACAAGAATTCAAATGGATTTCAGGGTATGGATATAGAAAATCTTTCAAAATTCTGTTATTACTCAACTATACATTGATTCTTTAGAAATCTTCCCAAGCACTGTTGCTAGATTTCTGAGAACGACTTCTTGTTTATGACTCCCTGTTGAGTTATATATCCTTTCTGGTGGTTATGTGAAAGACTGATTTTGAGGGATTTTTCTTTTCAAGCAAACAGAGTAATCGCCTTGTAGTGTGTACAATCCCAATTGTCAACTTAGGTAGCGAAGCATATGAGCAAATCTGCTAATCTTTTTATTCTCTTTTATACAAATTAAAGAACATTTCTATTGTATTGGGAACAAGAGTACAAAAGATTTATTACAGAGAAAGGAAAAAACCAACTACTTATACTTCTGAACTTATCAACTAAGAGCAACAAAACTAATAGAAAATAACACAATGGAACACAACTTAGGTTTATTACAATTTCAACCCTTAACTTTACTCAATTCTTCAATAGTTCCCCTCGAGATGGAGCATGAATGTCTTAAATGCCCATTTTGCAAAGTAAGTTGGGGAATTGGTGAGGCTGTAGAGCTTTAGTCAAAATATCTGCCAACTGCAAATCTGATGGCACATGTTCTAGCTTAATCAATCCTGTTCCATTATCATCTCTAATGGCTTGACAATCCAATTCTATGTGTTTTGTCTTGTCATGTTGAACTGGGTTGTGAGCAAGGTAGATAGATGACTTGCTATCTGTATATATCACAGGTATATCTTACAACTTTATCTTCAAATCTTCAAACAAATACTGTAAGCACTTCACTTCACACATATCCAAAGCTATGCCTCTTTATCCTGCCTCTGTTGAACTTCTTGCTACAATGTTCTGCTTCTTGGATTTCCATGAAATCAAAGAACTACCCAAATACACAAGGAAACCAGAGGTTGATCTTCTTGTATCCAAACATCCAGCCCAGTCTTAATCAGTGTACACACTTAATACTATAATTGATTTGGGATAGACAAATACACCCGTACCTGGAATTCCTTTGAGGTATCTAAGAATGTGTATTACTGCATTCATGTGTTCAGAAGTGGATGAGCAACAAATTGACTTAACTTGTGAACTGAAAAACACAAGTCAGGTCTAGTGTTGCACAAGTACATCAACTTTCCAACTAACTGCATGTATCTTATTGACTCCATCTCTGGTAATAATTCTCCTCCATCTGCACTCAATTTCAGATTCACATTCATGGGTATGCCAGCTAGTTTACACTCTAGGTAACCAGACTCTTTTAATGTCCATGCATATTTCTTTCGACACAAAAAGAATCTATCATTGTTTCTTGCCACCTCAAATCCCAGAAAATAACTCAGAACTCCCACATCTTTAAGTTTAAACTTATGGTCCAATTGATGGTTCATATTCATAATTTCCTCTTCATTAGTACCAGTCACCACTATATCATCTACATAGACCAAAAGTGCAATGAACCTATCTCCATTCTGCCTAGTAAACAGAGTATAGTCTGACTTAGACTGTGTAAACCCAAAGCTGAGTAATGTAGAAGTGAACATACTAAACCATTGTCTTGAGGCTTGATTCAATCCATATAAAGAATTTATAAGTCTACAAACTTGAGTTGTACCATCCACATTTTGCACATTCTTCTCATACCCTGGTGGAATCTCCATATATACTTCTTCTGCTAACTCTCCATGGAAAAAAGTATTATTTACATCAAGTTGTGTCAGCTTCCACCATTGTGTTGCAGCCAAAGACAGTAGACACTTCATAGTGGGTAATTTTGCCACTTGGGAAAAGTTGTCAAAATAATCCATACCTACAGTTTAAGTGTAGCCCTTGGCTACCAATCTAGCCTTAAAACTCTCTACTGTGCCATCTGCATTGAGCTTGATCTTGTATACCCACTTGCAGCCTACTGTTTTGTGTCAAGGTGGCATCTGCACGGTTTTTTATGTGTTATTTAAATCCAAGGTTGCAATCTCTGTTTTCATTGCCTCCACCCATCTCTGGTCCTGGCTGACTTTTTCATAGCACATGGGTTCCTTTTCCTTGTCTATAGCTTCCAAGAAACTGACATATCTCCCAGATAGAGACTTAGTGCTCACATACCTGGAGATGTCATATGGAGTGGTAAGTGCAGTAGCTCCTATAACGCATGTGACCACATAGTCTTTCAAATGAGCTTGGGCTCTTATAACTCTTGTTGACTGTCTCATAGGCTGTGGTGGTGTTTGCTGTATTTCATTCCCAATTTGTACTGACTCCATGGAGTGTGAATGATTCAAAGGAGCTTCATCACTCTCAATAATTGTATCCACTGCTTCCACAAAATCATCAAAAACAGAGTGTGGATCCTTTCATTCCTTAAAAGGAAACTGATCCTCATAAAAGATTACATTTCTAGAGATCTATGTCTTCTTGTTCTTGACATCATACACCTTATAGTCTTTCAATCCATGAACATATCCCAATAACACTCCTTTCTCAGCTCTTTCATCAAACTTGTGCCTGTCTTGCTTCAATGTATTCACAAAACATAAACTTCCAAAGACTTTCAACAAGAATAATCTGGTGGTTTATTATAGAGCACTTCATAGGGTGTTTTACCTTTTAAATTCACACTTGGAGTCAGATTGATAAGATATGTAGCTGTCAATATGCAGTCACCCCAGAATCTGAGTGGAACCCCTGATTGAAACTTGAGAGCTCTTGCGACATTTAACAAGTGCTGGTGCTTCCTCTCCACTACTGAATTCTGTGCAGGAGTCTCGAAACATGAGAGTTGGTGTATTATCCCCTTATTTGAGAAAAAGATAAAAGTCCCAGCTCAGGGGCACTATCTGTCCTTACTTTCTTTATTTTCTTCTGAAATTGAGTCTCCACAATGTTGTGAAAATGTGTCATAACTCCTGCTGCTTCATTTTTGTTTACCATGAGATACACGCAGGTTTTTCTTGTTTTGTCTTCCACTATTGTAAGAAAGTACCTATGACCTGTAAATGTGGGAACACTATAGGGTCCCCAAGTGTCACAGTGTACTAGATCAAACAGAACATCAGACACATGATTATGAGAAACAAATGGCAGTCTTCTCTGTTTTGCAAGTGGACATACCTCACAAACTCCTTGCGATTTATTTGCCATAATGTCAAGTAGATGACCCAGTAGCTTCAATTTTGCCTCTGAGGGGTGACCCAGCCTTACATGCCACATATTTAATGAAACCTTCCTCACATTTGACACCTGATGTTAGTATTGCATTGCCTCCTCAATCACATAGAGAAATCTTCTCTTCATACTTACCCCCAAAACTTCACCATCCTAGCTTGTTTGTGACCACACACTTGTCATCACTGCACACTATCACACATTTCAAATCTTTAGTGAGCTGAGATACTGGCACCAAGTTAAACTGAAACTCTGGTGTTGAGTTAAGATCCCTGAATGTGTTTTTGGTTGGTAATTGTTTTGAGTGATGAAAGACAAAAGGCTAAGACATAAGCAGCAAAGCATCTTAGTTATCTCAAGGCCTTGAGATTGACTGAACTTCAAAGCCTTGAGTTATTCTATTCTGCTATATGTTCTAACAATTCTGTGTTGCAGATTGGATATCTGATTATACAAATCAGTGGTTTACTGCATATATTTCTGGATTATTCTATTTATATATCTAACACAATTGCAGATGATCAGAACAGGAAGAATCAAAGTTATCTGGGTATATCTTTGAAATTCTGTGAAGCAGGTTCAGAGCTCCAAGGCCTTGAGATGTGCCTTGAGTTGCTGACAGTTTTTACAGAACTTAGTTGATTCTTTCTTACAGGTGGTGATTCTTAGTATGGTGATTATTTACTCACTTCTAAGTGTCTTAAACTTGTTTTTCATGATTCATATGTTTTAGGAGATATACAGGTTATTGTTCTAAGTTTGTTAAACAGTTTATCAGAAACCGTATAACCAAACAGTCATAGCACTGTTAGCCTTCTGGATTATGTTGTTGTGTTTCAATGCTGTTGCATGGTTGTTAAGCGTGCAGGAGAAATCACAACAAACTCCAACGGATATCCACTTGAAGCTGTTTGAATTTCAGTTGCAAACAGAAGGAGGATTTGTAGGAACTGAGATCCTTAAATCTCTCAATCAGTTGCAGCTGTGGATAAAAGAGACTGGTTTGAATTTTGAAGAATAGAGAGGCTTGCAGAATATTCAGAGAGGTGTGACAAAGTCGTGAGGGATCATTCATTCAAACACACAATCATTCAAGCTTCATTCCAGATTCCTGAAGATCAAATCAATCCAGTTTTTTCCAGAAGAACACATCCAGGCTTCAACAGCTTATCTTCTTACTGTGTTCTTCACTTGTACTTATTTCAGTGTATCTCTAGATTATATTAAACCTCACTTAACCTAGTGGTTGGTTGTTCAAGTGAACAAAAAGAGGTTCTTGTTAGCTCAACAGTTAGTAGCTGGAACTAGATAGGTTTGGAACCACAAGCTGTATAGGTGTAAGGGAAATCACTTAGGCTTGAAGATTTAGGGCTGTTTCTGTGTGAGTAATAAGAAGTGTTTGCCCAATCCTGGTGGGATTAGATCCCTCAGGCAGTTTACTAAAATCTCAAGGCCTTGAGATTTGAGTTTCACACAAAGTATTTCTGTTAAACTTTAAGTTTTGAAAAACGTTTTCAAACTCTATTCAACCCCCCCCCCCCTTCTAGAGTATTTAGGTCCTGTATTTAGTCTAGATTACACACTTTCAATTGGTATCAGAGCTTGTGTCACTGTTTTTAGATCTAACAATCTGGTGACTATGAGTAATGTAGGAGATGGTGGACTCTCACAAGGAAGGGCAGCCAACAGACCTCCATTGTTTTGTGGTGATAACTTAATGCACTGGAAGGCATTAATGAAGATGTTCATCATAGATCAAGAAATGGAACTGTGGTCAATAGTTCAGAATGGTCCTCATGAGTACTACACAACAATTGATGGAGTCAGGTGTATCAAGTCTGAGGAAAATCTTTCAGTCACTAAACTGGAAAATGTATCAAAAAATTACAAGGCTATGAATCTGTTATACTGTGTTTTAAATGCAGATGAGTTCAACAAAGTGTCAAACTGCAAGAGTGCCAAACAAATATGGGATAAACTGGTGGTGACATATGAAGGAACCAGCCAGGTTAAGCAAACAAAAATCAACATACTTCTGAGGGAATATGAGCTGTTCAAGATGACTTCAGATGAGACCATCAAGGAGATGTTCAAAAGATTCACTGATGTGGTGAACAATCTGGAGTCATTGGGAAAGAAGTTCTCAAATGAAGATAAAGTTAGAAAGATTCTGAGAAGTTTGCCAAAAGACAAGTGGGAGCCAAAGACAACAGCCATTGAGGAAGCTCAGGACTTGAGTCTTCTTCAGCTAGATGATCTACAAGGAAAGCTTCTCACTCATGAAATGTCTATGAAGAATGTGGAAGGTGATTTGAGTGAAAATATCAGGAACCTATCACTTAAGGAAAAAGATAGTGAAAAGTCTCAAAGCCTTGAGACTGAGGATGAACCTGATGATGAAGAGGCTTTAGCATTGATCTCCAAGGCCTTGGCCAGGATTCTCAAAAAGAAAAGATACTCTGGTAACAGGGATTACAACAGAGAGAGATCAAGACCCTCAGGCAGCAAGGATTACAAAGGTAAATCTTCATCACAGTCACATAAAACTAAAGTAATGAATTGTTTTGAGTGTGGTGATGTAGATCATTTAGTAAGGGACTGTCCAAAAAAGAAGAAGAACAGGAACTTTCAGAAGAAAGATAGTGACAACAGAAGGAAGAAAGCCATGATGGCTTCTTGGAGTGACTCAGACTCAGAAGAAGAGCAAGCAAACCTATGCTTCATGGCAAAGCATGATGAGGAAAATTCATCAGACAGACATACTGAAGACATGGTAAGAAATTTACTTGCTAGTCCTTCTGATGTACTTCCTGAAATTCTCAAAAGTATGTTTTTGAATGAGGAAAGTTATAGAAATGAGATTTCTGCTTTAAATATTAAGATTCATGAGCAGGTAAAGGAAAACCTGGACCTAGTGTTTTCAAACAAAACTATTGAAGTTTCTAAGACAAAGCTGGAAAAAGACTTCAACGCTTTGGACAGCAGGTTCAAAGTCTTGAAGGAACAGATAAAAGAGGTTATTGATCAAAACACTCTTTTAACTGAAAGATATGCTGATCTAAAGACTCATTCTCAGAATTCAGAACAACATATCTGCTCTTTGACTGAGAAACTTCAAGAGTCCAAGAAGGTCCTTGCTAAGTTTACAGGCTCAGAACATAATCTAAATCTCATTCTTGGAGGAAGTCTGAAATCAATGCATAAAAGTGGGATTGGCTATAATCCAAATTTTCCAAAGAAAGGCCAAACTATTTTCTCAAATCTGGTAGCAGACATTCTCCAAAATGTCATTAATGTGGAAAAATTAGTCATGTCAGATTAACTTGTCCCTTTAGAAGATCAGAACCTCACATTATGAGGAATACTTATCCTTATCAGCTTAAGGGACAGGTTAGGCAGATTTGGGTTCCAAAAGGAATTAGGCCACCAAATATGGTTGATTCTGAGTATGACTCATAGTTCTGCACTTGTTCTAACAGCCTGTTAAAGCAATGATTTGTTTTTGCAGGATGTCACCAAGGTCTTGAAAGATCAGAAATGGATTTTAGACAGTGGATGTTCCAGACACATGAGTGGAAAGAAGTCTCTCTTTACTAAACTTACAGAAAATTCTGGAGAAACAATCACACTTGGTGACAAAGAAAAATGCAATATCATTGGTATAGGTAGTATTGGTAATGGTTCTACAAATTCTATATCTGATGTTTATCTGGTAGATGGACTTAAGTATAATTTGCTTAGTATCTCTCATTTATGTGATAAAGGTTATAAAGCTATATTTGACAAGGAGAAATGTGTGGTGCAAGATGAAAAATCTGGTGATTGCATACTCACTGCTCCTAGATCATATAATCTATATGCTATGAATACTAACAGTGTTGCAGGTGACAAGCTAAACTGCCTCAAGTCCTTGAAGGAAGATTCAAAGCTTTGGCACAGAAATCTTTGGCATATTAGTATACATACTTTGAATAAACTCATCTCAAAAGACTTGGTAAGAGGTTTACCATCACAGAAATTTTCAGATGATGAGGTTTGCAAGGCATGTGTACAAGGTAAACAGACCAGAAGCTCTTTCAATCCAAAGAACTTTGTAACTACTTCTAGACCCTTAGAATTGCAGCATATGGACTTGTGTGGTCCTATGAGAGTTCAGACTCCAAAAGGTAAGAGGTATATGCTTGTTATAATTGATGATTATTCAAGATTTACTTGGGTGATGTTTATTAGAGACAAATCTGAAGCTTTATCTGAATTATCTAGACTATGCAAAGAGCTTCAAAATTTGAAAAATTTACCTGTTGCATCCATTAGAAGTGATCATGGTAGGGAGTTTGATCAACTTGACTTTGATTTGTTTTGTGCAAAGCATGGCATTTCACACAACTTTTCTGCACCTCGAACTCCACAGCAAAATGGAGTAGTTGAAAGGAAAAATAGGACACTTGAGGATATGTCCAGAACCATGCTTCTTGAAAGTGATTTGCCAAAGTTTTTATGGGCAGAAGCTGTTAACACTGCCAATTATGTGCTGAGTAGATTCTTGATCAGACCTATTTTGAAAAAGACTCCCTATGAACTGTTTAAAGGGAGAAAGCCTACTAATTCTTATTTTAAACCCTTTGGTTGTATTTGTTTTGTGCATAATAATGGTAGAGACAATCTTGGTAAGTTTGATGCTAGAAGTGATGAAGGTGTATTTCTTGGATATTCTCAAACTAGCAAAGCTTATAGAGTTTATAATAGAAAACCCAAGATTGTGGAAGAGAGCATTCATGTAATTTTTGATGAAAGTACTAAGGACTCTCTGAGTGAAAGTTTTGCAGATCTAGATTTGAACAAGCATGAATCAGATGATGATGCTGTGAAAGAAGACAAAGGCAAAACTAAGTACAGAATCAAACAGCAGAATCTCAAGGCCTTGAACCTCCTGCTGAACCAAAATCTCAAAGCCTTGAGACAGAAGCTGAAACTTTCTATGATGCTCCCTCTACTGTTTCAAGGACTCAAAGCCTTGAAGGAGAATACTCCTAGGTACCAAGAAAGAAGTTTAAGTACCTTGCAGACCATCCAGCTGACAACATTATATCAGATCCATCAACTGGAACACAGACAAGATGACAGTTAAAGAACATGTGTGCTTTTAGTGCAAATGTATCTTTGATTGAGGCTAAGAATACCAAGGAAGTTGTAGAATGCAGAATGGATTATTGAAATGCAGAGTGAGCTGAATGAGTTTGAAAGGAACAAGGTTTGGAATCTAGTTCCCAGACCTAAAGAGAAATCAGTTATTGGAACCAGATGGGTATTCAGAAACAAGCTTGATGAGAATGGCAAAGTGGTAAGAAATAACGCCAGACTGGTAGCTCAAGGATACAATAAGGAAGAAGGTATTGATTACGAGGAGACTTTTGCTCCTGTTTCCAGGTTAGAAGCTATTAGAATACTTCTTGCATTTGCATCTCACAATCACATAAAGCTTTATCAAATGGATGTTAAATGTGCTTTTCTGAATGGATATTTACAATAAGATGTTTTTGTAGCACAACCTTCTGGTTTTGAAGATGAAAATTTTCCTGATCATGTTTATAAACTGGATAAAGCTCTTTATGGTTTAAAACAAGCTCCAAGGTCTTGGTATGACAGAATTTCAAAATTTCTACTTGAAATCAATTTAGAAGAGGATTAATGGACAAAACTCTTTTCATTAAACACCAACAAAGTGATCTGTTAGTAGTTCAGATTTATGTAGATGATATATTATTTGGTGCTACTAATGATGCTCTTTCAAAAGAGTTTTCTAGTCTGATGTGCAGAGAGTTTGAGATGAGCCTATTGGGTGAACTGAATTTCTTTCTTGGACTTCATATATTACAAATGAAGAAATGAATTTTTGTGCATCAAGGAAAATATACCAAGGACTTATTGAATAAGTAAAATATGTCACAGTCCAAGGTTCTTAAGACCCCTATGAGTTCATCACTCTCTTTAGACAAAGATTCAACTGGTAAGAATGTGAATCAGAAGGAATACAGAGGTATGATTGGATCATTATTGTATTTAACTGCTAGCAGACCTAATATTATGTTCAATGTCTGTATGTGTGCTAGATTTCAAGCAGATCCAAAGGAAAGTCATTTAACTGCAGTTAAAAGAATTTTTAGATAGAACTTTTGACACTAAACCTCCTTGCAGTTTCATTTCGCTGACAGATAGCTACCAACAGTATCTATTTTACCACAAAACCCCCCTGCAGTATCTAATTCTCGGACAACGCGCACCAAATTAGTGACGGCCGTTAACAGCGATACAACTCCGTTGTCCACGTGTACTTGTACGGGGTTATTTTGGTAAATTCGCGCACTATTGTTGAGGATATAGATGAGAATGTACATCAAATACCCTTTTTGATAACTTCAGAACCTAAAAAAGCCTCCTCACACTCCTCCTTTATACATTACGCACTCTCAAAACACTCACGACACAATACAGAGAGATAGTCGTGTTGATGGGGGGTGATTAGGGTTTGGGTTTCGGATTATCGATGGTGGGCTGTTGAGAGATCGAGAGGAGACGCAGGTGATAGCCTACAAAAGACGAAAGTCCGTCGCTTCCCCATAGCAGTTGTTCGGTACAGCTTCCCCAAAACAGTCGATTAGGGCTTGTTTGTGTTGGAGGGTCGATCTTCAATCAACTGCAGAATTGTTGTCTTCAGGGTCGCAATCTATGGGTAAGTGTGTCCTTTGGGCTTGCTAATACTTAATTCTATTGCATGTTTGTTTAATTGAAAAGTAGGGTTTGGGGATTGGGGAAGACCACAAATTTGGGGTTTTTGCTTTCTTTGCATTGATATTGTTGTGCTTTTGGATTGTAATGGATTTTGTGGTAATGATAGTTAATTTGGCCTCTGAACATCATCTTCCACCTAATTGTTTAACCACATATTCTTGTAATTGTTTAACCCTAGATTGAAGTAATTGTTTATTCTTGTTTAACCCTAATTATTTATTGACCTAATTGTTTAGTCACCTAATTGAGCTAATTGTATAGTGATGTAATTCTTAAAGTATTGTGTATCCTGTTTCTAACTTAGTAGTTTGCAGTTGCTTAGTTTAACCTACATTGTGGTTTTGTCTATTGCAGATGAATATTTCAGTTTGAAAATACACCATGGTGGTGAGTTTGTACAAGATCCCAAGAAAAGGTATGTTGGGGGTAATGTAAGTTGGATGGCCAACTGTCACTGTGATAGATTTTGTATGATGACTCTCAACACAGAAGTTGCTAAGCTTGGCTACAAGGATGCAATGCTATATTGGTATAGAATACCTGGAAGAGAGCTGGATGATGGGTTAAGGGAGCTAGTCACAGAGGAAGATTTGATGGATTTCCTAATGTTCCTAGGACCTGAGAGATCAGAACTGGAGATGTATATTGAGACTATGCCACTGGCTCCTCCAATGCTTGGAGTTTCTCCAGATAATGAAGAAAGCCATAGGGTGGATATTGATGATGATGATTGTGTGGTGGTTGAGCAACAACCAGCTGGGGAGGAATGTAGTGATGAACATGTGGCTGCTGAAGAGGAGAATGAAGATGCTGAAGATGAAAATGAAGATGATGATGATGACAGTTCTTACAAGGAAAGTGATGGAGGTGGAGAGGATGATGACCAACTTTATGAGGAAGAGGTTGATCAAGAGGCTGAATGGGGGGGGGGGGGGTTAAACAGTGTCTACATTGGTGATCATCCATTTGGTGTTAGATCCTTTGAGAATTTAAATTGTGTGGATAGTGATCATGGTCACTCTGTTGGGGAGAATGACCCTGACAAGGATTACTCTAGTGATGAAGATGCAGTGAACTCAAAGATCAGGCACCCTCAATTCAATCCCAAAACTGATATGAAGGTGGTAAAGTTTGTGGAGGGTCTTATGTTCAGCAGTGCCACAGAGTTTAGGGCTGCACTTAGAGATTATGCCATTAAAAATGGGAAACTCATAAGGTGGATTAGAAATGATAGTGACAGGTTGAAAGCTTGTTGCAGTGAGGGGTGTCCATGGGTCATCACTGTGACAACAATGCATGGTGAGAATACATTGCAGGTCAAGAAACTAACTGATCTGCACACTTGCAACAGAGCATACTATAACCCTCTTGCTACTTCTGATTGGATTGCATCCAAGTTCCTGCAAGAGGTAAGAGCACAACCCAAGATTCCTATTAGTGTGTTGAAAAAGAAAGTTCAAAAGAAGTGGAAGGTGTGCCCTGTTGATAGGCAATTGTATAGAGCTAGGACAATTGCAAGAAAGTGGATAGAAGGCTGTGACACAGAGCAATATGGTAGACTTTATGACTATCTTAATGAAGTGATGAGAACCAATCCTGACACTACTGCTCTATTGGTCACAAGGGATATTGAAGGAGATAAGAAAGTGTTTGAAAGGTTGTATTTATGTCTAGGTGGGTTGAAGAGAGGAATGAGAAATGGATGTAGGAATATAATTGGCATGGATGGAGCTCATCTCAGAGGCACTCACACTGGACAAGTATTGGTAGCAATTGGGTTGGATGGTAATAACCAAACATTCCCATTTGCTTATGCAATTGTAGAGACAGAGAACAAATCTGTGTGGAAATGGTTTCTGAAACTTATAAAAGAGGACTTGGTTGTTGAAAACTCTTACCATTGGACATTCTTGACAGACAAACAAAAGGTAACAGTTAGTTTTTGTTAAATACTACCTGTTATTGTTATTTTTTGTTAATCATTACCTGTTATTGTTTTTTTGTTAATTACTGCCTGTTATTGTTATTTTTTATAATTATTATCTGTTATTGTTATTAACTGCTAATTATTATTTGTTATTGTTATTAACTGCTAATTGTTATCTGTTATTGTAATTTATTATTAATTATTACCTGTTATTGTAATTTATTGCTAATTATTATATGTTATTGTTAATAACTGCTACTTATTACCTGTTATTGTTAATAACTGCTACTTATTACCTGTTAATAACTGCTAATTATTATCTCTCATTATTAAAGGGATTGATACCAGCTTTGGAGGAAGAATTCCCCAATGCAGAACACAGGTTCTGTGTATGGCACATGTACTCAAATTTCAGGTAATTACATTCAATAAATTCGAGTCAATAATTTACAGTTAACAAAATGAGATTCTTATAAACTTGCTTGCTTATTTGTAGGGAGAAATACAAGGGGCTCACCTTGAAGGGACTGTTCTACAATGCAGCCAATGCATCTCATCCAACAGAATTCAAGCAAAAGATGCATGAGATTCAGAAAATAGATAAGAAAGCTTACATGTGGCTTCTTGAGAGGAATCCAGAACATTGTCAAGAGCCTACTACAGGACTGGTCAAAAGAGTGATATCCAGATAAACAACATTTGTGAGTCTTTGAATGGAACCATAAAAGATGCAAGTGAGGAACCAATTTTGTGCTGTGTGAAAGCATGAGAGAGATGCTGATCAAGAGGACTTGTGTGAGGAGGAATTTAATACCAACATACAATGGTGTTCTTTGTCCCAACATTCAGCAGATTGTGGAGAAGAACAAGCTAGCAGCATGCACCATGATTCCCTCACAAGCATCTGAAGGGTTGTACCAAGTTGATTCAACAGTGTGTAGTGGGAGATGGGAAGTAAATTTGAATGCAAAGACTTGTGGCTGTAGGATGTGGGACTTGAATGGAATTCCATGCTCTCATGCCATAGCTTCCATTTACCACAGAAGAGAGAAGCCTGAGAATTATGTTGGTGAGTGCTACACCCTCTCAACATATGCAAAGGTGTATGAGAACATTATATACCCCATAAATGGCCCAGATTTGTGGGAGGTAACCAACTATCCTAGACCACTTCCCCCATTCTACAATCCTCAAGCAGGTAGGCCAAAGGGTGCTAGGAACAAATCTAGAGATGAGCCTTCATCCAACAAGAAGAACAATGGCAAGAAGAGTGTATTGTGTGGTAATTGTGGAGAGTTGAACCACAATGCTAGGACTTGCAAAAAACCTCCTAATCTTGAGCATGTCAGAAAACATCCCCCAAGGTGGAAGGATAAGGTAATGTGTGGATGGTATTCATGTTGTTGTTATTCCACAAAATCAAAAAACTCATTTTGGTTTTATTCATGATTCTTTTTTGTATAGGCTTCAGCAGATAATGCAAAAAAAGCAGCAAAAGAAGCAGCTGCATCCAAGCCCAGGAATAAAGGAGGTAGACCCAAGAAGAAGACCTCTTTTCAAACTATACCCCCACCCACTCCAGCTGATTCCAACCAAATGGCAGGTTTGAAAATTATTTCACAAATACATTTATGCACCTCAAAGTCACTATATACATTGACTCTTTTTAATGTTGTAATTAGGTCACAATTCTACTCCTACTAGTGGTTCAAACCCTCATAGATCATCATTCTCATATGCACCCACAGGTAAGTGAATGTGTTTTGTCTTATTGTTAACAGTAGGTGATATGATACTATTGTGTTTTTAACAGGTAATGTAATGTTTTTTTTTCCAACAGGTTATAGTGGTGACTTAAATGCAAGGACTACATCTACTGCTACACCACAACAACCTGCAGGTGAATTCATTTCCCTTCTAGTACAATTCATTCATTTTTTTGTCTTTGGGTGGTTGGATGATGTGGTGACTTAAATGTTGTGTACAGACTTTGTTGGACAGAGCCAAGCCTCAGATGCTGCTACTGCACCAGCTAGGCCACCAAAAGCACCAGCTCCTAGAACAGAAGGTGGAGGTGGAAAGAGGAAAACCAGTTCCAAATTTCAAGCTTCAAAGCAGCCAAGGTGGAGACTGTAGATGATTTGGCTTCTGGTTTTTGGTTTATGTTAATAGATCCAAACTGTTGGTTCTATATTTTGGTTTTTGGCTTTTGTTTTGTGAATAGATCCAGCAATGTTGCTTCTGGAGTTTGGTTTTTGGTTAGGTAAATCCAAACAATGCTATGGTTCATTGTTTTGGCTAATGTTCATGTGAAAAGAACCAAACTGTTGCTTTTGTAGTTTGGTTTTTGGTTAGGTTATCCAAACAATGCTTTGGTTCATTGTTTTTGGCACTTGATGAACCTAATGTGTTAATGTTGAAAGAAATGCATTGGTTCAATGTTTCCTTTGGCATTTACAGTTTGTAGATGTTTTTTGTTATGGTGTTTCGGATACAAAAAAAATGATGTTATTCATCCAACGACAACGGTATTTTTCATTCAACATTAGTGGTTCTTACAACTCCTACTCCGTCTATTTCACCGTTGGTACAAATGACATATTTCATATCTTCAAACAAAATGCTAGTAGCGCAACAACTAATGCCAAGACGTACACCAACTTCTGCAGTCGCTTATTCTTATCTTCCATACGCTTCATCTTATCTTCCAAACGCTTCATCTTAGTCTCCAGCGTGTTACACCTATTCAATAGTCCCGGAATGATTTCTTTCGACCTTGCGCACATAGGAGGGTCGAACCATGATCCAAAGAATCCACAACCACCACTCTGTAACTGTAAGAAAATAAACCAAAAATTCAGTTTCATGTAGTTTAGAAAACTAAAAAAAACAATTGTACACTTACCGAGCCATTACGACACCCCCAAAACCTTCTCCCGGGATTTTCTTTCGTCCACGAAGTTACGAGACAACTTTCAACTCCACAACGGCAAAGTCTAGCATCCATAGAGAGAGAGAGAGAGAGAGAGAGAGAGAGAAGAAAATTTGATTTCATAAGTGTAAATAGGCTTCAACCAAACAGCCCCTTATATAGAGGGAGATGGGTGGTGTGCAACGGTCAATTTTTGAACCGTTAGTGACAATTAAGCGGAAAATGACGATTTACCCCCTGTTTAAATGAGGTTAACGTCCATCAGTGAGTGGCTGTTAACGGCCGTCACTAATTTGGTGCGCGTTGTCCGAGAATTAGATACTGCAGGGGGGTTTTGTGGTAAAATAGATACTGTTGGTAGCTATCTGTCAGCGAAATGAAACTGCAAGGAGGTTTAGTGTCAAAAGTTCTTTTAGATATTTGAATGTAACCAGAGACTTAGGGCTTGGGTATCCAAGAAGATCTAATTTTATGTTGAGTGGCTATTCAGATGCAGATTTTTCAGGATATAAAGTAGACAGAAAAATTACTTCTGGATGATGTCTATTTCTTGGATCTTCATTGATCAGTTGGCATTCCAAAAAGCAAAATTCTGTAGCATTATCAACTGCAGAAGCTGAATATATTGCAGCTGGTGCTTGCTGTTCACAAGTGTTATGGATTGCTCAGCAACTTAGAGATCTTGGCTACAACTTCAGAAATGTACCAATTCATTGTGACAGTACAAGTGTTATTTCAATCTCTAAGAATCCAGTTCAACACTAAAGGACAAAGCACATAGATGTGAGACATCATTTCCTTAGAGATCATGCAGAACAAGGTGATGTTGTTTTAAATTTTATCTCTACTTCAATGCAGATTGCTGATATTTTCACTAAACCTTTGCCATATGATAGGTTTTCATCTCTAAGGCTTGAATTGGGGATGTTAAACAGGGATGCATTGGTTTAGGGGGAGTATTAGTACTTATATGTGTTTATGTGCTGGAATCTCAAAGCCTTGAGATTATACTTTCTAAAGCTTTGAAAGTATTGCTCAAAGCTTTGAAGTTTCTCAAACTGCAGAAAATCTCAAGGCCTTGAGATTGTTCTCCACGTCTTGATAATATCTGCATTTTTTTTTAAATGGATCATCAAATATTATATCTTATCTTTTTATATAACTGTATAATATTTGAATTACTCAGAGAATTTTCTAAAATATCTCAAAAAGATTTTTCAAGATACTATTTTTGCATGTTAATATTGCAGATTCCTTTTATGACTCATCCTTTTCAACCTACTTAAGCTGAAAGTCAGGGCTTTTTCTTCTCATTCTCTTTCAATTTTATGCGACTCTACTCTCTCTCTCTCAATTCCTCCCAATCACATTCTCTTCTCAAAACCCTAAACCCTAAAATGGAGCGCAAATCAGCCAAAATTCAGCAACAGGGAAAGCCCTCTGGCAGATCCAAGAAGAGAGCAAACAAGAAGGAGAAGATAGTGATTTCTGATTCAGATTCAGAAAACACCCAAAGCTTGCATGAGGATACCCCTCCTGAAAAGAAGTCCAGGATAGAGAAGGGAGATGAAGGCTCAAGTGTTGATCCACAACAAGAGACTCAAGGTGGTGATCAACCTAGGTCAGAGAAGAAGAAAGGGGGAGAAAAGAAAAAGACTGGAGAAGAGGAAAAATGAAAATCAACTCAGGAAAGCCAGAAGAAACCAACTGAAGGAGGACAAGAAAAGACCAAACCCTCTGAGAAGAAGACTAGGGTTAAGCAAGTTGCTGCTGCAACTAAGAAAGGATATCAAGGTAAGAATGTACTTCCTACAGAGTGGTTTGTTAGTTCTGAGGTTAGAACTGTTTGGATGGAAGGATATGCTTCATCTAAGGCAGCTTTCTGTAGCATGATTTCTGATGAATTATTCGATAAAGTGGACATAGACTGTATGAGAAAGTTAAGAGAAACTGCTGTTTGGAAGGTGTTGAATCCTAGTTCAAAGGCCTATCCTAGGTTAACTAGGTTATTTTATCTGAACTTGGTGTCTGAAGGTGATGATAGAATGGTATTAACTTCTAAAGTGGCTGGTGTGGATTTGAGGTTAGATCATAGGACTTTTGCGAAAGTCTTGGGCATTCCTAGAAAATACAATGTTGGAATTATCCTGATAGGAAGGAGTGTCTGGATAAAGCAAAGGAGATTTTCTTTATTGAAGGTGTTCCCTCTGGTCCAAAGCAGTTGACATACTCTGTGCTCAACTGTGAAGCCAAAATCTTGTTTACAATTCTGATGAGGAGTGTAGTTCCTAGGAAGAACTCAAGGGAGTTGGTAACTGATAAGGTTCTGATTTTGATGTATCTGATATCTCAAGGGTTTGAGATAGATTTGTCAACAGTTGTTATGGAGCATATGATTTATTGTACAACCCGGACTAGAAACCATCCTCTTCCATATGCCAACTTGTTACCTCTTTTCTTTGATTATTTTGATGTACATGTGAAGGGAGAAGAAAAGATTACTGGAGGTTTTGGGTTGATAGATGAGACTCCACTTCAGAGGATTGGAGTAGTTCAGACTGGGAAGGGCATTGGAAATTCTATTCTGATTTGTCAAAGGAAGAACTAGCTGAGAAGGAATTTGTGAAGCATAAGGGGACTACATCTGGGAAAGGACAAACCAATGAGTATTACTCACTGCTGGTTGAGAAGTTAGAAGATCAGCAGGTTGAGATTGAAGATATCAGAAAAAGGTTATTTGACTGTCAACTGAATTCTACCAGTTCAAGGGTTTGATGAATGGTATGAATGGGAAGTTGGATGTTGTCATCATGGGGTTGAATCTGGAGAAGATACCTTTTGTTACTAGTCATGACACCAGTGTGGATTCAGAAGAGAAGTTGGGAGATTTTCTGAAGAAGAAGAAGAAGCCAATTCCAGTGGTGTTAACTTCTAAAGATTTGTATGAACAAACTGATGAAGAATATGTTGGTGAAGACACAGGTGTTGATGCAGCTACAGAGGTAGATTCAGTACAGGCTAAGAAGAAAGTAGATGAGATAATCTAAGAAGTGGTTGCTGAAGTGGAAGCTGAACAAGAAGGTAATCAGTCTGCTGAAGATGCTGCAAGTGAAGAAGAAATTGGAGAAGGCTTAGAGAAAGGCCAAACATCTAAGAAGAAGTGGAGAATAGAGATTGCCAAAGCCTTGACCCTCTATCTCTTTCTCTTCTATCTTTTCTGTTCTCAAGGCCTTGACTTTTTTTAGCTAAGTTTTTTTATGTTTTAAGTTTACTTTCAGACTCTGAGTAGTGATCCAACATTTCTTCAGCCTTATTTGATGAAAGTCATAAAGGGGGAGAATTTATGTGTTCTTTCTGTGTTTTCAGTGTTTGGAATAATAATAATGCCTGCCTAGTTATTTTGTAATCAGTTGTGTATTCGTGTTTCTGTGGTATTTTGTAATTTTTGTTCTTAGAGCATCTCCAATGGTAAAACCACGAATTAGCTAAATTATAGCTAGTATAAATTTTAACTAAATGAACTATTTAGTGTTTGCTCCAATGGTGTCATGAATTTTACATAACTTGTAGGTATGAAATTATAAAAAAAATTATTTATTAAATTAAAGTAGGAGAGAGATAGGCACAAAAAGTTTAACTTCCTACTTTCTAGCTAGCTACTAGTAGAGAGCGGGATACATAATATGTAAAGTATTGAGTCATTTAACTAGTCCATTGGAGCATGTTATTTCTTCTAATTATGTAAATTATAACTAAACTAACTTTTTAACCTGACCATTGGAGATGCTCTTACTGGTTATCTGTTTGGCATTGGTATGTATTGTATCTGCAAATTGTGGTTATCTAATTTTTAAATATGAGTAGCAGGAAGATCTATACAAGACTGTACGTTTTGTCTTTCATCAAGGGGGAGATTGTTGAGTCAAGATCCCTGAATGTGTTTTTTGTTGGTAATTGTTTTAAGTGATGAGAGACAAAAGGCTAAGACATAAGCACCAAAGCATCTCAGTTATCTCAAGGCCTTGAGATTGACTGAACTTCAAAGCCTTGAGTTATTCTATTCTGCTATATGTTCTAACAATTATGTGTTGCAGATTGGATATCTGATTATACAAATCAGTGGTTTACTGCATATACTTCTGGATTATTCTATTTATATATCTAAAACAATTGCATATGATCAGAACAGGAAGAATCAAAGTTATCTGGGTATATCTTTGAAATTCTGTGAAGCAGGTTCAGAGCTCCAAGGCCTTGAGATGTGCCTTGAGCTGCTGACAGTTTCTACAGAACATAGTTGATTCTTTCTTACAGGTGGTGAGTATTAGTATGGTGATTATTTACTCACTTCCAAGTGTCTTAAACTTGTTTTTCATGATTCATATGTTTAAGGATATACACAGGTTATTGTTCTAAGTTTGTTAAACAGTTTTATTAGAAACTGTATAACCAAAACAGTCATAGCACTGTAAGCCTTCTGGATTTTGTTGTTGTTGTGTTTCAATGCTGTTGCAGGGTTGTTAAACGTGCAGGAGCAATCTCAACAAACTCCAACGGATATCCACTTGAAGCTGTTTGAATTTCAGTTGAAAACAGAAGGCGGATTTGTAGGAACTGAGATCCTAAAATCTCTCAATCAGTTGCAGCTCTGGATAAAGAGACTGGTTTGAATTTTGAAGAATATAGAGGCTTGCAGAATATTCAGAGAGGTGTGACAAAGTCGTGGGAGATCATTCATTCAAACTCACAATCATTCAAGCTTCATTCCAGATTCCTGAAGATCAAATCAATCCAGTTTTTTCCATAAGAACACATCCAGGCTTCAACAGCTTATCTTCTTACTGTGTTCTTCACTTGTACTTATTTCTGTTTATCCCTAGATTATATTAAACCTCACTTAACCTAGTGGTTGGTTGTTCAAGTGAATAACAAGAGGTTCTTGTTAGCTCATCAGTTAGTAGCTGGAACCAGATAGGTTTGGAACCACAAGCTGTATAGGTGTAAGGGAAATCACTTAGGCTTGAAGATCTAGGGCTGTTTATGTGTGAGTAATAAGAAGTGTTTGCCCAATCCTGGTGGAATTAGATCCCTCAGGCAGAGATTAGGTCCATCGGGACTGAACTCTGTAAATTGCTTTGTGTTCTTTACTTTACAGTTTGATTATTATCTGCTGCACACAACTCAAATCAAACTAGGGTTCAAAAGCTGTTTAGAATTGTTTACAGTTCAAGGCCTTGAAGCTTATTATTTTGCCTTTGTAAGTTTCAGACAGTTTACTAAAATCTGAAGGCCTTGAGATTTGAGTTTCACACAAAGTATTTATGTTAAACTTTAAGTTTTGAAAAAAGTTTTCATACTCTATTCAACCCCCCCCCCCCTCTAGAGTATTTAGGTCCTGTATTTAGTCTACATTACACACTTTCATCTGGCACACATAACACTTGATTGAGTATTATATGTTCATTCAATCTTACTGACCAATGTGTGTCACTTTCACTCTGTGACCATCTGGTAAATGCACCTCTGTATTGTTTACTTTCTCTTCTTCAAAGAATTTATCTACGGAGCTACACATATGGTCTGTAGCTCCACTATCAAATATCCAATTACCAGTAGAAAAAGTTTGTGTAGGAATAGCAAAATTGAGAGAAATAGCTTTTATCAGTCCTCTCATGAAGTGTTTGTTGTATTCTCCAGCTCCATAATGTAAAGGTGACTCAATGCTGGACACTGAACTAGATGATTGTGAGCTAGACATGTCTTCATATTTCCCATTACTGTTCCGCATTTGTGTTTGCAGCATCTTCATCAAATGAGCACATTGATTTTGAGTGAAAGGGAAACCCTTTGAGTTATTTGATACAGCAATCTTCTTCTACTGTGTGTCTTTTATGCTTACTTGGTGAGCTTGTTCCTTCCCTTTGTGTTTAAAACATGGTGGGAATCCACGTAACCTATAGCAAGTAGCCTTTATGTGTCTTGTATTCCCACAATGATGACAGATGACATTTGACATTGACTTATTCCCTCCTACATTTGCAAACAGTCCCCTTGAGGTTTAATCCCATGTGACATCCCAAAACCTGATCCAAACCCCTAAGACTGTTCGTGTGAGACTCCATAGCTTTGTCTAGTAAACATTGCCATGTTGTGCCCTTCTGAATGATGCACCTCACTTAATTCAACTTGTATTTCTTGTTGGACCACCTTTGAGAACACATTATTCAAACTAGGTAGAGGATCCAATAGCAGAATTTGATCTCTCACCATACTAAAATTATCATTCAATCCCATAAGAAATTGCATAATGCAATTTGCTTCATACACAGAGTTCAATTTCCTAAACACACCACAAATACATACCCTTCCTCCTTCACACTCGCAGACTGCATTGGTCTATAGTGCATCAACTCATCCCATAAGGATTGAACTTGGTGAAATAATTGGTAACTCCCATATCTCCCTGTTAAACCTGCCATATGGCCTTCATCAGCTGAAAGACTCTAGGTCTATTGTTCTGAGAAAACCTATCCAACAAATCGACCCAAATAGCACATGAATTTCTCTTACAAACAATACTAGCTAGTTGCAATTTCCTTAGACACAGAGTTAATCAACCATGACATTACCATATTATCACATTTTTTCCAAACTGGCCTTAAAGTATCACAAATATCAGGTTCTAGTATATCACAATTAACGAACCTTAATTTTGACTTAACTCTCAAAGCTAAAACCATGGATCGAAGCCAGGTGTGGAAATTGTATCTAGTCAACAACTGAGAGACCAGAATCATACCTGGAGTATCTGAATTGCTAAGAAAATACAGCGAC